>OX235263.1:47196808-47809618 GCA_944472135.2 Trichobilharzia regenti
TAATCTGGCGAAGTGCTTGCTAAACAGTTCACATATCGCCTCATTATTTTCGTAAGCAATGCCGTCTAAGTATATTATTTTCGGATAGGGTGTTTTGGAGTTCGTCAACCTACTTTTAAAAAGTTTGACTATTTCTCCTGAGTTATGCGGTGCATGAATGGCCTGCATTTCTTTGTTTCTGAGGCCTATATTTCTCAACTCTTCAATTCTACTGAGAAGGGACGTTATGGCAATTAATGACGATAAGTCATGATATCTGTAGTATTCTATTGAGTGCTTTCGTAGACTTCTTCTAAACGATGTCGGAATATAATCACTTTGGGGGAATCTGAAGTTAAGAATCTTCTCGGGTGCAATGACGTCGTGAATTGAGTTAATATTCTGATAGAAGTTGTTAAGAATTGCATCTAAGGACTGGTTTGCCTTTTTCATATCGAAGGGCTTTCTTGCTCCGGGTTTAGTATTTAATTTATTTACTTCTTTTTCCCTAATCTTATGATCAACTGGCTGGTGATGGCTAACAGGGCAGCCAGCACATGCTATGTAGGGTTTCTGTGGCTTGGACATCTCATGAGCTTTAGTTTTCTTAATGGAAATGGGACGTTTGTCATAACGCCTAGAAAACTTGCCAACTTGGGTAGCTACATTCGACTGGTGCTTCACAGAGTGTGGATTGTCGGACTGAGGAGTAACTGACTTATAAGGCAATGGTTGGACCACCAGTGGGATGGGTTTTGATGGTTTCGGTGTCTGGACTTTTGCGTCAGTGTGAAAACGATGTGTTTCAACATTATTTCCCGTTGACTCATCTATGTCCACCATTTCAGTGTCAGTATCAATATCGTTGTATAATGCTTGGCTAACATTTTCCAGTGCCTGCAAAAATGTCTGTTGCATGCCGTGATCATATATTTCAATAGACGGAATAACGCACGGAACATCATCTACAGTTATCCTACTAGAGTTATCAGGGTTCACGGTTCCTGAGCGGCATCGCCTTTGGCATGGTGTTAAATCAGGTGCAACCCTAATGTTAGTGTATGGTGTTGAAGAGCCTATTGTCTTACCCGATTTTAGAAAATTCCTGGCTTCTTCAGTAGACCTAAACTTGAAAAGCACAGGACACGGGTGGTTTGCAGATTTCTTACGAAGACGCAAAACCTGACATTCTGTCAACGGCATATTACAAGCCTTTAGACACGAATTCTTAAGTTTGGCAATCGGCTCTCTGTCTGGAATGTTATAGACCAAGACGTTATGTGAAGACATAATCCTCTTAACAGCTTCTTCAGCCAAATAGTCAATTATGCGCTCGGATTTAATGAGTGATTCAAAACAGATGTTTTGTGATGGGTCACACAGTTGCGTGAGAGGCATAATGCTGTCAAACTTGCTCTGTAGTTCTGCTATTGACTTCTGAAGTGTCAGTAAATCATTTTTGCTACAAGCCGCATTCTCTGTCAATTCCTCCATGATATCAAATACCATAACTCTGGGTGTGGCTGGTGTAAAAAGTGTAGAATTGTCAACGGAGCTGAGGCATTCAGATGGCTGACTAGTATTAGATCTCAGTCTCTTAACGGCACTTGCACGTTTGATAGACCTAACCATTATAGAAATAAGAAACTTCACAATTTCCGGAAAAAAAGTCTTGAGGATATAAAAATAAGATAGCTGTATTATCGAAGTACCAAAACAACAACGATAAACAGATGTATATTGCAAAAATAAAAAGTCAGACTTTCCTTTACAGTTTGCTGTGGATAAAGTCCTGAGTTCCACGTGGTTAGATAGGGTATCCGAAGATTCTTTACGTAGATTTCACGAGTGAATGCTATATGTTGTTCCAGTTGATACAAAACAATCCTTGTTGACTATGGATAACTGGATAATGTGAGGAAAACGGCTGATTTCCAAAATATTAAGGAAGAATGATTCACGCAGAAACTGAACACCTGTAGCGCAAGAGTTCAAAATCACTGAAATCAAGGAAAGCATTTGTGGTGAAGTCTCAAGACACAACGAGAAAGGATGAGTGTATTGTTTGCCATAACATGCATCAATTGAGTGATTGTAATCGCTTTATCGCTATGTCACCCGTAGAAAGGTTAAAAATGGCAAAGCAGAAGCGGCTGTGTTTCAGTTGTTTAAAGATTGGGCATACAAAGTGGAATTGTAAGGCGACAAATAAAAGAAGTAGTGGTTTAACGGATATGCACCCACTTCTGAGAACAGTGAACGAACCTGGGAATTCGGTTAATTGTAATAGTATCTCTAGACCCCTTGACATCCCACAAGTTTTCTTAGGGGTATTACCAGTTAAGGTGAAAGGACCGAAATCTTCAGTAGAGACTTATGCATTGTTGGATAATGGTTCAGACGTTACATTGATAGATGCTGAACTGGCTGGTTGCTTGGGTATTAAAGGCCCAAAGCAACCCTTGGTTGTAAATACTTTCAATTCTGCGAAAACAGTAGTATGTGAGCGAGTGTCATTTCAGTTAGAATCCTTGGCTACTGGGGAGACCGTGGAAGTGGATACTGCTTACACTACCTCCAGTATGAAACTTGGCGAAGCTATAGTACCTAGTCGTGAAACGGTTGTCGGTAAGCCATACCTGTGTGACATACCTCTTCCAACACTGCAAGATGGAAGAGTGAGAGTACTCATTGGATGTAGTGTGCCAGAAGCTCACAAGGTATTAGAAGAGAGATTTGGAGGTAGAGATGATCTGTTTGCGACGAAAACACCACTGGGATGGACAGTGAGAGGACCTATACCCATAGTCCACATATCATCATTAGTTGCAAACGATGGGGACAAACTAGAAACTATGATTAAAAATATGTATGACAAGGAGTTTTGTGACTGCGGTGTCCCAGGGAAGGGTCGTTCTGTAGAAGACTTAAAAGCAGTTAAAATAGCCGAGGACTCTTGTAAATACGAAAACGGGCGTTTCAGCGTTGGCCTACCATGGAGATTCAAAGATAGACAGTTGGTTTGTAATAGGAAAGTTGCTCTTAAGAGACTAATGGGTTTACAGAAGAAATTCCTGTCAGATGCAGAACTCTGGTCCAAATATAAGGAAGTCGTCGATAAACATATAATGAAGGGTTACGTTGAAAGACTAGTTGATCAGAGTGAGCCAGGGAAGTGGTATTTGCCCCATCATCCCGTCTTTAACCCGAGGAAGCCAGGTAAACTCCGTGTGGTGTTTGATTGTTCTGCGAAACATGAAGGAGTCTCTTTAAATGATAATCTGTATAGTGGCCCAGATTGCGTGAGCTCATTAGTGGGACTGCTATTAAGATTCAGAAAGTTTACAGTTGCTGTCGCGGCGGATATTGAGGAAATGTTCCTACAGGTGAAGGTGCCAGAGAGTGACAGAGATCACTTGAGGTTTTTGTGGTTTGATGACGGTCCTTGTGGTAAGGTGTCAGAATATAGGATGACAGTGCATCCATTTGGTGCCACGTCCTCCCCGTTTTGTGCTAATTTTGCTCTACGAAAGGCAGTGTCCACATTTGGTTCTAATGATTTGCTGGACGTCATAGATTGTTGCTTCTACGTGGATGATTGTTTAGCCTCCTTCGATGATGATAAGTCTGCAGTTAGATTTGCAACAAGCATCACTGAAGTGTTAGCTAAGGCCGGCTTTCGTCTAACTAAGTGGGTCTCGAACAGCCTAGACGTTTTGAAGCATATAGATCCAGAAGACAGAGCACCTACCGTACGAGATTTGCCTGTTGATACTCTACCAGTTGAACGCACATTAGGTATGCGATGGGATGTGAACTCTGATACCTTTGGATTTAGTGTTGGTGATATTGATAAGCCAGTTACTCGGAGAGGTGTGCTCTCTGTGTTGTCGTCCGTGTTTGACCCACTTGGATTAGTAGCACCTTATCTACTTCCGGCTAGGAGGTTATTTCAAGAGACATGCAGGAAAGGGTTACAGTGGGATGAACCATTAAGTGAGAGGCAGAGAGAAGAGTGGAAGGGGTGGGTTAACAGTTTAAGAATGCTGAATCTACATTCCGTCTCACGTCCACTTAAGCCGTCGAGAAATCATGATATAATTGACTTCCATGTTTTTTCTGATGCCTCTGAGGTTGGATTTGGTGCAGCCGTATACATCAGAACCACCTTAAGGAATGATATAGATGTTAGCCTGGTGATGGGTAAATCTAGAGTTGCACCTCTAAAGACGGTTTCGATTCCGAGATTAGAACTTAATGCCGCCTTACTAGCTGCGCAGTTATTCACAACGGTGTGTAAAGAGTTGGATTACCCCAAGCATCCCGTAACGTTTTGGACTGATTCGATGTCTGTGATATATTATATACGCAACGAGTCAGCAAGATATGCATGTTTTGTAGCTAACAGAGTATCTCAAATTCGTGAACTAACAACTGTTGAGCAGTGGAGGTACGTACCGTCTGGAAAAAATCCAGCTGATCTAGCCTCGCGAGGAGTTATTGATATGAATGTGGTTAAAAATAAGTGGTGGAAAGGTCCAGAGTTCTTGCTAAGGGCTGATAGTATGTGGCCTCGTAGAGAAGATGAACCACCGATAAACGAGTGTGCCTTGGAGTTGAAGACAAGTGTCAGTTTAACATCTACTCAAGAAAGACATTCAGGTTTACATCCACTTTTTAAATATTATTCTTCTTGGTACAAACTACTGAAAGCTGTTGCGTGGTTGACACGATATGTTACGTATTTAAAGGTCATGCATCTTGCGGGATACGAAAATATGAATGTGGGGCCTTTGAGAGTCGAAGATATTAGAAATGCAGAGTTAGCGATTTTGAGGGCTGCTCAGTGGGAAGCGTGGGGTGAGATTGCCAAGGAGGATAGTCCCGATTTCGCAGATTTCAAGGTGCGGTTAGATAGATTATCTCCGATAGTTTCCGAAGGGATCGCTAGAGTTGGTGGACGTCTACAAATGTTAGAATCGTCATATGAGACCCGTCATCCGGCTTTATTACCTTGCTACCATCCAGTCACTGATCTCATTATAAGACACTACCATGTTCTTGAAGGTCATTTGGGTACTTCGCAAGTACTATCAAGTATTCGATTTAAGTTCTGGATAGTGAAGAGAGGTACTGCTGTCCGTAAAATAATTGATAAGTGCATGGAATGTAAACTCCGAAATGCTCGTCCAGTACAGCAGATGATGGCACCACTCCCAACGTGTCAAGTTTCTGAAGGGAATTATCCATTCGAGTACGTTGGAGTGGGTTTGTTCGGACCTTTTGTGGTGAAGAGAGGCAGAACCCTATGTAAAAGATATGGCTGTTTATTCACCTGTTTGAAAATGAGAGCTGTGCATATTGAGATGGTTCATACGCTAACTACTGATTCATTCGTGCTAGCACTAAGTATGTTTGTAAATCGCCGAGGCGCACCGAAGATGATGTTCAGTGACAGGGGGACTAATTTTGTTGGCTGTCATGCCTAGCTTAAAGAGTACTTCAAAAGTCCCCAAACGGAAGTTCATGAAGAGTTACTGGAAAGAAACATCGAGTGGCACTTCAACCCAGCACATGCCAGCCATAGAGGCGGGCTATGGGAAAGACTTATAGGAATTATCAAGCGCATTTGAAGCTCCGTAATTAAAAACCAGAGTTTGAATGACGAAACGTTGGAGACATGTTTTTGTGAAGCTGAACGAATAATAAATGACCGGCCGCTATCACCCGTGAGGCGCCAAGGATTTCGATGTGTTAACCCCAAATAAATTATTTTTATTGAGAGGCAACCCTGGCACAAAGGACTTGAGCGCGGAACGAATACCTACGATCAAAAATGGAAACAAGCCAGGCACATGAAAGATATATTTTAAAAAAGATGGTTAAAGGAGTATGATCTAACACCACAAACCAAAGAGAAATGGAAAAAGTTGTGCAGAAATTTTAATGTTGGTGATATAATATTAGTAGCAGATAAATGTGCCACAGGAAGATGGCCTTTAGAAGTGGTAAAAAGGATACTGTGTGGTGGTGTTGGATGGTGAGGACGGCTGAGGTGAATACAAGTTGTGGCATGTCGCCGCGAGATATCAGAAAATTCTCTCTACTGGAATGTGCTGAGAGTCGGGAGTCAGAGGACGAACCACTTGACGATTTTCCAACCTAGAGCGTCAACCTGAGAAGGGTTGTAGGCGTACTGCTGTAAGTCCTACAATTCTTCAAAGGGTAGCACATCAATAAGCAGCCCAACGTGCTTGGTGTGTTATTTTGTACATATGTTCATGTTGTATATACTGAATTGGTATCATCCCTCATCTATCTGTTGGTAATTCTGTTTGTGTCCGGACGACTTCCACTTGTATCATCAACCTGAGAAGGAAGGTAGGTGTACTGATGTAAGTCCTACAGTTCTTCAAGAGTAGTTTGTCATGCCAGAATTCACAACATTTGATGTAGTGATAGTACATATGTTTGTGTTAAATAGATGTGTGAGTTCAAATTATTGTAATTTTTGGTTAATCTTGTTTGTGTCCGGACATTCTTCAACTTATAATCGTCAACCTGAGAAGGGTTGCAGGCGTACTACTGTAAGTCCTGCAATTCTTCAAAGGAATTCCATCGAGACACGATCTGCGAGTTTGTTTGTACTGTTTGTATATATGTGTGGTGTGTCCTATCAATTGGTGTTTTTGGATCCATTGTGTTTACTCGTTGTTATCGTACCTTGTTGTTATCGTGTAATTTTGTTAAATTGTTCGTCATGATCACTTCTGAAGTTGTGTCCACTCTTCTACATCTGTGAATGAATTGACTGATGTTAAAGACAGCAAATGGGTCGTATACGCCGGGGAGGCTATTGCTGAGAATGAAATGCACACGGAGATAATTGTTAGCTGCGGTCCGACACGCCGGGGAGAAAGAGTGTAAACGACTGAGGCTCGCATACGTCATCGTTACTAGAACTGAGGCAGAATGAGTGACAAGCGATTTCAGTGGTAATTGGTAGTGAGTAGATAAGAGGATGAGCGTAGAGTATCGTGAGGTACTGCCATAGTCACGTTGTATTCTGCAAGAGTCATTCTAGCAAGTGGAGATTGTGTTGCAAGAGGATGCCTTTAACTGGAAGGCGCAGGTCGTCAGCGATGTGTGAGATTGTGCTGTGGGTTTGCTTGTGGTGTGTTGACTTTTCTGTTTGTTTTCCATTTCAGCTGTGTCCGTGTGACCCAGGTTCTCGCAATGGCATCCAAGTCAACGTGTATTGGCCGTGATGGAAAAAAGGGTTGGATCCTTTTTTTGCCGGTGAGTGCCAATGTAGTTGAAGACTGAACGATCAATTCATGGTTGTTTGCTCAAACCCAACTTCCCCAATTTTTCGCGGAGGCATGAATCCGGCAGTCATCGTCTCATCGATCGCTGTTCAAAACGGCCGTACAAAACCGTCAGAAGTAATATTGTGATTTATTATTGTAATATTTGTTCATAGAACTTAGTTGTAATATTGGCTATATGTTGGTGCCAGAATAAATAATTCTCGAGTCGCCAAACTGGGTTCCGGTTTTTGCGTCCGTTCGTACTAAGCGTTTCTGAGAAGCTTCGAGGGACGGCGTGAGGCCCAGCGCAGCAAGAGCTGGGCATTAACGGTTTACGAGACGAGTCTGAAAGTCTTCTTCGCATAAAGTACGGGCTAAATAGGCTATTGTAGAATTTCTGCACCTAGTGGTACGAGCATGTAACTTTTTATATTGACTTCTCATCCTACCTGAAGAGATACCAGGGACAGTTGTGAATAAAGGGTCTGACAGTATAGCCTTTGCCCATTTCGTACAGGAATTTATATGCCTCTCAACTATAATATTGGCGAGCTCACGTAGTGGCAGACCACAAGCCCTACTCACAGCATTTGATACTCTTCGTAATATGATATAGTCGTTTTGAGAAGCCCAGGAAACATCAGTGGAGTACAATGGAGTACAATAGGTAAAATACAGGAGTTTAAAAATTGCAAAATCAAAGGTTGGTTGATACTTGATTGTCTTAACTTTTTTATGTAGAAGCTAAGACGAAACATTTTCTCAGAGATTGATAAGATATGGGATGATCATGAAAGGTCAGAGGAAAGAACTAATCCAAGGTATTTAATGCTTGATTTGGTCTCAATTTCCGTGCCATCAATGCTACAGGCATCATGCGAGCTAACTAGTTCAAGTAAGTCACGTCGATGCTTGAAAGTGAAGTTAACTGCCTGACATTTGGAAGGATTTAACATAAGACTATTTGACTTAGACCACTTGTTGATGTCCAACAGAAAGCTATTAAGTTTGGAGCATTCAGACTCGGGAGTGATAGGCAGTGATACAGTTAGATCATCCGCATATTTGACAAAGTTAGTTTCGTTTAAACGAAGCAGGTCGTGTAGGAAGAAAGAAAAAAGAAAAGGAGAGAGCACGGCACCATAAGGAACACCTGCTTTTGTAAGCGAGGCAGAAGAAGATTTAGCATTATATACAATATGCTGCATTTTATTAGAAAAATAAGAATGCAACCAACTCTTAGCCCAGGATCCTGTTTGTGTCAACGAAAGCTTATTTAATAAAAGGTCCCTAGGTACAGAGTCAAAAGCAGATGTGTAGTCTAGGAAAGCACAATGAACATATTTGACATCTTTGTCTAGACAAGAATCAACATTGTGATATAAGACAACCGCAGCATCCAAGGTACATCTATCATGTTTGTATGCAAATTGTTTAGGATCATTAAAAGGTTTCAATGAAGGTTCAAGACGAATTAAAAGTAATTTTTCCATCAATTTTAAACGAGGAGAAGTAATTTCAGTAGGCCTAAATTTAATATCGCCACCAGAAGATGGTTTTGGTATGGGGATAATTTTAATGTTTTTCATGCAAAAGGTAGAACATTATTGGAAAAGGAAGCATTAAAAATGTTGTCTATATGATTTGTATCATTAGGAAGGATATCGACAGAAGAGTGCATGAAAGACTTATTAAGAGTGTCGACATTAAGAGATGGAACAGAAGTACATCGCTTACCGTTAGTAATTTCTTTGAAAAGCTTCCACGAATTAGAAGGGGTTTTACATGACAAAAATCTTTGATTATATAAAACATTTAGTCTTTTCATTTCCAGTTTTATCAGAGTATTTAACTTTTTTACGCCTGACTTATCATTTGTTTTGAACAATAGATTTTTATCTTTACGTAGCTTTTTGAGATGCGGAGAAGAGAAACGGTCAAATCGAATGAATAATGTTTCTTTAGGACAACATATTTCGAAACAGAATTTAAGATAATCAGTAGTGTTTATGATTGTGTCATCTAATGTTTGTTCTGTAAATAAGTCCCAGTTAGTATCTTTCAACATGCATCTGAGCTTGCGTAAGTTGTCTTGTGCGTAGCATCTCCGTTGAAATTTACCGAAGAGGTGAGAGAAGACATCTTTTTGTGATTTGGAATATATTTTTTGCAACACACGTATGATGCAGCGGTCAGAGTTAAGCAAAGGAGCTCGTTTGCGAGCTTCATATATGCCAACATCATTGATAAATACTAGATCCAGTGTTTTACCAAGACGAGTAGGAAAGTTAACAATATTGTCATGACCAAGTAATGTAAGGAAGGAGTGATCGCATGAATTAAAATCACCTGTTACTATTGACAAAGAGTTCTCGAAGCAAGCTGCAGCAAAAGCAGTGAGTTCATCAGCGAACAACCAGTTTGTTTATCCGTGCAGATTGAAACATATGGTGATCTGTATAATTTTTAGGGGACAAGAGCTCGAAAGTGTCCTTGCGGTATGATTTTCTGCTTGTACACTGCCTGCAGCCGTCGTCAAATAATACATCTTTCGGCGGCCGTAAGTCTCGAAATTCCACTTTTGCTAGTTACGGAGGTGTTAAAGGAAGACTGGCCACCAGGTTACGTGGTCTGGGCTAAAGGGTTAGTAGTTATTGTGACTCGAGCTCAGATCTGGCAGGACTGACATCCACATAACAGTCGCAAGCGTCATTCCTAGTTGAAGCCGATTGGAAGCGGTCTCGAATCTGTGCAAGCAGCCTAAATAATTGGTTGCCGAAAATTGGAAGGAAAGAATGTCCTGAGAAACTTAAAGTAGAATAAAACAATTAAAGAAAATGTATCATTGAGAATACTTTTACAAGAGATAAAAGGAAAGAGGAACGTCGTGCTCAGGATGGTAATGTGCACTTGCATTGTATACTACTAAGCCAACCATATTGGTCTTACAATGGGAACTACGACGCTTTTGACGTAAATATAGCCTTCCTTAAACGGGGTGTATTTTCTCTCCAAAAGAACCAGACATTAAGGGAACAGGGAATGGAGATGGAATGGATAAGTTTGAGCTCCATCAAAGGCTTAGACAGCTCAGATGTAACGGAAATTAATTGCCAATGAAGTTGAAGATTGAACGATCAATTCTTGGTTGTTTGCTCAAAACCAACTTCCCCAATTTTTCGCGGAAGCATCAATACGACAGTCATCGTCTCATCGGTCGCTGTTCAGAAAGAAGTCAGCAGTAAACCATCAGAAGTAATATTGTGATTTATTATTGTAATATTTGTTCACAGACCTTTGTCATACTTGATTTATATGTTGGTGTAACAATAAAGAATCCTCGAGTCACCAATCGGTGTTTTGGTTTCTGCGTCCTTTATAACTAAGCGTTTCTGAAAAACTGCAAGGAACAGCGTGGGCCCGAGCGTAGCAAGAGCTGGGCATTAACGGTTTACGAGACGTGGCTGACAGTTTCTGACGATAGAAACAGATTCTGGTGAATTCAAACAGTTGGTGAAAGTTCGGATAGTCACCGTTCATCTTTCCTGGTGCCGGTCAAGTCCTCTTTGATCAAGCAATATCTGGAACGTTTTTGGAATTGGGTCAAGTTCAACAATGCCTGGTTCAAAGAAGGGACAGAGCGTCTTGGATGCAAACAGGAAAGTAAGTCATGGTGACTTGTCTGTTACTTGTAACGATGTGTCTGATGTTAAGCATGACATGGTTGATGTTACTGTGTTCGCCGTTCAGGGGCAATAGGAACATCAAACTCCCTAAATTAGAACCACGGTGTTTTGATGGAAACCCGGCTGATTATTTACAATTTGTAAAGGAGTTTGAGATCATGCTGAGTAGTTTTTTATTAAGTGATGAATTGAAATTGATGTATTTGATGAGGTATTGCACTGGAGTTGCTTCAAGATCTATACAGTGCTGTGAGTTTATGTCCCCTGAAGAAGGATA
Organism: Trichobilharzia regenti; assembly: GCA_944472135.2. Lineage (NCBI taxonomy): Eukaryota > Metazoa > Platyhelminthes > Trematoda > Strigeidida > Schistosomatidae > Trichobilharzia > Trichobilharzia regenti. The sequence goes on from OX235263.1 coordinate 47,208,061, forward strand.
TTCTGAGGCTATGAGCATATTGCGTCAAAGGTTTGGAAGACCTTCGATGATTGTAGGGAAATTATTCGAGGCTGTTAAGGGTAATGGTGGTCAATTACAGGATGACTCCCAGGCACTCACTGAGTTTTTAGATAATTTGCTAATTTACAAGAATGGAATGATTTCGATGAATCGCATGAGTGACCTCAACTCGAGTTTTATACTAGAAGTAATAGCAAGACGCCTACCTACTCGACTGCAAAGGAAGTGGGTGAAGATAAGCTCCCGTATGGAGGATGAGGGTATCGAGCCAAAATTTGATGATATCCTGAAACTGGTAAAAGACAGTGTCAATCAATCTATGAGCAAGTTCGCCAGTCTATTGCATCTCCCCCTAGAACAGAGCAGTCTGAGGGAAAAACGCAATCATTGATGACGAAAGGGTCTCAGAGAGGTGGATATCGAGAAGGCTCCATGATGTCTAGTAATGCATATAGACCTAGTGAGTGTAACAGGTTTCGTAGTACATCCTCAACAGATGAGTTGCAAGCTGCAAGAGGGCAAGGCATATTTCCCGGGAGATAGCTGACACAGTGTCGACACCAAACGCGGATACTAATATCTCTAAAATATTAATATCTGATTATCACACAGGTGTCTCTCACTGCATACCATATCCAAACGTAAGCCCATCCCTGACTACCACCTCAAAAATCTACCTGAAGTCTTCCTACGATCCAAAGATATTGGTAAATGAGTCTGATAACATGTATATAGAGGATACTCACGGATTATTTTACCAAGATGTTGTCCGCTCACTGAAACCACATAGCCAGTGTTTATCTATTATCCTAGTAAATACGAGATCAGTTCTAAGCAAACATTTAGCACTAAGTACAATAGCTTCTATATGCAGACCGTCATTGATTATGATCACCGAAGCCTGGTGCACAAGTGAAATCTCCAATGACAGCCTAAGGATTGATAAATACAACCTTTTTCGCGGGGACAGACGGACAGGTCGTGGGGGTGGAACACTAATTTACTGTGAACAATCCATGTGTGCAACCCAGTTTAGTAACCCAATTCTGTCACAACTCAATGACTCGATCTGGGTCGAAATAAAAGTTGTCAGAAGTAAACCTATACTTGTGGGTTGTGTGTACCGGCCCCCTTCATCCAGCAGGGAATATGATAATATGCTTAGCAATATCTTTAATGTTACAGCCAATCTTCCTTTCAGTTATAAAATTATCGGAGGCGATTTCAACTTGCCAGAAGTATCATGGTCTTCACTCCGAGGACCCCAAAGGTACGATAATCTCATAAATTCCATCGTCACAGGAGGGTGGACACAACACATAAATTCACCCACTAGATCCGCAAATATCCTAGACCTTATTTTCACGAACAACATAACGCCATCTACCGTACATGTTGGACATGAATTTCCAGGTAGTGACCATAGAATAGTAGTTTGTTCTTTTGACATCTTTCCTGAAACAAAACGCAGAGATGAAGCTGGCCAGATACCTATGAGATTGTACACACATGCTGACTGGGACTTGTATCAGCACCTAATTAGATGTTCTAATTGGGACTCGTACTTTTCGAACCAGTCCTTAGATGCAATTCTTAACAACTTCTATCAGAATATTAACTCAATTCACGACGTCATTGCACCCGAGAAGATTCTTAACTTCAGATTCCCCCAAAGTGATTATATTCCGACATCGTTTAGAAGAAGTCTACGTAAGCACTCAATAAAATACTACAGATATCATGACTTATCGTCATTAATTGCCATAACGTCCCTTCTCAGTAGAATTGAAGAGTTGAGAAATATAGGCCTCAGAAACAAAGAAATGCAGGCCATTCATGCACCGCATAACTCAGGAGAAATAGCCAAACTTTTTAAAAGTAGGTTGATGAACTCCAAAACACCCTATCCGAAAATAATATACTTAGACGGCATTGCTTACGAAAATAATGAGGCGATATGTGAACTGTTTAGCAAGCACTTCGCCAGATTATACACCTTAGAGAACGATGAAGTCGTGGATTTCCCACGTAAAACAGACGAATGTTTAAGTGACATAATTTTCACCACACATGAGATCGATAAAGCTGTCGCAAATCTTAAGCTTAGTAACACTACTGGCCCAGACGGTATATCTTCCGTTCTGCTGAAAAAAGGTGGTAATGACATGAGTTTACTCTTACTCAAGTTATACTCAATTTCATTAAGCGATGGGACATACCCTAACTGCTGGAAGAAGTCTTATATTGTACCTATCCATAAATACGGGCCTATAGCTGATATCAACAACTACCGCCCCATCAACATCACGTCTGTAGTTTCACGTGTAATGGAAAAGATAGTTAAGACTCAAATCATTCAGTACTTGCTGTCAAATGACCTACTATCCCCATCCCAATACGGTTTCTTAAGTAGAAGGTCGTGCATTACTTGCCACTTAGATTATTTTGACTACATCACACAAAGCATTGATAATGGGCGTTCGGTAACAACATTGTTTCTTGACGTTAGCAAGGCCTTTGATAAAGTCCCACATATCAGACTCCTAACAAAACTCCAATCCTACGGAATAACCGGAAATCTTCACAAATGGATAAGTTCTTTTCTCACAGAAAGAGAGCAATTAGTCAAAATCAACCACCAGTTGTCTTCCTCAAAGCCGATAACCAGTGGTGTAATACAAGGTAGTGTTCTTGGCCCTATTCTATTCCTCTTATTTATAAATGACATAGTCTCTGTAATCAAGTATGGCAAGCCATACCTTTTTGCAGATGATCTCAAGATAGTATATGATTATGGGTACGGTGATATGAGCGTCGAAAGCAAGATCCAACAAGACTTAAATGATCTAGGCGATTGGAGCGAAAAGTGGCAACTGACTTTCAACCCAGACAAGTGCGGTATAACCCACCTTGGACGCTGGAAACCGATAATGTGCCTATACATGTACGGGAAGCTCCTGTCAAAACTGAACACAGTCACAGACCTCGGGATAACATACTCAGATTTATCCTTTTCCGATCACGCAAATAAGGTTGTATCTGACTGTAAACGACTTACTGGCTTTGTACTGCGTAACTTCTACACCCAAGAAGCAAGATTAGCTATATATAGGACATGTATCCGTCCCAAACTTGAATATTGTGCTCTCCTATTTAGTAACCTCAGGACTGTAGACAGAAAAAAAATCGAAAGTGTCCAGAGATTCCTCACGAAACGCATAATAGGGTTCGACCAACAAGTGGAATATGTTGACAGGTGTGTACGTCTGAAATTAGAGCCTCTGTGGTTAAGGAGAGTGAAGTGCAACCTATTTCTACTCTTCAAAGTCATTAGGAAACACTGCTACAGTAACTCATCCATAACTTGGGAAAATATTAAATCATATCAGCTGCGAAACCACGACTACCTTGTCAAGGTGGCTACCCACAGAAAATCCATTAGGGCAAACTTTTTCACCATAAAATATTGCACTCTTTGGAACCAACTACCACCTGAAATAAGATGTTGTGAAAACCCTGATGGGTTCAAACGGAGCCTAGAAAGACACTTTAACATGTCCACCCTAGCTCGTCTAAAAGACCACAACTGTTGGTAGAACGGAAATTGAAGGCCAGTCCAGTCTTCAGTATAGTCACATACGTATATCTCGACTCTAATACTCACGCAGCGAACGTTAACTAATTTACTGATTTCTATTCTCTATAATTTTCACTAAGTTGTGTTGGTGAAAGTAACACTGGAAATAATTGTAATAGCATCCACACCTTTTAACGTTTTACATATGTATATACTAATATAACATTACTTATTAATCATGCATGTTCAACTCTTAAATTAGATGGATATTAAAATACTTAAAATATTTATGCATCAAATGTTCTCTTGCTTTACCACGCTTGTTTCCCTTATAACACTCAATTATTGAACCTAGTGTAATATTTGATATACGAACTATATTATTGATTATACTCTTATCATATATGGTTTGATTTACTCTACGGCTCCCTGTAGACTAACCACCATTCTTCAGTATACACACACTGCAGTATTGTTAAAAAACGCCAAAATTTCGTTGGTTCTGTGTTAATATCTTTTTATAATATGTCTAGACACGTTACTTTGCAATGTCAGATGTTTACTATATATAAGACTGTCATGAAAATTTAGTACACTAAGTCCTGCCAACCGACCTTACCTTCAGTCCATACTACCTAAATTGAACCTTAACTATAGTATTCTGCTAAATCTTGCTCCACTATTCACAATACCTATTCGTTTTACTCTTTAAGGTTTTAACTTCTTATAAAGTAATCTGTTCATCAGGATGCATGCACACATATATAATATGTTCGTAAAGATGTACGTGGAGACCTATTGGAAGCACTCATTAAGAAAGCTAGGGAGATGGAATATGGGGTACGAACATGTCTGGTACCAAGCAATATATTTGCGGTAGCCATAATAATCATAGTCTCAGAGCCTAACATCAAAAAAGGAGGGAGGGTGGCGTTAGCTGATCAGTAGATATGGTGGTGGTCACTAAGGTGAATCGCCCCATTCTGCAGGAACAGCAATATACAAATTAAAGGCTCGAGATATTTCTGATTTTTATGAGGGCTTAGATCTTTATCTTGAAAAAGATAATAGTGAACGCCTTGACAGATAATGCTTCTACCTTTAAATATATACCATTCGCTCAGCCTATTGTTGAGATGCGACCACGTGGGATCTGCACAGATTTATGGGGCATCTTATGAATTAACTTGCTATCCATTGTCAGATCTTTAAATACCACTTCACAATATCTTGTCTCACTTATTTTCTAATAACGTCTTTACTTGATTCTCATTATATTCCATTAAACCTAACATTTTATAGCTCTTTATGAATTTGATTCGACTTATTCTATTCCTATTCTCTGGAGGGTACGGTTGTGCACCAAATAGAAAAAAAGACATGAAATAAAAACAACTGGCTTGAAAATAATTGTATTAAAGCCAAAAGTGAACGCATGATAGTATAAAATATATTGGTTTCATTATACATTGCAAATGAACGTTGTCGGCCTAAGGATTAATTACTTCCCCATTCTGTTTTCTATATAAATGTGTTTATTAATGATATATTTCACTCACTTAATCTATTACACTTTAATGTTACACCACAGCACTTTAATTTTTCTAAAACAGCTTCCAATTCCTTGTAAACGTTGTACTTACCTCAATATTGGTTGATTATCGTATGCCTACAACCACGGGATGAAAACGAAACGAAGTCGATTTTCCCGCTCAACCTGGAGGACAATTGTACAATTCAATAACTATACAGCCTAGTTCAGACAATGTGTATTTATATATATATCAAATATTTAACTGTTGAAACATTATTAACTTGTAGACAATTTAAGATTTGACATTATATCATCCTTGATCGTGCCTGTAAAAATGGCATGCATTTTCATGTAAATTTATGTTTATATGAAAATAAATTATTATTATTATTATAAGAGAAACACGGTTGTGTTTTACACGTGTGCAAGAGGTGCATACAGAAGTGAACTGTGAACCAGTGAGCAAGTTCAGTGATAAGCTAAATGTAAACTCCAGGTCTGACTCCGAATTGTGTGACGATAACGGTGAGGTGAAGAAGTCTGTAGTTGCAACTGGTAAGCCGTTGTTGAATAGAGTGTCACAGAATAGAGTTACTGCTTCAGAGTGCAGTTCTGACTCCAAAAGTTTACAAAGTATAACTAGTCAGAGTGAAGATATAAAACCTTTAATGATTTGTGAGGAGGAACCAAAATTGTCTACTTCTGTTATTAAAGAGTTTGAAAATGATGAACTTGACGGTAAATTGAATATTTGTGATTATGATCATGATAGTGCAGATTTTTCTTTGGTTGATCATGATGAGATGATAGATATGCCTACTACTGCTGAGTTGAACAAAAGTTCTGTACAACTTGAACGTGAAGTAGAAATAAATGCAGATGCAGTTGCAGAAGGCATGCATACTTGTCAGACCGTCAGTGTGAGTGATCAGCATGTAACCCAACAATCATCAGATGCCAGTGTTAAACCTGAGCTGATAGTAAAGGACAGCAGTGGTGGTGGTCTTGCAGGTAGACAACTTTATGAAAGTAGAGCAACAACAGCTTCTGATCCACCGCTAACTTCATCAACTGGTATCAGTCGGTCATCGTTGGTGTTGTCATCCACAATGAAACAGACGCCCATCGACTCAAGTATCTTCTGCAATGACTATGATAGTATAAATGAATTTGAAAGGACGAAAGATATTGCTCAGTTTAGACAGGATAAGCCAAGTGTAAACGAGAGAGTAATTGTTAAAATGACTTGCACGAATAAAGGCATTTCTAGGTTAAAGTTACTATTTCAATGTTATTATCTTTGCTGTAAATTACTCTGTGCCTACGCTTGGTTGACCAAATACGTCGTGTGTTAGTTCGTCGTCTATATTCTACGATACAACGACACGAGCGTGTTACCGTTCAGATTTGAGGATATAGCTGATAGAAGGAAGTCAGCAAACGAACTCTGCGACGATTTTCCAACCTAGAGCGTCAACCTGAGAAGGGTTGTAGGCGTACTGCTGTAAGTCCTACAATTCTTCAAAGGGTAGCGCATCAATAAGCAGCCCAACGTGCTTGGTGTGTTATTTTGTACATATGTTCATGTTGTATATACTGAATTGGTATCATCCCTCATCTATCTGTTGGTAATTCTGTTTGTGTCCGGACGCCTTCCACTTGTATCATCAACCTGAGAAGGAAGGTAGGTGTACTGATGTAAGTCCTACAGTTCTTCAAGAGTAGTTTGTCATGCCAGAATTCACAACATTTGATGTAGTGATAGTACATATGTTTGTGTTAAATAGATGTGTGAGTTCAAATTATTGTAATTTATGGTTAATCTTGTTTGTGTCCGGACATTCTTCAACTTATAATCGTCAACCTGAGAAGGGTTGCAGGCGTACTACTGTAAGTCCTGCAATTCTTCAAAGGAATTCCATCGAGACACGATCTGCGAGTTTGTTTGTACTGTTTGTATATATGTGTGGTGTGTCATATCAATTGGTGTTTGTTGGATTCATTGTGTTTACTCGTTGTTTTCGTACCTTGTTTTTATTGCATAATTTTGTTAAAATTTTCGTCGTGATTACTTCTGAAGTTGTGTCCACTCTTCTACATCTGTGAATGAATTGTTTGATGTTAAGGACAGCAGATGGGTCGTATACGCCGGGGAGGCTATTGCTGAGAATGAAATGCACACGGAGATAATTGTTAGCTGCGGTCCGACACGCCGGGGAGAAAGAGTGTAAACGACTGAGGCTCGCATACGTCATCGTTACTAGAACTGAGGCAGAATGAGTGACAAGCGATTTCAGTGGTAATTGGTAGTGAGTAGATAAGAGGATGAGCGTAGAGTATCGTGAGGTACTGCCATAGTCACGTTGTATTCTGCAAGAGTCATTCTAGCAAGTGGAGATTGTGTTGCAAGAGGATGCCTTTAACCGGAAGGCGCAGGTCGTCAGCGATGTGTGAGATTGTGCTGTGGGTTTGCTTGTGGTGTGTTGACTTTTCTGTTTGTTTTCCATTTCAGCTGTGTCCGTGTGACCCAGGTTCTCGCAATGGCATCCAAGTCAACGTGTATTGGCCGTGAAGGAAGAAATGGTTGAATCCCTTTTTTGCCGGGGAGTGTCAATGTAGTTGAAGATTGAACGATCAATTCATGGTTGTTTGCTCAAAACCAACTTCCTCAATTTTCGCGGAAGCATCAATACGACAGTCATCGTCTCATCGGTCGCTGTTCAGAAAGAAGTCAGCAGTAAACCATCAGAAGTAATATTGTGATTTATTATTGTAATATTTGTTCACAGACCTTTGTCATACTTGATTTATATGTTGGTGTAACAATAAAGAATCCTCGAGTCACCAATCGGTGTTTTGGTTTCTGCGTCCTTTATAACTAAGCGTTTCTGAAAAACTGCAAGGAACAGCGTGGGCCCGAGCGTAGCAAGAGCTGGGCATTAGCGGTTTATGAGACGTGGCTGACATTAATTGTGCTCAGGCAAAAACTGTAGATTAAATGTTGTGACCTCAACCAAATCTGGTGATCTGCCTGCTCCATCCTCCCCACTTTTTTGATGCTTATCTATGCGATATTCATCGCAAAAACCGTAGTTGCAGGACTGCACTGTTTTGAGTTCCTTTCATTTGCACAGCGTTCCATGTGTTAACAGCGTTCATTACAGATACTTCCCGGTAAGTCACTAGACGTCTAGTCATATGACGTTCTGAGCAGCATTATCTCTTTATACGCATACATGTAAGCAAGTAGGTTATTGCAGACGAGCAGTAAATGAAGGGTTTTTAGGAACTTCAAAAGTATTGAGGCAGTCGGTGCTACATCAAAATAAGTTAAAGTCTATTTGACATAGTGAGGTGAGTAGTGAAACAATAAGTGATAGAGTTAGAGTAAATGATTGTATGGAAGTTGTTTGGTCGGCGAAATAATTGTGCCAAATCTCATGACCGCTGTTTCGATAGCACGCAATAGACATTGCGAAGTAACACACTGCCTTATCAGATGGAGGAAAATTCTACGAAATGTCATAAAATTATGGCTTTTAGATAAGTACAAGATGGATAGCCGTTGACTAAAAGTAATCAATTCCAAACGGAACGGGTTACTGTATTATACAAATTACATACATTAGTCAGCCAACTCTCAGAAACTGTCAATGTCCAGCCCTTACTACGCTGGACCTCACGCTGTCCCTGGAAGACTTTCAGAAACGATTTGTAATAACCAACACGAAAACCAGAACACAGATTGGTGACCCGAGAATTATTTATTCTTACGCCAATATGTGTGTAACCTTGTTACACACAAGGTCTAAGAATGAATGTTATAACAATAAATCAAGATAATACTTCTGATAGTTTTATGCATTCGAATGAACAGCGAATGATGAGACGATGACTGCCGGATTCATGCCTCCGCGAAAAATTGGGGAAGTTGGGTTTGAGCAAACAACCATGAATTGATCGTTCAGTCTTCAACTACATTGGCACTCCCCGGCAAAAAAGGATCCAACCCTTTTTTCCATCACGGCCAATACACGTTGACTTGGATGCCATTGCGAGAACCTGGGTCACACGGACAGAGCTGAAATGGAAAACAAACAGAAAAGCCAACACACCACAAGCAAACCCACAGCACAATCTCACACATCGCTGACGACCTGCGCCTTCCAGTTAAAGGCATCCTCTTGCAACACAATCGCCACTTGCTAGAATGACTCTTGCAGAATGCAACGTGACTATGGCAGTACCTCACGATACTCTACGCTCATCCTCTTATCTACTCACTACCAATTACCACTGAAATCGCTTGTCACTCATTCTGCCTCAGTTCTAGTAACGGTGACGTATGCGAGCCTCAGTCGTTTACACTCTTTCTCCCCGGCGTGTCGGACCGCAGCTAACAATTATCTCCGTGTGCATTTCATTCTCAGCAATAGCCTCCCCGGCGTATACGACCCATCTGCTGTCCTTAACATCAATCAATTCATTCACGGATGTAGAAGAGTGGACACAACTTCAGAAGTAATCACGACGAAAATTTTAACAAAATTACACGATAACAACAAGGTACGAAAACAACGAGTAAACACAATGAATCCAAAAACACCAATTGATATGACACACCACACATATATACAAACAGTACAAACAAACTCGCAGATCATGTCTTGATGGAATTCCTTTGAAGAATTGCAGGACTTACAGCAGTACGCCTACAACCCTTCTCAGGTTGACGATTGTAAGTTGTGGAATGTCCGGACACAAACAGAATTACCAACAGCTAGATGACAGATGATATCAATTCAGTATATACAATATGAACATATGTACAAAATCACACACCGAGCACATTGGACTGCTCATTGATGCGCTACCCTTTGAAGAATTGTAGGACTTACAGCAGTACGCCTACAACCCTTCTCAGGTTGACGCCCTAGGTTGGAAAATCATCTAGTGTTTCATCCTCCGACTCTCTACTCTCAGCACCTTCCAGTAGACACAGTTTTCTGATATCTCGCACCAACATGCCACAACTTGTTCTCACCTCAACCGTCCTCACCAATCCATCACCACTACAGATCAGCCTTACTACCACTCCCAAAGGCCACCTACCTGTGGCACATTTATCTGCTACTAATACTATGTCACCAACCTTTAAGTTTCGGCACAACTTTTTCCACTTGTCCCTGGTTTGCAGTGTTAGAACATACTCCTTTAACCATCTTTTCCAAAATATATCTTTCATGTGCCTGGCTTGTTTCCATCTTTTAATCGTAGGTATTCCTTCCCCGCTTGCGTCCTCTATGCCAGGGTTGCCTCTCAATAACAATAATTTATTTGGGGTTAACACATCAAAATCCTTGACGTCGTCCCTCACAGGTGATAACGGCCGGTCATTTAATATTCGTTCAGCTTCACAAAAAAATGTCTCCAGCGTTTCGTCATTCAAACTCTGGTTTTTAATTATGGAGCTTAAAATACGCTTGATAATTCCTATAAGTCTTTCCCATAGCCCACCTCTATGGCTGGCATGTGGTGGATTGAAGTGCCACTCGATGTTCCTTTTCAGTAACTCTTCCTGAACTCTCGTTTGAGGACCTTCGAAGTACTCTTTAAGCTCGGCGTGACAGCCAACAAAATTAGTCCCTCTGTCGCTGAACATCATCTTCGGTACACCCCGGCGATTTATAAATCTATGTAATGCTAGCACGAATGAATCAGTAGTTAGCGTATGAACCATCTCAATATGCACAGCTCTCATTTTCAAACAGGTGAATAAACAGCCATATCTTTTACATAGGGTTCTGCCTCTCTTCACTACAAAAGGTCCGAACAAATCCACCCCAACGTACTCAAATGGATAATTCCCTTCAGAAGCTTGCCACGCTGGGAGTGGTGCCATCATCTGCTGTACTGGACGAGCATTTCGGAGTTTACATTCCATGCACTTATCAATTATTTTACGGACAGCAGTACCTCCCTTCACTATCCAGAACTTACATCGAATACTTGATAGTACTTGCGAAGTACCCAAATGACCTTCAAGAACATGGTAGTGTCTTATAATGAGATCAGTGACTGGATGGTAGCAAGGTAATAAAGCCGGATGACGGGTCTCATATGACGATTCTAACATTTGTAGACGTCCACCAACTCTAGCGATCCCTTCGGAAACTATCGGAGATAATCTATCTAACCGCACCTTGAAATCTGCGAAATCGGGACTATCCTCCTTGGCAATCTCACCCCACGCTTCCCACTGAGCAGCCCTCAAAATCGCTAACTCTGCATTTCTAATATCTTCGACTCTCAAAGGCCCCACATTCATATTTTCGTATCCCGCAAGATGCATGACCTTTAAATACGTAACATATCGTGTCAACCACGCAACAGCTTTCAGTAGTTTGTACCAAGAAGAATAATATTTAAAAAGTGGATGTAAACCTGAATGTCTTTCTTGAGTAGATGTTAAACTGACACTTGTCTTCAACTCCAAGGCACACTCGTTTATCGGTGGTTCATCTTCTCTACGAGGCCACATACTATCAGCCCTTAGCAAGAACTCTGGACCTTTCCACCACTTATTTTTAACCACATTCATATCAATAACTCCTCGCGAGGCTAGATCAGCTGGATTTTTTCCAGACGGTACGTACCTCCACTGCTCAACAGTTGTTAGTTCACGAATTTGAGATACTCTGTTAGCTACAAAACATGCATATCTTGCTGACTCGTTGCGTATATAATATATCACAGACATCGAATCAGTCCAAAACGTTACGGGATGCTTGGGGTAATCCAACTCTTTACACACCGTTGTGAATAACTGCGCAGCTAGTAAGGCGGCATTAAGTTCTAATCTCGGAATCGAAACCGTCTTTAGAGGTGCAACTCTAGATTTACCCATCACCAGGCTAACATCTATATCATTCCTTAAGGTGGTTCTGATGTATACGGCTGCACCAAATCCAACCTCAGAGGCATCAGAAAAAACATGGAAGTCAATTATATCATGATTTCTCGACGGCTTAAGTGGACGTGAGACGGAATGTAGATTCAGCATTCTTAAACTGTTAACCCACCCCTTCCACTCTTCTCTCTGCCTCTCACTTAATGGTTCATCCCACTGTAACCCTTTCCTGCATGTCTCTTGAAATAACCTCCTAGCCGGAAGTAGATAAGGTGCTACTAATCCAAGTGGGTCAAACACGGACGACAACACAGAGAGCACACCTCTCCGAGTAACTGGCTTATCAATATCACCAACACTAAATCCAAAGGTATCAGAGTTCACATCCCATCGCATACCTAATGTGCGTTCAACTGGTAGAGTATCAACAGGCAAATCTCGTACGGTAGGTGCTCTGTCTTCTGGATCTATATGCTTCAAAACGTCTAGGCTGTTCGAGACCCACTTAGTTAGACGAAAGCCGGCCTTAGCTAACACTTCAGTGATGCTTGTTGCAAATCTAACTGCAGACTTATCATCATCGAAGGAGGCTAAACAATCATCCACGTAGAAGCAACAATCTATGACGTCCAGCAAATCATTAGAACCAAATGTGGACACTGCCTTTCGTAGAGCAAAATTAGCACAAAATGGGGAGGACGTGGCACCAAATGGATGCACTGTCATCCTATATTCTGACACCTTACCACAAGGACCGTCATCAAACCACAAAAACCTCAAGTGATCTCTGTCACTCTCTGGCACCTTCACCTGTAGGAACATTTCCTCAATATCCGCCGCGACAGCAACTGTAAACTTTCTGAATCTCAATAGCAGTCCCACTAATGAGCTCACGCAATCTGGGCCACTATACAGATTATCATTTAAAGAGACTCCTTCGTGTTTCGCAGAACAATCAAACACCACACGGAGTTTACCTGGCTTCCTCGGGTTAAAGACGGGATGATGGGGCAAATACCACTTCCCTGGCTCACTTGATCAACTAGTCTTTCAACGTAACCCTTCATTATATGTTTATCGACGACTTCCTTATATTTGGACCAGAGTTCTGCATCTGACAGGAATTTCTTCTGTAAACCCATTAGTCTCTTAAGAGCAACTTTCCTATTACAAACCAACTGTCTATCTTTGAATCTCCATGGTAGGCCAACGCTGAAACGCCCGTTTTCGTATTTACAAGAGTCCTCGGCTATTTTAACTGCTTTTAAGTCTTCTACAGAACGACCTTCCCTGGGACACCGCAGTCACAAAACTCCTTGTCATACATATTTTTAATCATAGTTTCTAGTTTGTCCCCATCGTTTGTAACTAATGATGATATGTGGACTATGGGTATAGGTCCTCTCACTGTCCATCCCAGTGGTGTTTTCGTCGCAAACAGATCATCTCTACCTCCAAATCTCTCTTCTAATACCTTGTGAGCTTCTGGCACACTACATCCAATGAGTACTCTCACTCTTCCATCTTGCAATGTTGGAAGAGGTATGTCACACAGGTATGGCTTACCGACAACCGTTTCACGACTAGGTACTATAGCTTCGCCAAGTTTCATACTGGAGGTAGTGTAAGCAGTATCCACTTCCACGGTCTCCCCAGTAGCCAAGGATTCTAACTGAAATGACACTCGCTCACATACTACTGTTTTCGCAGAATTGAAAGTATTTACAACCAAGGGTTGCTTTGGGCCTTTAATACCCAAGCAACCAGCCAGTTCAGCATCTATCAATGTAACGTCTGAACCATTATCCAACAATGCATAAGTCTCTACTGAAGATTTCGGTCCTTTCACCTTAACTGGTAATACCCCTAAGAAAACTTGTGGGATGTCAAGGGGTCTAGAGATACTATTACAATTAACCGAATTCCCAGGTTCGTTCACTGTTCTCAGAAGTGGGTGCATATCCGTTAAACCACTACTTCTTTTATTTGTCGCCTTACAATTCCACTTTGTATGCCCAATCTTTAAACAACTGAAACACAGCCGCTTCTGCTTTGCCATTTTTAACCTTTCTACGGGTGACATAGCGATAAAGCGATTACAATCACTCAATTGATGCATGTTATGGCAAACAATACACTCATCCTTTCTCGTTGTGTCTTGAGACTTCACCACAAATGCCTTCCTTATATTCACTGGTTCCTTAGGTTCTACCTTAGAATGCAAAATGCTGGCGAATTTGCCCATCGCCTGGTTGACACTGTCCTTCACCAGTCTAAGAATATCATCAAACTTTGGCTCGATACCCTCCTCCTCTATACGAGAGCTTATTTTTACCCATTTCCTTTGCAGCCGAGTAGGTAGGCGTCTCGCAATTACCTCTAGGACTGAGCTCGAGTTGAGGTCACTCATGCAATTCATAGAAATCAAGGTATTCTTATAAGTCATAAGATTATCTAAAAACTCAGTAAGTGCCTTGGAGTCATCTTGAAGTTGACTGCCATTACCTTTGACAGCTTCGTATACGTTCCTTACAATCATCGAAGGTCTTCCAAACCTTTGACGTAATATGCTCATAGCCTCAGCGTATCCCTCATTAGGGGGCATGAGCTTACAGCACTGTATAGCTCTTGAAGCATCTCCAGTGCAATACCTCATCAAATACATCAATTTCAATTCATCACTTAATAAAAAACTACTCAGCATGATCTCAAACTCCTTTACAAATTGTAAATAATCAGCCGGGTTTCCATCAAAACACCGTGGTTCAAATTTAGGGAGTTTGATGTTCCTATTATCCCTGAACGGCGAAACAGTAACATCAACCATGTCATGCTTAACATCAGACACATCGTTACAATTAACAGACAAGTCACCATGACTTACTTTCCTGTTTGCATCCAAGACACTCTGTCCCTTCTTTGACCCAGGCATTGTTGAACTTGACCCAATTCCAAAAACGTTCCAGATATTGCTTGTTCAAAGAGGACTTGACCGGCACCAGGAAAGATGAACGGTGACTATCCAAACTTTCACCAACTGTTTGAATCCACCAGAATCTGTTTCTATCGTCAGAAACTGTCAGCCACGTCTCGTAAACCGTTAATGCCCAGCTCTTGCTACGCTCGGGCCCACGCTGTTCCTTGAAGTTTTTCAGAAACGCTTAGTTATAACGGACGCAGAAACCAAAACACCGATTGGTGACTCGAGGATTCTTTATTGTTACACCAACATATAAATCAAGTATGACTAAGGTCTGTGAACAAATATTACAATAATAAATCACAATATTACTTCTGATGGTTTACTGCTGACTTCTTTCTGAACAGCGACCGATGAGACGATGACTGTCGTATTGATGCTTCCGCGAAAATTGAGGAAGTTGGTTTTGAGCAAACAACCATGAATTGATCGTTCAATCTTCAACTACATTGACACTCCCCGGCAAAAAAGGGATTCAACCATTTCTTCCTTCACGGCCAATACACGTTGACTTGGATGCCATTGCGAGAACCTGGGTCACACGGACACAGCTGAAATGGAAAACAAACAGAAAAGTCAACACACCACAAGCAAACCCACAGCACAATCTCACACATCGCTGACGACCTGCGCCTTCCAGTTAAAGGCATCCTCTTGCAACACAATCTCCACTTGCTAGAATGACTCTTGCAGAATACAACGTGACTATGGCAGTACCTCACGATACTCTACGCTCATCCTCTTATCTACTCACTACCAATTACCACTGAAATCGCTTGTCACTCATTCTGCCTCAGTTCTAGTAACGATGACGTATGCGAGCCTCAGTCGTTTACACTCTTTCTCCCCGGCGTGTCGGACCGCAGCTAACAATTATCTCCGTGTGCATTTCATTCTCAGCAATAGCCTCCCCGGCGTATACGACCCATCTGCTGTCCTTAACATCAAACAATTCATTCACAGATGTAGAAGAGTGGACACAACTTCAGAAGTGATCATGACGAAAATTTTAACAAAATTACACGATAACAACAAGGTACGAAAACAACGAGTAAACACAATGGACCCAAAAACTCCAATTGATATGACACACCACACATATATACAAACAGTACAAACAAACTCGCAGATCGTGTCTCGATGGAATTCCTTTGAAGAATTGCAGGACTTACAGCAGTACGCCTGCAACCCTTCTCAGGTTGACGATTATAAGTTGAACAATGCTCGGACACAAACAAGATTAACCAAAAATTACAATAATTTGAACTCACACATCTATTTAACACAAACATATGTACTATCACTACATCAAATATTGTGAATTCTGGCACGACAAACTACTCTTGAAGAACTGTAGGACTTACATCAGTACGCCTACCTTCCTTCTCAGGTTGATGATTCAAGTGGAAGTCGTCCGGATACAAACAAATCTACCAACAGATAGATGAGGGATGATACCAATTCAGTATATACAACATGAACATATGTACAAAATAACACACCAAGCACGTTGGGCTGCTTATTGATGCGCTACCCTTTGAAGAATTGTAGGACTTACAGCAGTACGCCTACAACCCTTCTCAGGTTGACGACTTCCTTCTATCATCTTTATCCCCAACTCTGAACAGCGACACGCCCGTGACATTGTATCGTAGGATGTAGATGACTAACGAACATACTATGTATGTGACCAACCAATCGGTGGCAGAGAGGAATTGACAACAAAGTTAATAACACTCAAATAGTAACTTAAAACGTGAAATGTTTTTATTCGAGCAAGTCAGTTTAACAATTTCCCTCTCATGAATATTTGTCTTATCCTCACTAAACTGATCATTGACTTTCGTCCTTCCAAACGGACTTATACTAGCATAGTCATAGGATAAGACACGTGAGTTCGTGGACGTCGATTTCATTGTGGATGACAACACCAACGACGACTGATTGACGCAATTTGATGAACTTAGTGGTGCATCAGAAGCTGTTGTTGTTTGGCTTTTAGAAGGTTGTCTAACTGCAAGATTACCACCACTGCTGTCTTTTATTATTAGCTCCGATTTAGAATTAACATCTGTTGATAGGTGGGCTACACGCTAATCATTTACATTGACGGTCTCAAGAGTATCCATACATTCTGCAACCGCATCTGCTCTTAAGTCTACTTCACGTTGTAGTTGTACAGAACCTTTGTTCAACTCAGCACTAGTAGGCATTCCCCTCATCTCATCATGATCAGCCGAAGACAAATGTGCGTATGGAAACACACAGTCACACCAGAACGCAGTAACTGCACTTCTGCCATTGAAAGTCTAATTCCTCATTGTGGTTCAAGCAGCACTGACAAACATACTGATCATCGGAAGCGAAATGGCTGAGGTTAAGTTGA
Source organism: Trichobilharzia regenti (assembly GCA_944472135.2). Taxonomy (NCBI): domain Eukaryota; kingdom Metazoa; phylum Platyhelminthes; class Trematoda; order Strigeidida; family Schistosomatidae; genus Trichobilharzia; species Trichobilharzia regenti. The sequence continues at coordinate 47,225,469 of OX235263.1, forward strand.
ACTGAAGAATTTCTTTGATTCCTGATAATGTATGAATTTTCAAGAGACGCCCATCTATTTGATGCTGTACACACATCTGAAGTGGGTCAAAACACAGATGTGTTAGGAAACACCTAAAGTTGTCTGCTACACACCCTGGAAATTATACTACAATGTATCTAACACACAAAATGTACACATACTCTTGATGAAAATTAGGCAGAGAGAAGTCTATCGAGAATCGCATTTGCATTGTGCTGTGGGTTCCATTCACCAATAATGTTACCGTGTTCAGTCTTCTTTTGACAGTGTTAAGTGATATAGAACAGATAGGAAATTGATTCTAAGTTGAGCGCATAAATGGGACTTAATTTCTAACCATTCTTGCATATAACGATTGGCGATTCATACCAACAAAATAACATTTAGCAGTAGTTCCTCTTTATTGAAAACTTGAACTTACACACCAACACCAACCAATGGATCACAGACGATATCCTCGCGAATATCTCCTAGTACGATCCGTTAGCTGTGTGAGTTACTATAACGACTGGTTATTTATTCTGTCATTCAATAGACGAGATAGACTGTGGTGAACATAGGTTTAGATGACCAAATCAGAAAATCAGAACAAAGAATTAATCATCTGAAGTGAGGTGCATATGATGTGACCAACCTCATAAAATCTAGATGTCCGCCAAAATAGCTGGGGACCATTAGCAGAAGGCGCACCAGAAGGACAGTGTTGTTGAGGAGACGCATCGGACTTCGCCAGTCTGCTTGGAAATTAGAGGTCACTCCTGAATTTCTTACATTGATTCACTGGTATGCTACTGATTTTTTCAGTTGGTCTCAACACCATCAAGAAAGTGAACGAAAGGTAATACTGAATTGTAAGAACTTAGTAGCCACTTTGCCTCATGGGAACATCGCCTAAACTTTTACTTGACTGGTATACAGTCCTACGCGAAATAACAACTAAAACATGGACTGCTCAACTTCTAACCCCTAAAAATTCACCACATACTCTATTTATCACGTTTACAGCGTGAGATTATTTGTTTTGCAACGAAAGTCAACAAATGATTGCCTGACCATGGATTTAGCCACAGACGGCTTTCTACTGCGATCCATGACATCATGGACAATACCACCTTAGACGAGTTCATTTGATACAAGTGACGGTTATAGAGAGTCACCAAAGATGTGTTACTATCTGTTATACCAAATAAAATCACCCAATATGGGATTGCACTCTGCCAGAATGTATCAATGTTACCTTGACATACGTTATATCCAGCATTTCCAAAGTACGCGCTGAATAACTAATGCATTTCATCTTCTAATTTTTTCCAAGGTGATAGTATTTTGTGAAACATTCGGATGTATGTGGAGACAGACTTTTCAGAAACCTATTAAGAGACTTTTGATAGTGAAATAATTCTCGTTTTGTTTTAGTTGTTGAATTATCTGTCCAGTCTTCAGGGCGTCGCCATTGCGTTAATATGACTAGGGTTGGTGGCAGGTTTCAGGATTCTAGGTCTCCTATTCGAAGGTATGTTTGTTATGAACTTATATTGAGAATTGCAGGTGGGCACCGTCCAGTCAACATATTAAACGTGGAAAGTCAGATATGGACATGGATTTCGCCGCTCCGGATTGGAAAAGCATGGAGCTGACCAAGTTTGAAAAACACTTCTACCAGGAACATCCACTGTCAGCTTCTAGATCTGAAGCAGACGTTGAGGAATTTCGTAAGAAGTACAAAATGTCGCTTTCGGGGAGAGATATCCCACGTCCCGTACTGTCATTTAATGAGTTGAACGTTCCTGATTATATACTTAGTGTCATTGCCAAAAATGGTTGGCAGCTTCCGACTCCTATCCAGTCGCAGGGTTGGCCAATGGCACTCTCTGGACGCGATGTTGTTGGGATAGCACAAACGGGTTCTGGGAAAACGGCTTCTTTTTTACTGCCAGCTGTCATACACATCATGGCACAGCCTCGATTAATGCGTAACGACGGGCCAATATGTCTGGTACTCGTTCCTACCAGGGAACTTGCACAGCAAGTACTTACTGTAGCAAAAGATTTCGCAGATGCAGCGAGCCTGCGAGCGATGTGTTTTTACGGTGGTTCTTCTAAAGGCACTCAGCTTCGTGAAATGCAAAGAGGTGGTGAAATTTGTATAGCTACGCCAGGCCGTCTCATTGACTTCATTAGGGCGCAAAGGTAATTTCATTTCTCTTTATAACACTAACGCCTCCAGAAATTTGCTCTCACGTGTTACTTATCTAGTTCTGGATGAAGCCGATCGAATGCTAGATATGGGATTCGAACCTCAAATCAGAAAAATAATAAGTCATATACGACCGGATCGTCAAACACTTATGTGGTCTGCTACTTGGCCAAGAGAAGTGCAAACTCTAGCGAGGGAGTTCCTTACCGACTACATCCAGGTGAACATCGGTTCAGCGTCATTGCACGCCAACCCGAATATTACTCAAATAGTCGAGATAATGGATGATTGGAGCAAGGAGCAGCGACTGATCACACTCCTAGCCGGCTTTGGCAGAGCTAGAACTCTCGTATTTGTTGAAACCAAACGCCGAACTGATCAACTGGCAAATTCCCTTCGGCGTCGCGGGTTCTATGTTGAATCAATGCATGGTGGTAAGCAGCAAAGAGACCGCGAATTAACACTGGCTGGTAAGTACTCTTTACACATAAAGTCATGTCTTTAGGTTTTAAAAGCGGTAGGATCAATATACTGGTAGCTACTGACGTAGCTTCTCGAGGACTTGGTAGGTTAGAATTCTCTTACTGAAATTTCTGGTTCTCTCTTTGCCTTCCCAACTCACAAGAATGTTCTCTTTTTCAGATATTGACAATATAGAGTACGTGGTGAACTTTGATTTCCCCAATCAAACTGAAGATTATATTCATCGGATTGGCCGCACTGCACGAAGTGATAAAACGGGGACTGCATTTACTTTTTTTACTCACAAGAACTCAAGACAAGCTCGCGAACTTATCGAAATATTAGACGAGGCCAACCAAGAAATCAGCCAGGAGCTCATTCAGCTGGCGGGAATGTCCAGCTATTTGCGAAAGTCTGGGGCGATCAAAAAACGTGAGTACTTTGTGACATAACATTTGATTGCACTGTCTATTATTAAAACTGCGATAACTCATATCTGGGTTAAGTGCACTTGAAATATCCCCAAAACAGACACGAAAGATGAAGCTTCGTAAGTTGCTCTTAGTAAGCTTCATCGTCCCTGAAACCTATTACATAGCTGCGTAAGCGTGTGTGCTGACAAGTTCAGCATACACCATTCATAACACGATGATATCTTTGGTTGTAACTTCAACCAAAACAAAGTATTGTATTTCGGGTTTCACTTTGTGAAGTCTGAGGACTTCAGATTACCCACAGCCTTATCAGGTGGGTTTTTCATTCGATCAGTTGTTGGTACAGTCATAGCCAAATTAAGTGCTGACTACACTCAAGATTTGTGAATGTATTCTAGTATCATGCTTTGAATTATCTAGGCTATTCTCGTCAGCATTCACATCAGCGGTCACGCTTTTCTGTGGTGTCCGTGGACTACCTACAGTATTTATTGCGTGAGTACTTTATTTGTCGTGTGAATTCAACGGTTAGAAGCAGACTATACAGAGTATGGTGAGCATTTATTTGACAGAACAGCCGTATTTTAGCGCTTAATGTATCTGTACGCTTTTCGTAGTTAGCTGTGAAAAAGCAACATCTGAAGTTGTTCTCGATGTATCCTAGAACAGACTTGATGTGTATGCGGCTGACAAAATGACTTTCATACGACAATCTTGTGAGTGTGCAAAAGTTCCGAACCGCTCTCATCAGGTTTGCAGACTTACTTCTTTGGCTTCTATTTCGTTTTTCATTAAATGCAACGAGAAACTGCAATTCTGAAAGTGCACAAGTTTGCTTAAACTTGTGAAGAGTTGTTGAGCACTTAAGTGATGCTTAGGAAGACGGAAAATAGTAAATCAGTTTTTCATGAAATCAATTCAAATTGTGTTATTTGTAGTTTTTCACTGGTCGGCACGGAGAGCCGATGCAGATTTAATCTATGGATTATTTTCTAATGAAAAGTAAATTCGCAAAAACCTTATGTTCTACAGATCCCTCAGCCTTTCAACAAAAGCCACCTGGTCGTGTAACTGGCTTTGGAAATATATCAAGCTATCCAACACAAGATATAAGAGCTGTCAACTCCGGAATTGCATATCCGCATGGCTCGTCTTTAATGAATAAAGGAAATTCAGCTGCTGAGAACTCGTTCCCTGGGTCGTTCAAATCCGTCTCTAGCGACCAGCCTAGTAGTGGTCGCAAAACTGTGTTGGGTAGTGTCCCAACTAGTCAGGTACCTGCGTATGGAGGATTATCACAGTCTATTCCTGTGAATGATAATCGTCTCAGTGAGACTAACTATCTGAAACCTAGTGTAACAAACGTAACAGAGACAGGAAAGTGGGATAGGCGCACAGCTAGTACAGATAAAGTTGGTTCTGTAATGGCTGCGCCCGTATCCCTAGTCCAGAATTCAAGTACAGTTAGTGAAACTGTTGATCAGTGGCCCACTAATCATTGGGGCAACGGCACCAGTCAGGTCCAACAGCACTGGAATCCATCAGCCAGCGACGTAGCCACTGGAGGTTCATTTCAGCGCCCTGTTGGTCACAGTCTTAAGCGACCAACTCTTATGGATCCATCTTCATCTCATATCAGTCTTATGAATCCCAGCAGTGACATGCCCACATCGGGTGTTAGATCTCGAGGTTCCATGGGGAACCCCAAACAAAGCTGCCCCCCGACAAATGCCCCACAGTACGTACAGCAGTGGCCGGGTTTTGCTGCAAATCCATATTCATATTCTACACCGTCTGCTCCGGGTACAGACACATCTACATCCAATTGGGGTAGTGGATGGGCCCCAAGTTTCCACGGAAATTATTAAATGATAACAAGCAACATTTGAGACCTTGTGTTGTTTTCGATTTATTTTATCGACTTTTTACCAAGGGGCTGTCAGCTTTGTTCCTGTACAGCCTCCTGCAATATTGTTTCTTTCTTCTGCATTCGTACCATGCTGGTACGAACCCAAAATTGTAGTTCCATGCATAATTTCCATTAAAACCAAGAAAGCGTTATCTGTAAACTGGGTTTTGTTTTTCTACTTTTTTGTAATTGATGTCGATCGAAGTCTAAAGGAACTCTGCTAACCACTATAAGGCTCATATATGACTCCCCACTAGCCCGGAGGCATCACGGACTGTTCCATGGTCGGCTATGATCAAATTGTTGGGTGTTCTAACTAACTGCAACGGATTTTCTACGTTACTCACTGAGTCGTAGTAATCTAGCATATATGGGGGATTATGCAAAGATTTATCCTACTACCAAGGTATTTTCCAAACGTTTAGCGACATTTGGAGTTACCACCAACCACAGCGCATCAGTGTGGATTTCAAGAAAAGACTGAAATATTACTGATAAGTGGAAACGTGTTATTAGAGTGAATAGGGCGTGGAAATCATGTGACTATACGTCGACAAAAATAATTTGTGTACCCACTGGGACTGCCGAAATGTCACTGGTCATTCGCGCACATTGACAACAAGCTTCCCCATAGCCTGACAGGAGTGGGTTGTTTTTTTCAGTCATCGACGAAGATTTTCATCTACGTAGGTTTCTATGTCCATTTATCCGAGTGGGTTCCAACAGCTTGGTTGATTTGAAGTACCAACGAATGGCTCTATGTGTAATTCATTTTTTCTTATACAGAATATATATATTCTCGTTACTCGGAATAGTGATTTGTTAATGAGGCAGATCATCCGTTTTTGGAAAATTACCCTAAATATTATTTTACAAAAATGAATGACTGATGTGATTCTTTATGACAAAATAATTCAATTAGACAACTATCCAATCCAATGTTTATCATAGTCTGCGTTACTCACGTGTGAAATGACACAAGTGTAAAATAAAGAGAGCTAAGGTCGATGGTCACAGTATGATGGGACCGTCACCCACACATGGCAACAGTCCGGAACTATTCAGACGCATCAGAGCTACTGGCATCTAAGATCATGGTATCAGTGAGTTGGTTCGTGAACCGGGTGAATGTTGTTAATCAGTACTAGACAGTACGCTCAAAAAACAGGTATGTTTACATGCAGCGACACTACCTAATGCTTTAGAATACGATGCTCCATGTTCAAGTAACACCGGCCACGAAAAATGTGAAGGTCCGAAACAAACTCCTTGTATTCGAACACCATCAAACACCCAGACCTGGACAGTTTACTGTCCTGTTTTTAGTAGAAGTCCAGTGCTCCTTAGCCTAAGGGACATCTGCATCGTTTAAAAGGAAGAATTTTGATATGAGCTACTTGTGTGCACAACTTTGGGGATGATGGCGTGACCCCCAAGCCTTGTTGTACACGTGCAAATTTGCTTGTCACAAAGCAGACGGAGTCACGTTAGAGTCGTGATTACATCGACAACTTGTCCAGCCTATACAGTAATACTTCAAAGCATACGACTATATGTCTCCACAACTATCAGTGGCTATTGACAAGGTGCCACCGTGTGATGGTTCCTCTAAATCCTAGCCATTCATGACATTCTAATTGAATGTAAGTGGTGGTGGTAAGGATCAGCTTCGTGGAGAAATACTTCCTAATGATCCCATCTAACTTAGCTACTTGGCGTCTCTGGGTGTGGTATGCTGCTTACTCCGTTCAAGTACGAAGTGCTGTTGCAGCATTGGAATGAGCAGATCCTATTACTCGCCCTTGAACAATCGGTAAAGGGCGAGTCGATGTACCTAGTTGGTTGTTATTGCAGTGGATTTATGGTGAGATTTCGGATCTCATGGTAAACACCGGGTTGGTATACCCTAACTGGGGACGTGTATGATCCCGCAGCGTTAATTTTCTGGCTGTCAAGAGTCGGGCTTCACATCTCATGGGGGCACACCCGCTCGTTTCACATCTTTGAAATGGTACCTCCTACCTAAAAAGGCACATCGATGTTCGATCATCGTTGTCCCCATAGAGATGTTTTCACCCTGTAACATGATTGTCTAAGGTCAGCAACCTATTTAGACATGGTGAGGGTTGTTTATAAAGTAATCTTATTTTGGTGAATTGAACGCGTCCAGCGGACTTCATCCCAGTAGATGCTGTGCCGTTCAAAGTTTGTTAGCCTTAATACTGCATGGTAAAAGTGTTATGAGGTATGGGGAAGTGTTTCAGGTTATTATCTGTTGGTACTTCATTACTCACGGTGGGCATCGAGAATTCGACTCACCAGTCCCAAGGGTTATTAAATATGGCTTAGGATTAAAGTGATTGGCAAACGTGTTGGGATTTTGCTAAAAGACATGACTAACTAGTGAGAACTTCGCGAAGTGACTTCATTCAATATTCTACCACGTTCCTGTCACTCAGATTTACATTTTATTTCTCTTTTCTATTGTGTGGTGTTTCTCTGAATGCACATATTGTACTACGTTAGTGTTTCAAATGAACGTGTAAAAATCGTGTCAACGCTAAAAACAACTTGACTGTCTTTTTAAATAATGCCTAAATAGTCAATGAACAATAGCTGTTTGCTTGTACAAAAAAGTGTCCAACGGTTGAGTAGTGTGGTGTAGGTGTAAACGCACACTGTTTACCTAAACAAGCACCATTAGGTCAAAACATGAGGACTTTATACGCATAACGCCTTACTGTAGCCTACGGCAGTATGTGATCTGTTGAATCGCATAAATGTTGAAAAATGACGAGAACTAGGATTCAGGTTTCTAGAAGGCTAGTAAACCACTTTTTAACCATGAACGTGGTATTCTGCAATCAGTTCTGCAGTAACTGACTTGGCAAATACAGTTGGTGTTTGCGAGATTGTTTACACACACATATAGAACGTTTTTTAAAATTTGCGACCATAGGAAGGAAAGTGATTGTCTTCCACATGATATTTAGTTATCGAGCAGCAATCTGGTTGAGACAACTAGAATGACCTCAATGGAAAGCATTGTCAAACAAAATATAAGTTTCTGCTCACAGTTAAGTTTTAAATAGATTTATTTTTTAGGTTGTTCATCGAATGCAAGAGTGATTCTTGTCGATTGGTTCAAGTGTACAGTAGTTGAAGTTTCCAGGATACTGGTCTACAGAACTAAGTAACTAACTGTAAATGCCACGTTACCTAGTAAAGTAAGCAGAAGTCATAAGACCAGTTTAGCTTGTTTTACTGGATATGTATTGTCTGCCTAGAGGATTTTAGAAAGCTGTGATTCGTGTCGTGTTTATAAATTACTTATGGGACGGAAATTCGCTACGTAATTATCAATATGCGAGTTTAACAAGTTTTAGAATGTAGCAAGTATGTCGGCTTGATACGTATGAGAATTGACTGATCGCAGTTGTGAGGCTCCGGAAATTAGTTCGCTGTATTTTTCGGTCGAATTGTAGACTTCTGATTGAATGTCATGTGTTTAGCTGTTGTCTCAAGCGTATAGTCATTTAATTTCTAGTTGATTCCACTTGGATATTTGCAGAATGTACTGAAGGTAGAGGACTGACTTTTGCGTTAGTTTATCGAATGTATTGATTTGTTTTTAACTATATCGAAACACTGATAACTAAGTGTTTTCAAGTAATTGTTTGACTAGAAAATTGGTACGTTACGTTTCTTCGTTGCCTAAACCTCATAAAGAAAGTGAATTCCGACTCACGGTTTTTGATTCGGTAACTCCCTACTTCTTACTAGTGTGAGAATTTTAACTCGCATTTAAGTGTAAATGGGAAACAAGTGATAGTTCACCTTGTCGATAAAACGTACTTGAACTCATGACTAAAGGTCCAACGAAATTCCAGTTGTACAGAGAAGGGGCAACATTGTGTTTTAAGGCCTTCATGGAAACCCATCCGTATATATTACTGCCATTCACTTCTCCACAACGCCGCCCTTCGCTCGGCATCTAATTGTGTATATTACGAGAAGGCCAACAAGAGAATTTAAGTAACCCTGACACAAGCTATTTGTGACAAGTGATAGGCATGAAACGGCACTCTTGGAGAACCTCAATTGCGGTGCAAAGTTTGTGCGTTCCCTCAATGTGTGTTTGCATCCCTTTAACTGGACCCCAGGTAAGAAGGTAATGTCTTGTGTTTAATCCTTCGACTGATTCAGTTTGGATTGTCAGTCAAGTTGGCAATGTGACCTTCATGTTACATAACCCAAATGTACGGTGCACTCTGAATTGGTGTAAGATGGTTAGAGGCAATCCGTCGGAAACCTAGGACATAGGTTTCGTGCTTCTCGTCACTCAGCAAGGGGGATCTGCAGTCTTGAAGGATCTCGTGTCTTTTCTGGGATCAAAACTCAGAACACTCAATGCCGCAGTCACAGACGTCACCATTGCCGCTACTCAGGCTTAGTTATGTGGTGTCTGACCCTGGTTTGAATATCAGAAAGGATATGAGCACCTTTTACAGTCGCAGATACACATTGCTGACGTGTGACGAGAAGCATGAAACCCAGCTCCAGGGTTTCCTACCGATTGCCTTCAGCTATCTAACAAATGTTTATCAATCAAATTTCCTACAGCTTTTGTCAGTCAAATATTTTGTACGTGCCCAAATAGTTGCCGTTGATAAACCTTCCAACTGGGTTAGTGGGCCTGAAGATTGTGTTATGAAAAAACACCCGTTGATAATGAATTTCTCCGAATTTGCAGAAGAATGTATGAACTTTAAGTTTTCATATCAGTAGTATAAAACTGCAGAAGACTAGGGAATTTTGTAACGGAACTGTTTATGAGTTACTGGATACACAGATGTAGGCAAATTACGTCTACCATATATTGAATTCACAATTTGCACATATAGTCGGTACTGCGTCACTTTGTTTTACTTCCCATATTGTTTCACAAGTCAAGTATCGTTCATTATATCCACCTCTCTGTTATTTCATATTCTTGCAGACTATATATATATATATATAATTTTACCATTGACATTCTAATGGCCGAAGTATCGTATGTTGACATGGTGTTTTCCCATCGTTCGTTTGGCCTTAACTGACGGCTGCGTATGAACTTGCTTCAGAACCGTGTTGTGTGGTGGTTCCATTATAGGAGTCACGTCTGTAGTCTTCATCTTTTCTCCATTGTCGTTAACTTCTCATTTCTTATTATTTGGATTTTACTAACAAAGTTTGTCTTAACATTGTGGTGAGATAGAACTTCACACTATGAATTTGTCCTTTTAAAATACGACAATTGCCCTTTTAACTGTAGTTTCCCGAGAAAACTCATTTAAGTAGCATGAAGTATTTGCAAAGATTCTGATTCTCGTAACTTTGTCCTATTCGTTAACCTGTGTAGCGAGGTAGCTAACGTTTGTAGAGACATTCAAATTACCGTTCAGTTCCTAGTTTACTTTGGCTTATCACATTTATCTAACGATTGCAAATAGCTGATACTGGAAAGAACTCCTGAGAATTATATCTTCACCTTTTTTGAGGTTTGAATTCCAAATACCATAATACTTTTGATATAATTAATCCAACTTAACACCATCTTTAAAATATCAGCACCTGTAACTTTCGATGAAATACCTTTAGTTCATAGACTTGCCATCTGCATATTGCTAAACAAAGGTTTCTCAGCAGTTTTTAGATTAACTGACTATGATAAAAAGTAGTCTTCTGTGGAGTGGGTGAGATTTCTTTTTTCTCTGTCGAAAAGAGTTGTTGTCTATAGGATAGATAAGAGTGACTTACCAGACATTAGGAGGTGAAATGTGACCTGTGCAGGAAGCTGTATTTTGCTCAGAAAATGACGCATGTTGAATATTTTGAATGCCAAAGATTGATTCGGTGTTGGCACTAATGAAGTAACCGCTTGTAGATTGGATTTCTAGTGCACTGTTCATTTGATGTGGATAAGCAGATTTGCTGCCATAATCACCCTAAGACAAAAACGAATTAACGAGTGAACAAAATCAAGCTGATCATTAGGCAACATCTATGACCATCTGCCTTCTAAATGTCTACACTGAAATATCGATTTTCATCTTCGTGAGTTCTGCAGCTCTTACGCGGTACATGTACCTAACTTTATGGACTTTCGGTTTGCATTCGTATGATCAATGGAGTGACTAAGTATCAGTTTTGTATTTATCCTTACAAACATCAATAGTAATATGCGTCTTGCTACTACCTCGGATTTCGAGTACATCTGTTACTCTTCTAAAGAAAAATAATTATTGGTCTGTCTCATTCAGTATCACAGAATCTGTTTGTTTCATATGAATAAATGATAACTAATTAGTAAACATTTGTTAGAAATATAGTCTAGACAGTTTTTTTGTAAGATTGCACCTCGAGTTTGAGGTCTGTAAAACCTATATAGAGCAATTAAAAAGAAAGGTAACAGGAATTTGTGTTAATTACTACGTAAGTAATTATAACACCAGTCTACTTGTGAATTTTTTGTTTTTAGGTGTGAAATGGGATTATAAAGTGTGTGAATAAGGTTTTCTATTTAATTGTGTGTGGTCACATTACAACTTGTGATCGATCACTGAGGTGTCTAAACTGTTATTAAGCATAATATGAGCAGTAGTCGTCTTTCAGTTGAAGTTACTTCTAATTTTTGAGAAATATTTTGTTAGTCATTTTCAAGAGTAAGTGTGCAGCATGAAGTGGAAAGATATTGAAGGTTTAATTCATTCCACGAAATTTTCTTTTGAATACCTATCAATTCAATTAATCCTGCTTGTTACAATGATCCGTTCAAAGTAGTAGTTAAATGTTGATTTCACTGTAGCAAAATCAGATGTAGTGAACAATCTAAATAGCGAATTTACTAACAACGGATATGAGATTTGCTACTATTCTGTAGCAAACGCATTCTATGTTAGCTCTGTGTAATTAAATGCCAATTAGGTTTTTATACAAAGTAAAAAGCTTCATTATGTCGGAAAAGAATAGCGTTTTAGTCAGTACGTGAATCTGTTAATGTTATTGTCGTAATAGTTGTTTACTCACAGTGGTAATTTTCTAAATTTTGGTAATATTTCTTGGGATATTATGGGATACTACCCGTTGGTTGAATTTTCTTGATCACGCATTTTATACGTTTGCATACATAAATCTTTTTGGAAAGGAATCAAATCATCGACCGTGTGACAAGAATAAAGTAGCTGATTGCCCTGTTAATTATGAGCACTCAATATAATGTTGAGTGAGCATAGACTTTTCACTTAAGGTTAACCCACAGGGACACGAGAAATTCTCGGAGAAAACAGCGAATGATCGATTTCTTGATTTCTCGGTGATGCATATGAATACACTTCCACGTACGTTGTGGAGAGAATGTGTGTGATATATGTAGTAGGTCTTTCTTTTACCATCTTTTTAATTGTGAAGAATGATATTCTGTCAGAAAAGTTATTCTTAAACCAAGACAGTTTATTTTACTGTTTCGTGTATCTTCCGTTATGTGAACTAGCAATAAGTATGGATTCTCCGAATTTTTGTTTTTATTAACAGGCAAGTCTTTTTTTATTCGTTGTATTTGGTAACTTTTGTGTTCTTTACCAGCGTCCATAACATGTATGAGCACCGTGATAAGTGATATTACCGCCTGAAGCGCAAACTATTTAGTTTTATGCTATTCCTCTTGGGCGAGTTCGGTGTAGATTGGATGATTAGTGTCTGTATCACTGTTATATATATGCTAGACCACATTGCTGAAGTTTCACTTAGGAATACGTAACATGCTTTATGGTTCTATTGATATGCATCGCTCCACCATCCTGATAACTGATAATAATACGCCTGACTGTCAAAACAATGAGCACTCCATTCGACTTGTAAGTGCTGAGAACGAACCGAAAGTCAAAAAGACTCGTTAGAAATATGGTCCGAGATAAAATATTTAAATAGAAGAAATGTTTGGTTTATTTAGGTAAGAGATTTGAGGAATTAGTCCGCTAGTATGGATGAATTACGGACTCTGGAAATGTACATGCTACCGGCACAGTACAGATAAGCAAAGTTTAAGAGCACAAGGAAGGCGCATGAAAAGGTATCCGAGTCCGGTCGAATGTCTATCTGTTAAGACAAGACAGGAGGACTACACGTTTATTTAGTTTATATTAAGCCGATTTATTCCGCGATTTCATCATGGGCTGACATCGGTCAGGAAACCATTGGAAAACATGGAATTACTCGACAGCTGTTTCGTCATGGTTTGGGAATTTCCGATAAGGCTTATCCGCCGGGTTTCGAACCCAGGGCGAGCTCGTGGACTTTCAAACTTCTTTGGCCCGAATCATTGGACCATGGATTCTGATTTTGTCAATTCACGATGTAGCTTGACCACTAGTCAGTATCATAAGATGAAGAGTCCCAAACTAGGAAGAAACAGCTATCTAGTACGCTTCGGTTTTCCAACGGCTCTCTAACCGATATCAGCTTATGACAAAATCTTGTATTTTTTTAATTTTTAATTTTTTGATTACAGCTTGATTCCACACTGTATTTGTGATACAAGTATGGAATTTTCAGCATGGATATCGGTAGCCCAAATTTTGCAGGCCGACCATAGATATCAGGTGTGCGTCGGCAGGGAATCGAACCTCGGACCATGTGCATGATCGGCGAGAGTCCTAACCACTGTGCCACCGACGCACAATCAAATCCCTGCAACTAACATTTGATTTAGGTGATCCAATTCTATCTGTTTATTTTAGCCTTGGGTTTTATTTTGGTGCCGTGGAAGGTGCACTAAATATATATCGTCACTAGTGACGTTGAGTATGTAGTGTTCACACTGCTTCACTGTGATACATCTAATAAACAAACTAATATGGAATTACTTACTACCACTGCCCAAATTTTATACATATTTGTAGTGGAATAGTAAATTTGAAGGCCTAAACATGCCAATTCAAATTCAAGTAAACAGAACTGGTAGCAAAACCTAATAATAATTGTATTTGAATTTTTTTACCTCAACGTGTTTAGTGTTCCTTTTTAGCTGTTTTTATCTATGGGTTAAACATGATGTTTACGGATTACCAGTGGAACGTTGCATCATAATGATAATTCTTCCTTCAGGAGAACTCCAGGAACCATTGAGTGTTCTGTTTTTTGTGTATGCATGCTGAAAGCTTTTGTCTTTTCGATGTTGTTGTGTTCTATGACGTGAATGGTTTGATTGCGAAAATTTCATTGTCTTTGTGGACAATATCTGCAGTAATGACTTCCATATAACTTTATATTCAAGTTGTAATCCCCTAGTTAGTAATGGGGTATTAACAAATTTTATTTGCTTTGTCTTTGTGTGTAATTCTTGTTATATGTACTTACTTTACTTCGGCTATCTCCTACGGGAGGATGAACCGGCTTCATGAACATCTCGAATGTTTGTAAGAGAGTTGATGAAGTTTCATGGGAATTGGGTACGAGTGATGTCCCCAGCATCGCTCGGCCTTTTGTTTGAGAGTGCAGCTCTAGCCTTTACACAACCAAGTGTGACCTACAAGGCAGTAGGAGTGGAGTAGGGAGTCCACTATCCATTGGCAGCCGGTGACCGGAGTCCGGTTCATACGCCTTTTTGAATGGGGCCAGACATCCAGGGCATCCAATAAGCTCTTTGTCCATACGTCTGTCGGTGAACTCCGGTGAGCTTCATACGCCAGTCGTTGGAGGTTTGGAATCAGGGTTTAGCCATCTCCCCTAGACTGTCATCCAATGGACAGTCAACCCGGTGAAGAGCGCCGGGCATCCGCTTTTGCCCTCTCACTTCGGTGAGAAACACCTCCGCCACGTGAAGGCAGTGAGTAGGACTTCCTCAGGAGAGGCTATGTAAGACGCACGGTCATATGGGAGCATTTCAAGAGGTGTACGGAGGGGTGGCTAGCCCGCGGCGCAAGACACCCACCCCCTCACTTAAATGTGTTGTCTATTTCAGTATACGCCTTTATGCAAATACTTTATCAAACTGTTATTACTAATTATCTCATATATTTCAATTATATGCATTTTATCACATTGTCTATGGAAATTTTCTTTTCTCTTATCGTCATCAATAGTATTCTAGGTATGTGGGACTGGAAATTCTGAAATGTGCGTTTTGGCAATGCTGCTTCTGAAGGGATTCTTTCCATGGGTTTTGGCTTTAAACACGAAAAGGACTAGGAGAATGCTTATCAGGCCACTTATATTCTAACATTTTCTACTGATAAATGTCACTTCATCTCAATGGTCGTTCTTTGACGATTTGATAAGAAGATATATGTCCAGACTTTATCAACTATTACTTCATATTAATTGTAACAACTCTTCTGTCTTTTTGACGGCTGCTGACTAAACTAAATGTACTTTTAACCTTTGCAACAACTAGTCCAACCTGTGTGAAGTTATCTTTAGTAGGAGCTTTCTTTTTCCCACCTATCTGAGTTAAGTAATAAAGTTGTATATAATTCTCCTGGACTATGACTTTCATTCTGGTTTACTTTGACTGTAATATACCATATATGTGTTAACTGTTTCGAATAAGTCATATTATATCCTTTGTTATAAGATTAAGGGTTGACAAGGAAGGGATTAAACATTATGTATAAGGTGTAGTGGTAATATCTTCCGTCGTCTATTACATTTTCATTAAAATATAGTTTGTTTACCCCACAATCTAGTATTAACTCGGACTATTTGTTTTACTTAGCCTTATATGCTTTGTGCTTTGGGTGGACGATGTTAAGTTTTGCTCACACTGAAAAAACATCTCGTCAGTCATAATAATCAGATTTTTGAATAGAACTACTCAAGTTATACTGATTGAACCATAACAGATTTACAACTGCAGTAGATAATGCTTTAGGCAGTTACTGATATACCTTTATATTCTCATGTAGAAGTAATTATCGTCTTCTTCAGAAGTAAACGTACACAATTCGAAATAACAAATTAATTAACATTTTTGTACGCAATGAAAATTTGCAGATTCGTTACGTCCACCGGTAGTCAATACTTAAGTAGGATATATATGTTTGACAAGCTGTAAAAAATACTAACGTGTGTGCAGTGATATAAACTTCTGATTGACATAAGTAGTTTCAAATTGTTCACCAGTTAATAGTGCCTGAAACACACTACAAATACAAAGTACATTGTCTTTTTGAATAATTATTTTCTTAACAAAAGTCTCATCGCGTTACTGGTTCACCTAGCTGAATTATCCATCTTATTATTCAGTTTGGATAAATTAGTTACAGGATTTCATCATGAGCTGACATCGGTTAGAGAACCATTGGAAAACCTAAGAGTACTACTGGTCAGATGTTTCATCCTAGTATGTGACTCTTCATCAGTACTCACCCACCACGAGGTTTCGAACCCAAAGCCTTTCGGTTACAAGGTGAGCTCGTGGACGCACTGCTGATGACCCTGGTGAAACAGTTAACGGGTATTTAGATGCCTCTACTGTAACCACTTAACAATAATGTTTCCAACTGTTCATAATGCTTAGTAGTGTGCATTGTTTATTCAGTGACTTAATTGATTACAGCATCATATAATTCAGGTTTAACATGTATCTTATGGGTGAACGACTTAATTAGCGTTGATTTCAAGCTGTTTTCTGATGATATATAGTCATGGATAAAATGTGTGTAGTTATTATCATTTTCTTTCTGTTTGTTTTAATACAGGAAGTGTGTATAAAAATAACTTTGAAATTGGAAAGAAAAAGGAATGAAAAATAGTATCATCAAATTTCTTTGAGTTCAGAGTGAATTTGTTTATATTGTTATTATATTTAATTGATATTTTGAAATGATGCAGCTCTGTGTTTGTTTGGCTAATTTGGATATATTTCTTCCTGGTCTACAATTTTTTGCCCTTCTTAAGATCTTCAGTGATTTTCTAAAGCATGTTTCAGAAGATTGAAGCTCGAGGAAAGAGTTTGACCATTTCTTTTATTTTCTATCCGTCGCATATGCTCTGTTGAGAAAACACCCTGCATTCTGGTTTATTGACGAATTGTAAGAGTTACACAAGATTCTACAAGATAAGTTTTTCGTCTCATATTCTTCATATACGCTTAAAAATGGTGTACAGTTAGTTAGTTTAATAAGGAACGAAGTACTTCTGAATATTACTAAGTACTCATGTGCGTCGATGGCACAGCGGTTATGACTTTCGTCGACCATGCACATGGTCCGGGGTTCAATCTCCTGCCGATGCACATGTGATGTCTATGGTCGGCCTGCAAAATTTGGGCTACCGATATCACACGTTGAAAATTCGATACCTGTTCGAAAAAATTACGGTGTGGAATCAATCTGTAAGGAGAAATAAAAACAGTACACAGCGACAAAGTAAAATGTGAAAACCCACTGCAAACTAACTTAATACTTCTGTTTTAAAGAAGTCTTAATGTAAGGAGGTTGAATCCTAATCTCTTCACTCTGGAAAAACTTATTACGATCCTTCAGGTTTACTCAGTTTTTTATGTCTATAATCATTTCTTGGGTAATTCTTTGTCTGAATTCTAGATATGTCACCTTTGAACCGTGAACAGTGTACCTTCTCAATAAGCGTTGCGGTATGTGTAAAGCTCGTGTTTTAAGTGTATTAGCTGTGATGTAAATGTTACATTAATCATTTAGAAGCATTGGGCAAGAATAGAGCAGGTTTCGTCCTCCTACCCTGTGTTTTAACTTCAGTAGGTGTTATCGAACACATACTGTTTCGAAAACAAGAGGTAGTGATCTATTTTCTTGTGGTTACTGTTACGCAATATAAGAGTCTGACAAATGCAACCGAACGACTATCCTCTGCCTTAGTACTAATTGGACGGAACAAAAAAAAACTTTCCCTCTGTTGTAACATTATTGACCATTTTCAATGCATTCCATTTGGAAAACTCAAATATCTCAGATAGACCACGCAGCTTGACTTTATGAACACTTTGGAAGTAAGATTTTTGGTTACTGCACTTCAAAATGTTTTCGGTGGGACTAAATCATTTCATGATTTTTTTTGGTTTTCTCATATTTATATGAATATTAGGAGTGGTGACATGATATATTTTTTTCAGAAGTGATTTTTGAAGTTTAGAAATTAACTAATAGGAAATAATTAAATGGAAATAAGAGTTTGAAATTTGATAAAGTGAATAAGAAGCAGCAGTTACGTAATTCTTAATCTTTGAAAATCACTTTTTGAACGATTATGTCACTTGTTACACATATAAACATCTACTACTCAATAATAGGAATAATAGACTGCTTTACGTTTCTCGCGAATGTGAATAGAACTCTACAACCTTTGAAGATGACTACACTGACATACGACAAATTTCTCTCTCCGAGTTGTTTTCTAGTGTCTTGATGATCGAGTGGGTATTTTTGGTCTTCCTCACATCTCTCAAGGACCCTTGTGATCACGAAATAAAAAAATAAGAAAATCCTTACATTTTATAGAGAATGTTATATTTTATAGCAGACTTCAGGTTCAAGATTGCATATTATTCACAAAGAATCCTATCAGATATCAGGATTTTCATTTGTCACCTTTTTTCATCCTAATTTACATATTCTGGTTGTTAGCATCATCCATACGAATATATAATCGTAGCTAAGATAAATTCAACCAATGAAACTAGTTATATTGTCTGTTTCTGGTAAATCGATTGTGTTTATTAACTGTCTCATTGTTAATTTACATCTAAATTATCATGGGCGCTTATGTTTATTTCATTTGCACTATGTACAAACGCATTGAAACAACACTAATTATTGTCTATTTAATTCGAATGTTTTCTACCGAAAGCTTATTTAAAAATGGACGACCGGAAGGCTATCGTATAGAACGAGTGGGAATGCATGGAAATAGAGTTAACTTCACATGGTATGGGAATTTAACTATACACAGTTGGAATCATGCAGCTGATATGTGCTCTGGTTTGAACAGTCTTCTTCCGAGAGTTAATGATATGCGTTATTTCTACAAAACACTACAATCCGATGGCAGTATATCAGAACTTCATTCTGGTTATGGAAGTTCAACTAACAGCGTTGTTTTTTACCTCGGAGATATTTTAGAGGCTACAATGGATTATCCTAATATAGAAAGCGGTGAAAGAATGTGTTTAGTTGTGGAGAAAGTTCCAGGATCTCAAGTTAGTTTGTGTTTAATTTACCTATATAAACACTTGGTGGTATTTTTTTCCTTCACGTTCCCAGTGGAATATAGGGCTCCAAACTAGAGGCTTGAAGTTTCTGTAACTATTAATTTTTACAGGATGGGGTTGCTAGCCTCATGCCTAACTTTTCCGCTTTACCAATCTCACTACTGGCTTAGCGAGGTAAAGGAGTGCGTCTGTGGCCGGGGACCGAACCCCGGACCATGTGCATGGTCGGCGAGCATCCTAACCGCTGTGCCACGGACGCACTAGTGGTATGACGAAACATATATATTCATATTTAGCAGGAATATGATATACATCAAAGTTAGTATGGGTAAGAAATTTTTATTTTAGACCACTAGAACAAATTGACTAGGTATCCTATACAATCGATTGATAGTTGATCTGCATATTCACACAATACCTTATTTCGCATATCAGTGCTGTGGGAGTTGCATAGCTAATCATTGGGTGTGCTTATTGTAGGCAGGAATTCCAAATCTCAACAAGTCGACTTAATTCATATCAGTGGGTAGTTTGCTTGCATGCTAGTGAACAAAAATATATTGATTCATATAATCCCATGCTTTATAATCCATAGAAAATCTAACATTTAATGTATGGATTTACAATAAGCAGAGATCAGCTGGAAATTTTTGACGCCTAGAAAAAGATATGTCTATTTCCCGTTGATTGATAATAATGGACTGAAGTGTTCAGTTTTTGTTTATATGTCAACTCAATGTAATCAGCCAATGAGGAATAGAAAATTAACTAAAACATAATAACTAATACCTTTTGTACAAATAGATGACTGTTATGATCAGATCGGCCCAGAATATAACGCCTTGATGCTTGAGACGATAATTATTAGGTTCGAGTCTCATTGGGGTCACCAACACTTACTAGAGATTGCTGGTACATCCTGACGACGAGTCTCGAAGAGAACGAAGTAGGCGTGATGGATTGTACTGTTAGTCATTATCCACTAAATAACATCAGAGTTGAATTGTATTGTATTATCCTACTGCCAAAAATTTTGCAACATTTAAGTAAGGCATGTCATCATTTCTGTACTTGAAAAATTAGTGGTTTCTATTAAAGCAGCTTACGAAGTAAAACTTTTGTTTTCTTTTATTCTAAAGTTACATTTAGCTGAACCATCAGCTATAAAAAGTTGTCTAACTCCTGCTAACTTACTAGTTTGTAAGTCTGAGATTGACGGCAGTGATTCATCAGCCAACTACGATTTTGATTCTTATTCACGTCTATGCAATTTAGCCAGTGATAAATGGTATGGTACCTTACCAAAATGGATTCGTGATCTCAAGCAAAGAGCCGAATTCAAACAAGATCATATTTGCATCAGAAACATCGTTTTCTATATTGCACTGGGTAAGTATATTTCATAAAGACTAAATGTATAAATGCATCGAGCGAGAAAGATGAAGTTCTCTCTTTAACTTGCAGAATATTCACATTAGATCATGGGGAAAAACAGGAAGACAGTAAGAGCGAAAAATTATTCTTTTCTGTGAAGTCATCAACGAGACTGTACATTTGTGAATACATAACAAAGGAGAGAGGAAAGTTCTAGAACTGTTCGCGGTCTAGTTTCAAACTATAACGAATAACAAGATGAAAATTGTGTTATACATTTTTTAATTCCTCTACGTCCCCAGGGGAACATAGAGCCTCAAACTAGAACTTTGATGTTTCAGTAGCAGGGGTGTTTATTTTTACAGAGCGAATTTACTGGCGTCATGCCCAAACTTCTTTCTCTACTGGTTTATCACCGGCTTCGCGAGGTAAGGAGGTACGTCGCCCAGGGACTAAAACCCGGACCACATCTGTGGTTGACGAGCGGTGTTCCGCTAAGCCACCAACACACTTAAACCACTTGTGATCGCCGGGAATAGGAATTAAAAGCATAGTGACAAAACAATAACGTTTTTTTCGTTTGGACTTCCTGTTTGTTTTCGTCATTATTGTTTTTTTAATCCTTATTTATACTACATAATCTTCATCGTGTTATTCTTCTGAATTTAATCGTCGACTGGAAATAGTTCTGTTACTTTCTCACCTCTTTGCTATGTATTCACGAATGTGAACGGCCTTTTTCTCTCTTTGCCAGTAAAATTTAGGAGCTAAGGCACGTATTATATAAATAATACGGTCGTGTTCAGGGGGTGCTTTCTTTTAAGGCAAAACAATTCATTCACCACTGTTCACGCTTAAGACAAACTATGTAAACTGATATTTTAGGAATTTCGTTGCATTGTTGATATCCTACACAACATCAGCCTTGCTAACTAAATGGAATGTGAACGATTACCCTCTTAATCAGTACACTATTAATCCAGCAAGTACAGATAATGGCTAATCAGGTTAGTTTGATTGAACTACAAAGTCTGAAGATGTGCGTGTTACCAGCACAAAGGAAGAGCGTGAAATAGCATTCGTCACGTTAAAACGGCCTGCAGCATCCGCAAGCGGATTAGGCATTAAAATTAAATTGATTCATTTCGGTCTATCGATCTTAACCGTGGGTTTATTTGTCTACTGTGGAGTATGCACTACAATATATTAAATGAAGAAAAATGGTTTTATTTGAAGAGTAGGAAATAAATATAGAAATAATTTATATTTGTGAATATATATTTCATGTGTATTATCATAACGTTGACATTTTATTCCCTCATCCATATAGTATGTTCAGGAGTGGTTTTCATAATTCTCAGTACAAGTACAATAATTCTGGCTGTTCGTTGCAGACGTCTGACTCATAAGATCAAGCGAAGACAAGAAGGAATAAATGTTTGGTCACAAGGTGGTTCTGAAGTATCTTCACAGTGTCATATAGGTGAAACAGACGGTAAACTGGATATTCTAGCAGATTCAACATTCAATCGTGCACCTGGTAGTGGTTTCAATAAAGAAAGTTATAAAGAAGCTCTTGTGAATAGTGGTTATCAAAGAATTTCAAATGGACGAATAAAAAGAGTTCGAGCTTCGGGGAAAAAGCCGATATATTAAGGCGACGAAATGAAGTTTTCAGAAGTTAACTTTACAAAAAGCTGTATGGAGGCATTTGTGCTGTAAAATCCCTTAATTATTAATAAAGCTAGTCCTTTTTCAATCACCTCTGGTTTTTTATTTTATTGAAGCTATACAAGTTAAAGTGACATGAGCTAAGATAGTCGAAGTACTTATTTCACAACTGAGAATACCTATTTATAGAAACGCAACTTGCACAACGTTTTGACCTATCTTAGTTTCTATAACTGTTAACCAGTCTATTTTGGATGTTTCTCGTAAAATGCTTGTTTACAAGTATCGCTTGTCTCTTCACAAACAACGTAAAACAGCTAGGGCGGTCTGTGATTGCCACAGGTGTTAAAGTTGTATCACAGTATCTATGTAGATACAATTGGTACTTAATGAATGCACAAACTAATGCTGAAATACGATACGTACATAGAGGCATTTTCATCGAGTGCCTTTAGAAGAGCTGGCGTTACTTTGGCAACGAAACAAAAAAATTACAGCATTATCACTACTGACTTCGACTCTACGTCACAAATAGTAACTTCTCACGTTGGAAGACAGTGTGCTACTAATCTTTTCCTCTTCTACAACTTCGCCTCTTTTGAATAGTCTCAAGGTTAGCAAGTAATTAACAGTGTGTAAACTTAAGATATGACATTCTTAACATTTCCGAGCTACCAAGTTCAGTTTTCTATAGACGATTTCCTGGTGGCCTAAACAGGTACTAACTACATCATATTACCTACCATAAAGGGGTCGACTACGCAGGAGTTATCAATAAATACCATGAAGTTGAAATCATGATGAAGGAAAACAGACTAATGTTTCCACATTAGTCTAAATAACTCACGATAACACTAATTCCATTTGTGTTTATCGATTTTTACGTGTGTAGCCAGTTTCCCAAGAGGTAGTGACCAAATTACATAATTCACGATGCCAAAACTTAAACCTATGTGGCTCTTAACAACAACCTCATTGGTGTAACTGGAGAACAACTCTGTTTATTTCGAAATAATAGAGCGTTCTCTGAGCTGGTTGGTTTTAGTTGCGAAGCTTTCGTTGTCCTTCTGGACAACATCTTTAGCGCAGTATTTCTAACGAATATCCTCCCTGGAAATGGTTGTAAAATTAATTGAAAAACTGTCTTTAACTATGGAGTATAAGAATGTTCGGAGTTGAATACCCGATTAAAGCGGTCAGTGTCGTTTCTAAATTCACACAATCTTATATATTCCAAAGCAGTTTGAATCTATTATTATTTAAACAAAAATGCGCCAGGCGAATTTGTCGAACAACGGTACAAGAAGATAGAAATGTGTAAGCAGCCATCATATGTTTGTATTGACTAATGTCAAATTGTCATTGTGCATATTTGTCTGTGTGAGTATATGTTATTTGTCGTATGGAAAAGACGTTAATTCACATATGATACACATGATAATACTATTTTTAAGCGTCATGGAGGTTCATAGAGGGTGTTGTTTTTCTCATCTGTCTTGCTTCATTAGAGTTTGCCATATAGGTGATAAGTCTGTCCCTTCTCTCCTATTTGCTGCATTCGTTGTGGTTAAAATATGCAAGACTTCAGAGGTCAACCTTTCTTTATCAATTTTATGTCTGCTGTCTATCTCATGCATTGCTATAGCCGATCTTCTTTCTCGACACTTTTATTCTAGTCCATTTCTAGGTGGACGTTTCGTGAATAGTCTATGTTCATTCACTCTGACCTTCACGTGTCTACCACTCTCCCCTATATAGCAAGCTTCACATTTTATCGTATAGACACAATTACCCTGTGACATTTTAGGAACCATATCTTTAACAATAACAACTGTCGTCAAGATTTGACAGAATAGTTCTAAAATATTTGGGCACCGAGTGAGAAGTAGACATTTGTAAAAAATTATATTTGTAAAATCTCAGCGAGATTGAAATGAGTAATTCCAACGTTTCGTTTGGCAATCTGGTCCGAACTTCTTCAGGGAAATTAATCAAAATTAACATAACAGAGGTTTATGTATAAAAGGAACACTTCTTGTTTTTAACAACTTTGTCCAATCATGATTCATAAAACAAGTAAAAAAAAATATTGTATGACCTGTGATGAAAATTTGACCTTGGACTTACAAATATTGGTCTACCTTTGTTAAACACTTTAAACAGAGTGTGCATGCGTGTGTGGGTAAACAGTTGTAAAACATTTCTTAACGCATCCATAAGAAGATATAGACAGACAGGAATTTTGACCAAGTATTATTAATTAATTTCATCATGAGCTGAAATCAATTAGAGAACCGTTGGAAAACCTGCAGGAAGTACATGTGTTTGGTCAGTCTAGCGTGCTGATGAAGAGTCCCAAACTAGGCTGGCGAAAAAGCTGTCCAGTACTCCCAGGTTATTCAATGGACATGCCTTATTACTCGGAAACTTATCAGTTTATCTTCTACACTGAGCAACATCAACGTCAAATCACTGCTTATATGTGGTGCGCATTACACCAATAGTATTTCCAACTGCCTGTTGCAGACTTCCGTTATAGCAGCTACTTTCGCTTCACACCGAAGACCAAATTGTTGGCAATAAGGGAGAAACAACAAGGAAATCCGTCAAAGAACCAACCAAGGACCCATAGATAAAGATGGATCGGACACGTTGAGTGACATTATGAGCCAAACCATTGAATGGAATGCGACTGCCGAGCAACGAGTTAGGCATCCAGGGACAAAATAGAAACGATATAGTGAGCAGGAAATAAAAGCTTGGAGGCAATCGTGGAGTCAGCTAAAAACTACTGAAGAGAACAGATTGAATTAGTGATGCACTGATAAAGCCTTCTTTAGATGTCCTCCCTTGGAACCTAAAGGAAAAATAATAAATATTCCACAATTTTGGTATCATTCTGAGTAATTGAAACGCTAAAAATGTTTGCCAAGAAAAATTTCCCATATATTTAGATGATAGTAAAACGTCAAGAATAAAATCAGAGAGAATTCTAGCTCATCTTTTGAGATATAGCCTAACCGTGAACAAGAATTATTAGATATTAAGAACTTATCGACAATGTACTACAAAAGGGGAAATTAAATAATTCTTAAATATATAATTTTGAAAGTGTTAAACAATAGCTTCTTTTCAAGTATTGGTTTTGTAGGGATTTTGTTTGATTGCATGGAGGATTTCACCATGAACTGACATCGGATAGAGAACCACTGGAAAATCTGTGAGTACTGGACAGCTGTTTCGTTCTAGTTTAGGACTCTTCATCAGTACGCACCCACGGAGGTTCGAACCCAGTGGTTTACGAGCTCGCCTTGTAACCAGAGGATCCTGGGTTCGAACCCCAGTGAGTGAGTACTGATGAAGAGCCCCACACTAGGACGAAACAGCTGTCCAGTACTCACAGGTTTTCCAGTGGTTCTCTATCCGATGTCAGTTCATGGTGAAATCCCCCATGCAGTAGCTACTTTGACTGTAAAATAAAGAACTGATCAAATAACTTCCACAGACAATTTTCTGCTAGTATCTCGAGATTATAAGAGTTTACAAGTTAATTTTACTGATCAACAAAACTTAAGCGGAACAGATGAGCGAGTCGTTATTTTTATTTAGATAATATACAACACCAGCATTATATATTATAAATAATTTTTCCATAAATGTATAGGTCAACTCAACTCAGATGTGAGCCACAACACCTATTGAGGTCTAACAGGTAGGTCCGAAGCCTTGACCCATCACAGTTGGGAGTCAGACGCCCAAACCAATAAGTCACAGCTTCATAATTGAATAGGTGATATATATCGAGTGCTTTTTTCATTTCTTTCTTCTTATTTCCTTCACGTTCCCAGTGGAATATAGGGCTTCAAGCTGGAGGCTTGAAGTTTCTGTAGCAGTGTTTATTTTTACAGGATGGGGTTGCTAGCCTCATGCCCAACCCTCCCTCTTTACCAATCTTATTACTGGGTAAGTGAGGTAAAGGAGTGCGTCTGTGGCCGGGGATCGAACCCCGGACCATGTACATGGTCGGCGAACATGCTAACATGCCACCGACGCTCTTTTTTTCATCCAACACAACAAACTAATTTGCATTTTGCTACTTACCAATGAACTTAAACCCTCTAACAAAAAAGAATAACAGAAATGTTTTTGAGACCGAAAAAAAACTTTTATTATATACAGCTTATAAAACATTGAGAGAATTCAATAGCATTTTCCCAGATTCATGCTGATGATTCCAGTGTCCGAGTGTATATTGGAAGTTATCTTCTTTCTATAGCAGTTTTTGTAATTTCTCGTATTGCCATTGTAGCATAACCTGATTTAGGTAAATTAAACGTGAGCACAACAGCCTGTTGGCTTTTATCTGAAAGGCATAAAAGTTAATTTTGATGAATAAGAATATCAATATATGTAGAAGACTATTTCACTAATTTTTGTACTTCTAAATACACTTAACAAATTTGACTGGTTTCAACATAGAACTTTGTACAGATGTGCAACAGTTCCAGTTGCCGCACTCCCTCTATTTAGCACACAATGCAACAGAAAAGAGTAAACATAGATTAAAAAAAAGAAGTGTGAGTGAGGGAAAAAGATTAGTAGTATGGAAGAACAACCGAACTTTATTGAATATGATCAATCACAAAGAGTGAATGCATCTGCGCCAGCCACTGAGAAAGATTTTGAGACAGCCATATCACCAATTGTCTCTAGCCGTCATTGGTTATTACCATTTCAAAGACCCCATCCAGACAGAAGTTTACACCACCCTCCCAACATGGCTGACTCAAACTAACTGTCATGGAATTCATTGACTGATGAAGCCATATGTTGGTTTGACCACACCATTAGCTCTTTTCCAACTTCATCCCTCCTGTGTCAGCCGACTAACACTACCCATTGTCGAAGAAAGTGGTGGCTAGGCGTGCATGCGTAACATGTTCTAACTATCTCCATCGAAGGAATTGCTTCACAACCTTATCGACGTATTTCCCTTCCTTACCTAGCGCTGAGCGCCTAACCTTAATAAGCTGATAGATTTAAACCAACGAAATGCATAATATAAGCCGGATAAAGTGACAAATTTTCTTTCATTCACTGTATAAATGTTTAAGAATAACTTGATTCAGATCTACAATATTTTTTATGCTCACATATTTTAAAAGCCAATATGCACACTTTGTGACCATCCTCATTAATGAGTGTTTTTTCCCGGAGTTAGGATGTAAATAGTTATCCATTGTCAACACCTCAGATAATATTAACAGAATAATTGAAAAGTAGAGGTGTCTTTAGTTGAATTTATATTGTTTATTCATGTTATTATTAACGGTCAGAAATCAAATAGTATACTGATGGAGAGCACAAACAATGTATCACAGTAAACCTATAATTGAAAAAGCCATGAACCTTGATTGATTAATGGAAGCATACTACAGTGCACAAATGTCGTAGCCAACGTAGATGGAATGAGATTTGAAGTCAATATTTACTGGTTAGGAGACAATTTGTCACTCTTCTATATCAATAACATTTTCAGAAATATTTCTCCCAGTAGATTCTTGTATGACCCTAGAAGTTATCTGAAACTTGTTGGTGGTGAGAAAAGATTCGCTAAAACAAAAAAGTTACCTTGTTGGGTGATAGCTGGCAGTAGAACCAAAGATGCACACTTCCTCTTATTTAGAAGTCACCAGGTGGATGATGTAAATGCTCCTCAGAAAGCGATGGTGTTCCAGTCCAGTATTTATGGCTATATAGACAACGTATTGGCGCTTGAAGAGATAGGCAATGTGTTTGAGTCTTAGTGGGAATACTATCATCCATTGTGGAACAGTTAAATTCAGCCAACGAGTCCCCAAATAGGACGAGATGCGTGTCGTGGATTCAACTTCTTATTCTTTGTATTATCTATGTACACACTCAAGGAGCATATATATATATATATATATATATATATATATATATAAGGCTGGTCGATTCAGTCAGATTATTGTGCCAGTAATTCAAAAATATGAATGAAAGTCGTATTCCTTGCAAATTAATCTTAATCAGGTTTAATTGAGTTTCCCAGGTTACAGTGGGAGTTACTCAATTATTATATTATTATTATTGTTCCCTTGGGTTCCTAGTGGAACATAGGGCTTCAACTGCACGTCTCCACTTGCCACTTCTGCTGTACTTTTCACCTGCATCCATGTTAGTCCATACTGTTTTAACTCCTCTCCACACGATCTCCGTGTCACCCTTGCACTGACGTCCCACTCGCCGCTTCTCTTTTAGCTTGGTTCCACTCGAGCAATGCCCTGACGCGCGCGCGATGTAACCCAGCTGCATCCTCAGCGAGTGTCCAATCCATCTCCATCCACTTTCTCCTGCATATTTGTTGGTTGGCGATTGGTTCTTGTTTTGTCTGTTCCCATAGTTTCTTGTTGATGATTCCTTCCGGCCCGGCCACCTTATCTTCAGTATAGAGCGAAAAAAGTCGTTGGTTGATAAAGGTCTGCAACAGGTTGTTGGAAATATTTTTGTGACCCACCCGCCAAGTTTCTGATCCGTATAGAAGAACTGACTTTACGTTTGTATTGAAAATCCGAATTTTGTTTGCTATTGATGCTGAGTGACGAAGATTTCCAGATTGGTTTCAGGTTGATGAATGTGTTTCTCACTCGCCTTCCCAATTCTCGATTTGACATCCTCGTCCGTTCCTCTTGTAGTTGAGACAATACTTGCTAGATAAGTGAATGAAGTGACCTCTTTCAAGTCTCTTTCGTTGATGGTGACTGATGCTGGATGTTGCTGTTGGTTGGTTATTTTCATAACCTCCGTCTTGTCTATGTTCACCTGGAGTCCTGTCTTCACCGGCTGCTTCTTCGAGCAGTCGGTCGGTTTTCGCTTGTAAGTCTTCGATTTTGTGTGACACCAAACATAAATCATCCGCGAATGGTTGTTCAAATATTTTCATTTCAATTGCTTTGTTTCAAGCTTTTACTAAATGACTCGTTAGTAAATTCTGAAGTAAACAAGAACATTACACTAATGCTTTAGAGGCTGAACATTACACTTAGCAAAGCCATCTCACTAATTACTATTTTTTATGTTAGTAGTAATGCTTATACAAAAATACAATAAAAAGAAATATCTCATATTTCACATAGAAATCGTAATCAGCATATTTTCTTTACTATATTCATAATATTATGTTCACCTTTATTTATGCAAATATCATTGTCCTGTGTTTCACTTTTTGACATGTTGGTCTGATTGTCATTGGTATTGTTAAGAAGCTGGAGATCAGATTTAACCAGTGGTATATTAGGGTCTGAATATTCATGGAATTCATATTCAACATTTGTCGGAACAACAATCAACTGTCGATAGGATCCAGGAAGTGCAAAATCTCTAAAATAAAAGTCACACAGCAGGTAGAAAAAAATATCTCATTTGCTGGAATAATACATTTCGATTCATATCAGGTTGAAACACTAGTGGACAAATCAATAAAGTAAGATGCTTACGATCATTCATAAACACAATATATTGATCATAGGAAGACGAAGTGTTTTTTCAACCTATCACTGAGATATGTGAATAAGGGTGTTGTCGTCTTTCAAGTTGTCAACTGTGGATCTCTCTTATTTAGGCGATGATGATGTGGATTTCACATGCTGGTGAGTTCTCACTAACAAATATCCACCGTTTGATTGATTCAATGCATTTCTCACATAATATTCACAATGTTTTGAACGATACACAGTCAATAAGAGTGGATGTTTGGAGGAGTGATTGCGAAGTGATGTGCAATAAAATAGATATGAGAGAGGCGGGCTGGATAAAAATCTCGGTGTATTCTTTTACTTGAACTTCATACAATTCTATGAGCAGTTATACATGAGTGGAGTGGAGCGTAATGTCATGATCGTGAGAAAAGAATATGTTTAAACTGATCGAGGGAATGTGAGAGCGATCAAGATTAGCGTATGAGAAAGGCAGTGTGAAATGGTTTGATTCGATTACATTGATCATCTAACTTTGGTCAGCATATTCGTCTTTCATACCGAAACACAAAACATTTCCTCATCCCAGTCTCATTTCGCAGACAGTTCAATCCTGACATTACAAAATTCATGCAACAGAAACAATTCAACAATGACTACTCACAGTTGTTTTTTCACATTTCCTAAGTCCTTAGGTTTTTTTTTTCAAAAAAGAGAATAGAAGTTTCTGGTCACATCACAGTGACCTCTTTGACTTTTAAGTCCATTGAAATTGTGCCCTCCATCATAGTTATTATACTCGATTATCACTTTGCTTTGTCTGAGATCAAGCAATATAGCCTCGGGGAAAGTAAACAATATTCAATTTTATACTTAGTTAAAAATTTCTTAAACTAATGACCATATTTAGTAAAAATTTGTCTTCTATGTATCTTGAATGTTTTGACTCCAGAGTAACCTGGACTATCATTCGAGTATTACTGATGTGTGTTTTAATAAATTTAAGTAGATAGCGAGAAAATAACACGAGATATTAACGGTATTAGGAGTGAGGAGAATAAGACTGGCGGGGGCAAGTATACTGCGACAGTATATGGTATCTCCAAAAAGTTTATCAAGAAAAATATGACCAAGAAAGCATAAAAGGACTATTCCCTATATGTAAATAAGAAGCCTTTATATATACGACTGTAGTTCAAAAGTGACACAGCTGATGAAAAAATTGCTAGCGAGTTAAAAAAAATCCACTGAAGGAATTTTTAATGCTAGTAAACTACAAGTTATATTTTCTACACGACCGGTTGTGATTCCCCCATTGAAAGATAAAGTACCTAGACTAGCTACCTCTTCTTGGGTCTACCAATCGAACGGCGCTTGTGGTGGAGCGAGTTATATTGGCCGTTACTATAGGAACATGATTTTTCGTGCTTGTGAACACCTACCAGTGTGGCTAAATTACGGTGTAATAAAAACCATCAACAATTCGATAATAGACCATTTGGTCGAAAGAGGCCACAAAGCCAGCATTGAAGAATCCTTCTCTATCATCTACCGGTTAGCGAATAAATTGCCAAAAAGCATCCAGGTAACGAATACTCCAAACAGCAGAGGCCATTGTAATTCGCCTGAAACAACAGGTGCTATGTGTACAGAAGAAACAGGTCCAACCACCAATGCTGCTCTGGCCTACTGTGGAGTCTGCAAATTCATAAATACCTTGTCACGTTAGCCTTTCTTGAGATGGTCCTTCATCCTGTACAGATAAATTCCTCTACCCCTTGTCATTACACTTGCATTAACTTACCTCTAGTTTTCTTATTTAAAAGTAGTGTTACCTTATACTCTGACACACACTCAACGAGCATAAAATTCAACCGCAAAATTTTTTCCGAACAAAAATAGAGCAAACAACTGTTTTCAAAAAATTTTTTCTTCAGGCTCTACAATTATAAATCCATTAATTTAAACATACAATAGCCTGTAAAGGCTAATTTTACCTTTTCCTCTATTTCATTGACAAACGTTAATTTCTGAAATTTTCCCGATTTCATGACCTTTCTATGATTTCTATTACCTTAGATTTAAGTAATGCTTTTTCTAACTTTGTATCATATTTACCAAATCCTGTTCATTTCACTTCACTGAATTCATTATCAATTGATAATCATTCACCAATAGTACTTTTCAGTTTACACCACATTATCGTTATTGTTTCACAATCATTATTCCCATATTAATTTGTTTATTAGATATATCACAGTGAAACAGTATTATTAACTGGATGACGTTTCAAACACAAGCTATTATTGTTCATAATCATATCAATTGTAATCACACGACTTTGAAACTTGAGTTTTCTAGTCTTCTTTGTTCTCTCCAATTTATCGTCGTAGCGGGGTAGTAGAATTTTCCGGATATCCCGGACAGGCGTTGAATCATTCCTATTACATGTATTTGTAGTTGATTCGATAAACCAAACCAAATCAACCCCTCCCTCCACCCTACTGTTACATTAGATTTTAAAACTGTCATCTTATCCCATCCTACTGTGTGGTTGTGTCTAGTGTTATATATGAACTATTCTCCAGACTTCTGATCTTATCAAGGTCAACTAATCTAGATTTTGCTAAGTTTTTGTCCTCCGCTAGTCTGACTGCCCCGGTTCTACTGCTCTGTCCTATGTACTTGACCTGACAATCATTGGCAGCGTATTAGATAAACTAAATTGTTTTGTTTTAAAGGTTCCAAAGAATCTTTTAACCGAAAAAGCTTGTTTGTAATTGAGTTTGTGGGTTTGAATGCTACTTTTATTCTTTGTATGGAAGTACTACCAATTTATATTCACTATGGTTGGTGTTGTCATCCAGTAAATACTAATACTGTTTCACTGTGTGATATATCTAATAAACAAATTAATATGGAATTTAACATACTACCACAGTGCCCAAGTTTTACACATATATTGACACAAGCATTATTATTGTCATTACTATCTAGTCTATTCCATTTGTTGGCTTATTTTTCTGCAGTATTTATACTGGCTCATGCACCACTAATTAAACCCACCCTCGAAACCTGTGGTTTAGTTGACTATATATATATATATATAATTTCATCTCACTTTGTCTCATGTTCTCATTGACCATGTATATTCAATAACTGACTATTGTCCCATCCCATCTTATACTTGCTCCGGAATACATGATTCTAATTTTCCTTTACTGACTGGCTATTGCATGCTTAAATTCATGGATTTATAATTGTAGAGCCTGAGGAAGAATTTATTGAAAACAATTGTTCAGTCTAACTATTTTGGTTCTGAATAAATTATGAGAATATTTAAGTTACTAAAACTCTTTCTCTACTCCCGTCCTTGGCATGATCATTCATCTATCTGAAGTTGATAATCAATATAAATAGAATTTGATATGAACAGGATTCATGAGAATTTATTACGATACAATTGTTGTCATTCATAATCATTTACCTTGTAATATTGGTGTTCAATTTAGTATTACAACTATACATATTACCACGTACTCATATATTTTGGGCTATAGTCTATCAACAATCTATTTGCAAATAACTTTTGGAATTTTGACCTAAATGATTCAATGTTACTTTTTTTTAAACCACTAATACTGTCAATAACAATCATTCTTTCATTATTATGGATGGATATATAACTGTAGAACTTGATGATGAAGTTATCATAAAGAATATTCTTTATTCATTAAAATCAATCTTTTGAAATTTCAAATGGGCATCTTTAATCAATCAAGAAAAATAATAGACATTAAGGTATAAGCCCTAGATTGAATTTACAATTTATTAATAATAATATAATTCACTCTGTACTGGACATAATTTGTTCATCCTTCACTATTGCTCATTACACCCTTCTGAAAGTTGTCACCTACTTCCAACGTTTCTCCAGTGACACATACCTGTTTCTTGAGAGACGTGGCTATACATACTATCTAAATTTATTTATAAATAGCTCACATATTAAATGATAAACTCCTTTCAGCTTTGGTGTCTGTCTGTCTGTCTGTTTTCGACATAGAACTTTGCACATATGTGCGGCAATTCAAGTCGCCACGCTCCATGTAGCACACAAAGCAAAAGAAGAAAGTAGAAGAAATGCGTAACAGAGACAGTAAACAGAGGTGTGAGACAAAGGAATAGTAGTAACGAAGAACAAAACAGTTTCATTGAAAATCATAAGTCACAAGGAGTGGATGAAT
This sequence comes from Trichobilharzia regenti, assembly GCA_944472135.2. Lineage (NCBI taxonomy): Eukaryota > Metazoa > Platyhelminthes > Trematoda > Strigeidida > Schistosomatidae > Trichobilharzia > Trichobilharzia regenti. The sequence continues at coordinate 47,259,504 of OX235263.1, forward strand.
CTTCGCTAACCATTGAAAACGATTTTGAGCCATATCACCAATTGTTTCCAGCCACAAGTTTTTACCGTCCCCAGGACCCCAACCAGGAAGTCTACACCTTCCTACTTGGCTTAGACTAACTGTTGTAGATTTCATTGACTGGTCCCATATTTTGGTTTGACCACCGTTAGCTCTATTCCAGCCTGACCCTATGTCAGCTAACACTGCCTGTCGGTCGAGGAAGGCGATGACTAGGCATACGTAACACATGTCCTAACCATCTCAGTCGATGTAACTTCACAGCCTCGTCGATTGATTTCCCCTGTTTACCTAGAACTCGACCGTAGCCTAACCTCAATATTGCTCACCTTATTATACCACTTCACACGGGAAATAGAACGCAGGCACCTATGGTCAAAGACAGCTAGTCTTTTCATATCTTCCACTCTCAGTGGCCAGGTCTCACAACCATAAAGGAGGACGGAGCGGACTGATGAGCAGTACAAACGCCCTTTGGTCGATAGTCGAACATCTCGTCTACGCCAGAGACGGCGTAAACTGGCATATGCGAAACTAGCCCTCTGTATCCGTGTTGAGATTTCGTCAGAGACCAGCCCGTTGGGGCTGATGGTACTTCCCAAGTAAGTGAATGGGTCAACATGCTCTACTACTTCACTCCCTATTTCTAATCTAGGAGTCAGTGTAGTCCAGTCCTGTAACATCATCTTGCATTTGGCGGGAGCGAATCGTATGCCAAACACTCGTAGATTGCAGCTCAAGGTGTTTAGAAGACTCTGCATTTTGTCAGCGTCTTCGCCTAGAAGGACTATATCGTATGCATATTCCAAGTCAACGAGATTATTCCCTGGTAGAAAGTCAATCCCTGAATCGCTGAAGTCACCTAGGGTTAAGTCCATTAGTACATCTATGATGAAGTTGAATAGAAAAGGGGATAATGGGCATCCTTGACGGACACCACTAGTCGTCATCAGTTCAGATAACAACTCGCCGTAAGCCCTCACCTGGCTGTAGGGGTACGAGTAGAGTGCCTTAATCAGTGCAATATATTTTCTTGGAATTCCCTTTACAGCCAAGCATCTCCAGAGAACTTCCCGATCGACAGAGTCGAATGCTGCCTTTAGGTCAAGAAATATAATGACTGTTGGACGCCGGTAGGAATGCCTATGTTCTAGAATCTGTCGAAAGGTTAATATATAATCAATATACCCTCTTCCTGGTCTAAAGCCTGCCTGGCTGTCTCGTGTTTGTGCCTCCCGAGCACCACTTAGTCTACGCATGATTATTGAGCCTAGGACTTTAGATACTACATAAGCCAAGCTAATCCCTCTGCGATTATCACAGGAAGACTTGTCTCCCTTCTTGTATATCGGGATGATCAGTGACTTACACCAACCCGATGGGACTTCCTCTGATTCCCAGACGCTGCTTAGAACCTCAGTTAATGCAGACGGTAAACTGTCTCCATCGTACTTAAATACCTCTGAAGTCATTCCATAAGGTCCCGCTGCTTTGCCTTGTTTTCAGCTTTGATCACATCGATGATAGCATTCGACTACAAGGTCATATAGAGACAACTGATGTCATACCTGATCATTCGTTATCATCATCCATAAGTTTATTGTGGTGATTGCAATATCTCTCTGTACATGGGGAAATTTTATGAATACAAGTGAGAAAAAGAATTGGTTTGTGGGGATTTGATTTGTTTCAAGTGCGATAATGGATTGATTTCAGTGAGAGAACCGCGGAAAAGCCCAGTGTACTGGAGAGCTGTTTTATCCTAGTTTGGAACTTCTCAGGAGTACGCATTCATTAGCATATCGAGGACTTCCAGGTTACAAGGTCAAGCTCACTGACCATTCAGTCACTGGTACCAGAATTTCATGGCCCATCAACTCTAACTTCTGTCTATTTGCAATTTTAGCACAATTTCATCGCTGGCGAGTATTTGTCCTCACACTCGACCTGATGTTCAATTTCTGGTAGGATCATGGGTGCATAATGTCGAAGAGTTCCAGACTAGGACGAAACACCTGTCCAATACCCCCTCATTTTTAATATTTCTCTTAGTGAAATCAGTCCATGAGCAAAATTGAAAGGCAAATATTTTATGTTTTCGTAAAAGTAAGATACTGATCTCGGTCAAATAACAGGTAGTTGATTCACGAGAACAAACAACTTTCGAGATGATTATGCAGTCACTTCTGTGTGTTTATTTTTATTTGTTCATGCTTGATGTTTGAACTCAGTAAATTGGAACAGATCTTCATGTACCAGACTGAGAGTTATATTTATTTTTCGACGGCTGATAGCACTCTCCAGTTAGCCAGATTGAAATAGATGGAGCGGGATTTCAACTCATGACTTACTGACTAAAAACTAAGTACTTAAGCCAGTGAGCCACGTCCCCATTTGCCTGATACACAAAAATTAAATTTTCCCAGTTAATAGTTCCCTATTATCAGTAATGATTTAATTTAGAAAACGCATATTTACAGTTTTAAAGGTTCTGGATGTAAAGGTTACATGTTAGTTACACAGGATATTCAGAAGAAAAAAAAACAAGTCAAAAAAGTCATGATTAGCTGATACTACTTGAAATCTTCATATTCCACTCTGTTTTGTAGACAGAAAAATACACTTGATATATACATAACTAACCCTTACAACAAACCAAACTATCGAAAATTAATCTGATACTCGCTAGTGACTTGCTACATGATGGAGTTTCCTGGAGTTCTAGTGAGAAGTCGTAACCAGTGAGGTCCAATTAGATGTCACGTGTATGGATGGATGTCCCAACAACGACAATGGTTGGGGTCGTGCTAAACCACGAATTGGTAGAATTTAGAATTCATGGTCTGGCCATTGAGTCAGGTCCCGGTGGCTGAATGGCATACGAGCTTGCCTTGTAACCGGAAGGTCGTAGGTTCGAATCCCAGTGGGTGCGTACTGCCGATGACTCCCAAACTAGGATGAAACAGCTGGCTGTCCAGTACACCCTGGTTTCCAATGGTTTTTTAACTGATATCGATCCGTGATCAACTCGTAAAAAAAAATAGATATGAAACAAACCAAAGAATTGTACTCACTTAATTGAATTATTAAAATTCTTAGATGATAAACCATCTGCTTTGAGTAACTCAGTATACCAATCAGCACCTAGAAAAAAGGATACAAAATTCACAAGATAAACAACATTTGTAGGACGTGTACTTTATGTGAATGAACTGCAGTCATAAATATGAACAACAACAACTTAATGAATACCAAAAAAATTCGTAGAATGTATTGTGAACACAGTTAAAGGTCAAACAGACATAACGACAAGGACACATACATACACGTACATAAGTGCATTAGTTGAATTTGCTACGTTCGGAAACAAATGGAAAGTAAACAAAATATTTTAAATAAGGTTTCCTTTTGTAGGCTTTTGGATTATTAGCAATATAGATTTCGTCACGAACTAACATCACAGAGTTAGGAATCACTGGAAACCACGAAGCAGACGACATCTGTTTCGTTCTAGTTTGAGAGTCTTCATCAGTACGCACCCACGACCGACGATAAAAGCCTATAATCTGAATATCAACCTCCAGCTCATTAATGGCTACCTAGATAGATGCCTCGAATCCGTGCTGAGAAAATGTGGCCAGCGGGGTCCATTATTTCAAGCGGAAGTGGATACTCATTCAAAGCAGTGGTTGACGATGGCGCTATATCACGAATTGAAAAAATAAGTATTCACGGGTTATTAGAGTCAGGCTCAGGTAGCCAAATAGTCAGTCTCGTAACCTGAAAGTCCAAGTTCGACTTCTGGTGGCGTCATGAGTGCGCATTGTTGAAAGGCCTCAGTCTAGGATGAAACAACTGTCCAGTGCTACATAGTTTTCAGTGATTTCTCTAATTAATGTTAGTTAGTTACGAAGCCCATATTGAAATAAATAGAATAATATGATATTTAAAAAATAAAAAAATTTGATTTTAAACAATCTTTGCTGATGTGACTGTTGTGTGTGAGTGAACAATTTAACCTAACTTTAAACATTATAAAGTTGACTGGGACGGGAATGACATGTTACATGAGAAAGCACTAAACAAGACATCTTAACTGACTTTCAAATGCCTTGACAACAAGATTTAAGAAGCAAAGAGCAACAAAACTACTGGGTTTTAACGGATTCCAAGGTCATCTTATCTTAATTTTGTTTATTTAAAATGACTGTGAAGTTATCTTTTAATATTTATTTGAAAACATACTGGGATCATACTAAGTAGTTGTAGAATGATTCAAACATTCATAACACCAATAGTCTGGATATTGAGCGTTAATATACTCTCATGTCCTAGATACATAGTAAAAATTCTTGTAACGCAAAGAAATTCATAATCATTGATATGTAACAGTGAATATTTCGTGGGGCCCACCAGTCTTCGGGTTTTCAACACGAATGTTAAGTCACTTCTTCTGTATGGGTCAGAAACTTGGTGCTCGGGTCAGGAAAAGCATCCCCAACAGCCTGTGGCAAACTTTTATCAACACCTGCCTTTGTTGCCTCCATACTTGAAGATCAAATAACCGGCCAGAAAGAATTAGCAACAAGAAACTCTGGGAAAAAAACCAACCGAAAACCTATTGCTTAACAAGTATGCACTAGTAAATGGAGATGGACCAGATACACACTGAGAAGGCCACCGAATGACATCAGGGGCAATGCAGGCCATCGCTCAAAAGAAGCCCGTAGGGGAAACAACGAGTGAGGCGTCCGAGAGTCACATGGAGGAGGTTGTGCAAGCAGAAACTATGGACAATAGTGGGGGGAAGCTTAAGAGGACCACAGAAAACAGGAAAAAGTGAAGATGTGTTATTGAAGCCCTATGCTACACCCACAACCAAAAGGAACGTTAATAATAATAATAATAATAATAATCTTCCCCTTTAAAATATCCAGCTGGGATCACGTATTCAAAACCCTTATTGGGTGTATATTTAACCCACTCTTCTCCTAAAAAGTGAGTGGGTGAATAATAATAATGTCCAGCATTAATCGCGAGAATCGCAGATATGACGTTGCTGGGAGACCTTAATCGAAATCAACAGGACACATGGGTTTTAAATATTTAAAAGGACGAATCTATGAGAATTTAGCTTCTAAGCCTGATTTGCTGTATTGTAGAGTATGATCAAACTAAAGACATAAGAAGTGGTCCTCTGTGATTCGATCGAGGGCATTCTTTAGATATATCAGTCCCTCGCCACTGGGACTCAGTAGCATCCACGATAAGCCACTAAAGGAAAGCAAAGAAATTCAAAGTTATACATCAACAACTAAATCGATACAAAACCTGTAGTGCAACTTACTTTCATTTTTAGGATAGTGTGTTGCATAACCAGGAACAGGAAGTACAACAGACTTCAAAGGGATTTTTCCAATTTCATCTTCTCCAACAATTGATGGATGAATGAGAGATGTTTTACGCGAAGGAGTACAATTTGTTGGTGCCACTAAGGTTTCACCCATTTCTGAAATTAATTCTTCTGGGATAACGTCCTCTAAAGAAATCAGTAATAATAAAAAACCCAATTATTTTGATCAAGAAATTATTAAACACATATGTATCGAGTTTGAGTTTGATCACGGATTGATATCAATTGGAGAATCATGGAAAACCAAGGAGTACTGGACAGCCAGCTGTTTCATCCTAGTTTGAGAATCATTGGCAGTACGCACCCACCACAGGAGTCCTAACCCACGACTTTCCGGTTACAAGGCAAGCTGGCTCGTATACCATTCAGCCACCGGGACCCGATTCAATGGCCAGTCCATGAATTCTAACTTCTACCAATTCGTGATTTTAACGTGACTACCAGCCATATGTATCGCATTCGCTATCACAAATGTTTAGGACAGTTCATCAAAAGACTTCCTCATACACACAGATACTTAGCATTAAATACAAACGACGAAGGCAGCTTATTCACAATATTTTAATTCGTAATAAAATTGTTTTTGATTACTCCAAAGAAAATGAAGTCTATTATTAAATAACAGGTATGGATAGTGATGTATTCATATCATATTAGAGAAGAGATTACAAACTGAATTTGTATAATTAAAAAAAAACAACTTTCGAACGTATACGGTGTGATATCTACAGACAATATGATGCAATGACAGCAGAGTTCATTTATTGTAGCGTGTGCTACTGATAAGATTTATCAGTAGTCTATAAAGAGAATAAATAAATAAATTTATTCATTCTTGCGTCGGTGGCACAGCGGTTAGGACGCTCACCGACCATGCACATAGTCCGGGGTTCCATTCCCGGTCGACGCACTCCTTTACCTCACCTATCCAGTATTAAGACTGGTGAAGAAGGAAGGTTGGGCATGAGGCTAGGAACCCCATTCTGTAAAAATAAACACTGCTACAGAAACTTCAAGCCACTAGCTTGAAGCCCTATGTTCAACTGCGAACATGAAGGAAAAATTAAAATTTTATTGCATGGAGGATTTAATCATGAGCTGACATCAGTTAGAGAACCACTGGAAAACCTGGGAGTACTGGACAGCCGTTTCGTCCTAGTTTGGGACGTACTGCTGAGGAGTCCCAAACTAGGACGAAACGGCTGTCCAGTACTCCCAGGTTTTCCAGTGGTTCTCTAACTGATGTCAGCTCATGATTAAATCCTCCATGCAATCAAACAAAATCCCTACAAAAACCAATACTTAAAATTTTATATATAAAGAGACGTTCATCCACATAGAAATATCAAATATAAAAAATATACCAAGGAGATAGATTTTACGTCAAAAAGGGAATATGATTCAGTGTTGCAGCAAAACACGTGAGATGTGAAAAGAAAGACAAAGAAACACAATACGAGGGGTAGAAGTAGAACAAGACAGAAGATCTGTGCAAATGATGATTTAGAGATAATTATTATTATTGTTCCCTTGGGTTCCTAGTGGAACATAGGGCTTCAACTGCACGTCTCCACTTGCCAATTCTGTCTTTTGCTGTACTTTTCACCTGCATCCATGTTAGTCCATACTGTTTCAACTCCTCTTCACACGATCTCCTCTATGTCACCCTTGGACGTCACACTCACCGCTTTCCTTTCGGGTTCCACTCGATCAATGGCCTGATAAGGTGTACATAATTTTGCTATATTGAGATACCAAATTCCAGATAAACATTCCTTTACCAAGTTACTTGTCTTCTACCGTTACACGGTTAAAATCAGACATATGATTATTCAACAGGACAAAATGAGAAAGGAGTCACGGTCAGTATGAGGTCTACTGAGTTAGACTTGATGGCATTTACTCATTAATGACAGTATATGACAACACCATTATAACTTTAATAGGCGGAAATTGCGAAATGCACACTATTTTGATCTAGTAACTGAATGACAGCATATTCACCTTGAAACTTAGCATTCTTAAGCCCAATCTCAGGAAAATATATATGCACACTAATGAAAAGCACCAAAGTGAGACTAAACGGAGGTTTAACGTTGTTTTCTTTTCATTAATGATGAGCAGGGCAAAAAATTTAAAACTACTTACTATCTTACGGAAATATTTTTTAGGCAACTTGAAAGTATGATGATACTAGTTGAAAATATAAACAGACTGGTACCACTGAGTTTCAACATGGAACTTTGTACAGAAAGAAGTTCAGCAGTTTAAACAGCCACAACTCAACGTAGCACAGAAAAAAGAAATTCAACAGGATTGTAATGAGTGAAAATGTATGGAAGAAATCATAGTAACAGAGAAAGACTTGATGATTGAATCGATCTGGGAGATTACACGGTGAAAATGTATCTGCGATGTCATTAAGAACGGTTTTGAACAGTATCACCAAAAGTCTCCAGCCATTGGCTCTTAGAATCCCAAAAACCTAGCTAACATTGCTCGTCGACAAACTGACTGACTCGGCATTTCTAACACATGTCCTAGGTATATCAACCAATGTAACTTCACAACTTCATTGATTGACTTCTCATACTCACCTAGCAGCTTACACTTAACTTCAATATTAATTACAGATTGTACCATATAAACGTTTACTTGCCATCTAATATAAGTGGAAATAAGGATTACTAAAATTAAGTTTCATCCTTAGCTTAGCTGAATGCAACATTACACCTGACACATTGAGATTTGATTCACCGGTTTGACCACTTGACTTTTAAAGCTAGTAACTCACTGTCTTAAGCGCTCAACTTTCAACTAATGGGTTCCTGAGTTGAATTCCGCTTTTTATATACTCCAGAGCTCAGATATCATCAGACTTCAAACAATATAAGCAAACCTACTCAAGGCCTGGTGTACATAGAAAATCTATACTGAATAACTGAGTTATGACAGCAACAACAAGTGTTTCCTAGGTTCATATTACACTCTACCAATATCTCATTCATCCTCTTTGTCTCTCCACATCTCTTTCTCTGTAACGTCTGCCTCATTAGAATAACAAAAAGAGCATTTAAGAGGTGACTTATTTGCATTATTTATTTATAACTATATGAAACTGTGAATATTATAATCACTTTATGTGAGGTATTCCTATGACACTCACTATACAGGTGAAGATTATAGCATTTCTAAATCACATTATTTTTTTTTAGCACACAATGGAATTCTTACTACAATGCATCACACAAAACAAAAATAAATACTAAATATAAGGTCAGATTCTTTTTCTTCATTTTTCAACGATCACACACATATGCACATGGAAAACTCTTCATGTGATGTGTGACTGCCTGACCTTATTCACTTGTATTTACGTACCAGCATAAAAGGCATAAACACAGATGACAAAGAGTTAGTGGAGATGATTTATTCAGAATTTAAGATAATGAGCGACCAAAAAAACTCAAATGTGAATACATAAATGTTCTTTGTATAGCCTTAAAAGAGTTCCTAAAATACATTTAGACATGATCACTGTCTGACTAACTAGTTTCGATATACAACTCGCCACAGATGTGCAGCAGTTCAACTTACCACACCCACCTTGTAGCACACAAAGCAAGAGAAGACAGTAAAGGGAGGTTTAAAAGACAGATAAAAACAAAACTGTGAGTGACGGAAAAAGAATACTAGTATGGAAGAACAACAGAACTTTATTAGATATTACAAATCACAAAGAGTGAATACATCTGCACCAGCTATTGACAACGATTTTCAGACAGCCATATCACCAGTTGTCTCCAGTCATCATTGGTTATCACCATCCCAATGACCCCAACCAGACAGAAGTCTACACCTCCCCACCCCCGGCCTACGTGGCTGACTCAAACTAACTGTCATGGATTTCACTGATTGATGAAGCCATCTGTTGGTTTGACCACACCACTAGCTCTTTTCCAACCTCAACCATTCTGTGTCAGACAGCTAAGATTGCTCGTTGTCGAGGAAGGCGATGGCTAGGCGTGAATGCGTAACACATGTCATAATCATCTGAATTTACTCTTCACAACTTCATCTTTTGACTTACTCTCCTTACCTAGAACTCAACGTCTAACCTCGATATTGCTCACTCTGTTATGCCCCCTAACACGGGAGATAGAACGCAGACGCCTATTACCAAAGACAGCCAGCTGACCTTTTCATGTCTTCAATTTTGAGTGGCCATGTCTAATAGTCAGTCATAAAGGAGGACGGCGCGAACTCCTGAGCAGTACACACGTCCTTTGATCGACAGCCGGATATTATATGATCCTGCCGATCTATTGATTTGGTTATAAGATAACAGCTATTTAGAAAGATATATATTGTTTAAGGATAACATATTACTTTTTGCACCAACATACCAGTTTTAAATTCATCTGAAATAGTCACCTCATCAATATTATTATAATAAAGATCACCAGGTTTAGCATAATAATCATCTGGATCCTGTTGTGCCATTCGACGACTGGCTACATGATTCCATAAGAACGATTGATAACTATGCACATATATCTGACGAAGATTACGAGGAAGCTAGAAAAAAAACCACACCCAAAAATTGAAAAGTGGATTCTTAACGGTGAAGAAATCAATTTAATACACATAATAAAAGCTGAATTCATTTCATTCGAGTAAACAATGCTTCTCTCAAATAGAATATTTTTAAAATAGATTTTATTACAAACGGTGATCAATTAGAGAACTATCGAAAACCAGCGAGTATTGTTTGCATAAATTCAATTACCCGGAACAGATTTTCTATGTATGCGGTTAACAGCCAGACTCATCGTGTGAGCGCTGAAGATACTACTCAACTACCCAGGCTAACGTAGGTGGAGCGGGACTCAAACTCGTGATTTATCGACCGAAAACCGAGTGTTTAGACTAAGGAGTACCGGACAAGCTGTCTCTTTATAGTTTAGGACTTTTCTGAAAGAAAGTGCTTATACCACTTAGGATAGAAAGCAAGTCTCTTCAGATTGCAAAGGATGTAACAAAAACCAGGACTCAATGATTGTCAGTGGTTCTTTAACTGAGATCAATAAAATCCTTAGAAACAAATACTTAAAATATTTTAAATTCTAACTTTTGATAAAAATTGAACAGTAGACTTGATATGTGATGACTTTCAGTTAAAAATTTTTTAGTTAACATTACAAAAATGTTAATTTACATGCATTAAACTTAACGATTCAAAGTAGACAGAATTTGAAAAGTTAGCGCGAAATAAATTATTAATTATTTCAGGTAAAATTTGCAATGGAGATAAATGCAATGAACAGTTGAAGACAAAGAAGCTAGTAAGGTGAATAGGCAGTTAAGGCTATTGTATACTTGCACATAATAATGAGTATCACTATTTGTTTAAATTTATCAAATGGATTAACTAATTTGATTTTCTCATGTGAAGCACACCTTGATGACACTTAAATGCAAAATTGTCATTCTACGGAAACGACCTCAGCTTTGTGCCATATGCCTTCAAGATAATCACTGTGCAACATCTTCTACGCCAAAAAAGAAAATCAAAATCTTCAATGTCTCACTTTCATCATCATACTGAATCAAACGTAAAAGAAACAGACTACAGACTACTTCTAGTTTTGGATAATCTACCTTTATTTTATAGAATTAAATTCACTACATGTCACTTCTGGTGTAGACATGAGATCCGGTTATTGATTAGACGACATGTCTACAGCTCAGCAGTTAGCTCTACCCTCCATTATGTTTGTGAGACATCGTCATTGAAACTTGAGGAAATGAAAAGGTCAGCTGTTCTTTGATTGGTGCAGACTGAATTCTATCAGTCAAGTATGCAATGTGGCCACAATGCTAGGTGGCCCCGCCATCACGGTGCACTGTGAATTGTTGGTATCAGATGGTTGGAGGCAATCGACAAGAAGCCTTGCCTTGTTAGCTGTCTTTGATCATAAGTGTCTGAGTCTGTGTTAGGTCGTGGTGTAACAGGGTGAGTAATATTGGGGTGAGGCATGGGGTGCTCAGTAAGGAGGATAAGTTAATTGATAAGGTTGTGAAGCTACATAAATTGAGATAACTAGGAAACGTGTTACACATGCTGAGCCGTCACCTTTCTTGTCGAGAAATGGATTAAGTTGGAAAAGAGTTAACGGTGGTCAATCCAAAAAGTCTTTGACAGTCGGTTTGAGCCAGCCACCTACAGGATTCTAAGATCCAATGGCTTCAGACTGTTGGTCATATGGTTGAAAATCGTCCTCAGTGAAGCAGATGTATTCGCTCTTCGTGATGCTCCATATCCACTAAAAACCGTCATATTTTTCCACATTACTATTCTTTCTCCCTTAAAATTCTGCTCGTTATAGGTCTTTTTAAATATCTTTTCTCTCTCTCTCTCTCTTTGTCTCCTACCTTTGTGTGCTGCATGAACTGTGGCAACTTGAAATGATGCACCTCTGTGCGGCTATTACAGAAAATCCAAATATACTTAATCTGGATAGATGTCCAGCATTATCCATTGTAAAACATTTCTTAATGTCTAGTCACAAAATCCAATTTAATAGTCTGTTTTTCAGTTATTATTTCAAATAGCCTTAAGTCAAGGCTACTACTGATGGAAGCACTTTAGAATGGTCACATGCCTCTTAAATTGTGTACAGAAAACAACTTTTGTCCTGCCTTGACCTATTTAAATATGATTGGTTGCAAATATGTACTATTATTCCATATAACCTAATTTGAAATTAATTAATTGTCAGACATTTTTATGATTGTCAACCAGGCTAGTTGTAACGCGATCGTAGAAAAACTCCAAGATGGTATCGTCATCTCATAGCATTGATTTTCTGGATGACTCATTATTCATCATTTATTAGGTGGACTGTTTCAATAGGTAGAGGAAGTAATTCTTGTGCGGCTTACAATACAAAATAATTCACAATCTCAGTGAACAAATCTGTACCCAGTGTAAAGGATCATAGACTGAAAGAAGGAAAATCATTGTGTAGGCATAATTAACACCAAATCAAATGTGAAGACAAATACTAGCCGATGACATTGGTTGGAGATTGCACTTTATATCACAAATTGATAGAAATTAGAATTCATGGGTGATTGGATTCCATCTCAGTGACTGAATGGCCAACCAGTTGGCCTTGTAACTCCTGTAGAGATAAGGTTAGATCCCCAGTGAAGTCATGGATACAAACTGCTGGAGAATTGGAAACTAGGACGAGACAGTTGCCCAGTACTTCCAGTTTTCCCAATGGTTATCTGATCGATGTAATGGTCGAATCAATTCTGTAACCAAACAAGTCACCGTACGCCAACACTTCGTATATGTATGACTCACAAGTTTAGTCACTATCAAATATTAGTCACAGTCAAAGTTGTTCGAAGTGGTAATGTTACATATACTAATTTACAATTCTAAATTAACAAAAACAAAGAACTTAAATAAATCAACTTATGAATTCTTGCATACATAATTTGTTGGTTTTCTGATATGTATATATCAAGAATTAGTATGTAGCGATTGTATTTGTTTCAGGTTAGACCACGGATTGATATCAGTTAGAGAAGCACAGAAGAACAGGGAGTACTGGACAGCCAGCTGTTTCATCCTAGTTTGAGAACCATTGGCAGTACGCACCCACCAACAGGAGTTCGAACCCACGACCTTCCGGTTACAAGGCAAGCTGGCTCGTATACCATTCAGCCACTGGGACCCGATTCAATGACCAGTCCATGAATTCTAACTTCTACCAATTCGTGATTTTAACGTGACTACCAACCAATATCATTGGTGGGAACTCCATCCTCACTCCTGACTGCATAGACCCAACTGGTCACGACTTCTTACGTGAACTTCAGGAAACTTCGTCCCGTAGTCAGTCACTAGAAAGCATCGGATTCACGGGCAATCGAATCAGGTCCCAGTGGCTAAATGGTATACGAGCTTCCCTTGTAACCGGAAGGTCGTGGGTTTGAAACCGAGTGGATGGGTACCACCGATGAATTCCAAACTAGGGTGAAACAGCTGGCTGTCCAGTACTCCTTGGTTCTCCATGTTTCTCTAACTGATATCAATCCGTGTTCTAACCTGGAACATATATATATATATATTAATTGCATATACGTTGGCGGGTAATATTTGTTGCGTGTCACCATATTATGTTTCAATTACGAAAGCTGACAGAATTGATTTCCACGCCAGATAAAGAAAGTTGGCTAATTAAATCTTTTTTCTGTTATTCACTTTGTTCACTATTATTCTTGGGCTATAGTTTTATGAAAACAGTTTTACTAATTATTTACAACAGTGGTCAGCAGTTAAAAAATTCCTACACGAAACTTCTGCCTACAATGGCAACCATTACTGAATGAAAGTATGGTGTGACAGACGTGAACTATAAAATGCACAGTGCTCATTAAACATGATATATGACCTCAATCTGTCTTTTTTTGTACTCATAAATTATATTTTAGTGGTTTTAATCAAACAACTATTTCTTATAAGAGACGCCTTCTATTATTATTATTATTATTATTCCGTAGGGTTCCGACTGGAACTAAGGGCTTCAGCAACACATCTCCACTTTGTCTTATTTTCTGTTATCCTCTTCAGCTGGGTCTATGATTCTCCATGATCTCTCATTTCTTCCATGTCACTCTTGTAACGACGACCCACTTGTCGCTTGCCATTGGGATCCCACTCAGGCGATGGCCTGTGTTGAAAACGATGTCATTCGACGGCCTCCTCAACGTATACCCAATACATCTCCATTTTCGCCTACATATTTACTGAGCAATCTGCTCTTGGTTGGTTTATTTTCAACCAAAGTTTCTTTTTACTGATTTTTTCTGGCCAACCATTTGATCTTCAGTATAGAGACAGCAAAGGCAGCTGTTGATGAAAGTCGGCAACTTGTTGGAAATCCTTTTCGTGACACGCAGTGCAAGTTTTTGACCTGTATAGAAGAACCAACTTCATATTGGTTTTGAAAATTCCAATCTTGTTCCCTACGTTGAGTTACTGCAGAAGATTTCCAAACTGGTTTCAGGTTGATGAAGGTGTATCTTGCCTTTTCGATTCTGACTTTAACATCTTCATCTGTTCTGCCTGTAGTTGAAACGATACTTTCCAGATAAATGAAGTATTAAATCTCTCTCGTTCATGGTGATTAGTGCTGATTGTCGTTGTTGCTGTTGGTTACTTACCTTCATCACCTCCATCTTCTTTATGTTCACCTGCAATTCTGTCTTCTCTGCCAGCTTCTTCAGCCAGTTGGTTGGTTTTCTAGTGCAAGTCTTCAAGTTTATGCAACATTAGACATATATCATCTGCGAAATCCAGCGAAACCCGCACGCAATACATGTAGCTCATAGTCTGGTATATGCAAAATCACTTCTAGGTAACTGAGTTCTAACTTAATTGTTAGTCACAACAACTCTGTAAACAGTTGGTTCTAATTATTTACTGCTCATAATTAAATAAAAGTTAGTTTGCAACACGTAATTTACACATTGACAATACTAGATTTCAACAATTGTAAGACGTCAACTATACACTCATTCGACAAGGGTTATACACAAACCACTCTAGCTAAAGAAAATAAGACTCTGACATTCAGACTAGAAGTGGAATAAGCATATGCTTTTATTAAATTTGAGACTGTGTAATTAGATATAACAAAATATAGATGTAGGTTTATCAAATAAGACCTTGTTACAACACCTGTTTTAGGAGACAAAACGTTATCCAGTAATTTACAAACTTATAACAGTTATGTATTATTAGTAAGGTAGAATGAGTTCTTACGATTAGAACACTTCTAAAAGGGGACAATAACATCAACTGAAGCTGACCACTTATATTTAGGAATTTAGTAATGGTGGAAAATAAATGGCAATAAACAGTAATTTGAGACTAGAAAGATGAGTTAACACTTCAGAGAAGTAAGTGTGTGGTGAGAGCTGGCTGTTAGTCAAAATTGGTGGACAGTAATTTGCGTCAATGTTTATGTCCCCAATATTGGTCGTGAGAAAAATGAGAATAAAGGCTTTGCGTAGGCGGATACAGTTAACATATAGATGATCTGACATTCAAAAAACAGCCACAAAGAGATGCAAGGTTAACTTTCTGTGAGAAACAACCAATCAGAAGACTGCGTTTTTCTGCTAACAATAATCTATAATATGTACATGAAAATCTATAAATGTGTTGATTTCCTTAATAAACGATCTGTTGCCTAGCCCTTGTCTTCTGATGTTACAAGTGTACCATTGTACTGTACAAACACAAAATGATTGACTGCAACATTTAAACTCATTTTGTGAGCAAACTGTCAAAGATGGTCAAACTAAAACATGGTAACAAGATTGACAGATGTAGGTCCTCAAGATACTACAAGTCGATGGATGCAGACTTGATGATATGACTCAAAAACTTTTGATACTTAGCAGATGTTCTCATTCCTTATCATTTTGCAAATTTCGGAAATCCTCATTCATTTCCGCCTAAATGTTTTTTCTTTCGCATATTCTTGTCGATTGTAGCTTCGTTACATCTCATAATTTTATGTTCTTCTGTGTTAAATGGTATAATATGTTAGTATTGAGGTTAACAGTAGAGTACTAAGTGAGGAAGGGAAGTCAATCGATGAGGTTGCGAGGTTTATCGATTGAGATAGCTAGGACACGTGTTGAGCATGCCAAGCCACTGCCTTCTTGGTCGAAAAACGGACTAGGTTGAATTAGTCAATTTACATCCTAGCATCAATCTATAAGGTCATTGATAGTTTAACTGAACCAGCCACATGGGGAGGTGTAGACTGTCTGGTTGGGGACCTCAGGGTATTGAAAACAGATGGCTGGAGACTGTTGTTGATATGGCTCGAAAGAATTGTCAACGTTGCTGATGTATTCACTCTATTCAATCTCCCAGATCCATTTATATCTTCATATTTCCCTGTTACTATTTTTTCTTCAGCACATTTCTGCTCAGTATCGCTAATCTGAATCTGGTTTTTCTTTCCTTTCTCTATCTTTGTGTGCTGCATGGAATGTGGCAGCGTGAAGTGCTGCACTTCTGTGAGAAGTTCTCTGTTGGAATTCAATCAGTCAGTCAGTTAGTTTTTCCGAAGTGCGGCAACTGTAACCAATGCACTTTGCACAGAGTCCTACATTGTTAATTCAATTCGGTTAAAAAAAAACTACTAAAAACCACGTCCTACTCTTAAATCAAACTTCTCTGGAATTCTGCATTATAATTTTTTCCTCTAGTTATCGATTTTCAGGCGAAATGAAATATGCCACACTATGAGCCACATTTATTGTGACAAGGCTGATGATACTACCCAGTTGCCTAAGCTACAGTGGGTGGAGCGGAATTTGAATCCGGGACATATTAGCTGAAATTCAAATCCGTAGGTCATAACTTTATAGGAAGCAATAAAACTGGTTTCTTGATTTAAAGCACTGACCTCCAGTTGGTGAACTAAAAGAATTACAAAACAAACATTCAGTAATGGAGAGAAATACTGAGTGTCGACTTGAGTCATATTTTTGCGACCATCTAGTATGTTAATATAAGAGTGAGACCTGAGTATTGTGCTGAACATAATTTCACATTGTATTTAGTTAATAATATTGTTCCGCTGTATACTATATTAAATAAACCTATCTAATACATTGAATTAAGTAAACGAAACATGCCCAGTTGACAAACCACTTCTTAGAAGTTTATGTATCCATCAATTCGCAATGGTATCAAGGTTTTATTCTAGCTTCAATTGACCAACTAAAAAATTTCTTACATGATCTCATCATGAGCTTACATTGGTTAGAAAACCACTGGAAAACCTGCAGGAATTACTGAACAGCCGTTTCATCCTAGTTTGGGATTCTTCAGCAGTAAGCACCCACCGCCAGGGTTCGAACCCACGACCTTCTGGTTACAAGGTGAGCTCGTAGACCATTAAGCCACTGGGACCCGATCCAATGGCCAGATCATGAATTCTCACTTCTGCTAATTCACGACATAGCGCAACCGCTAGCCAATGTTGTCCTCACACCCGACCTGTTGCACCCTACTGGTCACGACTTCCCACTAGAACCCCAGGTAAATACCTACTTGAATAGGTTCAGTCGCCAGTGAGCATCTCATTGATATTCAAGTAATTGTTTGTAGGGATTTCATTGATTGGTTACAGGATTTCATCATGAGCTGACATTGATTAGAGAACCAATACCTCAATAAAAAATTTCTGCAAAATTTCGCTATTATTCAAATGAAAACATTTATAACTTTGGAAACGTTAAAAGATAGATAGTGCAGCTTCATTTTAATAACATCTACTCTAATGAGATTATGTGAAGTAAAAGATAGAACATAGTTATGCCAAAATCTATAATCTGAGCATATATGGTTAGCTTGTCATCGCCACTCAAAATGCAATAACAAAAACGGATTAGAACAAAACAATTTTGTCTGTGTATGTGTACGCTCCAATCACAGAGTTAATAGACTTACCATCTGTAAAGCATTGAGAGTTTTTCCATACTTTGCAATACCGAATAACAAAGATTTTTCTATGCTCACTGGACACTCTTCAGCACACCCATCAGCATCACCAGTTTTTAAGTATTTTTCCTTAATTTCTCGAAGGAAGGGCAAATCTATGAAGTTATCTAAATAAGTATGGATATTACCTGCAGAAGTTGGTTTTAAGATTAGATCAATGGCATTCCCCCAGTCAGAACGAATGAGATATCTGAATACAATTAGAAACAATGATATAGTTAGTACAAAATGATTGGCTGAATTACAATGATTAATCTACTATGACCAATAACTACCTTGACACTATGGTTAAGATTGCATTTCGCAGTGATATACCTGATCAGGCAAATCTGAATGATGTCTTTGATGGTTCTATCACATCGAATACGTGGATCAGACAACAACTTCACCAAGAGCAGACACCATCATACTGTAAGTTGTTCACACTATGATGAGTGTCTGACGGCGAAGTTGTACTGCTGATGGAGCCTGTGAAATATTTTCCTCAAGAGATCTTAAAACCGACTCTACTGCCTTCTGTTTTTTTCCCGAAATAGTACACTTTGGACTTTTCCTACGGTGATTTGTAGCTGACAAGTTTTCCATAGAGCTAGAACTCCACAAATTTCACCACCGAACAGGTTGGCCTCTAAGATAACAAAAAACTGATTCTTTTTTACTTTCAGATACGTGAAGAGAGCTTTTTCCATATGGGCAACTGTGCAGTCTCAACTACCAACACCCCTGTCTCCCAATGCTAATACAATTTCACAGTTTAATTTCTTTTGACTAAGTGTACTATGCTACAGAAGTATGACAGAGAAACGTTGTTCTTCGTCTCTTAAAAGTACTCTCCTCACTTCACATTGGAACTTTTAACGTTCAAACTCTATGTCAAACTCAAGAACAGGTATCACTAGCCTAAATTGTGACACACCTAGCTTTGAATGTATGTTGTACCGGTGAAACACACAAACACGACCCAAGTACTGCTACTCCCATAACCAAATTTAGCTAACATGGGAGGTCTGTGCTAGGAAATTCTTTGGGCAGTTTTCGTTGAAGGAGAAACACACTGTACAGCTGGATCTCAGTTGAACCTATGTACTAGGTTGACCCACCTGTTCGATCTACGAAACTGCATGGCTTGAGAAATATAAGCATGTGAAACCTAAGTCGTTTTCACAAGTGTCAGCAAGGTCTGACACAATTCTAATCATGTGACTAACTGACTAGTTTCAAAGTCGAAATTCGCATAGATGTGCTGCAGTTCAACTTACCACACCCACCTTGTAGCACACAGAGCAAGAGAAGACAGTAAAGGGAGGTTTAAAAGACGGATAAAAACAAAAATGTGAGTGACGGAAAAAGAATACTAGTATGGAAGAACAACAGAACTTTATTAGATATTACAAATCACAAAGAGTGAATACATCTGCACCAGCTATTGACAACGATTTTCAGACAGCCATATCACCAGTTGTCTCCAGTCATCATTGGTTATCACCATCCCAATGACCCCAACCAGACAGAAGTCTACACCTCCCCACCCCCGGCCTACGTGGCTGACTCAAACTAACTGTCATGGATTTCACTGATTGATGAAGCCATCTGTTGGTTTGACCACACCACTAGCTCTTTTCCAACCTCAACCATTGTGTCAGCCAGCTAAGATTGCTCGTTGTCGAGGAAGGCGATGGCTAGGCGTGAATGCGTAACACATGTCATAACCATCTCAACTTACGCTTCACAACTTCATCTGTTGACTTACCCTCCCTACCTAGTACTCAACGTCTAACCTCAATATTGCTCACTCTGTTATGCCCCCTAACACGGGAGATAGAACGCAGACGCCTATTACCAAAGACAGCCAGCTGACCTTTTCATGTCTTCAATTTTGAGTGGCCATGTCTAATAGTCAGTCATAAAGGAGGACGGCGCGAACTCCTGAGCAGTACACACGTCCTTTGGTCGATAGTAGGATATCACGTCTAGGCCAGAGATGGCATAAGTTGGCGTATGTCAAACGAGCCTTCTGTATCCGTGCTGAGATTTCGCCAACCATCAACTGGCTGTGACTAGCGCAACTTCCTAAATACGTGAAGTGGTAAACACAATCTACCCCTTCACTTCCTATCTTTATGCTAAGGGTCGATTTAGTCAAGTTCAATCACTTAGAGAAAGTAAAACAAGAAAATAATATCAGATTGGAGTTTTGGTCTTTTGAAGCAAAACACAGGAAGTACCCAATTCAGTCAGATGTTTGGTAGAATATATATTGATATCATGTCCTAAAGAGTAAATAAACATGACATACTTTCCAATTTCAAAACTTCTTGACTGTGAAGAATGCCCAAACCTCTGTAGACCATAGTAGTTCAAGAAACCAGTACATTTCCACGCTTCAACTGCGTCTTGAACAACTGTTTTTATTGCATTTACTGATCTATAAATGGTAATTCATTACAAAGTTGATAAACTAACCTCAACACAATCACAAAATGATTTCCATCCAAATCTCCCAAGAAAAGAGGCGACGAAACATATGAAAAATTCCCTACACGTAACCCGTATAGTCGACTGTTAAGTGAAGACAGAGTTTTTGAATTGATGCTACATACAAAACTGGTTAATGAAAAACAAGTCCATACCCCTTTACTGTAACAAATTGTGTAGTGATCGCTCGACGATCTTTGGTACCAGCATACGTAAACATACTAGGCCCAACACTTCAAAATCAAAAAGGAGTAACTAGAGTAAACATACTGAAGGAAACGACTCAGCAGTTGAATAGCACTAAGAGTGTCTTTACCCTCTTTGTACAGTACAAAGCGACAATACGGCGCGCTTTTACTCATGCCTTTGGCGTTTCCTCTGGATCTTCGCGAATTTTTAGCTAAATATAATGGTGATAACAGTTATTGCCTTAGATACTGACCTTCCGGATGATTTTTCCTAAATACAACAATCACATTTTGATCATCTTCTTTTACTGTGGTGCTTTCCAAGGATGGGAATAATTTACGTACCGCTTCATGAATTTGCGTCCTATCCGTTTTATTATCAGGGGCCTGGCTTATAAACCATTAGGTATTATGACTGGCGTACTTTGATTTTTAATATTTCAATATCACCATGATCTAAACTTTGAAGTTCAGATAAGTGATCGCCCAGTTTTTCCTCCATATTAAAATCAATAGCCTAGGAAATAAATTTAAGCTCTCAGAATATACCTCTGGAACAGGATCTGGAATAGGCTCTAAATTTGTCAATCTGGCATATGTGCAACCCATAAATTCCCGAACGATGAAATCTTCCCATCTATAGAAATATACAAACGGAAAGAAAGAAGTGTACCTGTTTTTCAATACTGCTTCGAAACCTTTGACTGATGGTCGTACATAAGCCGTAATTCCAACTTCTTCGGGTTTAAGCACATCTATTTCAGACTTCAAATTATCAACTTCTGATGTGCATAGTTTAGGACGTTTTGAGTCCATGAAAACAGATCAAATGTTTAAGTTTCTAATGTTGAAAAAAAATAATAGAGCGATACGGTTAATCAATATAAATAACATTTGTTACACTGGAAAATTATTTAGGAAATGTAATAGAACTGACTGCTATAGAAAAGTATGAAAAAAGTTATTTAGCAGCTTTCAAACCGTTTCACTATAGTGAATACAGTGGAGGCTTATTCGCGAAGTTATTGGTCCTTCTGTTTGAACATCACTTCTATACAGTGCCATTCTAGCAACAGCCAGGCTAGTATTAATTATCATTGAGGATCCTCCAGTATGCCCCATAGTCACTCTTAACAGTCAAAAATGAATACATAAGCTCTTCATGTCAAGATGGATATTCGAAGGTCAAGGATTTAAATGCTTACTAGAGAAGCATTTGAATTTGACCACTTAAACGGTGACCTATATGAAAGTACTGAAGATGCGTGAATCAGATAGTTTGACATCAAATAATGACCATTGGAGCCTTTCTTTAAGGAAGATATCAAAATTGACGTTTACCAAATGTCATCAAGAAACACAAAGTTCCAACACTTAATTTTAAGTTGAAATCCATTACTAACCACAATGATTGGGAGGATGATAACGCCCCCAAGGTATGCTTAATTTAGTTTTGGAACAGAATCCGGCAGTGAGGCATACGCTTTATGGCATATCAATGGGACTGCCAAACACTATCTGTCCTTTCACTGAGATTTTCACATTTGATGCACTTTAGTATGAGTAAAGTTTTTACCTATTATCATTCGCAAATGTATTCGCCGAAAGGTGCGGTTCGGAATCGATTATAGCTTCTAAAGAATACTTCCATGATACAGTGATGGACTGCACACGAGATACAGCTATAATAAGTTTAATTAGTTGAACGCACTAGTGTATAGCGGCACATGTTGGCACTCATTTTACATTTTCTCATGGATTCCACGAAGCACAGTTGCCGAGTTAACGATACCACTTGCCTTCTAAATAGTTATCGTCTGAGAACTACTCGTAGTAAAATAAAATGAAGTACTACTCATACATTCTTCTAGTCAATGAAGTCTGTTCCAAAATGTGGACTTGTATGGTAATATTAGCAATGACTTAAAAGTTTGGAGAGAGCTGAAGGGCAACAGTGATACGTTCACGTTGCAAGAGGACCTCAACAAATTGTCGGAGTGGTCTGTTGAATGGATGCTCCCGATCAATGTGGCAAAATGTGCAACCATGAGCATTGGACAAGCAAGCACAAGCTCCTACGAACTAGAGGGAATAACACTTCCATCAGTTCAGACTCACTTGGGCTTAGGTGTCATAGTTAGCAACGACTTAAAAACTACAGCACACTGTCGCGTGGTGGCTGCACGTAGTTTCAGGTCCTTATGGGCGATTCGCAGAGTCTTTACTAGAATTACCAGAGATATGTTCACCTCCTTATACACATCTCTGGTTAGGTCAAGACTGGAAAACTGCATCCAGGCCGTCAGTCCGTGTCTAAAAAGGGGACTCACACATTCTAGAAAGTGTTCAAAGGAAGGCAACACGTATGGTTCACGGCATATCTAACTTATCATACGAGGAAAGACTAGACAGCTTAAATCTCTTCTCACTGTCATACCGTAGGCAGAGAGGAGATTTAATCACAATGTTTAAAATTTTAAATAATGACTACGGACCTGACCTATTCTCTCTTTTCCTTCCCACCAGGTCGGAACACCTTAGAGGACATAGCAGGAGAGTTCAAAAGCCAAGAAGAAATCATATTCCTGTTGAGTACTGGTCCTCACACCAAGTCATAAACTCTTGCAACCGACTCCTAGAAGAAGTGGTGTCTGTAACCTCAACTGATTTGTTTAATAAGGGTTTGGACAACCCCAGAAATGTACTAGAAAAGGATTAACATAGGCTTCAAGCCTTCTATCCTCAACCAATAAATCTCAATCTGTTAGACAGTGACAACTCTGATGAATAATGCGTTAGTGAAGGAACTTAGTTTTGTTTACTTATGCTATGTAAAAGCCTGAAATTTTACTTTTTATAGTCCATCCTACCAATATATATTTTACTACGTTAAATAGATTTCCATAAACTATAGTTAAATAAAACTCTTGCTTCCTGAAAGTTCCTTCAAACTCTTAGCTGGTGTAATGAATGAATGCAGAAACTTCAGTAAATGGTTCAGCATAACTGTAAACTGGAGGTTAAGTGCACGTTTGTCTTGTCAATGCAATAAAATGAGAAGAGGGAAAAGATTCTGATACTTAATAATAGTTCACAGATGCCAGAAATTTACATAATTTCAATTTACACTGCGAAGTAGAAACAGTAGCTTAACGAAATGTACTCAATTATCAGGATATGTCTATGGAAATAACGAATGCGAGGAAGGTATGGTCTTCTGAGAGAGGGAAACCTAAGGGAAAGTGTAGGAAACTTTTGATTTCACTAGAACTCTTCCATTAACGTGCTCCGTTGTTTCCTCATCTATCATGCATAATCCCATCTTGTACTCCTGATGTCAAACACTTTTCAATTTCATGAATTTCTTTTAGGCACGAAAATATGGTTTCATATTTTCACAACTGGGGTTTAATACGCCAATATCCCATGAAGACCATTTATAATATCACCAAGTGCTTTAGTTGAAATTACGTTGCACCCATCTTAGCAAAACTTTAAGTCCTTAAAAAAGCTACCGGTGGTCACTTTGGTGCAAGGCAACGTGGAAATTTTGAGGAAAAACGTTCGATTACGCTAGAACGCCCCAAAAGTAACGAAAAGTCCTACATTTTGTGGGTCGAAATCTGCAGCAAGAAATTTTTACTCGGTAAAATTTTGCTTAAACAGATAAGCACGTCGAAGTTGTTACAATTTTTAGAGAAGATAAAATCCGGCGTTTTTACATAAAGTCAAATGATATATAATTCACGCCTATCTGTAGCGCATACGAAATTTTACCCGCCTAAGTCAGAATGTTAGGTTTACATTGATGATCAAAAATGATAAATCAACAGGCTGAATATACATAAGACATTACTTACAGGCCACAAATGCCTTATTCAGCTGATAGAATTTGAAATTCTCCGTGTACAATTCCAGGTTAACTTTGTCAATATAAGGATACACACAGTTTACAAATGGCTTATTTTCGCCTTCCTGAATGTTTCCGGTAAGTTGTCATGTGGTTACAACTGTGCTGTATGAAGGCTGAAGGCGATCGGAACTCGCAGATTGCGAATTGATAGTCTGAATTTCCACCAGCTGAGTGTGTAACTCAGCAGCTAACTTGGTCATCGTTTCTGCAATGATAATGAAAGTTTGGCATATGGATGAATGATACGTGACAACCCCTTTAGAGTCACACTAGTTTTCTGGCCGAATGTAAGTCACGCAATCATAATGGTACTACATCAGAAGGGGGCACTTTGTTAAACCACATTAGGAATGTTATCGTGTAATTCGGTGGAATGGGTATTGACACATCTTGTCACTTGCATTATGCCTGGGAATAACCAGCAATAACTAAAATGAAGTGATGGCCTGATTGATGGGTAAAGATTGTAGCCAGCTAGTAGATCAGCGATCCGATAATTTGGGGGCAGCCTGTCGAAATACTGCTGCGAGGCAGTTTTTAATCACCTCCCTTGAAAGCCATCCAAGTCTGTCGGTCCAAGGTTATTGCATACGGCTTTGTTATCATTTGTATCGGTAAGCAACACAATTGTAGAGGAAGATAATTCCTCAAAATTATTGACCACAGCAATCATCAATGAACATTGGATGCTGACCCACACTGTTTAAGTCGACTTGTTTAGCTGAAGGCTTCTGGTCAAGCATCCACGCCATTCGGTACCCCGTCGTGTCACGCTCGTGCACGATCACTAGCCAGTTAAGCAACCATCTAGGTCTACGATTTGGTCCCGAAATATATCTCGTAATTTGAGCGATCAGTTGTGGTCTTTTGCTTTGCCTTTGGTCTACGCGGAACGAATACTATAGAAGTTGTTGGTATCAGATCTTGCATCAGCACACTCCGTACAATCTGCGAACGTCAATACCGTTAGCCTCTAAACTGGTTAGCCCGACCGCGAACTCAATCTTCGTTAAATGCACAGACAAATCTGATGAGTTCGTTCCATTCTGTATTTGTTCTTGTACCATTTTCAAACTATATATATTTCGTCATGATTGATCATAGTCCTAAGGTCATTCGTATTCGCTCAACCGCCAAAACCATTCGGCTCGTACCATGCTGGCCAGATTATGCTGAATCATGGTTTCGGATAGCTGAGTCTGATTTTAGTGAGCATGAGATAACTGATCAACGTTCACAGTTCTTTGTAGTTGTTCATGCCCCGCCGCGGAAATTCATCAAGTGCGTAACTGTGCAGATGTCGAGTCCAGGAGTAAGTGACTCGTACGAGTCGCATAAAGGAATCCTACTCAACAGAAGCGTTCTCACGGATCGACAGCGTCTGGACAAATTATATCGCAAACTCAAGTTAGGTGATCAGTCAGCCGTCAGGATGTGTCAATCACGTCTCATAAACCGTTAATGCCCAGCTCTCGCTACGCTCGGGCCCACGCTGTTCCTTGAAGATTTCAGAAACGCTTAGTAATAACGGACGAAAAAACCAAAACACCGATCTGCCGCTTGAGATTTGTTTATTGTTACACCAACATATAAAAAGAATAGGTGAACTAAGGTCTGAAAACAAATATTACAATAATAAATCATTGTATTACTTCTGACGATGTTTCACTCTTCTTTCTGAACAGCGACCGATGAGACGATGACTGTCGTATTGGTGCCTCCGCGAAAATTGGGGAAGTTGATTTTAAGCAAACAACCATGAATTGATCGTTCAATCTTCAACTCCATTGACAGCATGCTTACAAGAATGAGGGTAGTTATTGGCCGACATCAGTTTAATAAAGGACATTTCAGAGACCTAATCTTGTCCAAACTGCCACAGTCAGTACAGGCTGTACTTCTGACACTTCAGGGCGTTGTTATAGGTGAATTAGCTGTTCCCGCAGATAAAACTCCAGAAATAACTAAACGGACGGTTACCAAAATGTGCTCAACTGCCAAACAGACTTAGAGTAAGGATACTACAGCGATAAAGTTATGCAACTCCATCCAGCAGATGCTTAGGTCAAACATAACTCGTAATTCCCCCCCCATCATCGTCCGCACTCCCCTCAATGGCGAGACCCACGTGGTAGATCTAATTGAGCGACTTTACTGCATATCCCCTCAATGACGCTTGTTGATGTGTTGCTATTGGTTGCTATTGGTCCATCTTGTGTAGCCCACTGGGTTTGGACATCCAACCAGTAAATCTATGCAGATTGTATAGGGGCACTGCTGCACCTGAAGGCAAACCATCCCCACTGAGGGTAACATTGGGCTCTACCGAGGATGTTGAAAAAGTGTTACTGGCTTCTCAAGTCCTTTCTATAGGGAGGGCCTGTAACATACGTGTTAAGCCAGACAGGCCGTGGAAGGAAAGACAAATGGCGAGGGAGTCGCCAGAGCTCATTCCTTCTGCCTCCATGGTTGTGCATGGCATTCCCGAACTGGTAACTGGGAACGCCTGCGAAAAGCATTGTCATGATGTACAACAATGGAGATGGTTAGCATCCCAGATGGCCCTGGGAAGTTCAGGGGCTGTCTCTATTTATAGACTGCCTCGACCCACTCATCTTATGTCAATTAACTCGCCACGTCTGTTAGCTGTCAAGTTCAGCTCCCAAGACCAGTTGACTACCGCTCTCCATAGATGGTACGAGACCAAGGACAAGGTCAGCAAACACATTCGCTGCTGCGAGAGCCGGCCTCGCACTCAAAGGAGAGAACAAAGCGTAGTAAAAAAAATCCTCAACCCCTAGTCACACTACAGCGGTGCAGCACGGACGATGATAGCCAGTGTCATCCGAGTGCTCCAACTGAACTAGAAGAAAAAAACGCCAACAGGCCGGTTCCTGGGGAATCGGCCAACTAGTTCGTAGGATAACTCCTCAACCGATAGCCAATATCAAGTCAACTACCCCCCAATACGGGGAAGTGGTGAGACTGACTACCAGTTGCCTGTATAGTAATGTGAGAGGGCTAAGAGGCAAAATAGCTGAACTTAGACACCTACAATCACAACTAAACTCCAAAATCATAATACTGACGGAAACCTGGCTAACCCCTACGGTGGCAGACAGCGAAGTCAGTATAAATGATATGGTCCTAGTCAGGCGAGATAGGGACCTGAAAGAAGGAGGTGGAGTCGCCATATACGTCGACAAACAGCTCAGATGTGTTCACGCGATGGACCCTCCCCTCACAGAGCTCCCTGACTCCATATGGTGCCACTTCACCGTTGGGTACTGCAAATATCTAGTGGGCAGCATTTATCGATCACCTTCATGTGGAGCAGACCACAACCAGGTACTGCTAAATACAATCTCAGCAACTCAAGACATGGGTTATGATCAAATTGTCATAGCTGGTGACTTCAATGCCCCATCTCTTAACTTGGTGTCGGGAAAAGCCCATGATAGATTTGATCGAAATCTGCTGCATACCATCAGGAAGGCTGGATTCACTGAAAATGTCAAGATGGATACTAGATGGGGCCCTGATGGGAAGTCTTCTAGACTGGATTACGTGCTCACTAGTGACCAGCTACTAGTGGAAAACGTTCAGATCACGACTCCCATAGGTAGTAGTGACCACGCGGTCATAGTATTCGACATAGTCCTCCGCGAGCGCTTACAGTGGGACAATACACAGCCCTATCTGTGTTATAACAAAGCCAACTACACCAAAATGCGAAGACTTCTGTCTGAAGCAAATTGGCCTAAAAAATGGACAGAGCTAACAGTAGAAGAACACTGGAGAGTGGTAAAGGAGATCATTCACCAGGCGGTCTCAGACACTGTTCCTTTAGTCACACCAAAAGCTAGGAAGCAACGATCATGGCTAAAAAGGGGGACACAACGCCTTCTGCAGGCAAAGCGAAAAGCCTGGTTCGCGTGGCGACGATCGAAGAGTCAACCCGAATATGAAGTGTACCTTGAACTCAGGAATCGATGTAACATACGAGTCCGGAGCGATAGAAGGACATTTCAGGGAGACCTCGCCAATAAGCTTCTCGTGAACCCCAAAAGCCTATACAGGTTTATGGCCGAAAGAAAACCGACCAACCAGGGAGCATGCAATCTAGTGGGTTCTGATGGGAAATCTCTTACTAGTCTTGAAATGGCAGAGACATTCAGCCTAGCCTTTCACAGGCAACTAAATAGTAACGAGGATATTACCCCACAGAACATCCAGATTACATCGCAAAACCAACACGCGAAAACCTGCTGGGTACATTTCAAATTACCCCGGCTATGGTACTTGCAAAATTGGGAAGGTTGGCTTCGGGAAAGTCTCCAGGTTGTGATGGCATCAGACCATCTGTCCTGAAGCAGTGTTCAGAAAGTCTCTGCCAACCCCTAAGTGATCTGTTCCAACACTCCCTTGATGTAGGGAAACTTCCATGTGAATGGAAACGTGCAATCCTATCCCCTATCTTCAAGGGTGGTGACCGGCAGAATGTGACCAGTTACAGACCAGTTGCTCTACTTCCAGTGGTATCGAAGATATTGGAAAGTCTCATTGACGACCACATGAGAAAATACTTCGATGGGACTAACCTTCTTCACGAAGCACAGCACGGTTTCAGGAGGGGAAGATCCTGCGTGACGAATCTTCTACTAGCCTGGAACGATTGGACACTATCCTGGGACAAAAAGGTACCAGCCCACGTGATCTTTCTCGACTTTGCGAAAGCATTCGACACAGTTCACCATGGTCTGCTCCTTCACAAAATAAGCAAGGCGGGAGTTTCTGGAGCACTTCTCGCATGGCTGAAAGATTACTTAGGCGAGAGAGAATTCTGCACCAAAGTCAACCGCATCCGATCATCCTGGCACACCTCGGCATCAGGGGTTCCTCAGGGTTCTATCCTAGGGCCGTTGATGTTTTTGATTTTTATCAATGACCTGCCCCCCCAACTAAACTGCTCTGCGCTTCTTTACGCTGACGACGTAAAGATTTGGAGAGCAATAAACTCATCGGAAGACTCAGATAGATTGCAGGCTGACCTGCAAACTCTGGGAAATTGGGCTTTGGCTAACGGAATGCCTTTCAATCTAAAGAAGTGCAAAGTAGTGCAGCTTCATTCCGGCAGGTCACAGAGTGTAAATTACACCCTTGGTGGCCAGAACTTGAGTTATAATAATAATAATAATGTATATTCTCATATAAACATATAAATTTACATGAAAATGCATGCCATTTTTACAGGCACGATCAAGTATGATATTATATCAAATCGTAGATTGTCTACAAGTTAATAATGTTTCAACAGTTAAATATTCGATATATATATAAATACGCATTGTCTGAACTAGGCTGTATAGTTATTGAATTGTACAGTTGTCCTCCAGGTTGAGCAGGAAAATCGACTTTTTTTCGTTTTCATCCCGTGGTTGTCGGCATACGATAACCAACCAATATTGAGGTAAGTACAACGTTTACAAGGGATTGAAAGCTGTTTTAGAAAAGTAAAAGTGCTGAGGTGAATCATTAAAGTGTAATGAAATAGGTAAGTGCAAGTATCATTAATAAATGCATTAAAAAAAGAAAACTCCCTAGGCTGACAACGTTCATTTGCAATGTATAATGCTACACTTATACCTCGTACTATCATGATGTCCACTTTTGGTTTTAATACATTTATCCTCAGTTGTGCCAGTTGTTTTTGTTTTATACCTTTTTGTGCATTTAATGTACAACCGTACCCTTCAGAGATTGGGAATATAATAAGTCATAAAGAGCTGTAAAATGTTAGGTTTAATGGGATATAATGAGGATCAAGTAAAGACGTTATTGGAAAATGAATAAGACATTGTGAAGTGGTATTTAAAGATCAGTCAATGGACAGCAAGTTAGTTTATAAGATGCCCCATAAAACTGTGCACATCCCACATGGTCGCATCTCAACAATAGGCTGGGCGAATAGTATATATTTAGAGGTAGAAGCATGATCTGTCAAGGCGTTCATTATTATCTTTTTCAAGATAAAGATCTAAGCCCTCATAAAAATCAGAAATATCTCGAGCCTTTAATTTGTATATTGCTGTTCCTGCAGAATGGGGCGATTCACCTTAGTGACCCCCACCATATCTACTGATCAGCTAACGCCACCCTCCCTCCTTGTTGTGTTCCATCAGAGCGAGATCTAGGTCTTATTCTAACAGAAAAGCTAGACACCAGTGGAAATTACTCGAGGGACGTCGCCAAAGCCTACGCAACTTTACACTTTATGCACAGGCAGCTGGGAGCTCTCACTCCCGAACTGTTCTTAAGGTTATATAAGGCATATGTGAGGCCACACATTGAGGTGCATAATATCATTGCACCTCCGCTACTCAAAAGGGATGCTAACATTCTAGAAAGCGTCCAGAGACGAGCGACAAAATGGGCGATCGGCCTCCGCAACAAATCATATGAGGAACGACTAAAGAAATTAGGTCTTTTCACACTTAGTTACCGAAGGCACAGGGGAGACCTCATCACCGTCTACCAGATCCTAAATGACCAGGCCCTCCCAAATAAAAGCATCCTGCCATTAAGTGATTATAGGCTTCCACGAGGTAACCCGCTAAGGATAGCACACCAGAGACCAAAGACTCGAGTGCGATCACATTTCTTTTCGCTTCGTGTTTGCCGTCTCTGGAACGCCTTACCGGCGGCCAAAACTACAGCGCCATCTCTGGAGATTTTTAAGCGGAAGCTAGACAGTCATGCAGAAATGCAAGGTTAGTGTCTCAATGGCTTATCGTCATAAAACTTGAAACCACACTGTCTATGGATAAGCGTACAAAGTAAATCCCCACGACCTATTCTGCCTTCTCCCACTCCATCTTTTCCTTAGGTCACCTTTATTATTCCACTTATCTCAACCTATTTTATCTACACTACAACCTATTATTATTATTACTACTCTGTTTTTATGACTAAACCGAATGACCAACGGAAGTTAGGTCAAACTCCACTCACGGCAGCAATACAGCCCTAACATACTGCATACTACAAACAACATCTCGACCAATCCCCGCACCACTCCTCTTGGAGTCTACCAGAGCTAAAGCAGTCGAGTGGCGGGACTTACTACGCAGAAGCTCACCGAAGATCTGGAACCTCTACCTCACAATCAAGAAGCGGGATCAAAGAAATCACTGGTTTATACTAGCTTGTAATCAGGATACTGGATGCTATTTTCTAAATTTCTGGTGTTCAGATTCAGATTCAGATTTATTGGTTGAGGATAGAAGGCTTGAAGCCTATGTTAATCCTTTTCTAGTACATTTCTGGGGTTGTCCAAACCCTTATTAAACAAATCAGTTGAGGTTACAGACACCACTTCTTCTAGGAGTCGGTTGCAAGAGTTTATGACTTGGTGTGAGGACCAGTACTCAACAGGAATATGATTTCTTCTTGGCTTTTGAACTCTCCTGCTATGTCCTCTAAGGTGTTCCGACCTGGTGGGAAGGAAAAGAGAGAATAGGTCAGGTCCGTAGTCATTATTTAAAATTTTAAACATTGTGATTAAATCTCCTCTCTGCCTACGGTATGACAGTGAGAAGAGATTTAAGCTGTCTAGTCTTTCCTCGTATGATAAGTTAGATATGCCGTGAACCATACGTGTTGCCTTCCTTTGAACACTTTCTAGAATGTGTGAGTCCCCTTTTTAGACACGGACTGACGGCCTGGATGCAGTTTTCCAGTCTTGACCTAACCAGAGATGTGTATAAGGAGGTGAACATATCTCTGGTAATTCTAGTAAAGACTCTGCGAATCGCCCATAAGGACCTGAAACTACGTGCAGCCACCACGCGACAGTGTGCTGTAGTTTTTAAGTCGTTGCTAACTATGACACCTAAGCCCAAGTGAGTCTGAACTGATGGAAGTGTTATTCCCTCTAGTTCGTAGGAGCTTGTGCTTGCTTGTCCAATGCTCATGGTTGCACATTTTGCCACATTGATCGGGAGCATCCATTCAACAGACCACTCCGACAATTTGTTGAGGTCCTCTTGCAACGTGAACGTATCACTGTTGCCCTTCAGCTCTCTCCAAATTTTTAAGTCATCTGCGTATAGGACCATAGAGGAGTCGGTGAGCAGAGGTAACTCATTGATATACCAAGACTTTCCAATTTCATGAGTAGTCTTTTGTGAGGTACTTTATCAAAGGCTTTACTGAAGTCTATGAAGACGACGTCAACGGGTCTTCTGTTGTCCTTTGATTTGACCCAGCTTTCTCTTGCAGTCAGGAGATTTGACAGGCATGAGAGGTTCCTCCGGAAGCCATGCTGTGCTCCAGATAACAAGCTGCTATTTTTCAGATAAGCCATGATGCTTTTCTTGATAATTCTTTCCAGTGTCTGGTGAGACTGAAAGGCCTGTAATTTGAAGGTCTTTGTCTTTATCCTCCTTTGTGTATGGGGGTTACTATGGCGTCTTTCCAATCACGTGGCAACACTCCATTTAGGAGAGATAGCTTGAAGATCGTGTTCAAGTGGCCGGCTATGTGGGCTGATAGCTCCTTGAGAAGCCCTGGATGAAGATTGTCAGGACCCATTGATTTTCCTGCATCTAGTTTCATTAAGAAGTTGAGCACGATGCCTTGGTCGATGTCAACGGAATCTATCCCATGTTCTTCTGATGCAGCCAGAGCTGATCCTATAGGCAGTGATGACTCCTGAGTGAAGACTTGGGAGAAGTAGTTTGCCATTGCTTCTGCTTTTTCTTGATCTTCTTCGATTGTATCTTTGTCAATAATCAGGTTTGGGACATCATTGGGTGTTTTATTCCTGAAATTCAAGTACGAGAAAATTTTCTTAGGTTGTGCCTTTGCATTTTGGACCAGGTGTGTCTCGAACTTCATCCTTGATTGGCGGATTTCTGCGATAGCTTTATTTCTAGCAGTAGTATATAATTCCCTGGTCTCAGAAGTCTCAAGTGTTGCAAACAGGTTCCAACATTTGCGTTTACGTCTGAGTAACTTACGAATCTCCCGGTTTATCCAAGGGGGGGTAATGTTTCCGACCCTTTAGAACAGACCAAGGGATGAAGGGTACGGTTACTTGGGCGTAAAGTTGCTTAAATTGGTTCCATGCGGCTTCTACTTGGGACTCTGGATTGATGTACCAGTTTACTGAGTTGGCTGCTGAGACGATCGCATTTGTGTCAGCTTTCCAAACGTTTGGTCGGGCTGGGGTTTTGGCCCTTGCTGCCGTTGCTGTGAACTTGAAAGTGAGCACAGCATGGTCACTTCTTCCTAACGAAGGAAGATGTTGTATGAGATCCACATCCTCACCGTGTGAGAACACTAGGTCCAGAGTTGACGAGGAGTGCTGTGAGTCATAGCGCGTGGGCTTATGATTTGTTGGACTAGGGCTAGCGATATACTAGATTCTAGCAGTTTATGATCAAAGGAGTTGACTGAAGATCGAGTTGTTAGGCTCGACCAGTCAACTGTTGGGGCGTTGAAGTCACCGACTACGAGACTTCGACATTTTGAAGTCCAGGAGCCTAGCTTCTCTATTAGGTTTCGGGATCATTAAGCTGCGAACTCGGACAACCCGAAAACCCTTAATCTTAAGGTTCTTCTCACCGTTCCGGCGTCGCTCACTTAGTTCGAGTGCCGCAGCCTGTCTTTTGACACGGTCTGCTAGGCTTAAGTCAGCGCGGACATACATCTCTGATCCTTTGAGAATATGAGAGTTGCTTAGAATAGCATCCCTCTCTGCTTTAGAGTTTAGTACGACTTTGAGGAGACGTACAGGTTCACTTACTGTAGGGTCAGGCTTTTGACCTATTCTGTATACGCTGTGTATAGTAATGCCTGATACTGTTTGTGGCAGTAGCTTGTCTAAAAGGGGCTTGACCAAGTTAAGGTCATGCTCGAATCTGGTCTTAGGGTCGAGGGCCAGTGACTCCTCCACTTTATGGAGAATGAGAGACCTGTCAGAGAGATCGGGTTTGCTTTCCGTGACTTTCTTGCCCTGAGGCGTAAGTGTGTTTCTATCCTTCTTGGGCGGTGTGGCCGAAGTGTTATCCTCATCTCGCTTTTTGCGAGAGACTACGGTGCGCCATTCATTGGCGTCCTCCTCGCTAATCTTTGTAGGGTTCGTCTGTCTGCTGCTCACCGGTGTGGATGAGGCTTGTTCCGCCAGTCCCTGGGCGACTGGAGCTGAAGGTTTTCGACCCCTGGTGCGCCTCTTCTTCGCGGCAGTCTTTCCATTACTGTCACTGGAGGGCTCATCCAGTATCGTGGGGGCGACCTGGGTGTCTGTAATATGGTGGGTGTTCTTCTGTGCTGTAGAGCACTCACTTTTTGGCAAGGTCGCATCTGGGACATGTGCTGTTTTGTCAATGACGCTAGTCACGTCATCGCTATCTGAGCAATAGTCGGTATTCTTCTGTGGTGGAGGACGCTTGCAGTCCATGAGCTTTAAAGCCCCACTAAGAGTAGCTATGGCTTCTGTAATACGGAGTTTAGTTGTACTACAGCAGTCGCTGCACAACCAGTTCGCTAGAGGTTTGCAGCAGCGTTTGTATGCTGCTGGAGTAAGGTTCGTGCACATACTGTGAAACCATCTCTTGCAGTTATCACACTGCATTCCCTCATTCACTGGAAAATGGCACATAGCCCTTCCGTAGCGGTTTCTTTTGATAGGCATTTTATTTAAAACAAACCAGGAAAAGTTAAATGCAACTTCAAATATATATATAACCTTTGTAAATCAGTGATAAAAGCTAATGAGTGCACAAAGATAGATATATGTAGCTATTATGTTATAAGAACACAACTTCCTATAATTAATAGACTCAGATCTGAAACGTAAACTAACTTCGATCAGAATAAACTGATTTAAAGTCAAATCTGTGGACTTTTGAAGCGTATAACACAACAAAATCCAATTATAAACAAAAGCGTGAAAATTAACTCCCTTTTCAAAGTTCGCGCGGTGATGAAGAGTTTCGACCCATTATTGTTAACGTTAGAATAGTAGAGCACAATAAGTGGATATTGGTGAAAAAGGGTGAGGATAAACTCTGCCATATCTTAAATTTGTCTTCCTTCTGTTCTGCCAGTCTTTGATTTGCTGGAACAGTGGCAGTCAATTGAATTTTGATTTCCCGCAGGTAGCGTAAGGAGTGGTAAGTTAGGCGGTTTTCCAAAGTTTAAATTATGCTTGTCTAATTTCAGGTTGACTAAGTGGCATGCAGAGATTGGTCGCCCAAGACAACGCAGCGGATGGCCAGTAGGAATACCCTTCCCCTCTCACCTAATTGTATTATGATTAGTTGTAAAATTATAATCCTGGAATAAGGACAAGTAGTTCAGAAGGTAAGGAGGACATTATTTTTCAGTTTATTTGTATATATACTATTGTGTATCCAACTGCGTTGAGTTCCTAGTGCAACTCTATGTAACTACATTTACATAAAGTAAAACATTACGAATTCTCCTGTTTTTAGAATATAAAAGATGATTCTTTACATTATTGTAGTAATAAAGAATGGAATTTCTCCAACGTCAGTGTTATTTAATTGAAGTTTTAATCTCTGTAGGCCCTTAAAGGAATAAATTCGGCACCGAGAACTCTTATAGAAACCGAAAGCACTTTTAGTTTACTAAATCTTACTGACTTGCTTTATAAATTCGATATTTGTCAAGTGTTCATTTGAAATCTGCTGGAGTATTCAGTAAAGTAAAAGTTGTAGTGCATAATTCCCCGACTTGTTGCAGTCATTAGTACTGCCAGGATACTGCTTACTCGTTTAATGAAGCCGAAATATCCAATTCTCGCTTTATTGAAGAAACGCTATATTGCCTGCAAAAGTAGTGCGTCAGTTTATGAGTTTCACAAAGCCTACAGAATGCTTTCTATTCAGTAATCACTGTTTGCGAATTATCCGAGAAAACACATTTCCGAGTGGGATGTAACACAAGGCTGAATTCTTAAACTGTCATCCTTATATCAGTTCAATTCAATCACACATATACTAGTAGGATAGTCTGTAACTGACTCTAGAGACTTATCAGGGAATAGTCTCATCAACTTACAGTTTGCTGATGATATTGTCCACCTAGACTATGAGAAGTAACCCCTGATGCTGTAAAACATGAAAAAAATACCGGTGTTTGATTATAGATGTCTGTGTTCTATCTCATGAGTAAAGCGGTATTATATGGCGAGTGCTGTTGAGGTTACGCATAAATGTTTAGGTGGGGAGGGTAAGTTACTCTTCGAGGTAGGGAAGCTGAATAGGTTGAGATGGCTAGAACACGTGCTGGCATACAAAGCCATTGCCTTCCTCCAGGGGCAATGCTAGCCAGCACATGTTAAGGTTTAAAATGTGTTTGGGTTGGTCAAATGAAAAAGTGATATTGGTTCATAAAATTGTTGACAGTCAGCTGGAAGAACTACCGGAGATGTGACTGCAAATCTTTGGTACTGGTACAGGTGCATTCACTCTGTGTAATCTCACGTATCTATTCAACTCATGTTTTTCCTTGTCACTATTTATTCTCCCTCACATTTTCTCTCGTTAAACTTCCATTTAGTTTTATGTCTCTACCTTTGTGTGCTACATGGAATGTGGTAAATTAAACAAGTGGACTTCTCTGCAAACTAATACTGAAAGCTAGTCAGAATGACACAGTCTAGGCATAACTGAATGCTTAACATTGATGAATGACCTCCAAAATTTCAACAAATGATAAGTGTAGTTCTTAATCTTGTTCTTTGCTAAATGAAAAATATATACCTTTCAGTAATCTCTTCTTCCACCCGGGACTCGTCTCCTACTTTGCAAGTGTTTTTTGTGCTTTGTCACTTTTATGCTAAGCTTTCAGTCAGCATATGCCGTTGTTGTCGACTCAGGACCTAGATGACTTTATTTGAATAAGGTTTCGGTCGTGCAAACACGGGTCCTGGGCAGTTGATTGGTTGCATTATCATTTCTCAAATAGAATGCAGCATACTGTATATTAGGGTAAATATTCCGCCTCGCTTGCTGAAGCTGGTGTTCCTCAGGGTATTGTTATCTCTCATTTTCTTTTTTCTCCCTCGTCTTACATGACTTTTCTCTTTCTAATGAGAGAAACTTCGTCAAATACGCTGTTGATCTGACGGTCTCACTTCGTGTCATGTTACAATGTGACTGCAGCAAACTTAACTGCTTCCTGTCTGTAGTCTAAGGCACATGGTCTTACGTTAAATCCCTCGAAATGTCAGGCAGTTAACTTTCCCTTCATTCATTAGCATGAACTACAGGACCTGTGTCGTTCACAAGATGCTTGTATCAAAGAGGGCACTGAAACAAACTAAGTCTGACATAAAATACCTTGGAGTAGTTCTATCCTCTGGTCTTTCTTGATCATTCTATATCTTGTCGATTTCTTAGTAAACCTTCGGTTTAGCTTACCACGTTATGTAGTCAAGACAGTCAGGAATCATTCAACCTCTCTTTTTACAATTTGTTAACTCTTGCATTGGTCTTTACTGCTCCCCCTTATTCTTTCCTGAATTACTCAAAGACGGCTATGTCGTATTGTGCAGGGTATTAAGGCTGTCAGTAGGGCAAGCGGTGTACTATTTAGTCAACTCGTTAATGCACGAACTGTAGCTCATAATCATATCATTGATATGATTATGAGCAATAGTTTCTGCTCGAAACGTCATCAGTTAATATAAATGTACAACACTGTGTGATTTATCAAAATGAAATCTTATCCATAATGGAACTCGTTAATGCATTAGTTGAAAGAAATGGTCTAAATCTATACTGTCTAACTCTCAACATCCCCTCTATTCTCAGCTCTTCCCTTTAATTTCATCTGATGGAACCAGAAGTCAGTATAAAAGATTATATGATAGTTTTTGGAATTACGTAATTCCAAAAATTGTTACCGTTTTTATTGGCAGCAGTTCACAGCCTATTGAGTTTACACGAGTATAATGCCCATTTCTCACTTTACTGAGGAGACATCAGCTAGGATTCTAGAAAAGTAGCACGTCAGTATGTGAATTTTATGAATCTGCAGACTGCATTCCATTTACTTAATACTGAAACTAAACTATGAGGGAACTGATATTTCCAAGAAGGATACAATACAAGGCTCATTTCTACAACTGTTGTCCTTATTTTAGTTCACTTTCATCATAAATGTATTAACCGAATTGTCTGTCACTCACTTTAGGGATTCACCAGGGAACAGTCTTGTCAACTTAGTGTATGCTGATGGTATTGTCTACTTAGGCTGCGAGAAGTGACCATTGAAACTGGAAGATATGAAAAGACTACTGGTTTTTGATCGCAGTGTCTGTACCCTTTCTTCTGTGTTAAGTAGTCTAATATGGTGAGTAATATTGGGGTTAAGCTTAGTGTTAAGTAGAAATGTGATTCCAAACGTTGTTAATGACACAGATGCATTCACTCTATGTAATCTCACATATCTGAGCAACCCTTATATTTTTTCCATATGACTGTTTGTTTTTCATCACATTTGTGCTCATTAGAGTTCCATTTAATTTCCTTTTTATCCAGCTTTGTGTGCTACATGTAATGTGCTAACTTAAACGGCTGCACTTGTGTGCAAGCTTCTATGTTGAAGTTCAGTCTGTCAGAATGATCTATAGTCCAGGTATAATGAAATGATAAAACGTGGATAAGAATAAGCGAAATGTCAACAAATAATAATCGTATTTTTTGTTTTGGTTCTTGTCTAACTGAAAGAAAGAGTTATCTTACAATAATTTCTCCTCTTGCCCGAGATAACTCACATTCTGTCTCGTTATATCTCATGAGTTAGTTAATTTTACCGCGTAGCCCAAATGCAAAGTCGAAACACATCTGATGAAATATGTTTTGCTTATTACCAACTAAATATAATATTTTTCAAATGTGGAATGTCACGAATCGAACTGCTGCACTTCTGTGCTGAGTTCCATGTTAAAACTCAGTCAGTCAGCTTTGTCACTGCAGATGCGTAGTGTCACAACTCACTACAGCGTTAATTAGCTTAAACAATTATTAATGCCGTTTCATAAGTACTGTATGCATTTCCCAATTCCTTAAATTTTCCAGATAAAGTGCACCGAAGAGGAAAACATAAACCAAAAGTCAGTAACACGGACGTAAGAAATGGTGTGAATAGAAGTGAATGAGATGAGTGACCTTTTATCCCTGTAGTACGCTTAACTAAAATACTCATGTGTATGAATGATGCAAAAAGTTGCGTGACTGACTTGATATGATTATGAGCAATAATTTGTGCTAGAAACGTCATCAGATAATATTGCTGTACAACACTGTGTGATTTATGAAAATAAAATCGTATCCATAATGAAGTTATACTCTACCAGTGCCCAAGTTTTATACCTATATCTTTGTGTCTCCTAATTCTTTCATTTTTGTCTTCCTCATTTCAGGTTGTCAGTCTTCGTAGGCATTCTACTAGATGTCGTCATACATGGTGTCTGCAAGCAGTCTTTCAATTCATCTACCTCCCGCAAAGTTGTTGTTACGATGCCTTTAGATTATTTATTACTGATGTAATGACATGCAAGACTTGTACATGTTACTGTGAAGTTTGCCTGTAATAACATTCCCTCCATAGTAAATACAATGCTTGTGATAACAATTCGTCATTATCTTTTCATTGCGTTGATAGGTGCGTATATATTAGAAAAAAGCTAACCTTGTCGTATTAGTTCTCTAAATTACAATCACTAAGTGCCCATACCTCTGCTGAATACCAAGTGCTACTCGCGGCCCATGAAATACTTATTACTGCATTCGTAAATAACTATCAAACTATTATTACATGGGGTAGTGAGGCAGAAGGCGTATGAAATTTAGATATTAATGTTTATCTGAAGTTAATGACACAATACATAGGCACATGTTTCATTTCCAAACAAGTGAATTTTATAGGGTAATGTAGGGCTGAGCGTGGTGAGTTAATTGTGTATTCTTTACTGTATACATCTTGTATGAGTGAAATGCTTCTATTCAATTTTCGGCGAAGCTGCAATATCACCCTGCAGGGTTTCTTCAATGCACTCTCATAGGGAATAATACTTGGTACTGAGGAATCCAGCCAAAAGCATATGTGACACGGTCGAATGACTTTTTCAACTAAAAGCGGCAATGCTGATATTAAGTGTGATTTACCTATAAACTGAGGGACTCTAGTGTAATACAGCACCATATCCCAGCAGGGTATTCTTTGTGTTTAATAGGTAAAAGTAGAATTCATGGACTGAGCATTTGTTAAATATGGAGGCGACCCATTGAGTCACCTTGACGAAATGCGATACCTTACACACGCACCTTCAGATGTAGGCATGTGTCACTTCACATGAACTCTGGACCATATCGTGTAGGCATTCCTTTAAATCTACCCTACCCTGTGCGCTCAATTACTGTTCATATATGTGATGACTTGGTGCGTTTCCTAGTTTGCCTATAATTACGGAATGTACATTATATTAGGGAACACAAATGGATTTTGTGAAAACCATTGGTGTTCCTTCTTTAGTCTTAACTGATGTCACATTGATTGACACGATTAAAGGAATAGATTGTAACGTGGTGTTTTCTGTAGCTGCGAAGCGTAGTTACCTAGTTTCTAATTGACATCATGCGTCTAATCCTATTAACCTATATATATATATAGTTCTTTCTTCAAGATATATAGAAGTCAGGAGTGGACTGTCTTTGACAGATCTAGTTTTACGATGCGACTAATTGGTGAGTCACCTGGTGTTGTGTTAGTAGAAAAAACAACACCAAACCTTAGTATTTTCCAGATATGAACATATTTACATACTTTGGCGACAGGTTAGTCTTTGTATCAAGAAACCCTTAGGGAAATTAACCTTTACTTAGTAATGTGGATCCGAAAGTAAACGCCATGTTACTAAGTTATTCAAAAGACAGAATGATGAGTAAAACAGTACTCGGATACTTATTCTAACGAAACCGAATGATGATAATCATTTAGCCTACCAATATGCCGTTTGCTTTCAGTCTTAATTCAAAGACAAATCTAGTTAGTCACTAAATTAATAGTTTCAGAAGACTGATCTACTCCTGTCTTCGAAATACTTTGCCCGACCATGTTTTACTTCAAAATATGTGTATACTGGCCAGCTGATGTTGCATATACAGTTATACTGTTTTTCAATTACAATGTCCCACCTATTTCCTATCAAACAAAACATCCCTTAAACCATCAACAAGTTACCATCATTTCTAAATAAATAACCTTAACTATTCGCATGTAAACGATGCCATAAACTTCATCACCTACGTGACGTTTCAACTTTCGACTAATCAGTTTTCCCTTACATGAACACCTGTTTCAATTTCAACCGATAGTTATAACCTTTGACTACTGAATTAGTACGTTTCGTTATATGCCATCCTTACGAAATATAGGTAATGATAATAATTACTGCCAACAGATTTATCATGAGAATGAGAATATACACCATACTGACGACAATATACATCAGGGGAGGAAGTTTTTATCAAACGAACTATTCAATCCAACAAATGACCTTAACTCTGTAGCTCAAAACACTTGTCAATGGAG
Source organism: Trichobilharzia regenti (assembly GCA_944472135.2). Lineage (NCBI taxonomy): Eukaryota > Metazoa > Platyhelminthes > Trematoda > Strigeidida > Schistosomatidae > Trichobilharzia > Trichobilharzia regenti. Next base: position 47,301,746 of record OX235263.1, read on the forward strand.
TTGAAGATTGAACGATCAATTCTTGGTTGTTTGCTCAAAATCAACTTCCCCAATTTTCGCGGAGGCATCAATACGACAGTCATCGTCTCATCGGTCGCTGTTCAGAAAGAACAGGAGAAAACCATCAGAAGTAATCTTGTGATTTCTTATTGTAATATTTGTTCACAGACCTTAGTTCAGTTATAATTTATATATGTTGGTGTTACAATAAAGAATTCTCGAGTGGCCAATCGGTGTTTTGGTTTTTTCGTCCGTTATTACTAAGCGTTTCTGAAAACTTCAAGGAACAGCGTGGGCCCGAGCGTAGCAAGAGCTGGGCATTAACGGTTTATGAGACGTGATTGACAGTTTCTGACGATGGAAACAGATCTGGCGGATTCAAACAGTTGGTGAAAGTTTGGATAGTCACTGTTCATCTTTCCTGGTGCCGGTGAAGTCCTCTTTGAACAAGCAATATCTGGAACCTTTTTGGAATTGGGTCAAGTTCAACAATGCCTGGTTCAAAGAAGGGACAGAGTGTCTTGGATGCAAACAGAAAAGTAACTCATGTTGACTTGTCTGTTAATTATAACGATGTGTCTGATGTTAAGCATGACATAGTTGATGTTACTGTTTCGCCGTCCAGGGATAATAGGAACATCAAACTCTCTAAATTTGAACCACGGTGTTTTGATGGAAACCCGGCCGATTATTTACAGTTTGTAAAGGAGTTTGAGATCATGTTGAGTGGTTTTTTATTAAATGATGAATTGAAATTGATGTATTCGATGAGATATTGCACTGGAGATGCTGCAAGAACTATACAGTGCTGTAAGCTCATGCCCCCTAATGACGGATACGCTGAGGCTATGAGCATATTACGTCAAAAGTTTGGAAGACCTTCGATGATTGCAGGGAAATTATTCGAGGCTGTTAAGGGTAATGGTGGTCAATTACAGGATGACTCCCAGGCACTCACTGAGTTTTTAGATAATTTGTTAATTTACAAGAATGCAATGATTTCGATGGATCGCACGAGTGACCTCAACTCGAGTTTTATACTAGAAGTCATAGCAAGACGTCTACCTACTCGACTGCAAAGGAAGTGGGTGAAGATGAGCTCCCGTATGGAGGATGAGGGTATCGAGCCGAAATTTGATGATATCCTGAAACTGGTAAAAGATAGTGTCAATCAATCTATGAGCAAGTTCGCCAGTCTATTACATCTCACCCCTAGAATAGAGCAGTCTGAGAGTAAAACGCAATCATTGATGACGAATAGGCCTCAGATAGGTGGATATCGAGAAGGCTTCATGATGTCTAGTAATGCATATAAACTTAATGAGTGCAACAGGTTTCGTAGTACATGCTCAACAGATAAGTTACAAGATGCAAGACAAACACGTTTGTGTTTTACACGTTTGCAAGAGGTGCATACAGAGGTGAACTGTGAACCAGTGAGCAAGTTTAGTGATAAGCTAAATGTAAACTCCAGGTCTGACTCCGAATTGTGTGACGATAACGTTGTTGTGAAGAAGTCTGTAGTTGCAACTGGTAAGCCATTGTTGAATAGAGTGTCACAGAATAGAGTTAGTGCTTCAGGGTGCAGTTCTGACTCCAAAAGTTTACAAGGTATAACTGGTCAGAGTGAAGATATAAAACCTTTAATGATTTGTGAGGAGGAACCAAAATTGTCTACTTCTGTTATTAAAGAGTTTGAAAATGATGAACTTGACGGTAAATTGAATATTTGTGATAATGATCATGATAGTGCAGATTTGTCGTTGGTTGATCATGATGAAATGGGGGGAATGCCTACTACCGCTAAGTTAAATAAAGGTTCTGTACAACTTGAACGTGAAGTAGAATAAAATGCAGTTGCAGAAGGCATGCATACTTGTCCAACCGTCAGTGTAATTGATCAGAGTGAAGCCCACCTATCATCAGATGCTAGTCCTAAAGCGGAGCTGATAGTAAAAGACAGCAGTGGTGGTGGTCTTGCAGGTAGACAAATTTCTGAAAGTCGAGCAACAACAGCTTTTGATCCACTGCTAAGTTCATCAACTGATATCAATCAGTCGTCGTTGCTGCTGTCATCCACAATGAAACAGACACCCATGAACTCAAGTATCTTGTGAATTGACTATGGTAGTATCAGTTCGTTTGAAAGGACGAATATCAATGGTCAGTTTAGTGAGGATAAGCCCAGTGTAAACGAAAGAGTAATTGTTAAATTGACTTGCATGAATAAAGGCATTTCTAGTTTTAAGTTACTATTTGAATGCTATTATCTTTGGTGTAAATTACTCTGTTTCTACACTTGGTTGATGAGATATATCGTGTGTTTGTTGGTCATCTACATCCTACGATACAATGTCACGGGCGTGTCGCTGTTCAGATTTGGGGATAAAGATGATAGAAGGAAGTAAAAAAAAAAAAAAAAAAAAAAAAAAAAAAAAAAATCGTCAACCTGAGAAGGGTTGTAGGCGTACTGCTGTAAGTCCTACAATTCTTCAAAGGGTAGCGCATCAATGAGCAGCCCAATGTGCTCGGTGTGTGATTTTGTTCATATGTTCATATTGTATGTACTGAATTGATATCATCTGTCATCTAGCTGTTGGTAATTCTGTTTGTGTCCGGACGACTTCCACTTGGATCATCAACCTGAGAAGGAATGTAGGCGTACTGATGTAAGTCCTACAGTTCTTCAAGGGTAGTTTGCCGTGCCAGAATCCACAACATTTAATGCATTGATTGTACATATGTTTGTGTTAAATAATTGTGTGAGTTCCAATTATTGTAATTGTTAGTTAATCTTGTTTGTGTTCGGACGTTCCACAACTTACAATCGTCAACCTGTGAAGGGTTGTAGGCGTACTGGTGTAAGTCCTGCGACTCTTCAAAGGAATTCCACCAAGACATGATAGGCGAGGTTGTTTGTACTATTTGTATATACGTGTGGTGTGTCATAGCAATTGGTGTATTTTGGATTCATTGTGTTTACTTGTTGTTTTCGTGTCTTGGTGTTATTGCGTAATTTTGTTAAAATTTTCGTCGTGATTACTTCTGAAGTTGTTTCGAGTCTTCTACATCCATGAATGAATTGATTGATGTTAAGGACAGCAGATGGGGCGTACACGCCGGGGAGGTTATTTCTGAGAATGAAATGCACACGGAGATAATTGTTAGCTGCAGTCCGACACGCCGGGGAGCAAGCGTGTAGGCGACTGATGCTTGCATTCGTCACCGCTACTACAACTGAGGCAGAATGAGTGACAAGCGATTGCAGTGGTAATTGGTAGTGAGTAGATAAGAGGATGTGCGTAGAGTATCATGAGTTGGTGCTATGGTCACGTTGCATTCTGCAAGAGTCATTCTAGCAAGTGGCGATTGTGTTGCAAGATGTCAAGAGGAGGTCTCTGTCTGGAGGCGCAGGTCGTCAGCGATGTGTGAGATTGTGCTGTGGGTATGCTTGTGGTGTGTTGGCTTTTCTATTTGTTTTCCATTTCAGCTCTGTCCGTGTGACCCAGGTTCTCGCAATGGCATCCAAGTCAACGTGCATTGGTCGTGAAGGAAAAAAGGGTTGGATCCGCTTTTTGGCGGGGAGTGTCAATGGAGTTGAAGATTGAACGATCAATTCTTGGTTGTTTGCTCAAAATCAACTTCCCCAATTTTCGCGGAGGCATCAATACGACAGTCATCGTCTCATCGGTCGCTGTTCAGAAAGAAGAGAGAGACAACCTCAGAAGTAATCTTGTGATTTCTTATTGTAATATTTGTTCACAGACCTTAGTTCAGTTATAATTTATATATGTTGGTGTAACAATAAAGAAATCTCAAGCGGCAGATCGGTGGTTTGGTTTTTTCGTCCGTTATAACTAAGCGTTTCTGAAAACTTCAAGGAACAGCGTGGGCCCGAGCGTAGCAAGAGCTGGGCATTAACGGTTTATGAGACGTGATTGACAACATTCGATAAAGTTAGTTGTGACTGTTAACAAGTAGAATGTCTATTCGAGGTATAGAGAATACATTTATTAGTGATTCAACACAAAATACAAACTCAACGGTACTGGAAACCACTTTCTTCAGCAACGAATCGCACGAGGTTACTGGAACTACAGATTACCTGAAAAAGAAAACAAGGGTTCACAGGATGTATACATGAATATAACCACAAATATAATATTATGAAGACAGCACAGTAAGAATTAATGAAAGTTTATATCAATGTGCGATTACAGTAGCCACTATTTTTGACACAAGTGGATATTTAGACGAAGTAATAAGGAGACATAATTTGTCTGAATCGTGTAGTGTTGTATTTGTGCAACATACTTTGGACAATCTGGTCACGCATGGACTTGTCATAAGATCACATATGAAATTAATATAGTTAAGAGGTTAAACATAAATTTAGGTGGAATTAAAATCACATATTGAAGGTCAAAACAACAGTGAAGCTCACTGAACCAAATAACGGAGGCATTAGTACGTCTACCCTGACTGGTATCAAAACGAAGTTTAACAAAGGTTTCGTGAGATGACGAATATTTCTGGAACTCACAAGGGTGGTTTAAACTTCCCAATTACACTTGGGCTTCCACAAATTTTAGGATGCAATCCAAACACGTTTCACTGATAGGTTTAAAAATGTACCAACGTCAATTTTATGTCCTGTCTCTATAAGATGTTTTGCAATAGAGGAGCTGGGTTTCCTGTTCTTACCATTAATAGCTTATGAAGATTCTGTTCGCTTCTAGAGCCACTTAGGAGTATGATGCGTAGCCCTTACTTGCAGAAATCGATGAGTCCTAAATGGATACAGTAACCACTCCTAAACCTTCGGTCCATGGCTTGAAGAGATGTCGGACAATACTTCTAGGTGATTTCAAAATAATTTTGCAAATTAACTTCGAACAAACTCATATAATGTGGAGCCAGGGCAATTACAAAAATTGGAAGTTCATGAAACCAAACTCAATAATGGGACAAAATGACGTACATCTAAGATGTCTTTATGTACCTGATCACGAGGATGGTATTCAAATCCACCAAATTACTAAAATGTTGCAGTGTGCATTTAACTCATTTAAAAACTTTGGCAGAAAACAGTGAATGTTATAAGTGATTGTAAAACATATTGCAGTTTCTGCCCATTTGTGAACACTAATTTTCGCTTGTATCTATGCATTCCATTGACTTTCAGCTACCAAAACACCACACAAAAGAGTGGAAGGATGCACGAATTCGATATCGACCACATTCTTTGGTTCCTGCAACAGTAATAGCTACTGAACAATAGCTGATAGGGAAATTTGTGATCGATTACAGGTTTCCACCAGGCTGCAAAGAAATTTATCGAATGACAGCCGTCGAAATGCACGCGAAGCTTACCCGATATGCCAAATAATCATTGCATGAACCGTGTATTTAAGCATCCTGTCCCACAAGCAATCAGTAAATGCTCTAGAGCCATATCGAACAACAATTTTCACATAAATTCATCCAACAGGAGCAAAATAAGCACCGAAATCGCGCCTATTGCGTTCTCCTGGACGACCAGCTCCAACTCGAATCAACGAAGCCGCGCAAATTCCGTGAAGGTTAAGCCAAAGGCGCCAATTCAAATAGGGGATATGCCTTATCAACGCCCGATCTAATTCCAGGCCACGTTCACTTAAAAACCCTGACTGGTGTTGGTACAACAACACCTATGGCCAGGAAGCGAAATGTTTCCGTAAACCCTGTAATTTAGGCAAAATGTGTGGGAAACTGTCCTGCCGGAATGCGTTAGTGGCAACCGTTGCCGGTGGCACTAGCCGCCTTCTTTACATCCATGATGTAATAAGCCAGACTCGATACTTAATCGACACAGGCGTTGAAGTCAGCGTCCTTCCTGCTACAGCATCAGATCGACAGAAGGAACCTACCTTCAACTTACAGGCTGCAAATGGAAAATCAATCGCAACCTTTGGTGGAAAATACGTCTATCTGAACGTACGGACCTACTTAATCATCATGATTTACTCGTAAACGTCCGCCGAAAACGACTGATTGACAATACTACCAGTCTGTCTATCAAAGGCATTACCTACATAGGCCCCAGTTTGTCACCTGTTGAGATAAAGGCAACTGTCAATGTAGTTGAAGATTGAACGATCAATTCTTGGTTGTTTGCTCAAAATCAACTTCCCCAATTTTCGCGGAGGCATCAATACGACAGTCATCGTCTCATCGGTCGCTGTTCAGAAAGAAGTCAGGAGACAACTGTCAGAAGTAATATTGTTATTTATTATTGTAGCATTTGTTCACAGACCTTAGTCATACGCAATTTATATGTTGGTGTAACAATAAAGAATCCTCGAGTCAACAATTGGTGTTTTCGTTTTTTTCGTCCGTTATTACTAGGCGTTTCTGAAAACTTCAAGGAACAGCGTGGGCCCGAGCGTAGCAAGAGCTGGGCATTAACGGTTTATGAGACGTGATTGACAGTTTCTGACGATGGAAACAGATCTGGCGGATTCAAACAGTTGGTGAAAGTTTGGATAGTCACTGTTCATCTTTCCTGGTGCCGGTGAAGTCCTCTTTGAACAAGCAATATCTGGAACCTTTTTGGAATTGGGTCAAGTTCAACAATGCCTGGTTCAAAGAAGGGACAGAGTGTCTTGGATGCAAACAGAAAAGTAACTCATGTTGACTTGTCTGTTAATTATAACGATGTGTCTGATGTTAAGCATGACATAGTTGATGTTACTGTTTCGCCGTCCAGGGATAATAGGAACATCAAACTCTCTAAATTTGAACCACGGTGTTTTGATGGAAACCCGGCCGATTATTTACAGTTTGTAAAGGAGTTTGAGATCATGTTGAGTGGTTTTTTATTAAATGATGAATTGAAATTGATGTATTCGATGAGATATTGCACTGGAGATGCTGCAAGAACTATACAGTGCTGTAAGCTCATGCCCCCTAATGACGGATACGCTGAGGCTATGAGCATATTACGTCAAAAGTTTGGAAGACCTTCGATGATTGCAGGGAAATTATTCGAGGCTGTTAAGGGTAATGGTGGTCAATTACAGGATGACTCCCAGGCACTCACTGAGTTTTTAGATAATTTGCTAATTTACAAGAATGCAATGATTTCGATGAATCGCCCGAGTGACCTCAACTCGAGTTTTATACTAGAAGTCATAGCAAGACGTCTACCTACTCGACTGCAAAGGAAGTGGGTGAAGATGAGCTCCCGTATGGAGGATGAGGGTATCGAGCCAAAGTTTGATGATATCCTGAAACTAGTAAAAGATAGGGTCAATCTATCTATGAGCTAGTTTGCCAGTATATTGAATCTCACCCCTAGAATAGAGCAGTCTGAGAGTAAAACGCAATCATTGATGACAAATAGGCCTCAGATAGGTGGATATCGAGAAGCCTCCATGATGTCTAGTAATGCATATAAACCTAGTGAGTGTAACAGGTTTCGTGGTACATCCTCAACAGATAAGTTACAAGATGCAAGACAAACACGTTTGTGTTTTACACGTTTGCAAGAGGTGCATACAGAGGTGAACTGTGAACCAGTGAGCAAGTTCAGTGATAAGCTAAATGTAAACTCCAGGTCTGACTCCGAATTGTGTGACGATAACGTTGTTGTGAAGAAGTCTGTAGTTGCAACTGGTAAGCCATTGTTGAATAGTGTCACAGAAGAGAGTTACAGTCTCAGAGGACAGTTCTCACTCCACAAGTTCACGAGGTATTACTAGTCAGAGTGAAGGTATAAAATCTTTGGGGATTTGTGAGACGGAATCAAAATTGTCTACTTCTGTTATTTAAGAGTTTGAAATTGATGAAGTCGACCAGATAGATGATGATAAAATGAATATTCGGGATAATGATCATGATAATTCACAGTTGTCTTTGGTTGATCATGATGAGATGAGGGATATGCCTACTACTGTTTAGTTAATTAAAGGTTCTGTACAACTACAACGTGAAGTAGAAATAAATGCAGGTGCAGTTGCAGAAGGCATACATACTTGTGAGACCGTCAGTGTGATTGATCAGCATGTAGCCCATCTATCATCAGATGCTATTGCTAAACCTGAGCTAATAGTAAAAGACAGCAGTGGTGCTGGTCTTGCAGGTAGACAAATTTCTGAAAGTCGAGCAACAACAGCTTCTGATCCACCACTAAGTTCATCAACTTGTGTCACCCAGTCGTCGTTGGTGTTGTCATCCACAATGAAACAGACACCCATGAACTCAAGTATCTTGTGCAATGATTTTGATAGTAATGGTGCATTTGAAAGGACGAATATCAATGGTCAGTTTAGTGAGAATAAGCCCAGTGTAAACGAAAGAGTAATTGTTAAATTGACTTGCATGAATAAAGGCATTTCTAGTTTCAAGTTACTATTTGAATGCTATTATCTTTGGTGTAAATTACTCTGTTTCTACACTTGGTTGATGAGATACGTCGCGTGTTTGTTAGTCATCTATATTCTACGATACAATGACATGAGCATGTTGCCGTTCAGATTTGAGGATATAGCTGATAGAAGGAAGTCAGCAAATGAACTCAGCGACGATTTTCCAACCTAGAGCGTCAACCTGAGAAGGGTTGTAGGCGTACTGCTGTAAGTCCTACAATTCTTCAAAGGGTAGTGCATCAATGAGCAGCCCAATGTGCTCGGTGTGTGATTTTGTTCATATGTTCATATTGTATGTACTGAATTGATATCATCTGTCATCTAGCTGTTGGTAATTCTGTTTGTGTCCGGACGACTTCCACTTGGATCATCAACCTGAGAAGGAATGTAGGCGTACTGATGTAAGTCCTACAGTTCTTCAAGGGTAGTTTGCCGTGCCAGAATCCACAACATTTAATGCATTATTGTACATATGTTTGTGTTAAATAATTGTGTGAGTTCCAATTATTGTAATTATTAGTTAATCTTGTTTGTGTTCGGACGTTCCACAACTTACAATCGTCAACCTGTGAAGGGTTGTAGGCGTACTGGTGTAAGTCCTGCGACTCTTCAAAGGAATTCAATCAAGACATGAACTGCGAGTTTGTGTGTACTATTTGTATATACGTGTTGTGTATCATATCAATTGTGATTTCGGACTAATTGTGTTTACTCGTTGTTTTCATACCTTGTTTTTATTGCATAATTTTGTTAAAATTTTCGTCGTGATTATTTCTGAAGTTGTGTCCACTCTTCTGCATCTGTGAATGAATTGATTGATATTTAGGACATCAGATGGGCCGATATCAACTTGTCCGTTGCTCGTATCCCAGGGTGGGAGAGGTTGTGGAGGCAATCAAACACGTTGTGGCGTAAAGACCTGAGAACAATCGGTTGAGGAGTGCCCGTTGACATATCACACCTTATAGCTGCTTCCCTCTTAATAGGGAGACACGTTCTATCCTCAGTGAGGTTTCATTTGGCAAGTGTTCTAGGTTCAAATCCTTCAGTTGAAGTTTGGCCATTTTATTAAGATCGATGGTTGGTGGCGCCGACATAACACATAGGTGAGATAAAGCGTCTGCTACCGGGTTATCAGCTCCAGAAACGTTCTGGATATCGGAAGTGAACTATGAAATGTATTCTAAATGGCGTAATTCACGTGGTGAATACCTGTCTGTAGTAGTGTGGAGGGCGTACGTCAATGGCTTATGGTCGGTGAGCACAGTAAATTGTCGGCCTTCCACGAAGTGACGAAAGTGTTTGACAGCAGCATAAACAGCGAGACGTTCTCTACCGAAGGTGCTGTATCTAGATTCGCATGCAGTAAGTTCACGGGAAAAGAAAGCGATCGGTAACCATGCGTTGGACGTACGCTGTTGTAGGACAGCTGCAATCGGAGCGATAGAGGCATCCACTGAAATGCTGATCGGTAGTTGGACATCTGGGTGGACCGACATTGCGGCATCAGCAATAGCCTTCTTGATAGTTGCAAAATCTGTCAATGCTTTCTCAGAGAACACGAAGGACTTGTAGTTCCTTTTAAGCATATCAGTTAAGGAGGTCAAGGTGTGTGCGCTCTGGGGATAAAGCGACGGTAGCAGCTAACCATCCGAAGAAAAGTGCGTTATGCCTTGAGAGATGAAGGTAGAGGGAAGTTTTGGATAGTCTCTACCCATTCAGGTAACGGATAAATTCCATCCTTATCTATCTTATGTCCCAAGAAATTCAAAGAAGTGACCCCTATCTGACACTTTGCTAAGTTGACTGTGAGGAAGTGTGTTCTAAGCCTTCAAAAAACAGTCTGCAAGTGAAGTCGGTGTGTTTCCTCATCCGGACTATCTACCAAAGTATTATCGATGTAGGCAAAGGCGAAATCTAAACCTCGCAAAACATCATGGATTAAGCGTTGGAAAGTTTGGGCAGTGTTCCGGAGGCCGAAAGGCATTTGAGGAAATTCGAAAAGGCTAAACGGCGTAATCACGGCGGTCTTAGGAATATCATCAGGGTGAACGGGAATCTGATGGTAAGCTCGTGTTAGATCCAGTTTGGTAAATACTCTAGTTCCCTTGAGTGACGACGTCAAGTCATGTATGTGAGGGACAGGGTAGCGATCTGGAAAGGTTTGTGCATTTAAACTGCGATACTCGCCACGATGCCGCAATTCTTACCCATTATTCCTGGGTACCACGTGCAAGGGTGAGGACCACGGGCTGCTTGATGGCCGGATTATTCCCATTTCCAACATATGTTCGAACTCAGCTTTAACGGCTTTTAGCTTTTTTGGGGACAAACGTCGAGGCTTTGCAAAGACTGGCGGGTCAGTCGTAACAATGTGATGTGTGACGTTGGATGTCACACATGGTAGACCACAGCTAGGCTTAAACAGGTCAGGAAAAGATTGAAGTTTATGGGAATATGGGCCAACGGAAGGAGGTGTAGCGTATACCGGGCTGAGGGCTGGGCCCTGTGTGGCGATACAATTGACAGAGAGGTTTGTGGCTGAATCTCTTAACTTGAGCTTTACAGTATCCACCAGTAATTGATAATGTTGTAACAGATCAATGCCAATTATACCTCTGGTCACATCCACTACTAGAAAGACCCAGCGGAATGAGCGGCGCAAGCCGATATCCAGGTCAATAAAACGCCTGGCGAACCATTTGGAGCACGTAGTTGTAAAGACATTGGCCGCCTGCGCTCCTCTATTGTGGCTTGGATTACACTGACCTCCGCTCCGGTATCAATGAGGAAGTGTATCCCAGTGTTACGGTCTGTCACAAAGAAGAAGCGACAAGAGATTGGTTCGCCAGCGACGTTGGTCGCCAATACGTGCTGGCTCACGCGTCTCCCGACTGAGAGTGGCTGAACGCGCAGGGCAAGGTGCATTTGCGAGCTTATGCACCGTAGCGTTTATGGTACCAACAGACACCTTGTTGAGAGTCTCCTACTGAAGAATTGGTTCGCCTGCGCGAATTAGATTTACTTCGGGGCCGAAACGTACCACTTCGCGAGCGACTCTTAGACTTGAGTTTGCACCTAAGCTTACAAATTTCCTGATACATTTGCCGTAAATCCAAACCATGAGAATCATTTGGGGTGTGGTCCTCCTGACAGGGAACATTTGATGACAGGACTGCAGTGATGGACGGCTTCGTAACCTCTACGGCTCTGTCAGCTGCCTCGGCTAGTTCGGTTATTGACGATTTGTAAAAGGGGGCAAGTATGTCTTGGACTGTCTGTGGGAGTCTCTGAAGCCACAACTGTTTCAAGAAGGTTTCATCGATCCTAAAATCAGCCACCAACTGTCTCATTTGGAGTAGTTGCGACGGTGTACGGTCCCCCAACTGCATCTCACGAAACAGCTCCTGTACTTTCTGTTTATCTGTCAGGGATAGGCGCTTAGGAGAGCGGCTTTAAGGCGCTCGTACAAGTTTGGGGTAGGGTCGTCCACAACGTCTTCCATTACGTTTTCTGGAAGGCTGGCTATGACCAGGTTGACTTTGGTCTCTTGAGGCTGAATGCCTTGAAGTGCGAACTGGGCTTCGACGTGTGTAAACCAAGCTGTAGGGCGATTTGCCCAGAAGGTAGGCAGTTGAAGAGTAACCGCAATTTTAGCAGGAGCACTGTCATCAGCCATGTCAGAGTAAGTTGTGGATAAGTTACACAAACGATATTAAACAACATAACACCAATACCAAAACAATAGTAAAGCTGGGTGAGAAAACAGAAAATATATATATAAAACGATACACCAAGTGATAATAAAAAAGAAGTGAGGAAAAACTTAGGACAAAAATGATGTAAAGAAGTCGGTGTCGGGCTCACCATTTGTAAGAGTAGTACTGACTTAGGGTAGACCTCAATAATAAACGCTCTTACAAAAACTTTGTTTTACGCCCGTAGCTGTACTCTACCTAACGTGTAAGTATTGACGAACGAAATCAGAGTAAAAAGACTTGATATGATAAGTGTGTCAGGACAGAGTTATATTTTATACAAATAAGATAAGAAACTTGATAAATAAAGAGTCTATTCGACTTATCTGGTGCCTTGATTGGTGGTAGGCTCGGAGAGTGCGCTGAATGAAAGCACAACAGGAAAGCGAACCAGATGTGTACAGCAGAGTTAAAACTCAAAAGATGATGATGTGCCAAACGAGTGGGTGAGTGAGTTCAAACAAAAGTTCAAGGGTTCAATCTGCACTACAAGTTTATGGTTACTCACGGTAGAAAGGATTTAAAATGTAGTAAATATAAAAAAGAACAAATATATAATTGAGCAAATTCACCGGATTCGTTTGCGCGACAGTGTCAACCAGTTTAGAAGAACTACAGATATTCACATACGGGCTCTAACAATCGTATAGGGCTTAGAGCGACTGCTGATATACCATATTATCGTTAAGTAAATCATATGTTTTCTTCATGTAGTCTTCTGTGCCCAAGATTAATGTTCTTCTTTCCTTATCGTCTGGCAGCACGTTCAGTTCACATGACATATCCAAGTCATTAGGAAACACTGTTACAGTAACTTATCCATAGCATGGGCAAATATAAAATCATATCCGCTGCGAAACTACGAATGCCTTCTCAAGGTGGCTAACCGCAGAAAATCAATAAGATCAAACTTTTTAACCATTAAATAGTGCACCCTTTGAACAAACTACCACATGAGATTAGATCGTGTGAAAACACCGATGGGTTCAAACGGAGCCTAGAAAGACACATTAACATGTCCGTCCTAGCTAGTCCAAAAGACGACAACTGCTGATAGAATGGTGAATTTAAGCCAGTCCAGTCTTCAGCATAGTCAATTACGCATAACTTGGCTCTACTACTTACGCAGCGAATATTTAACTAATTTACTGATTTCCCAATCCGACAAATACGAGGAAAATCGTGCGAAAAAAGGGGATAAAATTGGGACATTTCATTGAGAGAGAAAGGGGAAAAATGTGGGCGATTGTAAGATTTTCCCCTTTTTCCCAGACACCGCACATTGTCCCCTTTTTTACGTCGTGATTTCCCCTTAATTAGCAAAATTTTCCCCTATTACTCGCATGTTTCCCTTTATTTTGTTTACGTCAAACAACTCGCAATTCAAATAAAGGTTCGTTACGAAAATAAATTTATTTCATTTGTTTATTGGTTAAAAGAAAAAAAATTAACAACAATTCGACAAATTTATTCTTTAGGATTAATGAACAGTTAGAGTTGCGAATGATACACACAAGTAGAATGATTGTCTTTTAATATGAAATCTGAATGCAGCTTTACAGCTGCCCCCCCCTATCATCAATAGAAACTTCTATTCTCTAGTCTTCAATAAGTTGAGTTAGTATAAGTAAATCTAGAAACAATTATATTAGCAAACACACCTTTTAATATCTCATTTACATATACATATATGTAATTATTAAAACACTGCTATTTTTCGTGTCGGAATGACTTTACTCGCTCAATAACTACCTTCTCTCGTATACTTTTCTAAGATGTATATTTTTATAACGTTTCACAGTATTTTTAATGTAACATAAGCTGAAAGGTTACTTTGCAATGTCTGAGGCATACCAGATGAAAATCGGCCATGAAAATTTAGCATAACTAGCTCTGTCAACCAGCTGTTTTCTTCAGGAACATTCTGCATAATTTAATCACTGTTTGTTACACTACCCATTTAACTCTACTAAATAGACTATAACTTATTTGCAGTAATATTGACTACTTCTATACTTGATGAATTTCTAAGGAAAACTTCATTTCCTAGTCGTTTGTAATAGTCTGCTTATACAAACGTATACATGCATAAAGGTGATTCTGCCAACAATGCCCTCAGGTATCGATGTATCTGTTGACCTAATGGGAAGCGCTTGTCATGAAAGCTTTTAATGTATAGCATACTGTATGACTGGGATGAGCTCAAAGCAATACATTGCTGCGACTACAGTTGTTGCAGAAAATCTCGGAACTTAACATCAAAAAGGAGGGAGGGTGGCACATGCTGATCAGCAGATATGGCAGTGGTCACAAATGTGAATCGCTTTGATCTGTAGGACAGCAACATGCATTTTTTGACAGCTCGAGAATTAAAAATCAGTCTGGAGCCTCAACAGAAAAGCAAAAATAATGATAATAAGGATTGTACAGATCTAATTTATAAGTAAAAAATGCCTTTGCTCCTAATATTTGCTAGCCTCTTCAGCTTCTTTTCAAGATGCCACCCACTGGGCCCTACAGAAATTCGTGGGGCATCCTACAGGTCAGCCTGTTCAACGGCTTCTAATTTTTCCAGATCTTTGAATTCACTCGTCACTTAAATATTACTCACCTACTTGCAATAATCTTTTTATTTACGCACTATTATACTCTATCTGATCTTAACTACCTAGGCCTTTATTAAAGCTAACATTTGCTCTTTGTTCATAATTGTTGCTTGCCCAAAGTCTGGTTGTTTTGATTTAAAACACAACAACACCAGTGTTTGAACAAAGCTATATCTTCATCGAAAACATCACATTTTCCGTGCTTAGACTAATATGGTTAGCATTAAACATTGCACTTGTGTAACATAATTTCAATATAGCTTCTTCTTCTAGTATATATCTTGTAAATATACTACCAAAAATAATTTAATATTCATAATTGCATTTTGCACCATTTTGCAGCCGCGAAGAATTTTATTCTCTTGTTGAACTAGCGTTCAGTCACGTGGCAGCATAGCATTTACCCAGATATACGCTGTTCACTGGTTGGCCATAAATATTAGTAGGAAACAGGACGAAGTGTGGGTTGTCACTCAAATTTGATGGTGACCTTAGTAAATGGTTTACAATTTAACATTTATAAGAACCTGTTCTAATTGCTTGTGCAATAATTGAAATCATATGTACTGTGCCGTGACTATGCTGGTATCAGTCCATTTGAAAGGACGCAAGTCAATCGTCAGTTTACCGAGGATAAGCCAAATGTGCACGAGAGGGTAATTGATAAACTGACTTGTACGGACAAGGGTCTTTCAATTTTCAAGTTGCTATTTGAATCTTATTATCCTTGGTGCAAATTACTATGTGACTAAGCTTGGTTGGTCGGATAAGTTTTGTGATTGTTAGTCATATACATTCTACAACACAATGACATGGGCGTGTCACCGTTCAGAGTCGAGAATATAGATGATAGAAGGAGGTCAGCAAATGAACTCTGCGACGATTTTCCAACCTAGAGCGTCAACCTGAGAAGGGTTGTAGGCGTACTGCTGTAAGTCCTACAGTTCTTCAAGAGTAGTACGTCAAAGCTCAGTCCATCGTACTTGGTGTGTTGCTTTGTACAAATGTTCATGTTGTATATGCTGAATTGGTATCATCTCTCATCTATCTGATCGTAACTTTGTTTGTGTCCAGACGTCTTCCACTTGCACCATCAACCTGAGAAGGAATGTAGGCGTACTGATGTAAGTCCTACAGTTCTTCAAGAGTAGGTCCTCAAGGCAGAATCCACAACATTTGACGTATTGATTGTATGTTTGTTTGCGTTAAGTAATTGAGTGGGTTACAATTATTGTAATTGTTAGTTAATCTTGTTTGTGTTCGGACGTTCCACAACTTACAATCGTCAACCTGTGAAGGGTTGTAGGCGTACTGGTGTAAGTCCTGCGACTCTTCAAAGGAATTCAATCAAGACATGAACTGCGAGTTTGTGTGTACTATTTGTATATACGTGTTGTGTATCATATCAATTGTGATTTCGGACTAATTGTGTTTACTCGTTGTTTTCATACCTTGTTTTTATTGCATAATTTTGTTAAAATTTTCGTCGTGATTACTTCTGAAGTTGTTTCGAGTCTTCTACATCCATGAATGAATTGATTGATGTTAAGGACAGCAGATGGGGCGTACACGCCGGGAGGTTATTTCTGAGAATGAAATGCACACGGAGATAATTGTTAGCTGCAGTCCGACACGCCGGGAGCAAGCGTGTAGGCGACTGATGCTTGCATTCGTCACCGCTACTACAACTGAGGCAGAATGAGTGACAAGCGATTGCAGTGGTAATTGGTAGTGAGTAGATAAGAGGATGTGCGTAGAGTATCATGAGTTGGTGCTATGGTCACGTTGCATTCTGCAAGAGTCATTCTAGCAAGTGGCGATTGTGTTGCAAGATGTCAAGAGGAGGTCTCTGTCTGGAGGCGCAGGTCGTCAGCGATGTGTGAGATTGTGCTGTGGGTATGCTTGTGGTGTGTTGGCTTTTCTATTTGTTTTCCATTTCAGCTCTGTCCGTGTGACCCAGGTTCTCGCAATGGCATCCAAGTCAACGTGCATTGGTCGTGAAGGAAAAAAGGGGTTGGATCCGCTTTTTGGCGGGGAGTGTCAATGGAGTTGAAGATTGAACGATCAATTCTTGGTTGTTTGCTTAAAATCAACTCCTCCATATTTTTCGGGGACGCATCAATACGACAGTCATCGTCTCATCGTTCGCTGTTCATTGGAATACAGAAAACTATCAGAGGTATTACCGTGATTTATTGTTATAATATTTATTCCTAGATCTTGTGTGTAATAACCGTTTTCTTGGTTATATATTGGCGTAAGAATAAAGGATTTTCAAGTCGCTCATCTGTGTTCTGGTTTTTCGCGTTGGTTATTACAAATTGTGTCTGAAAGTCTTCCAGGGACAGAGTGAGATCCAGCGTAGTAAGTGCTGGACTTTGGTAGTTTCTGGGAGTTCCCTTTCTTTAAATTTACTAAGTAATCCTACGAATAACTTGTGTATAATGTTTAATAGTGCTTGAGATTGTCAGTCTCCGGCGTTCTATCAAGGAGCGAAAGTTTAGGCAGACAGGATTTGTTTCCTCCATCTGGCATGAGACTGATTTGAGCAAACGCATTCATTAAACGTTCAATCATCGTTCACGTTCACTAGTGGATCTGATTTGATTGGTAACACACCAAGCAGACAAGGCTTAAATAAGTTGTATGTTAAGTGCTGAATTTTACTTCCGTCACTATGCGACAGTAAGGAAAACCCATAAACTGTAATTTGTTTGACAACGTGTGAAATAGTATTGCTTCATTTTTTGGCTGCAGATGACCGAAAGTCGCAGACTTTAGTGAAAATCTTAACAAGCATATTTAAGTTCAGATGTTTAGAGACTAAAGATATTGACGTTCAGGGATGGTAAGATGCATACTGACAAAAGATCCTAAACTCACAGCTTCTATATTATTCCATGCCCGTAGACCGAAGGCAAAGAAAAATACTAGAACTGATCGTCCAAATTACGGTTTACATTGCGGGACTAATTTGAAGTGCGAGATGATTGCTTAACTGGCTAGGGATCGTGCACGAACGAACGAACATAACGTGGTAGCGTGCCGAATGTCGTGAACGTTTGACCGGAAGCCTTCAGCTAAACAAATCAACTAAAACAGTGAGGGTCAGCATCCAATGTCCCACGATGAATACTGCGGCCAATAATTCTAGGCAACTACCCTCCTCTGCAGATGCATAGATATAACATTTCAATATATGGGATTAGTAAGTGAATAGAACAAAATTTCAGCATTTCCTATTAAATGTCCAATTTTTACTCAATGAGTAGGCAGTGTTGTACACTGACCACAAATATTCACTTATGTCCTCACACTTTTAGATGAGCTGAACATTAGCTCGGATATGTTCATATTAAATTAAGAGCCAAAAACCAAGCCTAAGTCTGATGTCAGTCGGTCGAATTCCCATTATCTTGTTTGATGTGCCCATGTGCAATGATAGTTTGCTCGAGCGAATCGCCCTGTTTTATCAAGAACAGTGGTCCAGTTTGTGCAACAAATTAGGTTTGAATATCAATTCAGAAAAATTCTGCGGGCTTTACAGGAGCTTTCATGCACCTCAGGGTAAGCCACCTCCATTAAGGGTTACACTGGGCTCTCCTGAAAAGGCCGAAGGAATACAGTAAGTGGCTCAAGTATCAGCTATCGAGAGGAGTTCTAAAGTAAGAGTGACAAAAGTTAGGCCATGGGCAAACAGGAAAATGGCGAGGGAGTCACTGGAACTGATGCCATCTACGTCTATGGTTATACACTGGTGTTCTGGAGCTGGAAGCTGGCACCACTTGTGGAAAACGGATGCATGACAAACAGTGATGAAAAAGCTGTCATCTCGAATGGCCCTTGGTGCTTCTGGAGTGATCTCAATTTTCCGGCTACCTCGTCACGTTCATCTAACACTGACTAACTTCTCAAGGCTGCTAAGTTTAAAATTCAGCTCTCAGGGACAGTTGGCCCTAGTACTTCAATGGTGGTACGAGACCAAGGGCAAACTGTGAGGACACACCCGACGCCGCGAAAGCAGACTTGGAGCCATAAGGAGGTAGTGAAATGGGGACTTAATACGTCGCCAAGCCTCAGTGACACTAGGGAGATGCGGAACTGAGAATGACAGTCAGTGTCGCCCCAGTATTTTACTCGAATCAAAGGAAAAATCGACAACAAGCCAGTTCCATCGGAATTGGCCAACTAGTCCCAATATTAAGTCTCCTAACAGCAGACAACGTAACGTCGACTACCCCACAACACGGTGAGGTTGTGAGAGAGCTAAGAGGGAAAGCAGGTGAACTCAGAAACCTTCAGTCACACCTACGCCTTAAAATATTCATCCTTATTGAAACCTAGCTAACCCTTACTGTCGCCAACAACGAAATCAGTATAAGTGATATGATTCTGGCCAGGAAAGACGAGGACGAGAAGAAAAGGAGAAGTTTCCATATACTTTAACGAGCTAGGGCAAGGCATATTTCCCGGGAGATAGCTGACACAGTGTCGACACCAAACGCGGATACTAATATCTCTAAAATATTAATATCTGATTATCACACAGGTGTCTCTCACTGCATACCATATCCAAACGTAAGCCCATCCCTGACTACCACCTCAAAAATCTACCTGAAGTCTTCCTACGATCCAAAGATATTGGTAAATGAGTCTGATAACATGTATATAGAGGATACTCACGGATTATTTTACCAAGATGTTGTCCGCTCACTGAAACCACATAGCCAGTGTTTATCTATTATCCTAGTAAATACGAGATCAGTTCTAAGCAAACATTTAGCACTAAGTACAGTCATTGATTATGATCACCGAAGCCTGGTGCACAAGTGAAATCTCCAATGACAGCCTAAGGATTGATAAATACAACCTTTTTCGCGGGGACAGACGGACAGGTCGTGGGGGTGGAACACTAATTTACTGTGAACAATCCATGTGTGCAACCCAGTTTAGTAACCCAATTCTGTCACAACTCAATGACTCGATCTGGGTCGAAATAAAAGTTGTCAGAAGTAAACCTATACTTGTGGGTTGTGTGTACCGGCCCCCTTCATCCAGCAGGGAATATGATAATATGCTTAGCAATATCTTTAATGTTACAGCCAATCTTCCTTTCAGTTATAAAATTATCGGAGGCGATTTCAACTTGCCAGAAGTATCATGGTCTTCACTCCGAGGACCCCAAAGGTACGATAATCTCATAAATTCCATCGTCACAGGAGGGTGGACACAACACATAAATTCACCCACTAGATCCGCAAATATCCTAGACCTTATTTTCACGAACAACATAACGCCATCTACCGTACATGTTGGACATGAATTTCCAGGTAGTGACCATAGAATAGTAGTTTGTTCTTTTGACATCTTTCCTGAAACAAAACGCAGAGATGAAGCTGGCCAGATACCTATGAGATTGTACACACATGCTGACTGGGACTTGTATCAGCACCTAATTAGATGTTCTAATTGGGACTCGTACTTTTCGAACCAGTCCTTAGATGCAATTCTTAACAACTTCTATCAGAATATTAACTCAATTCACGACGTCATTGCACCCGAGAAGATTCTTAACTTCAGATTCCCCCAAAGTGATTATATTCCGACATCGTTTAGAAGAAGTCTACGTAAGCACTCAATAAAATACTACAGATATCATGACTTATCGTCATTAATTGCCATAACGTCCCTTCTCAGTAGAATTGAAGAGTTGAGAAATATAGGCCTCAGAAACAAAGAAATGCAGGCCATTCATGCACCGCATAACTCAGGAGAAATAGCCAAACTTTTTAAAAGTAGGTTGATGAACTCCAAAACACCCTATCCGAAAATAATATACTTAGACGGCATTGCTTACGAAAATAATGAGGCGATATGTGAACTGTTTAGCAAGCACTTCGCCAGATTATACACCTTAGAGAACGATGAAGTCGTGGATTTCCCACGTAAAACAGACGAATGTTTAAGTGACATAATTTTCACCACACATGAGATCGATAAAGCTGTCGCAAATCTTAAGCTTAGTAACACTACTGGCCCAGACGGTATATCTTCCGTTCTGCTGAAAAAAGGTGGTAATGACATGAGTTTACTCTTACTCAAGTTATACTCAATTTCATTAAGCGATGGGACATACCCTAACTGCTGGAAGAAGTCTTATATTGTACCTATCCATAAATACGGGCCTATAGCTGATATCAACAACTACCGCCCCATCAACATCACGTCTGTAGTTTCACGTGTAATGGAAAAGATAGTTAAGACTCAAATCATTCAGTACTTGCTGTCAAATGACCTACTATCCCCATCCCAATACG
This sequence comes from Trichobilharzia regenti, assembly GCA_944472135.2. Lineage (NCBI taxonomy): Eukaryota > Metazoa > Platyhelminthes > Trematoda > Strigeidida > Schistosomatidae > Trichobilharzia > Trichobilharzia regenti. Next base: position 47,322,835 of record OX235263.1, read on the forward strand.
GTTTCTTAAGTAGAAGGTCGTGCATTACTTGCCACTTAGATTATTTTGACTACATCACACAAAGCATTGATAATGGGCGTTCGGTAACAACATTGTTTCTTGACGTTAGCAAGGCCTTCGATAAAGTCCCACATATCAGACTCCTAACAAAACTCCAATCCTACGGAATAACCGGAAATCTTCACAAATGGATAAGTTCTTTTCTCACAGAAAGAGAGCAATTAGTCAAAATCAACCACCAGTTGTCTTCCTCAAAGCCGATAACCAGTGGTGTAATACAAGGTAGTGTTCTTGGCCCTATTCTATTCCTCTTATTTATAAATGACATAGTCTCTGTAATCAAGTATGGCAAGCCATACCTTTTTGCAGATGATCTCAAGATAGTATATGATTATGGGTACGGTGATATGAGCGTCGAAAGCAAGATCCAACAAGACTTAAATGATCTAGGCGATTGGAGCGAAAAGTGGCAACTGACTTTCAACCCAGACAAGTGCGGTATAACCCACCTTGGACGCTGGAAACCGATAATGTGCCTATATATGTACGGTAAGCTCCTCTCAAAACTGAACACAGTCACAGATCTCGGGATAACATACTCAGATTTATCCTTTTCCGATCATGCAAATAAGGTTGTATCTGACTGTAAACGACTTACTGGCTTTGTACTGCGTAACTTCTACACCCAAGAAGCAAGATTAGCTATATATAGGACATGTATCCGTCCCAAACTTGAATATTGTGCTCTCCTATTTAGTAACCTCAGGACTGTAGACAGAAAAAAATCGAAAGTGTCCAGAGATTCCTCACGAAACGCATAATAGGGTTCGACCAACAAGTGGAATATGTTGACAGGTGTGTACGTCTGAAATTAGAGCCTCTGTGGTTAAGGAGAGTGAAGTGCAACCTATTTCTACTCTTCAAAGTCATTAGGAAACACTGCTACAGTAACTCATCCATAACTTGGGAAAATATTAAATCATATCAGCTGCGAAACCACGACTACCTTGTCAAGGTGGCTACCCACAGAAAATCCATTAGGGCAAACTTTTTCACCATAAAATATTGCACTCTTTGGAACCAACTACCACCTGAAATAAGATGTTGTGAAAACCCTGATGGGTTCAAACGGAGCCTAGAAAGACACTTTAACATGTCCACCCTAGCTCGTCTAAAAGACCACAACTGTTGGTAGAACGGAAATTGAAGGCCAGTCCAGTCTTCAGTATAGTCACATACGTATATCTCGACTCTAATACTCACGCAGCGAACGTTAACTAATTTACTGATTTCTATTCTCTATAATTTTCACTAAGTTGTGTTGGTAAAAGTAACACTGGAAATAATTGTAATAGCATCCACACCTTTTAACGTTTTACATATGTATATACTAATATAATAATACTTATTAATCATGCATGTTCAATTCTTAAATTAGATGGAATTAAAATACTTAAAATGATTAAAATATTTATGCATCAAATGTTCTCTTGCTTTACCACGCTTGTTTCCCTTATAACACTCAATTATTGAACCTAGTGTAATATTTGATATACGAACTATATTATTGATTATACTCTTATCATATATGGTTTGATTTACTCTACGGCTCCCTGTAGACTAACCACCATTCTTCAGTATACACACACTGCAGTATTGTTAAACAAACGCCAAAATTTCGTTGGTTCTGTGTTAATATCTTTTTATAATATGTCTAGACACGTTACTTTGCAATGTCAGATGTTTACTATATATAAGTACACTAAGTCCTGCCAACCGACCTTACCTTCAGTCCATACTACCTAAATTGAACCTTAACTATAGTATTCTGCTAAATCTTGCTCCACTATTCACAATACCTATTCGTTTTACTCTTTAAGGTTTTAACTTCTTATAAAGTAATCTGTTCATCAGGATGCATGCACACATATATAATATGTTCGTAAAGATGTACGTGGAGACCTATTGGAAGCACTCATTAAGAAAGCTAGGGAGATGGAATATGGGGTACGAACATGTCTGGTACCAAGCAATATATTTGCGGTAGCCATAATAATCATAGTCTCAGAGCCTAACATCAAAAAAGGAGGGAGGGTGGCGTTAGCTGATCAGTAGATATGGTGGTGGTCACTAAGGTGAATCGCCCCATTCTGCAGGAACAGCAATATACAAATTAAAGGCTCGAGATATTTCTGATTTTTATGAGGGCTTAGATCTTTATCTTGAAAAAGATAATAGTGAACGCCTTGACAGATAATGCTTCTACCTTTAAATATATACCATTCGCTCAGCCTATTGTTGAGATGCGACCACGTGGGATCTGCACAGATTTATGGGGCATCTTATAAATTAACTTGCTATCCATTGTCAGATCTTTAAATACCACTTCACAATATCTTGTCTCACTTATTTTCTAATAACGTCTTTACTTGATTCTCATTATATTCCATTAAACCTAACATTTTATAGCTCTTTATGAATTTGATTCGACTTATTCTATTCCTATTCTCTGGAGGGTACGGTTGTGCACCAAATAGAAAAAAAGACATGAAATAAAAACAACTGGCTTGAAAATAATTGTATTAAAGCCAAAAGTGGACATCATGATAGTATAAAATATATTGGTTTCATTATACATTGCAAATGAACGTTGTCGGCCTAAGGATTAATTACTTCCCCATTCTGTTTTCTATATAAATGTGTTTATTAATGATATATTTCACTCACTTAATCTATTACACTTTAATGTTTCACCTTAGCACTTTAACTTTTCTAAAACAGCTTCCAATCCCTTGTAAACGTTGTACTTACCTCAATATTGGTTGGTTATCGTATGCCTACAACCACGGGATGAAAACGAAACGAAGTCGATTTTCCCGCTCAACCTGGAGGACAACTGTACAATTCAATAACTATACGGCCTGGTTCAGACAATGTGTGTAATTATATATATATATCAAATATTTAACTGTTGAAACATTATTAACTTGTAGACAATTTAAGATTTGACATTATATCATCCTTGATCGTGCCTGTAAAAATGGCATGCATTTTCATGTAAATTTATGTTTATATGAAAATAAAATTATTATTATTAACTTTAATGCGTGCATGCAACGGACTCATCACTTACTGGATTCTCAGACTCTGTATTGTGTCATTTCACGGCAGGCCGCACCAAGCACTTACAAAGTGGCATCTACCGATCACCCGGCTGTGGGGCAGAGCACAACCAGCTGCCACTAAGTGCCATCACGGGTATGGTAGACTTTGTCTACGACCAAGCCACTATAGCTGGAAATTTCACTGCCCCATCCCTGAACATTGGCACGGAGTATTCTCAGAGAAAATTCGGTCAAAATCTATTGTAAATCGTTAGAAATACAGGACTGACTAAGAATTTTGGAGATGATACTAGGTGGAGTCCTAGTGGAAAGTCATATTCTAACTAGTGACCAACTACTCGTCGCAAAGGTCCATATCATGACTTCACTAAGAAGTAGTGACCGTGCAGTCATAGGATTTGACGTTACTCTCCACAAGCACTGACAGTAGAAGCTACGCGACCATGTCTGTGCTGTAGCAAGGCGGACTATGCTGAAATGCGTAGGCTATTGTCCAACGCAGAATGACCCTCAGAATAGGATGAAATAAAATAATAATGTATATTTTCATATAAACATATAAATTTACACGAAAATGCATGTCATTTTTACAGGCACGATCAAGTATGATGTAATCTCAAGTCGTAGATTGTTTACAAGTTAATAGTGTTTAAACAGATAAATATTTGATTGCATGGAGGATTTAACCATGAGCTGACATCAGCTAGAGAACCACTGGAAAACCTGGGAGTACTGGGCAGCTGTTTCGTCCTAGTTTGGGACTCTTCAGCAGTACGCACCCACCGGGATTCGAACCCAGCACCTTCTGGTTACAATGCGAGCTCGTATACCATTAAGCCACTGAGACCCGATCCAATGGTCCTTGAATTCTAACTTCTGCCAATTCACGACATAGCGCGACCAATTCGCAATGTCTTCTTCGATGAGTCACTGCCTCATCTTCAACCTGCTGTACCCTACTGGTCACGGCTTCTCACTAGAACCCCAGGTTAACTGATGTCAGCTCATGATTAAATCCTCCATGCAATCAAACAAAATCCCTACAAAACCAATACTTGAAGATAAATATTTGATATATGTATATATTCACTAATTGTCAGAACCAGGCCGTATAGTTATTTAATTGTACAGCTGTCCTCCAGGTTGCGCGGGACAATCGACTTCGTTTAGTTTTAAACCCGTGGTTGTCGGCATACGATAACCAACCAATATTGAGGTAAGTACAACGTTTACAAGGGATTGGAAGCTGTTTTTTAGAAAAGTAAAAGTGCTAAGGTGAATCAATAAAGTGTAATGAAATAAGTAAGTGCAATATACCATTGATAAATGCATTTATAAAGGAAAATCCTTAGGCCGACAACGTTCATTTGCAATGTATAATACTACTCATATAGGTCTTACTCTCATGATGCCCACTTTTGGCATTAATACAAACATTCTCAAGCCAGTTGCTTTTATTTCATACCTTCTTGTGCATTTGGTGCACAACCATACCGTACAGAGAATAGGAACAGAATAAATCGAATCAAATTCATAAAGAGCCATAAGATGTTAGGTTTGATGGAACATAATGAGGATCGAGTAAAGACGTTATTAGAAAATGAATGAGATGAGACATTGTGAAGTGGTATTCAAAGATCCGACATTGGATAGCAAGTTAGTTTATAAGATGTCCCATAAATCTTTGCAGATCCCACGTGGTCGCATCTCAACAATAGGCTGAGCGAATGGTATATATTTATATGTGTGGATGAATACCGGGAAGCTGTAAAAGAGATTGTTCACACATTAATTTCGGATAGGGTCCCTTTAGTCATAACGCAGCCAAAGAAAAGGTCCTCATGGCCGAAGAGAGGTACGCAACGTATTCTGCAAGCAGAGCGGAAGGCCCGGTCTACGCGGCGAGTATTCAAGAGTCAAACCGATCACAATGCATACCTGGAACTTAGAAACCGGTGCAACGTGAGAGTCAGGAATGACGGAAAGTTATTTCAGGCTAATCTTGCCAAAAACTTCTGCCGAACCTCCAAAGCCGGCACCGATTCATGTCGGAGAGAAAACCAACCAGTCAGGGGCATGCCCCTAGTAGGTCCAAACGGTCAATACTTCACTAGTCTGGGGATGGCTGAAACATTCAGTTTAGCCTTCGCCACACAGTTAAACAGAGATATCCGGACCAAAATGGTGGCACTACTATTTCATCAGAGGAAAACCCAGTGGCCACTCCCCAAGCAAATCCAGCATCAATACGAAGGAAGCTATAGAGACTCACATTCAGAAATTCCCCGAGTTTTGATGCCATCAGGCCATCTCTTCTGAAACAGTGTCCCGAACTTCTCTATAGGCCTTTATTTGGCTTGCTTCAGCACTCGGTGGATTCAGGAAAACTGCCAAGGGATTGGAAAAGAGCCATTCTTTCTCCGATTTTTAAGGGTGGGGATAGGAAAAACGCCACCAGTTTAAGACCGGTAGCCCAACTTTCAGTTATACCAAAAGTATTGGAAATTATTATTGATGATCACATCAGGGAGCTTCTCAACAGGACTAATATACTCCGCGAGGCCCAACATAGTTTCGGGGAGGACAGATCATGTGTAACAAACTTACCATCATCTTGGGGTGACTGGATATCATGCTGAGATATGAATGTTCCAGTCCATGCGCTATTCCCAGACTTTCGGAAGGCATTTGACGCAGCCCACCATGACCTTCTGCTCTACACAATAAGTCGGGCAGGTATGGGTGAGCCGGTTCTGTCAAGGTTGAAGGACTACATGCCTGAAAGGAAATTCTGCACTAATGTCGAATGAGTCCGATCATTTTGGTACGGCTTGTCATCAGGAGTGTTTCAGGGTTCTATCCTAGGGCCGCTGACGTTTTTGATTTTTATCAACGACCTACCATACCGTCTAAGCTGCCCGACTATTCTCTACGCTGGCAACGTAAAGATGCGAAGAGCAATAAAGTGTTCGGAAGACTCAGGAAGGCTGCAGGCAGGTCTAAAGCTTCTGAAAGACTGGGTGGTGGCCACTGGCATGACATTCAACCTGAGAATGTGCAAAGTAGTGAAGTTATGTGCCTGTAGACTTCAGAATGCAAGCTACACCCTGTGAAACGAAAGCTTGTCCTGCACAACGTCGGAGCATGACTTAGATCTAGTTCTAACGAAAAAATGGACGCAAGCGTAAACTACATGGGAGATGTAGCGACGGCACATGTGGTCATACACTTTATACATAGACAATTAAGTGCACTCACTACTAAGATCTCTCCTAGGTTGTACAAAACATGAGTAATACCACCCCTTGAAGTGCATAATATCATTGCACCCCACTGCTTAGAAGAGACGCAAACCTCTTGGAAAGGGTCCGAAGATGGGCGGGAAAGGATTGGTGGGTCTCCGAAATAAACCGCGTGCTGGAAGGCTAGAGAAATTAGGCCTGTTCATAGTTAGCTACCGTTGGCTTAGGGAGGACCTGATTACTGTCTTCAAGACAAAAAATGACCAGAATCACTAAAACATAAGTGTTCTGCCATTGAATAGGTATAGGCTTTGTGGAAATCCTAGAAGGATAGCCCACCAGAGGGGAAAGACCCAGATGTGTTGCCACTTCTTTTCACTGTGGGTTTGCTGTCCCTGGAACTACTTACCGGTAGATGTAGCTACGCACCAACCGCGGAAAGCTTTAAACATAGGCTGAACAATCATGCAGCAACACAAGGATTGCGTCCAGATTGCTTTTCCCCTTAAAATCCCATACACCAATCACAAGTAGACATCTTAATTCGTCATTTTATTTCTTGACATTCTCTTCCATCTTGCTCTCCTGAAAAATTAAACCACCACACACTTATTATTATAGATTTATATATTATTATATCCTTTAATTCCTAGAGGTGGGCTATGTGCGTCGGTGGCACAGTGGTTAGGACTCTCGCCGACCATGCACATGGTCCGGGGTTAGAGCCCTAGCCGACTCACACCTGATACCTATGGTCGGCCTGCGAATTTTCGGCTACCGATATCCACGCTGAAAATTCCACACTTGTATCAAAAATACAGTGTGGAATCAAGCTGTAATAAAAAACGTAGCGCTTCAGCTGCGCACCTCCTTTGCCTTCGGTTTTCTGCTAACTTTTTCACTCAGCTACAAGTCTGCCCACACGCTTTCATCTCCTCTTCACATGACCTCCTCCAAGTCACCCAACCATTGCACTTACGACCAACTCGCCGCTTTCCTTTCAAGTTCCACTCGAGCTATGGCTTGTCTAGTGATGTCACTTGATGGTTTCCTCAGAGTATGGCCAATCCATCTCCATTTCTTCCCGCCTATTTGTTTCACAATCGGTTCCCGGTTGGTTCACTCATTACCAGAGATCCCTGTTGCTGATCTTTTCTGGCCGGCCATCTGATCTTGAGTATTGAGCGAAGACAACTGTTGATGAAGGTCTTAAGTTTGTTGGAGATGCTCTTTATGACGCTCTGGCCAAGTCTCTGATCTGCATAGTAGCACTGACTGACTTCACATTGAAGTTGAAAATCCGGATCTTATTTTTGATGATGAGTGCTGTTGACCTCCACACAGACTTAAGAGTAATGAAAGCTTGTCTTACTTTTCCGATTCTGGCTTTCATATCCTCGTCAGTTCCGTCGGCTTGTAGTTGAAACGATGCTTCCCAGGTAGGCAGGTAGGTGAAGGAGGTTGTTTCTTTCAGGTTCCTCCCATTTCTGCTAATTGTTGTCTTTTTCTGTTGTTGCTGCTGCTGTTGGTGTTGGCCAGGAATATTCATCACCTCTGTTTTATCTATGTTCGCCTGAAGTGAGGTACTGTATTTGATGCTTCTTCTGCCAACTTGTTGCTTTTCACTTGCATACCTTCCTGTTTGTGGGAAATCAGACATATATGTCATCGGCGAAGTCTAGATCCGCCAAGTATTTTGTGTGAGTCCATTTTATGCCTGTTTCCTCATCGTCCGTTGTCTGTCGCATTATCCAATCTACTGCAATCAGGAAGATCATTGGCGATAATAGACAGCCTTGTCTCACTCCCGTCTTCACTTCGAAGGATTCCGTAAGTATCCCGTTGTGGATTGCTTGGCATGCAGCATTGTCGTATAACTGATGGATGAGGTGTATAATTGTCGATGGGACCCCGTAGTAGCGAAGTAGTTTCCAAATCACCTCTCGATCGACGCTGCGCTGTCGAAGGCCTTTTCAAAGTCGATGAAGTTGAGACAGAGAGGTGACTGCCATTCCAATCTTTGTTCAATGATGACCCGTAGAGTGGCGATTTGATAAATACATGATTTGTTTCTCCTGAATCCAGCTTGTTCCAGTCGAAGTTTTTCATCCAGGTCGGCGTGTGTTATTCTCTCCAGGATGATGGGGCTTAGAATTTTGCTTGGGATGGACAGGAGCATAATTCCGCGCCAGTTTTTGCATTGACTTAAGTCTCCTTTCTTTGGTAGTTTGAATAAGCGGCCTTTCTTCCAATCCTCGGGTACTTTGCCCTCTTTCCACGCCTTCTCCAGCAGTGGCGTCATCAAGTCCGCTGTTGTCTCTTGGTCCATTTTCAATGCTTCTGCTGGGATTCCATCTGGTCCTGCTGCTTTTCCAGCTTTTGGCATCTTGATTGCTTTCAGGACTTCTCGTTTAATATCGTTTTATTTCGTTGCGATCTGGGCAGCTTTGCCAATCTCGTACATGGTGCGGAAATTCCATGTCCCCACACAGACTTGTTCTTTTGGCGCAAGGAGATTCATCCTGCTGAAGTTTCTGTAGCAACTTTGTTTACAGGGTGGGGTCGCTGGCCTCACGCCTGAGAAAGGAATTGTTACATTAAGATAAAGTTTAGAGAGAAGAGACTTTGTGGGTTGCTCCTCTTAAAACCAGAAAACAAGGAATACAAGTAATAAAACAATCAGAATAACACCAGCAAAAGGAAAATAATTCACAGCAAAAAGGGCAACAGGCGACAACAACAATACAAATGGCAATGATAATTAAGTACAGTTAACTAAAATGAAACCAAAACCATAGACTCACTGACTTGGGCCAACCCGAACACGTAAATCCAACAATATATACTATTGCAGATATGAGTTAGTGTTAAAAAGTCACAAAATGCCAAAGAGTTAGTTATAGGTATTAACAGTCAACAGGATTATATCCACATGTTTGGTGTTCGAAAGTAAACGGATTTCAATAATTTCCAGAACTTCGTGGTCAGAAACACCAGAGAAATGAGAGTTTTGTGTAACTAAGCAATTGTAGCGCACTAATCGAAAAGCGCCGTTCATTTCTCTTTTATATATATATGTATTTGTGTGCGTATATACATTTATCAACTTTAAATTTAATTAGCTGTCTGCTTTTACGTTTTCTTTATTTCTTTCCGGTCTTTTAGTCTGAACAACTTACATTAATTATATCTGTTATTATTCTCTGTTTTCTTTTGACGACGATACCGGAGGACTAACTGGTGATAAGCTCCGCTCAGAGTAGTGACAAAGTCTTAACACACCGCATACTACAAACAACATACAACTAATCCGAGCACGGCTCCTCTTGGAGTTAACCAAAGCCATAGCTGTCGAGTGGCGGGTCAAACTATGCAAAATTTTACCGAAGACCAGGAACCTTTACCTCGCAAACAAGGGACGAGCACAAAGAGATCAAATTGGTTTATACTAGCTGGTGAAAACAATACTGGATATTGAATGTTATGTTCAAGGAAAATATCCTAGTGTTAGGGATTAGCATTCGAATTGACACTCATACCTAAGTTTTGCGGCGAAAATCCAAAAGTTAGTGAGCTGGACACCAAAATGCAATTCGAGAACGCAATTATCAGGGAATCAGTTTGAAATCGTGAAGAGACTCGCTGAAAGTGGGTACAGACGGCATTCAGCTTTTACTATTTCAACACCTATTGGTCTGTTTTTCTGTTAGTGTGCCAAGTTTCTTTACTGGCCTGTTTTCACATGAATAGGTAGGACCGATCTAACAAGAGGGCTTCAGATATATAGAGTGAGAAGAACTGTATAACGTGTGAACCGTAACAGATTATGCAGCTGCGTGAAAGAGTGACAAGAACTTGTAACAAGATATGAGGCTTGCGCATGGAAATGTTTGGCAGTGTCGAAGTAGATGAGTCATGACAGTGTGTCAACTATTACGAGATCAACAGATATTGGCATTTACACAAAGTACGATACTCGCAAGCTCAAGTTCCCATCCTCAAACCCCTATAGTATGTTCTGTCCAGAATAAAGGGGAATCAAAACATCAAGTTGGTAGTCCAAAATAAGGGGTATATTTCGGGATCAGAATCGTAGTGCAATGATTATTGCCTAGCTAGCTAGACAGCGTGAACGAAGGAAACAAATAATGTAACAGGACAATGTTCCGAAGGGAGTGGATGCTCGACCGACAACCATCAGTCCAGCAAGTCGACTTAAACAGTGGAGGTCAGCATGCAATACTGAGTGGAGAATGCTGTAGACTAATAATTTCGAGGAGCTATTTTCCGCTACAAGCCGCCACCATTTATGCTGTTTACATGGTGTAATTGATCGATAATTCAACCTCATTGCCATATTTGATCATTGAGTTTTTAGGATGATTGTGTTGCGCGCATTTCTATAGGAAGAAAGGATTGAGGAAAAGAACATGTTTCCAGGTTTCAAATACATTAGAATAAATGTGTTGAAATCTTCGTTCACTCGTGATATTGTTCCTGGATAGCTTAGAGACATTTAATGGTATAGGCCGTTTACGGAGTCATTAAAAACATAGGTCTGCCCCATTTTTCTACCCATTCCTAGGGATGAAACTTTTAAAGAGGCATAGGTTGACTATTTACTGAGGAAGGTGGGTAACAGTCAGTTAACAATGAGAGAGACATGTGTAGCAAGGTTATTTTTAAAACTGTTAGTTGCTGCTAGAAGTCTGTAAGTATTTATTAATATTAATATTTTTTATCTTTATGGAGCACTGTGAGCATTATAATTCTTGAGGGTGACCGCGAATATACGCCGCTGCAAACCAAACTCTCTGCGCCTCCCCTGCGTGTATTTTTTTAGGTAGAACAGAGGCGGTCAGTTACGGTTTGAATTTCCTCAAGCAATTGATTTTGAAATACAGGTCTAGAGGAATGTTGTGATCCTATCAGATGTTACTTTTAGCTGTTTTAAAGGCTTCTCACCGATACAAATTCGTAGAAATCTGCGTGTAGGTGGGGATAAAAGCTGTAGTGAGGCGCTTTCGCGCACAGTGCGGCGAACGCTGCAGTAGACATTACAACTGTTTATAAAAGTTGATAAATCATCTGTAAAACAGAAAGATATGATATCTGTTGTAATCACAGCATTCCTCTAACCAGTTAATACGAGATCAGATAAAACCTGTGGAAATTTAAACTGTAATTGACTGCCTCCGTCCTATCTATTTAAGTATATTGGGACGAAAGCACTTAACTTTTATTTGCGATAGCGTACATCTTCACTGTAATAAAACGGAGATAAATCTATAGAGGCTGAGGGTGTTGACATTCACAGATAGTACGATACATACTAACGAAAGATCTTAAACCCACAACTTCTATATTATTCCTTCCGAGTAGACCAAAGACAAAGCAAAATACCAAACTGATCGTCTAAAATACCAGGTATATTTCGGGACCAAACTCGTAGTGGGAGGGTGATTGGCTAACTAGCTAGGGATCGTGCACAAACACCCGAAAATAGCACGATAGCGTGCCAAATGGTGTGAGTGCATGACCGGAAGCCTTCAGCTAAACAAGTGGATTTAAACAGTGAGGGTCAACACCCAATATTCAATGATGAATGATCTGGCTAATAATTCTGGGGAATTATCTGTTGCTACAGGTTCTTTATTTATTACAAAATGAATTCTACCTATCAAGTTTGCAATGTGGCCAGCACAGTTAGTGGCTATCTGTTATGGTGCACTTCAACCGTCTAATAACAACATTTCTAGGTACACCGTGATGGAGAACCACCAAGTATGGTGTCAACACTGGAAACGTGGCTGATAGGATCTAATCTGCACAAAAAAAGAACTACACGCATAACACTAGTAAGTGTTCAGTCAAAGTATTTGATAGACTACCACACGCGGTCAACCGCTAGCTCAGATAGATCAGGGTAACGTCTCCGACTGCAGCGACAGGTGGCCCGGTTTCGAATCTCAAAAGGGACGCGAGTTCCTTCAAGGTGGCAGATATGCTTTTCTGACTGGTGGACACCAACAGTCACAAGACTTGGGTCAAAGGCTTCGTGTGGATTACCTCCAACCATCTAACAGAAAAATTCCTACTAGAATGATGGCCGTACATTTATACATCACATTTTATATATCTGTCTACAGCCTAAAAAGACTGGAATATATGACAGATGCGTATATATATATCGACTTGACAAGTTGTTGTTACTTACAGTAATGGATGACATCTGTCCATAATAAAATAAAGGAGCTGAAATAGAGGAAACTGTAAAGAATTTTGACAGCAATGACTACTGATAAGATAATCACTTAATAATTACTATTGAGAGAAAAGAAACTTTAATTTAAATGACAAAAGATTTTAATAAAATTATAAGAAGCATCATGAAATGCATAATACTGACTAGTGAACAGGTAAACTAGGCGAGGTTAACGTTAACATACAGGTTATCAATTTACACTGACACGAAGAATAAGCTGTTTTGAAAACCAAGGTGACAGATTATGTTTGGATGTACATAGATTTCATACATATTTGAAAACCATGACTACCAAAAGAAAAAAGATTGAAAGTGGTACGGTTTTTCTAGTTACAGAGTACTATTTTCAGCTGATGACTCTGATAAAATACTCTGTGTTCTAAGTTATATTATTACCTAAGTGAGATTGAACACCAAGGCCTGGAGAATGTGAAGTGCCATCATTTTGACGATTAGTTCTGTGTGTCTTGTCAAAAGATTTACCTAACTATTTTGAATATATAATGTATTATTAGCATGATTGATGCAACCTGATATTTCACTGACTGCGGCTTACATCTGTTCAACCTTCTGACACCAGTGGCTTGTAACCTTTAAATAAAACCGTAGACCAAGAAGCTGGCGATGCGACGAATCAAAATGTAGTATGAGCCAGTCCGAATTTTAGTTGAGCTCGTCCATTTTGATTTACTGTGTACAAGTCATTGAGTAGGTGATATAAACTAAACTTTTTTATGAAATACATCTGCTACTTGCTGTGGTTTGTATTTGCCCACCTAATTAGATCGCATTTGCATATCAAACTAACTACTACCATCCTCTAGATTTTCTTTCAGTCTGTGTACACACGGTTTATAGTTTTTATAACTGAAAAAGAACAATACAACCAAAACGGAATGTAATTTACTTCGGCAACTAATATCAGTGATCTGGATATCTGGTACGTCGATTAATCATCTTCTTCACAACGATTCAAAAGTTCTGAATTACTTCTAACATTCATTCATTGAGATAGTGAACTCAGGTTTACTTTCTGATTATTTCTAGAGTAGTTTAACTAAAATAGGATTATAAGACAGGTGAATGCTGTGTCACGACCGATGGTGTTTGGCATGGTATCCGGTTAATCAAATAGATCAGAATCAGTGTCCAAATTCATTTTCATTTATCATCCTATGTGTTTGAACTGTTTAGCAATATGCTTCATACAGTCATCCCATTGTGGACCAAATAGAAAAAATTCACACAAATGTCAACAGTTCTTATGACTCCGAATGTAGTCCACAAATGGGAGACTATATGGAAGTATCTTAAGATCACAATTTAACGATGATGGCTACCAGTGGAATCCAGGAAGCATAGTTCTTCTTTCCAGGGATTCATAAGATGCATGTTCCTGCATCTCCAAATGGTGACGGTGTTCCCAATGAAAGTCTAGCACACCACTAAGTGTTTAAACTCCAGTTGCATCCAAATGGGGAGTCCCGAACAGGACGAAATGTTCATCCTGTATCCCAGTGCCAGACATCACCATCCAAATGACATCATGCTGACCGCCCTGTATTATTGAACCATTTGTATCAAGATCAAACATATTGACAGAAACCGAGAACTTCGGTCCAAAGGAAAATTCAAATTAACCTAAATAAACTCCAAAGAAATATTTCATGCCTGGGAATAAGATTTATCAGGTGTTGTGAAGAAATTTTAACAATCTCTTTTAGCAGGTTTCAAATGATTTTCTTCAGCCATCCAGTAAGAAACGGATAAAGCATAAGTGGAAACAGCTTCTATATTGCCGCCTGGATTTATCTGCGGAATGAAGGAAAGGATCTTGTGAAAGGTGAAATATTCTTTGGACAGATAAAAAATACTACTGTCATCTTATCGTAGTAGTATCGTGAGGGTTTTGGCTAGTTTAGTCAAACAGAAATATGTAACAGTAATAAAACAGTGAATTACATTTGATGAAACTGCTGATGTAATACAAATACTAGCATCAGAACCGACCACTTCCCTATACTCCTCTTATTTCAAATAATTACCTAAAAAAAGAACATAAAATTGGAATGGCGACATTAGTCTTGTGGAAAAAATAAAATTAAAGGTACAGTATTAAATGAAATATAAAAAGTAATATTTTCTTTCAAAAAATAAATAAACATTCATTCTCTGTTTCAGAAACTAGACTAATTTCCCCTTCTCGAAAAACTGTGTTTATATGTAGCATTTTCAAGAGTTGGATTCATCTAATCAACTGAGAGTTCAACCAAAATTATGAAATTTATATTCATTATTTGTTTCAACCAATTCCTATTCATTAGTTAATGAGAGAAATATTATATTCTGATAAATATCGACTTTATTTATCTAATACCAGTGAATTTAAACAGAAGTTTTGATGTTCAATAGTTTGGTTTGTAAGGGTTAGTTATGTTTTTACGAGTTGATCACGGATTGATATCAGTTAGAGAACCATTGAAAACCAGGAGTGCTGGACAGCTGCTGTTTCATCCTAGTTTGGAAATCATCCGTAGTACGCATCCACCGCCAAGGTTCGAACCCAGGACCTTTCGGTTACAAGGCAAGCTCGTATGCCATTCAGCCACTGGAACCCGATTCAATGGCTCAAACCAAACTTTAGAAAATTAATCTGATGCTCGCTGGTGACTTGCTACAGGTTGGAGTTTCCTGAGTTCTAGTGAGAAGTCGTGACCAGTGAGGTCCGATTAGATGTCACATGTGTGGAGGGATGTCCCACCAACGACAATGGTTGGGATCGCGCTAAATCACGAATTGGTTGAAGTTAGAATTCATGAGCCATTGAATCGGGTTCCAGTGGCTGAATGGTATATGAGCTTGCCTTGTAACCGAAAGGTCCTGGGTTCGAACCTTGGCGGTGGATGCGTACTACGGATGATTTCCAAACTAGGATGAAACAGCAGCTGTCCAGCACTCCCTGGTTTTCAATGGTTCTCTAACTGATATCAATCCGTGATAAACTCGTAAAAACAGAAGTTTTGAGTTAAATTTGTTATAATTACCATTTAGAATTCTCTGTGGATTGATTTATATTGGTGTGAATTGTTCCGTCTCACTTGACATGTCGACCCCTAGTACAGTCCCTTTTGTGATTCTATGACGTCAATATGAAGTCATTTGGCTGATAATGGCTGACAACAGAATCCAGGGAGCACGTTTCATCCTTTTTTGATTCATCAGCTAACGTTTGAGACGATAAGTGTTCAGTCATAATTTGAGTGAAAACGCCACTACCATTCACTGAAGATGCAAATTTATTCACCTGAAAAGTTTCAGAACGGATGAAATGCTCACCATGGATTCCACTACTAGCCACCGTAAACCAAATGGTACCGATGATTTTGAAGCTGTGACATAACATTATCACGGTGTAAATTAAAACAAATTAATGGTATATTGAAATTTAATTGCAGAAATAAACTGTATACTGTGTGAATTACAGGTTGAAAATAGAATGGTATCAGTGACCTATGAGCGAATTCACTTCATTACAAGTTTTCAATCAACGAATAGCAACCGTAAATGAAAATGTTATGTAAACTTAATTGTAATCAGTAATTAAATGGCATGAAAGAAGTTATGCAATTATCAGAAGATAAATATAAATAAGTGATAAATATGTAGGTCATCAGTTAAAAAAGAGAAATAATAATTTTCTATATTGCAGGTTTGTAGCGAAAAAAATGAACAAAGATTGAAGAAAGTGTCGATACAAGTACATGATCCTTTCAAAATAAAACTGCGTTCTCATTTTCTTTTATTTTTTGTAATTGAGAGCATATTAAAGCTAGCGTCACTGTGGTTTATATTAAAGGCAGAAGTGATGAGATACAGAGGTGTAATTTCACTGACATTCATCATTTTGTGAAGTCTACTACTGAGTGAAATGAGTAGTAGATTAACAAGTACTGAAAAAATTTCTTTTGACATATTGTACAGTGAATTATGAGTCTTTATGTTTGTCAAAAAACAAATAACTAGTTTATAAGTCACAGAACTTTAAGACACAGAAGGTAAACAATCGAGTTGTAAAGCATCATTGCTTGGAGGGACTCGTTTGTATTCCTTGCGTAAACCAAAGTGAAGTCCACAGGAACAGGGTGAAGGATAATTAGAAGCAAACATAGGATTCATACATGAATTCTATGACTAGCGATGCGACATATGCATAGAGGTGCAGGTCACCTGTATGAGACACGTGTGACATTACGATCCTATGGTTATAAAGTATTTGTGATGGAGAGAAAATTGTCAATCAAAGCAGAGACAATTTATGTGCTGTCTATTGTTTTGAAATTGGACACTTTTTGACATTTAACTTTATTCACCTGTTTTCTCGCTTTTGGCATTCGTTTCCCCATATTTTAGTATTCTTCTTTTCATGTTCTATTTCTTCCTGTGAACACTTTCAGAGTAAAGTGATTTGAATTAATGGACACTGCTGTTCACATGTTAGTCATTTTGTACAGAAAAACATCTGTATCTATAATCAGCTTAAGTGCTAAAGATTCCTTTAAGGAGAGAGTGGAAATCACTGAGTGAAGCGGTTTAAAATGTTTATGACTTTGAATAGATATAATTTGTTATATGTAGTAAAGCAACTTCGTTTATTGAACTCGATTACGTAAGGATATGAAAGCCAGAATCGGAAAAGTAAGACAAGCTTTCATTACTCTTAAGTCTGTGTGGAGGTCAACAGCACTCATCATCAAAAATAAGATCCGGATTTTCAACTTCAATGTGAAGTCAGTCAGTGCTACTATGCAGATCAGAGACTTGGCCAGAGCGTCATAAAGAGCATCTCCAACAAACTTAAGACCTTCATCAACAGTTGTCTTCGCTCAATACTCAAGATCAGATGGCCGGCCAGAAAAGATCAGCAACAGGGATCTCTGGTAATGAGTGAACCAACCGGGAACCGATTGTGAAACAAATAGGCGGGAAGAAATGGAGATGGATTGGCCATACTCTGAGGAAACCATCAAGTGACATCACTAGACAAGCCATAGCTCGAGTGGAACTTGAAAGGAAAGCGGCGAGTTGGTCGTAAGTGCAATGGTTGGGTGACTTGGAGGAGGTCATGTGAAGAGGAGATGAAAGCGTGTGGGCAGACTTGTAGCTGAGTGAAAAAGTTAGCAGAAAACCGAAGGCAAAGGAGGTGCGCAGCTGAAGCCCTATGTTCCTCTAGGAATGAAAGGATATAATAATAATAATAATACGTAAGGATTTGCATTTCATTATGCTATAAGAATATGGTTTCACTTTACCCCAGATATTACTAATTCTTCATTTCTTATTGAGTTAAACGTTTTATGTGTTGCCGATTGGTATGAACAGTTAGTAACTGGATGCATTAACTACTAAAAATAGCTAGCTGGATGACAGTGATCCAAATATTTAGTTAATCTGTTCATTGATTACTCGATTTGACCCCAGTGGTGTACAAGTAAGATCCTTAAACTTCTTTACATTTCTTAATGTATCCATATGTTGTGATTTACTGACATTCACAGCGTCAAACAAAAAGGCACACTCGAAATCGTATGAACGTGTATAATCAAAATTAGCAAATTCAAAAGTTGAGACAATACAAAGCAATCTTTAGATAGATAAACAAACCAAAGTTCACTTACATAGCGAAAGTTTATTACAGTGATGAAATATAGAACTGGTTATTACATGTTCACTCATCTTCAGAAGAAGTCATCAATGATGTATCTACTTGACTGACATATTAAATTTGACTCCTGTTACCGAGATATAATTTGCTGGAGGATTTCATCACGAGCTGACATCAGTTAGAGAACCATTGGAAAACCTGCAAGGAGTACTGGACAGCTGTTTCGTCAGTTTCTTCATCAGTACGCATCCACCAACAATGTTCGAACGCAAGACCTTCTAAATACAAGGCTAGCGAGCTCGTAGACCATTAAGCCACTAGGACGCGATCCAAGTTGTTGGATTACAAGAAGTTGGAATTCATGGGCTGGCCATTGGATTGGCGATGGCGATGAAGAATCCCAAACTAGGGTGACGAAACAACTATCCAGTACTTCCTTCAGGTTTTCCAATGTTTCTTTAACTGATGTCAGCTAATTGATGAAATCCAGAAGCCAAACCTGCTTTATTTCGGATAAATTCATCATTAATTACGTGTGTGGGTCCTCAATCATTTAGCACAATGGCAACATCTCTTGAATTAATCAATAGCTTATTGACAATGATTGATATATGACGTATCCTTAGACTTACAATCAAATAACCACTTAAAGAGATAAGAAGTCATCAGTGGAATAGTCTGTCAATAATGCCTCTGACTTTAATTATTTATTTCGAACCCATTTATCCGTCATTGGGATATGAGACACACTTATTGTTTGCGGTAGCCAATGATACACTTTACTTGAACAGGTTGAATTAGATGGAACAAGTGTCAGTCCCAAAAACTATTGGTTAGAATTTGAATATGTTTAAGCCAATAAATCACAGTGTTACCCTAATTTATAAGCTAATTATTAGTTTGCATTAAAAGTTTCACAAAAAGGATGTTATGATTTTACTATTAATTAAAAATACATTTATTATTATTATTAAATCCTTTCATTCCTAGAGGAACATAGGGCTTCAGCTGCGCACCTCCTTTGCCTTCGGTTTTCTGCTAACTTTTTCACTCAGCTACAAGTCTGCCCACACGCTTTCATCTCCTCTTCACATGACCTCCTCCAAGTCACCCAACCATTGCACTTACGACCAACTCGCCGCTTTCCTTTCAAGTTCCACTCGAGCTATGGCTTGTCTAGTGATGTCACTTGATGGTTTCCTCAGAGTATGGCCAATCCATCTCCATTTCTTCCCGCCTATTTGTTTCACAATCGGTTCCCGGTTGGTTCACTCATTACCAGAGATCCCTGTTGCTGATCTTTTCTGGCCGGCCATCTGATCTTGAGTATTGAGCGAAGACAACTGTTGATGAAGGTCTTAAGTTTGTTGGAGATGCTCTTTATGACGCTCTGGCCAAGTCTCTGATCTGCATAGTAGCACTGACTGACTTCACATTGAAGTTGAAAATCCGGATCGTATTTTTGATGATGAGTGCTGTTGACCTCCACACAGACTTAAGAGTAATGAAAGCTTGTCTTACTTTTCCGATTCTGGCTTTCATATCCTCGTCAGTTCCGTCGGCCTGTAGTTGAAACGATGCTTCCCAGGTAGGCAGGTAGGTGAAGGAGGTTGTTTCTTTCAGGTTCCTCCCATTTCTGCTAATTGTTGTCTTTTTCTGTTGTTGCTGCTGCTGTTGGTGTTGGCCAGGAATATTCATCACCTCTGTTTTATCTATGTTCGCCTGAAGTGAGGTACTGTATTTGATGCTTCTTCTGCCAACTTGTTGCTTTTCACTTGCATACCTTCCTGTTTGTGGGAAATCAGACATATATATGTCATCGGCGAAGTCTAGATCCGCCAAGTATTTTGTGTGAGTCCATTTTATGCCTGTTTCCTCATCGTCCGTTGTCTGTCGCATTATCCAATCTACTGCAATCAGGAAGATCATTGGCGATAATAGACAGCCTTGTCTCACTCCCGTCTTCACTTCGAAGGATTCCGTAAGTATCCCGTTGTGGATTGCTTGGCATGCAGCATTGTCGTATAACTGATGGATGAGGTGTATAATTGTCGATGGGACCCCGTAGTAGCGAAGTAGTTTCCAAATCACCTCTCGATCGACGCTGCGCTGTCGAAGGCCTTTTCAAAGTCGATGAAGTTGAGACAGAGAGGTGACTGCCATTCCAATCTTTGTTCAATGATGACCCGTAGAGTGGCGATTTGATAAATACATGATTTGTTTCTCCTGAATCCAGCTTGTTCCAGTCGAAGTTTTTCATCCAGGTCGGCGTGTGTTATTCTCTCCAGGATGATGGGGCTTAGAATTTTGCTTGGGATGGACAGGAGCATAATTCCGCGCCAGTTTTTGCATTGACTTAAGTCTCCTTTCTTTGGTAGTTTGAATAAGCGGCCTTTCTTCCAATCCTCGGGTACTTTGCCCTCTTTCCACGCCTTCTCCAGCAATGGCTTCATCAACTCTGCTGTACATTTAACTGAGCGGTAATAGTAAACAGAGTATCACTTGCCTAGACCGAAATTGCAAATAGTTTTCATGTCAAGTTGATAAATATAATTTTAAAAAAATCAAATCTTATCTTTTATTTTCAAATGTTTTATGTCTTACTGATAGATAGCATTGACTGAATGAAGTTATTTTTATTTCTTCAGAAAAATAAAATCATTCTGCTAGATTATGATTTTTCAGTTTAATAATTCACAGAAATTCTCATATTCACACAAATCACACACCTACGTACAAGCACACACAACACACACACACACACAACACAACACAACACACACCAAGAAATACACTTTATAAAAGGCCATTTTATAGTTGAGAAATTCAATGTTTATAAACACAATGGTAGGCATTAATATCATTATATTAGTATGGGAATATTATTATTATTATTATCAGTTTTTGTGACACTTTTATTTTTCTGTAGATTAGCTCATTAAAATAAAAGGACTAAAGTTTAATGATTTTAGTTTAGGTCAGGCTAGGTTTGACTAGGCTAGGCTAGGCTATTCATTTCACTGTAATCTAAGTTGAAAAAGAGAAATTTCCAAAATAAATATTAAATTTTCGTTTTTATAATAAACTAATTATGTTGAATACTTTTCACTATGAGTATACAGACTAGTCAATAAGGTAGAATAAGGTATTGGGATAAGGAAGGCATTGGAATAGTTTTAAATTAGTCCAACTTGAAGTTTATGTGAAGTATTCGGAATCGACTTTATTCTACACATAAAAACTTTAGTTATGATTATTACTACTCTTTGGGTTCCGAGAAAAACACAAAGCTTGACCAGCACATCTCCAGTTCATTGTGTTTCCAGTAGTAGTCCCCTTTAGTTGGCGCTAAGTTTGTTCTGACGATTTCCTCTAGCACTCAACTTATCGTTTCTCAGTTGGGTTCTACTCTAAGGCCTGATGCATGATGTCGCCTGATGGTCATCTCAGAGTTTATCCAATTCATCTTCATTTTCCTAAGCATGTTTGTTGTTGGTTGATTCGTTTGTAGAGTTCCTTGTTGCTAATTCTTTCTGTCCATCTGATCTTCAGTATGAAGACAGTGAAAGCCTGCAACAGCCAGTTGGAAGTAATTTTCGTGATGTGTACACTAAATCTCTGAACAATATAGAAGCGCTGACTTTATATTACTGTTGAAAAACTAGACGCTGTTCTTCATACTGACTGAAGTATATTTCCATAATGATTTCAGATTAGTGTAAGTCGGTCTGGCTTTCTTGATCATGTCTGACTTTATCATCTTTATCCCTGCTTCCTGTATTTGAAACAAAGAAGAGGTGATTTCCTTTACATTTATCTCGCTGATGATTGGTGCTTGCTGTTGTTGGCCAGCTATCCTTATCACTTCTATCTTCTCTCCGTTTATAGGGTACTTAATATGATTCCGATTATAATACTACGCTACATCCACGTTTTCACGTTTCAGGGTGTGCTAATGCTGTCTGCGACTAAGTAATAAGCAATGTGCCTTCAAAAGACACAAGTGAAAACATTGAAAGATATATAGTTAAGGAAATGAAAATTCGAAGAGCGCGAGGAGAACATAAGTGTGCAAAACCACGCAATATATATATATATATACATGGTGCGTCAGTAGCACAGAAGTAGAATGCTCACCGGTCACGCAGGTGGCTCGGGGTTCGATTCCCGGCCACCAACGCTCGTCTTTATCTCACTAAGCCAACAATAATACTGGTAAAGAGGGAAGGTTGGTCATGAGGTTAGCAATCCCATCCTATAAAAATAAACACCACTGGTACAGAAATATCAAGCCTCTAGTTTGAAGCCCTATGTTACATTAAGAACGTAAGGAATTATATATATATATATATATATATATATATATATATATATATATATATATATATATATATATATATATATATATATAAAATATTTGAACGATCTGGGTTACGCCGATGATATATGTCTGATTTCTCACAAACTGTAGGATATGCAGGTGATGAAAGGCAACAAGTTGACAGCAGAGGTATCAAAGATATGACTTCACTTCACATGAACAGAGAAAACAGAGGTGACGAAGACTCCTGGCCAACAGCAACAGCCACAGCAACAACAACGGACAACACTCAGCATGAATGGAGGGAATCTGAAAGAAGCAACCTCCTTCACCTACCTACCTACCTATCTACCTCAGAAGCAACGTTTCAACTACAGACAGACGGAACTGATGAGGATATCAGTAAAACGAGGAACGAGAAAGCAAGCCAAGCTCTTACTACTCTCAGCATGAAAAAACTAAGATCCGGATTTTCAGTTCCTATGTGAAGTCAGTGCTACTTACTATATAAATTAGAGACTTAGCGACGCGTCACGAATTCCCATTTGAACAAACTACAGACTTTCATCAACAGTTGTCTTCGCTCAATACTCAAGATCAGATAGCCGGCCGGAAAAAATCAGCGACAGGGATCTATAGGAGCACAGCGACCAGGAACTGATTGTGCAACAAATATGCAGGAAAAAATGGAGGTGAATTGGCCGGTCATATTCTGAGAAAACAAACCATCAAGTGACATCACACGCCAGGCCATTGCTCGAGTGGAATCCGACTGAATGGGAAGCGGCGAGTTGGTCGTCAGTGCAATGGCTGGGTGACATGGAGGAGGGGATGTGAAGAGGAGATGAAAGCATGTGGGCAGACGTGGAGCCAGATGAAAACGTTGGTAGAGAACCGAACGCAATGGAGACGTTCAGCTGAAGCCCTATGTTCCTCTAGGAACTCAATAAAAATTAATAATAAATTTGTTTCTGTAAACATATAATATGGATACATGAATTGGTTTTATAAGCGTACCGTTGGGGTTAATATGGCGGAGCTGCATGTACACTTGGAGTCTTCTCTTCATTGCTTCTTCTTTAAACGTGCTGGTTTTCACCCGTAGATCTTTGAAGGTGTATGGTATATGGCATAAATAATCTTGAGCTTTGAAAGTTAAACTCACCTAACCCATTGTATCATATCACAGTAATCATATTTCACTACTGGCACATCGTGAAAACTCTTTTTCGAAGATGACCAGTGATTCTCATAGTATTACTCTAAATTAAGACAAATAACCATCCATTCACAGCCAATTTATAATCCTTTTTTCCTTGATCGATCATTTAGCTATTTAATTCCCAAAGAATTTCTTTTTACAGATAAATTTATTCATGTGGATCAGATTTAGGCTATTTTAGGAAATCATACCTTTTGGGAGTGAAGGGAAGAAAGATGTATTTGTATAATTGATATCAGATGACTTGGTAAAATGTTCGATTTTCATTGTTATATATACAAGTGTTAATTTTTAGTTCATAGTACAGTTAAACAAAACTAATCGCATCTAAATGAACACGAGTTTGACAGCAAGTGCACTGTGATATTCGAACTAGTTTTTGATGCATGTCGGATGTTTCTGTATCTCCTATTTGATTCACCGTTAAATTTCATGCATGAAATTCTTTAATCCAACTACCAACTGACTAACACTGACTACTAGATCTGTCATGAGTATGAAAAGTGACTCCGTCAGGCAGAAAGAATAAAAATGCAATAAAATCTGTTACTAAGATATAATGTCAGCTTTAGTTTAAACATTGCTACAAACGAGCATTTTGTTTAAAATGAACTCTGTGCAAGTATGTCAAAATTGTTGTTGTAGATATATTTAATAATGTCTTTGCCATGCAAGCAGCTGACGAGAAGGCAACGAAATAAAAGGTGGTACCATTTTATTCTGCTAAAATTGTAGTTCTTGCTTTGTTCAAACCAGCATCAGTTAGAGAATTATTGAGAACCAAAGAGTACTGAACAGTTTATTCTAGTTGAGGACTCTTAAATGAAACACACTTATGACTCCATCAAAACTGAAGACAGAATCTTCGGGTTACCAGCCAAGAACTTTTATCATTCAGCTACTGGGTTGAAATCCAATTTTTTTTCCTTCACGTTCCCCAGTGGAACTTAGGGCTTCAAGCTAGTGGCTTGAAGTTTCTGTAGCAGTGTTTGATTTTACAGGATGGGGTTGCTAGCCTCATGCCCGACCTTTTCTCTTTACCAGCATTATTTCTGGTTTTCCGAGGTAAAGGAGTGGGTCAGTGGCCGGGGATCGAGCCCTGGACCATGTGCATGGTCGGCGAGTGTCCTAACCGCTGTACCACCAATAAGCTACGAATTCGAGATAAAGTGTTGCTGAAAAGCAGTGTCATCTTTAAGTTTTTATTTTATACTTGACATGGTGGACTCTATTGGGGACAGGTGATTATATGGCATACCTCTTTTTTGAAGTGGCGCCTTCTGCTTTATCCGGTGAGTATTAGGACGTTCCAATAAGTAGACAATATAATAGCATGATTTTATGAAAAAGTTCAATAATATACGTTTAACTTTTGGACTTAATATCTCCTCTAACCTATTAGATTGTGCAAATGTCAGCATCAAGCAACAATTTCTGATAAAAATGCAGTTTATGAATATAATGGCATCAATAATATGTAGGACAGAGCAGTTTTCTAATGTAAAATTTCGTTTGAAAAGCATATTAAAAATATAACTTGTCATTGAACCATCATAGAAACGGACTACGATGCTACATTCAGCGGGGGAAGTGCAACAAAGCCACTCCCGGTGACTGATTTTTACTAGAACTTCAAAACATTTATCACGAAGCTAGTCACTAATAAGCTGGGGACTATTATTTGAATTTTGGATTTGTCAAGATTCGACCAATTTCAGTGTAGAGTTAGTCAAAAACCTAATGATTGTCATTAAGACGCAGTGAGAATCGCTGTATCTCTATAAAGCCAAATTATGTTCACCTTCTCCTCAACGCACTATTTACACATATCTACCGTGTTGTACTACTTCTGGCCTTCACATTGTGCTTCTATGAGTTCCTTTCACGTTCTCCATATATCTCCACAACGCTGTATCATTTGCTTTCTCTGACGCCAAATTTATCTCCCTGCTATTTGATGATTTTATACCGATGAACGTCTCTTTGTATACTACTGAGAAATGTTATCAGTAGCACACACTACGTGGCCATAAGCTTCGGTGAGATTGTGGGTACGCATCACTAGTGTCCTGATTTTCTATTCTCACTGAGTCTCTCCAGTTGACTTTGCTTGACAAAGAAAACTACATTACTGATTAACTTTTTTTATTACAAAAGTCTTACATGGAAAGTTTAAAGCCTTTCCCAAATACAAAATATAAATCACAAAATGTGGGATACTAATTCACTCATAGATCGATGTAAATTTCTGCATTAGGCAACAAACAATAAATTGACTTCATTCAATAGGTAGTAGTTGTAGTTGTAGTCTGTATTTTGTTCTTCCCATACGCTAAGAGATCGATACATCCCAGTTATAATCGAACTAGTATTCATTAAAGCTATAAGATGCTGAAAAGCAGTGTGATTCACACGTGATGAAATTTATAATAAATATTAAAATGTTAGATGTCAGTGGACAGAAATATATATATATATATATATATATATATATAGTATTTTTCTTAAAGAAAAGTAATGGGGAATTCAACCTAAAGTTAACACGAAGTAACTGGTATTTATTCATTTATGCGTAGTTTTGCGTTTAGGCTAGGAAGGTTGAATCAACATACATATACATAGTTAGAGTTATAATGATGAATAAAGCTTAAGATTATATCGAGTGCGTTGGGGGCAGGGCGGCAGAATGCTTGCCAATCATGCAGGTGGTTTCAAGGTTCGATTACCGGCTGACACACGCCTTCACCTCGCTAAGCCAACAATAAGTCTGGTAAAGAGGGAAGGTTGGGTATGAAGATAGCGACCTCACTCAGTGCAACTGAAACTTTAAGCCTCTAGCTTGAAGCCCTATGTTCCACAGGGAACATAAAGGAATAAAAAATTATGTCGAAATGCAAGTAGAATTCATTTTAGTTGGCTAGATATTTACAAATACGTATTTTGAGGAAGCAGTTTACCAAATTAAATGAGTACAGTCTGCGCTTTTCTTTTCAGAAATTAGTGAGTGGTCTTATAAGTCAGAATTCATGATGATACTCTGACTGAAAATTAAACAAAACACTGAAATCTGTAGACTATAAAGCTTTATTCATCCAATACTCTGATAATTTATTCTACTAATATATGTACATATATATGCCAGTAGTTGGAAGTGGTTTTTATTTACCTTCAACTGGATGTAAATATTACGCAGTCCTGATGGTTATCATTTTATAATTGAAGTCTTTGATGGGAGATGAAAAACTTGTTCACTGATGCAGTCAATTCTAAAGTCTTTAAAGAACATTATCCATACTTCAAGTAAGTAAACTGCTGTGATTTTCTGGTGTTTCACTAGAGAAAGCCTTATTAAATGATATGATGACTGTGTGGGCATAAAACACCAGCTACTTCTAGCTTTATCAAAGTGAATCTAGTCATCTGCTCGGTGAAATATCAGACAAGATAGCTAACTAAAAGTATTTTTTGATTTACTAGTTTTTTGAATTAAGTGCAAATGCAAAAATACAACAGCCCACATTTCATTAAGTCAGCTACCAGCTCACAGCATCATGGAATAATTAGACTGCCAATATTAAGATAATCAATTTAGAAAAGACTGTAAACTTATGTCTCCACTGACTTCCTTCGTAAGAGAAAGAGATGCCAAGAAAATATATGTGATATAAAGTACCTTCGGTAGACTTATTTTGGAATTGTACTTTGAAAAGATTGTTTTGGAGACAGATATTAGGAGACAGTTTAGATTCCAAGATGCATAGTTTTTCACTGACATACAAATGAATGATTTTGAGGAATAGTGAAAGACAGCTGCAAATTTGCGGAAATAAATAACAATTTTAAAATTAATATTTACTAGGTAAACACTGTTTTTGTATAGTGTTACGTGTTATTGAAATTTTACCTATGTTTTGAAGCACAAAAAGGTATTCAGAGGTTTGTTGGATGGTTGGAGGCAGTCGGCACGAAGCCTTGGATCCACGTCTTGTGCTTGTTAGCACTCGTCAACAAGATGTATCTGCAGTCTTGAAGAAACTGATTTCCCTTATCAGATTCGAACCCAGGTGGCTCAGTGCTGCAGTCAGAGATGTCATCAGTGAGGTATCAGGGTTTGTGATTGACTTCCTGCAGTAATGTAGTGGATACTTTGACTGAAAACTATGTGGTAACTAATGTCATCCGTCTGGTTCTTTGTTTGTTGCAGACTAAATTCTCTCAGTCAAACGACAAGGTCAGTGGTAACGTCTCTGGCTACAGCAATGAGTGATCCGGGTTCGAATCTCAGAAGGATATGAGTTCCTTTCAGGATTGGAGATACAGCTTGGTGAGGAGTGCTGAAAAGTACGAAATCTAGGTCTAAGTCTGCATACCGACTGCCTCCAATTATCTAACCACAGTGGTAACCACACTGCATACTTGTCTGACAGAATCCAGTCAGCACCAGACGAACCACTAGACACATGATATTAGTCACTGCCTAGTGTCCAATGAAAATACTTGGACTATTTAGCAGCAGTAAGGGTTTCAGTTACTACCTAGCCAATGCTTTTGAAAATGTTGTTTTACGCCTTTTAAAGTAGAGAGACTTCAGTCTTAGATAATATCTGTTGTTTACACGAATGCTTGATACACCTGAAGGGAGAAAAGTTATTTATTCACCTGGAAAGTGTTGTAACACACCACACTGAATAAGAATTTTCACCGTCTGTCTGCATGCTTAGTTCAATCTTACTAATTTTCATTTGTTCCATGGATTTGACACTGGCATTGACTGTAGTAGGTTCTTATCTCAACCATAAATGTAAGCCGACTGAATGTTTGTCTGAATGAGAAGTTGGAGGATTTCATCATGAGCTGATATCGGTTAAAGAACCACTGGAAAGCCTGGAAGTACTAGACAGCTGTTTCGTCCTAGTTTGGGGCTCATCGCAGTATGCACCCTCAATACTTGGTGATGAAATCCTTCAGCCGATCAAACACAATCCCTACAAAACCAAAACCTGAAGAAGAAGTAACTATCTGCCCAGTTAACTGTTCTGTTAATTCAATAGTATCTAATAATATACAAATAATGTTTGTTAGTGAGTTAATAAGTCTGCCTTTTAATACTATTATTATTATCATTACTATTATTCAGTAGGATAAAAATAACAAAGTTTAATTTACACCTTAACAAAGGTTAACACCATATAACATTTAACCTGCATGTAGATCGTTTTCATAAATGATCACTTGTTTATTTATTTAATACAAAATTATCACCCACTGTATAAGATAGATGAAATTTGGTATAAGCTGAAAATAAAAGCGCACATATTCTTAGGTGTTAAATGATCTGAATATTTAATAATAATGTGTTGTTAAGTAGGTAGTGTAGACTAGAGATGCTATATTTAAGTGTTATTTGTGTAGACTACAGCTGATAACCAGCTGTCGGTATTTATCATCTGAGCATCGCGAATAAGCGTTTTGTAAGCTAAACTTCTTGAAGTTTCATCTGCCCTCCATTTCACCTTATTCTGGGACAATTTTCGATTTCAGGAGGGTTACTTTTTATTTTAGATGGATTGTTTTATGTGATTATTATTGTTCCCTTGGGTTCCGAGTGGAACATAGGGCTTCAACGGCACAACTCCACTTTTTCCTATTCTCTGCTATCCTCTTTAGCTGTCCCTCACGATTGTTCATAATCTCTTATCTCCTCCAACTCGCATGATCTCCTCCATGTCCAACTCGTCGTTTCCCATTCGGGTTCCGCTGGGGGGTCAGTCCAGAGCGCAGTATTCATTTGACAGTCTCCTTGACGTGTGTCCGATTATTGATTGGTTTATTCCTAGAGTTTTTTGTTGCTAATTTTTTCTAACCACCTGATCTCCAGTAAGGAGGAGGTTAAGGGAACCCTTGATAAAAGTTTGCAGTAACTTATTAAAATTGCTTTTTGTGATGCATGAGGCAAGTTTCTTACCCATATGGAAGAAATGACTTAACGTTTGTGTTGAAAATATAGATTTTGTTCTTTATACTGAGTGCATTTTAGATGAACAGCAGATATTAAATACTTTGTAGTGAATACAGGTAAAAACTGTAGACTACTGGTCACAGACAACTGATCATCAAATATTCATCCAGTGATTTTTACAAGGAGGACACCATCAAGTTTCTTTTTTTATATCATTTTCAAGCTGTATCACATTACAGAGTGTACATTAAGACTGAATCTCACTAGTGGTTCATATTCATTTATACACTTACGTATAAAAATTGCTCCTACATAAAACAGTATAGATAGTTTGTTTGGGAAAATTCTTTTTCTATGCATATTAGATGATGTCATGAAGGAGTGGATTAAGATTTTTCCTATTTATAAATTCTAGTATATCACATGATAATTTCTCAGATGGTTGATGACGATTATGATAATTAAAAAATTATATACAGGCTTCTACGCTCCATTGCCTGCTGACCACATACCCTATCACTCGCACATGATACACTTGCAGTATTGAGTAGAAATAAACCACTTTGACCTATTAAAGCACAAATTCTCCTCTTAACTAATATAAATGAAAGTTAAAATTTATGCTTTGGTAGAATAGCAAATATCACGAAATATGACGGCATATTTTTTTCTCAAGTACTGGTTTTTGTAAGGATAATGTTTGACTGGTTGGAGGATTTCATCATGGGTTTTGTTTACCAGCAGTTCTATACAACCCAAAGATGGCTAAGCAGTGCAGCTACCAGTGTTTCAGATTTTATTTCAAAGGATGCACATCCGGATAGGCTCGAATACCATTTCGCCCTCCATCCATGTGCTATTAACAAACGCACACACACACACAGTCTGTGATTTGGTAGTTCGGTCATACTAGCTAGATAAGTTCTCAGTCATTTTCCCTGAATAATCTCAACTCTTTATTCTACTCAAACATACTACTCATCAGAGCATATGATTAATTAACTAAGTCTTTTTGATGTATATTTGGTTGTCAATACTTACAAGTTAGTTAGAGTGCTTATTCATTGGGTAATTAGTCGAACTGTGCGTCAGTGTGTCAGAAGTAGAATACTCGCCGATCATGCATGTTGGCCGGGGTTCGACCCACGGTCGACGCTCTCCTCAACCTCGCTGAGGTGGTAGTAAGGCCGGTAAAGAGGAAAGGTTGGGCGTGAGGGTAGCAACCTCACACCACTGCTGCCGAAACTTCAAAGCTCTATCTTGAAGCTCTGAGTCCTAATGGGAAGGTAAAGGAATAAAATAAATTAGGCAAACTAAGTTTAGTCAGGGCTGGTATAGTGTAGTTTTTTCCTTCACTTTCCCCAGTGGAATATAGGGCTTCAAGCTAATGGCTTGAAGTTTCTGTAGCAGTGTTTGATTTTACAGGATGGGGTTGCTAGCCTCATGCACAACCTTTTCTCTTTACCAGCATTATTTCTGGTTTGGCAAGGTAAAGGAGTGCGTCAGTGGCTGGGGATCGACCCCTGGACCATGTGCATGGTCGGCGAGTGTCCTAACCGCTATACCACCAACGCTTAGGTATAGTGTAGTAATACTGTAATGCTACCATAAAAAGTTTCCTTAATATGTGTGAATTCCTATCATTCAGATCCTGGATTGTAATTTGCGTCAAAGGGACGAAATCCACTGTTCACCATTTTTAGACCCTCACTGTTCAGCTTACTGCTACTATTACTTTTCTCTATTAGTACAAATGTACTAAAGGACAAATAGTGATGTGTCAACTGAGAAATCTGTAAATTCTTTCCTCTTTATTTAGTAAATGATTAAAAAAAAACACCTGAACTTTTAAATAGTTTTCAATTAGCACATAAATGTTAGACAGAACTTCTTTCTATCCTTATTAGCCTTAAGTTCATTAATGACAAAATCATGGCTTTTTTTAGAGCTAAAATGCAGAAAGTCACTCTCAGCTGTTTACAATAACAGTATTCATTTAATACACTTTTATCTTACAATATTGTTATTTGTTGATGCTACAGATCTTTATTTTTTGTTTTTTACGAGTTGATCACGGATTGATATCAGTTAGAGAACCATTGAAAACCAGCATCAGAGTACTGGACAGTTGTTTCGTCTTAGTTTGGAAACCATCCGCAGTACGCATCCACCGCCAAGGTTCGAACCCAGGACCTTCAGGTTACAAGGCAAGCTCGTATACCATTCAGCCACTGGGACCCGATTCAGTGGCTCATAAATTCTAACTTCTACCAATTCGTAATTTAGCGCCACCCCAACCAATGTCATCAGTGGGACATCCATCCTCACACGTGACCGGATGGACCTCACTGGTCACGACTTCTTGCCCAGTTTATATTTTTTTTAATGTAGATTCAAACACTAGGTCACACTGTTGACCGTAAAAAGTGTATTTTGCTGACGGACGTGTTACTGATCCCATTATTATTGTAGTAAAATGATATTAGAAATGGCGTTTTTAAGGATTATTCTGTTCATTGTTTGTGCTAAGCCAATATTGACGACTGGTTTATCAAGGCAAACAATACTTTGTAATAACTGTACTTGAATTTATATAGTTTATCAATAAAACTGACTGTAATGTGCAACAATATCGAGTTATATAAAAGCAGAAATTTGAAAAAAAGTTCTATTACATTCAAAAAGTTTTTAGTGGAGAAATTTTCACTTTCACGCAGATGAATCTCTGCGTTGTATCACTGAACATCTCCAAATTTCTGTTACCAAACTAATATGTAATTGCTAATGAGATTATCTGAGAACGCTTCTTATCAGCAGACTGTAAGTGATGTAATGCGTAGTGACTAAAGGTTAATATAATGAATTGATTAAAAATATCCATTCTAAAAGCCTGATTTATTAACAAACAATATGCTTTTCCATAACGTCTTCATCATGTCCTATTGTTGTATATCTATAATAGTTACAGAATGACTGTTATTCACAACATTAATGTTTTATAAATATTACCGAATCGTTGATATTATTAGATTACAGTTCAAATGTATCTGTAATTGTTAATATACATCAGTATAATAATAAACTGAAATTAATGGAAGTAATACAAAGTTTATGCATCTACAGATTCCTCAGAAGGTTAGCGTAGCAATAGAGTCTAGACTTGTTTGTTTTGCAATCAGAGATAGCGTTGTTTTAAACGAATAGCCATGTCCTCTGTTGTTCAGAGTAGTGGATACCTAAGATCTCTCGGCAATTCATTTGGTACCAGCTAAATGATATAGAAAGATTATTCGAAGGCAACTTTATAACCTAACTGGGCCAGGATTTGTGATTTCTAACCACTGATAATTCTCAGTGCACCTCCATTCAGCCACACTGGTAGGTGTTCTCGAGGAGGAGAAACTAAGTTCATTGAGTGACATCAAATATGACTGTAATCTATTGATATTAATTTAAAAACACTGCTGTTGTTAATACCAGTAATTCTTTAATTATTATGAATATTTAACTTTCGAAGGTGATAAAGAAGTTATTGAAAAGATAAAATATTAAACTTGTTTGTTGCTAGGTTTGGAAACTCATTTGATGTGTTAATGTGCCACGAGTATTGTTTGACTACAAATCTTTGTTTAAAAAAATGACGATTTCTACAAGATTACACACTAATTTTGCCTTGGAGCAAAAGTTTAACCAAGCTTCTTCAAGTGACGGTGACTCATGATTGTTCAAGTTATGTATAAATGGAGCTATTACTTTATATACGTCCAAACCAAGTTCACTTTTAACAGTTTGAAAAAGTTTGGGCAATGGGTACATGATATTCATTATAATAAAGTTTCTTGTATTTCCTGATGAATGAAAAACAAAAGGATGTTGTCGTTTGTACTGACGTTTCGCCATTTAATGCTGCCAATAGCTTTATCGAATTTGCATTATTAAACGAGAATTTACATAATCTCAGCATATATATATATATATATATATATATATATCAAGTTGGTCAGTTGTCAAGTTGGCCAGTTGGTAAAAACAACAAATCCAGGTATAGATTGTTAGATTTGATAAGTGTATAAAATTATTAAAGCGGCGTAGGTTAACATAATGAAATTGCTTATCAAATTCGTGTTGATTTTGTCATTTCACAGGAGAGGAGTGTGTTGTAACCAGGTCGAATTCTGTTTAAGTCCATCAGTCGTATTCAGACAATTTGGATTCCATCTCATATATTAGACATTCTTTGTGATTTCTGAAATATTACTACTTGTAATGTACATTTTAGTAATCATTCGAGCTATCAATGTTAAGCTTAAAATATTTAGTCCCTATAATGAATTTTGATCGAGTTAGTGAAAGACAGAGTTCACATGCAAAACACGTGATGCATTTCCGCAGTGCATCTTGAGCAGTCTGATCACATTTCTCCCTGTAAGTTAATTTGGCATGAAAATGAAAAATTGGAAGGTTGAATAAAATATAGTAAACATTAGAGTTTATTTAGTGAAGTTATTTTGAATTTCTCATTGACAGGTTATACCAATGTATAGCACAGACGCTTCAACAACGTCTGACGATCAGCTTGATGCTGTTTGGATGACTATGGACAGTTGTGAGATTCAGCATGCACATTTCTGCAGAATAAGAACTCATCGGCTCAATACATCTTCATTCCCAGTGAGCGGTGTTGTTCCCACTGAGATCCGAGCCCAGCAACTACCATTTCAAATGCAAAGCCTGAAGACACAGTTATACGTAGCCGATGAGTCCCATATAAGACGAAACTCCCGCCCTCGGTTCCACGTTCGTCAACCAAGTAAAGTAATCGAAGATTTGACAGTAAGGAGGTAGGAATAGCATAACAACAAACTGCCTTTGAACAAACAAGGTTGGCTTAATGATATCAGATGGTTGAAGGAAATTGGCTGGAGGCCTTGGACCGAGATATCATGCTAGTTGGCACTCGTCAGTAAGGCGTACCTGTAACTTTGAAGGAACACATGTCGCTTCTCGTATTCAAACATATGTATCTTAAAACTGAAAACCATTTCAGATGTTATTTATAACATCACTGAAAATAATCCCAAAGTGGTTGGAGAATTTCATCATTAGCAGACATCAGTTAGGGAACCACTGGAAAACCTGGCAGTACTGGACAGATGGTTTTCCAATGGTTCTCTAACTGATATCAGCTCATGATGAAATCATCCAACCAATCAAAAACAAAAATCACCAGAAAACGAATACTTAAAAATAATCCCAGAGAGCTTAGAAAATCAACATAAAGTTTTTTTGGGTGTTTCGCTATGCAGGCTAAAGCTTCTTAATCAGAATTACTCCAGTTTTATGAAGCATCAAAATATGTAATCAACCGGTACCTAGTTTAGGGTGTTATCATTTAGAAAAATACTTGTTTGCTCCCAACATCACTGAATAATATGCTTAACATTGGCTTGAAAACAAGCCTAAATTCTATTATAACAGCTGCAGTTATGACAGAGTCGGTAGTTCCATCTCAATTCTGAATGAGTCTTATATTTACAGCTACACATTACTTCAATAAATGTAGATATTCACGATGAATCTGGTTATTAAACGGCTTGGCATAACATGAATTAGTG
This sequence comes from Trichobilharzia regenti, assembly GCA_944472135.2. Classification (NCBI taxonomy): domain Eukaryota; kingdom Metazoa; phylum Platyhelminthes; class Trematoda; order Strigeidida; family Schistosomatidae; genus Trichobilharzia; species Trichobilharzia regenti. Next base: position 47,358,246 of record OX235263.1, read on the forward strand.
ATGATTACAGGCTTCTAATTGAATTTGCCTCCAAACAAACAAACAAACGACCAAACGACACCTAGTCAGTAGTATCACAGTGAATTTGATGGACATTTTTTTCCAAATGACCTTAAAACTCCCATCTGTGTAAATTTCAATGTCAATTTATTGCGCATCAATTCAAAATTAACATATTTAAACAAACCATATTTCTTCTTTCATTTCCCTGTTGTCTATAATAGCCATATCATTATAATGGTAGGCGTTTTAAAATTATTTTTCAGTCATTATCGCTAGTATTATTCATAAATTAGGTGAGCTGTCTTTTATAGCTTAGATATAACATATGTGAATTCTGTTCCTTCAAAATTGCAGATACGCCTTGGTGATGAGTGCCAACAAGCACGAAACATGAGTGCAGGGCTTCCTGCCGATTGTCTTCAACCATCTCACTCATAATTTCGTATCACTTTTGTTTTACTGAATTAGATGCTTAACACTGCTTCAAATTAAATAGTTAATTATTAACACTGGTTAGAATTGATGGGCTAGTCATTGAATCGCGTCTCAGTGGCTGAATGGTATACAAACTTCCCTCATAGCCGGAAGGTCCTGGGTTCGAACCCTCTGAGGTGGGTGCGTACTGGCGATGATTTCCAAACTAGGATGAAAGAGCTGCCTAGTACTGTCTGGTTTTCAATGGTTCTCTAACGGATATCAGTCCGTGGTCAAAGTTGTATAAACAAACCTAATCCTTACAAACAAAACTTTTGAATACTAACACGAAGATAATTCGGTGTACAATAACTAACAGAATGCTTTGTAGACATTAGATCTAAGGGCTTTGTATGACAAGCCTTGTTGTAAGGTGGCAGCATATGTGAAGTCTATCTAAATATTGTTAATTTCTGCAAAATTCTACTCATTGTATGATTGACGACTAGGAAAACCACCCACTAGAAACTTTTGTCAATAATCAAAAGACATTTTTCATTGATTATAAAAACTGTTCCCCCACTACTTTCTAAAAAATCAATATTCCTGAGATTGTCTTATAATTTTTTCCCATCCATATTTTCTGTTTTCTAAGTACATTTAACCGTATACAAAAAAGCTTTTAATGTATCTACAAGTGTGTGCATTTTTGGTAGGAGGACTGGGGTGGCGTTGGTCGTGGTGCGTGGAAAAGAATGAACTGAGTCGATCATACTCTTTTTCCCAAATAATCTATTAACAGATTATGGATTATGAATGATAATCATAAAAACTTGTTGAGACAATTTAAGTATAGGCGGTATTTATTTAGGTCACTTCAACCATTCCTATAGAAACAAGTTGTAAACAAACTGAGGAAAAATTTCAAAACGATCACATAGTAACTCATATATATATATATATTATACTGTCTATTATATTTGGTATTCTCTGGCTTGTTCAATCTTCAAAAAAGAACTTACTAGTCAGAAGAAAATTAAAACTTAGTAAATGAAAGCGAAGAAATAAGCGCTTTTAATATCGTGCAACAAATAAACACATATATTGAATTGTTTTCACTGACGTTTCGACTGACAGTATTGCATTTTAAAGATTGTATTGAATATTCCACAAGTGCTCACTACTGAGAAGGCAAACATAAACAATAATAGAGAGGATTTGTAGCTCTTGTGGGTGATTTGTAAAAAGAATGGATATCTTCAAAATTTCATCAAAAAGTGTTTAAAATCAAGTTATAACACCAACAAGGAACCATCATTAAAGAATACAATAAAATTCATTGTACCACACATAAAAAATCTCTCTGAAATAATAGCTAGAATAGCGAAGCCGTTTGAAATAAATATAGCGCACAAGCCAAGTCCAACCACTTCATTCGATATTGTACAAACTGAAAGTTCCAAAAGAAAAAGAAGACAAAATCAATGCCATTTACAAAATAAATTGTATGAACTGTAACTGACATTACATCTACCAAAGTGGTTGTCCTCTTCGAATCCGGATCCAGGAACACAAATTAGCTGTAAAATGGCTCGATATATTCTTTTTTATATTAATGCATGTAGATAAATGCGGACACCAATTTGACTGGGATAATGTTGAAGTTTTAGACAGAGAAAACACCAAGAGTGCCAAGGAATTCAAGCCTGGCACTCATATGAATTAGCAATTGAAAGACACATGACTATAGGCCAAATCTACCAACAAATACTAAATAAATCACATGACAAGAAAGTTCAAATTCCAAGTCAATACTAATGATCAGTGGAGACAAATCGGTAACCAGTCACAAAGACGGTTACCAGGAGACACAATTCTATCATTCATGGAGATTTTGAATCAGTTTATTTTATGCTAAAACTTGCTTTGAAGATGTTGTCCAGAAGGAAGACTAAAGCTCCTCAGTTAAACCAACCAGCTCAGAGAACACAACTAATTGCAAAACATAGACAATAGTGATCACGGAGTATGAATGCCTCAATGAACTTCAACGCATACCATTCATTGGATTACAGGAACTCCCGTGTATTTCACATCTAAAAGATGTTTAATTACGAAAAAAATACACATAATAATAATAATAAAATACATTAAAAACGATATTTTACCCTGATGTTACTCAATAATACTTCGCAATTACAATGAAGAGTATTAAGTTTCGAATTTCATAAGGTGTTATCAACTCATTGTCTAAACACTACTTAAGAACGGGATCAGGATGAAAGTTGCACATCATTTCGTGTATGGTGTTCATATTGGCGCTGTAGTAACGATAGGTTCCGTAATGAAGAGAATGGAATGAGTTTAAGGTCATTCGTGCATTCGCACACCATATTCGCTATTCTTTAGGTTGGCTTCAAAATATAAGAATGAGTATTGTAGTTAGATGCATACACTATTTTATTGATACACACAAGTAACTGTAATACCAGCTAGCTGTTTCTTTTATTTCTGGAGAGGTATTTGAATCACATAGACCAGGAGAAGTGAACTAATTTGAAAGTACTACAATCATATTGTGTAATGCTCATAAGAATTTTCTAGGAAAGTCAATTCACTTCACTTCTGATCATTTTCATTCTTTGAGTTCTGAGTGGCTCATAGAGCTTCAGGCTTTAAAATTTCACTAACGAGCGTGTTATAATTTATAGGATTGGGTTTTTATCTTTGAGTCTAATCTTCCCTCCTTTTCAAGACTATTATCAGCTAGTAAACTAGGCGAGGTTTAGGAATGCCCCGGGAGAGGGGATCAAACCCGAATCTCTCACGTGGCTGTTGAACAGTCTACCATTGAACCACTCGTACGCGCTTGAGGGTTTGTAGATACATATAAATGATGAACACTAACAAGCAAAAGGAAGCTCATTCTTAAGGTTAAATGTCTCTTATTATTTTGAAGTGTATCACACTGTCGTGTCAGTTGGCTTAGTAGCCACATTGTAAAAAAAATCGAAAGATTTCAGTCGCTGTTTATGATCTAATTATTTGCATTAATAGTCATCTTGTGACTAAGTCATGTATGAACTCTAGTCCTGGAAAAGTTCATCATGATCCTAAGAGCTTATTTTTGAATTTTTTTTTGACTTTAACACTGAATGAAGTAAGTTCAAATTTTAGAGAGAATATGGATATTCCCTAGATTTCAAATACTATCGTGTTATTAGTGTTGAAATACAAAAAAATCTGGGTCACGTAGATCTTATGCTAATTTACTGTCAAACTGAAATTTTAATTTATTTTATTTTCATTTACACTTCATTTTTGGATCAAATGTATGCAAGCGTTAATTGTAGCGGCAGAAGGCGGTAATATGCTAGTGGAATTGTTTTATTGGTAATTTGATTTACCGATATTATAACAAAATACATACAGCTTATATTAAAATGACAATTTTCCTCGTTCTCCGTATCGCTCTTCTTTTGTCTTCCTTCCATATTGTTTTGTATACTGTTTCTCAGACATCTTTTGTTTCGCCTTTTCACCATTTGATCCATCCTTTCGCTTCTCGGTATTCGTGTAGAAGGCATCATACATAACATACTACTTAAAAAGTGCTGTCAGTTCCATCTACCAAATAATCTATTGAATTGGTGAGTATTTTGCACTGAATGATTTAACTAATAGGACAGTATGATGAACAGTAGAAGTGTGCAAAATGGGAACGAACATCAGAAAGAAGGACAGCTGACCAATAAATATTCTCGCTATTACGGAGTGAACAGTTTACTTACGTCTAAAATGATTGACACGAAGTCAGTGCTAGTGTATCTGGACATCGTTTATACACTAACTGATTTAAGTTTAAATTAATCTAGTTTCCAACCTCTTTATCACCAACCTGTAGAATATGTAAAACCTTTTATAAAAGAATTCCACACATTGGCTAATGCTTGCAATATTTCAGATATTCTTTTAACTTTCTGTGAGAAATTCATTTTATGCCAAGTCAACTGGGTAGCGTTAGTCTGTCTAATAGGTTAAACGAGGATTTTTACTGTTTCGATAACCATCTGACTCAGAGTGTATATTGTGACTGAAATTGTTGTACCTTTTATCGGTCAGTCTGTATTTTATGATGTGTGATTAAGACTTTTAACTAGTTCTTTGAGCTTGATCGAAATAGAGATATTAGAGAGTGGTTGGCTGAAAATACTGTCTTAATATTTCAAACAAGGGATTTTATTTGCTCACAGAATCATCGTAAGCCTTATTAGAATTAAACCGCTCTACACTTATTGATTTATTCATTCACTTCACTGGGTGGTGAATCAACAGTTTGTGAATAACATTTATCATTTTACTGTTGGAAACAAATCGTTTTGTTGGTAAATATCATGCAGTTTAATTTAGTATTTAGTAGATATTTTCTTTAGGAATTTAAATACTGATGTTTACGTATTGAATGAAATATTTATAATTTAACCTATCTATTAATCCAATTTACTAATGTGTTAGCAAAGACAATATTAAACTCGCGGTGTTTTTTTTTTTGACAAGTTTATAAGTCCTACATTTAGTTGAAATGACATTGTAAAGCTTGGTCTAAGTGGCCTGCTGGGTTATTAATGCCTTGGTATTTGAAATGATGGTTAGAGGGTTTCAATTATAGCGGGATCACTGTTACGCACTGAGGAACATAGGTACATCCAGATGACGAGTGACAAGCAGGACGGAGTGCACATCCTAGATTACACTGCTAGATATCATTCATTGTCGAAACTTTCATACCAGTAGCCAGTATGTCAGACGAGACCAGATATTTCAGTGCAATATGATTAATCATCAGAAAATACAAAATTAACTTAAACGAACAGTTTACAAAATGTTTTACAGTAACTGACAGCGCTTTTTCATCACATGCTGGTAAGATTCAGAATAACTAGTTATACTTGGCATAGAATATCTACATCAGATCTTTTTGTACCGTATTCATAAAACGAGGGCAGCCATTGCTGAGTGAAGATTTCGTAGAATAAACGGAGAAAATCTCTTCTGTGAAGAGATCATTCCAAGTGTACCAGTTTATGCAGGTGAGTTTCCCTTTTCATCTATTAGTATAAGACTATACTTGTGACTTTCTTTTTTTTAGATATGACTTACAGTGATACACGAATAGAAACGTATGATGGGACACCGTGTGCACATCAGAATCTTTAAAATTTGAAGACGAAAAATACAATTTTATGTATTACCAATTCATCCAATGCAGACATCTTGAATTCAGATGATTCTCTGAGTTCAGCTGAGTACACAACTGACGGCATCCATCCATCTGATGTTAAAATAGCTTCTATTTGGCTAACAAACACATGAGTTGTTTCAGACGATTCATATATAATCCTGATATACTATTTTGTTTCCAGGTTCTTCTAGGTATAATCAATAGTTCAACTTCAATGGGATTATCATCTTCAACACTGACTGATTTCCGATATTACCTCGAAAAAGCCATCATTTCTGAGACAGTACGTTCGTATATTTTATCAAGAAACTAAAGAATATGCCTAGGTAATTTAGGTAAGACATAAGGTGTGTTGGCAGTTTATTGTTAGAATGTTGTCTAGTCGTGCGAGGTGTCCAGGTTCGATTCCAAGCCAAGGTACTCCTAGACGTTGCTTAGTTTACTGGTTGGTGGTAAGCCCGGAGAAAGTGGGGCACGATAGTAGCAGCCTTATCCCGGTAAAATGCCCCACTGCTATTGAAGATCTGAAACCCTATATTGTACGCGGAACACATGGATGGAGAAAAAATTAACTGATGGGTTTCACTAAACTGATGGAATGACAGTCTTTTCTACGACACTTGATAACTACATGTCCTATGGTTCAGTGGACTGTAGGTCACATACTCGACAAATCCTGAACAACAAACTGAAAGAACAGTTCAGGATTTCTTGGTGTTTAACAGATATTTATCCGACAACGGTTATTTATATATTTACTTAGTGTAAAATAGGTGAATTCTGAAATTTGAGGGAGGGGGTATCAATTATGAGAAAACCCTTAAGATGAAGCCACTTCACATAATCTTTGAGACTCGAAAGTTCTTAATCGACGTTATAGCACTCTTTTGACAGCTAAAATTTTGACATCTCTGACGTTAATATGGAATGATGGAAGCTGAAATCTCTGAGGTCATATGATTTCCAGGATGATATTAAATACACTGTAGCAATAAACTGTGTGTACAGCGTAAAATGTAGTTTATTGATTTTCTGTCCACTTAGCTGTTCCAAAACCTGTTATTTAATTAAAGGTCATTCGGCTTAGTGAATTCATCTGAATACCTGAATAATAGACTTTGGACAGTACACTTAAGGCTAGACAATTAGAGTAATTATCGATTGGCAACCAATTCATGTGGGATTGGATTTATTTGCAAATTCCACCTAAAAATGCTAAAAATGTAGTCGACTTATCTGCTTATTTATTATATTATTTATCTACACTTACAAATTTATTGACTGTCGCTTTCTCTAGCTGTTATGCATTTTTTGGATTTTACTTTCTCGCCTAAGCTACCATTAGTTCACAATTTGTTAGAAATTCTGACGTTTAGCCTCGACTTATTCACACTTTTACAGTAACGACTAATATTTAGACTAGACAGAAAATGTCTAACTGTTGGATAATCTGCAGCATTGTGTTAAAGATACGGCAGGATACGAGAGGAAATCTTCGATTAAAAATATGTACACTGAAAAGTACTGTTGAATTAGATTATCGTTAAGTAAGCAGAGAGTGTCAGTAAAAGTGTAGAGCAGAACAGAGGTCATCTAAAGAATAACAGATATTACTCGTTATTTTATGAAGAATTATGGTAACTGACCTATCGGAAATCATGAGGTTTCTAACTTCGTGAATCTGACTAACTTTACTAAGTTGTTGAAAGAGGATTTCGAAACAACTGATAGTTTCACGCTGGCTGTCATTATTATTATGATTAACATTCGTTATTCATCCTTTTCTTCTCGATTGGAATATAGGACTTTAAGTCCCATTTTTTTAAGTTTTAAGAGCAGTAAAGTCATTTTTAAGGGATGGGGTTATTAGCCTCACTTATAACTTCCCTTATTTTCCAGGCTTATTATCAACTAGTAAACTAGGCCGGGTTTGCGAGTGAGTTGACCAGGAATCGAACCGGGGCAAAGTGTGCGGCTGGGGAACATTCTACTGTTGAACTAAGGACCCTGAAGTCGAAAGTAGGAGACGAACCAATGCTCACTTTGTGAACCTGAATTTAATTCTGTCATCTTCACCAGGAAATTGAATAAATATTTACTCTTCGACTAAATTTAAGCTAACAGTGCAAAATGTTTACTTAACTAAGATCTCAGAATTTGTTTCCTCATTAGAAAAACTTGACCAGGGGACAACAGAACACCCCATTGGAGCCGCATAACTTCAGTCTAGAGAACCACTATGAAAATGACCAACATTCCTCAACTTATGCCTCAAAACCGTAGCGACATCATTCTGTGCATGCTTCAGCAGTCCACGGTAGTTATTAGTGTGTTCAAGTTATTTTCATGCATTTAAAGTACATGTTAAGCATGTAAATAAAAGAGAAGCTATAAATATTTTGAGAGAGAGACAGAGAGAGAGAGGGAGAGAGAGAAAGAAACTGTCGCTACTCGTTAGTTTGTAATAATTACACTTACTCAATATCTAAATAACGAATAATAAATCGTCAGTCAGATAAAATCTTCTATCATTGTATATAATCAGCAAAATATACTCTCCAGTGTTGTTAATATAGTTTTATTTCTTTCAGTGTATACGTGTAAGTGTTTTTGAAGTTTACTTAGGAAAATATCATTCAAGTCTAGTATTGATTAGACTGGCTAAGATATACTATAATCAAAAAAAGTCCCTATTGATTTTAAGAAGCCAACTTGGTTGATAATAGCATCTAAACAATTTTGTTGTTTGAAATAATTGAGAGGATTTGTAGCTCAATTGGATGATTTTGATTTAGTTGTGTTCTCTGAGTTGGTTGATTTACTTGCTAAGCTTTCGTCGTCTTTCTAGACAGCATCTTCAGTGCAGGTTTCATTATGAAATGAACTTATTTGAATTCTACATGAATTATAAAATTATATCTCCTGCCAACTGATGCCATGACGAATTGTTATTTTACATCTCTAGCATGGTGGCCACATTGCAAGCTTGACTGATAGAATTCAGTCTGCACCAAAGATAGGACTGGACAAATTACACTAGTTATTGATTAGTGTTCAATCTAAAATATTCACTACAGTCCTACAGGAGGTCAATAGCAAGCCTGATTAGCTCAGTGACAACGTCTCTGACTGTAGCACTGGGTGACACGGGTCCATATCTCAGAAGGGACATGAATATCTTCAAGGTTGCAGATACGCCTTGCTAGACTGGTGCAAGTGCCAGCTAACATGAAACCTTAGTCCCGGCAAGGCTTCCTGTGGCCGATCGCCTCCAACTATCTAATATCAACAGTTTACATCTCTATTGGTCATTTTTATTTACCTGGAATATGAACTTTCTTGTCATGTGATATATTTTGTATTAGTTGGTAAATTCATTCAATAATAATACATGTTTGTTAATCGCATATTCGCTTGAATACCAAGCTTCTAGGAATTCTCTGGCAGTATTTTTGGTGTTTCCTATATTTAAAATTTCTACATTATATCAGTGAAATGCATTCATACCTAAGATTCAATTCCCTCACCGGATATAACTTCTTAAAAACCATATATATACGACTGTACAGCTGGATGATAAATTCGTGGGCTACCGATATCCACGCTAAAAATTCCATACTTGTACCGAAAATACAGTGTGGAATCAAGCTGTAAATCAAAAATAAAAATAAAATAAAAGTCTCTTCGCTGAATCACTTGTTTTGATTTTCTAAATGTTACAATGGGAATTTTCCATGAATGAAATTAGTGTCCATAATTCTCTACATGCATTGATATGAAAGAAAATTTACCAAGACTTTTTACAGCTAATTTGTGGTTTTGGATTATGATTCGAAGGGAACATCCACTTTGCATGAGACAGTGTTTATCGCAGTTCATGAAACTTATTTTTGGCATCTTAATAGAAAAAGAAAACACGTAATTTATCAAAGAGACTTTTGGACATTAGATGGTTGAAGGAAATTGGCAGGAAGCATTGGACTACCATGTCAAGATAGTTGGCTCTTCTCAGCAAGGTGTACCTGCAACACTGAAGGAACTTGTGCCACTTCTAGTATTCAAACCCGTGTCACTCAGTGGTGCAGTCAGAGACGTTATCACTGAGTTATTCGTGTCCGCGACTGATATCATGTAGGACTGTATTGGATAATTTGATTGTATATTAGGCAGTAACTGTTGTCATGCACCTAGTTCTTTGTTTGTTGCAGACCGAATTATTCCAGTCGATTGCCTCCAAACCATCTGATAACAATAACTTAGAGCACACCATGATGGACAGCCACGTAGCATGGTGGCCATATTCCAAAACTGACTGGGAGGATTCAGCTTGCACTGAGCAGAGGACTAGGCGAGTGACATCAATTACTACCTAGTGTACAATCAAAGCACTTCGTTCTCTACCACGACTTTGAACAAGCTGCACAAGTACCGAAAATCTTTCATTTCTTTCCTAAACGACCCCTATGTCACACTCAGAAGCTCAAAGTGTCGCTTCCAATTTGGCTTAAACTTGAGGGACTATCATGTGATGTCACTAGAGGGCCTCCTCAGCGTATGAACAATCTACCTCCATTTTCTTCTGCATATCTTTTGGGTAATAGATTATTGGCTGTCTAACTTTCAGCATGAAGTGAAAATGGGTGTTGATAAAATTCTGAAGTAGGCTGTTGGAAATGTTTATTCGTTACACACTCACCAAGTACTCTGAACCACAGAGATGCACTGTCTTGACATTACTATTGCAAATTCGGACCTTGTTCTTTATACGAACTGCTACAGATCTCCACACAGATTGTAGGATGACGAAAGCTTGTCTTACTTTCCCGATCTGATCCTTATTGGTTTTGACGTGCCGCCTGTAGTTGATAGGATCACAGAAAGAGATAAATTTCTTTAGACATTTCTAATTGATAGTGACTGGTGTTTCTTGTTTGGTATTCAGCTGCCTTCACTTTTTTCTTCTCCATGTTCACCTGAATTCCAGCCTTTGCTGCCTATTCTGCCAAATTATTGGATTTCTCTCTTGTACATCTTCCAAATCACATGTGAAATGTAGATGTCAATGAAATCATAATGGAAGTCTAATGGAGCTAAGTTGTGCAAATAATTATCGTTTCCTTTGGTTCTTAGAGGAACATAGGGCTTCAGCCGCATGTCTTCATTCCGTTCGGTTTTCCGCCAAACTTTTCACCTGGCTCCACGTCTGCCCTCACGCTTTCGTCTCCTCTTCACATGACCTCCTCCATGTCACCCAACTCTCGCACTGACGACCAACTCGCCTCTCCCATTCATTCGGGTTCTACTAGAGCGACAGCCTGGCGTGTGATGTCACTTGATGGTTTGTTTTCTCAGAATATGACTTCCATTTCTTACTACATATTTGTCGCACAATTGGTCACTTCTAGGTTGGTTCTCTCCCAGAACTCCTTCCCTGTTGCTGATCTTTTCTGGCCACCTGATCTTGAGTTTTGAGCAAAGATAGCTATTGATAAAGGTCTGTAGTTTGTTTGAGGTGCTCTTTATGATGCGCCAAGTCTCTGATCCGTATAGTAAGTAGCACTGACTTCACATTAGAATTGAAAATCCGGGTCTTACTTTCCATTTTGGAGAGTGCCGTTCATCTTTACACAGACTTGAGAGTAATGAAAGCTTGCCTTGCTTTCTCGATCTTCGCTTTGCTGATATCCTCATCAGTTCCGTCGGCTTGTAGTTGAAACGTTGCTTCTGAGGTAGATAGATAGGTAGGTAGGTAGGTGAAGGAGGTTGCTTCTTTCCGCTTTCTTCCGTTCATGCTGATTGTTGTCTGTTATTGCTGCTGTCGCTATGACTGTTGCTGTTGGCCAGGAATCTTCGTCACATCTGTTCTCTCTAGTTTCACCTGAAGTGAAGTCCTATATTTGATGCTTCTTCTGCCAACTTGTTGCTTTTCATCACTTGCATATCTTTCAGTCTGTGTGGAATCAGACATATATCATCGGCGAAATCCAGTTCATCCAAGGTTTCTGTGTGGGTCCATTTTATGCCTTTTGCCTCTTTGGGAGGCACTACTTAAGAATCCAACAGAAGGAGCTTTTTATATACTTTTTAAATATTAATTATTGGTTTTAGTATATGCTAATTAGATCCACGGAATGAGGATAGTTTACACAAGTTTCTACTTTATAAATGCTACAACTTTTGTATATGCCGATGGGTAAGGCTTCAGCAATAATAATATGGTAAACACTAGTAGAAAACACATAAATCTCTGTTTTGGTAGTAGCACACTAATCAGCAACACATGACTGTTTAATTTCATTCAATGCAACCTTTAGTCTGAATACCAAAAACGTTTAATACCCTGGATGATCTAAAGGGAAACCGTATTCAAAATAAAACAACAAATTTCTTATTTTCTAAATAATTCATCAAATTATCTAGTGGTTTTCAAATCCAATCCCACTGCACGCCAAACCATGTCTGATTCAATATTAGTCATCATCATCATCATCATAAAGATTGAAGTAAAGCTGAATATATGTCACTGACATGAAAAGTACCCGCAGATGATTAAAATACATAATCATACAGTAGTATATCCTTATGCGATTTCAAATTTTCTATTATTCTTCGACAGATATGGGTGAAGCTCAGGTTAGTAGGTTAACGGTTTTCACATAAAATGAATTCGAAAAGTAAACGTCCGTTATGTTTGTTACAATCAAGATTTGTACTCTTCAAGAATGCATAAAATCAGTTGCCTATAGTTGAGAAAAAAAGCACACATCCTGGCTTGAAGAAGAATTTAATGTCAACAGATAATCATAAAGTTAAAACTTTACACTGGAGTCCTTCAGTTCCCATCTTCATTGCTATTCATTGTCACTGATTTAAACTGGGTTGGAGATACACCAAGGAAAACTGTTGAGCGACATCGCTAGCCAGGCAACACATCCAGTGGAACCCGTATGAGAAAGACCTGTTTAGCGTTGAGCGTTTACATGTGAAATAAGGCGGATCGTATGAAGAACAGTATAAAGTTTGTGGGCAATTGTATTCTATTATTATTATTTCCCTAGGTTCAGAGTGGAACACAGGTCTTCAACAGAATGTTTCCATTTTTTCCTGTCCTCCGCAGTCCTCTTAAGCTGGCCCGATGATTACCCATAATCTCTCATCTCTCCCGCACACGATCTCCTCTGTGTCATCTAGGACGCCCCATTAGTTGTTTCCTATTCAGGTTCCACTCAAAGGCTTGCCATGAGATATCATCCAATTGTCTCCTCACAGTGTGTCCGATCCAGTCATGGCACCAGCTAAAATAGGCTCCTGTCAACAGAGTAAAATGGTGATGTTCTAGAGAAGCCCTATGTTCGACTCCAAATCCAAGGGATTAATAGTAGCAAAAATCAATGTCAATGTGAAGGAAATTAGTGGGGTATAATTATGAAAACTAATCATCATTACTTCTTTAGACTTTTTATAAACAGAATTTCTAAACAATTTTATATCACGTTAACACGTAAAGGATGTTCGTTTTTATAAAAAAAAACAGTGAAATGATAAAAAGAAAGACCGAGTTACTGGTGGGGCTTCATACAGGCGGCTACAGAAGACAACATTTGAAGCAGGCTAATAGCAACAAATGGAGGAGAGAAAGGTTTATTTACAAAAGAATGTTCGGCTTCTAACTCTGTCCGTTGGAACTGGAGCTCGTAGACGTAGATATTTAGGAATGATTTCATTTTTTAAGCATCGAATGCTGAAAACATGATGATTTTCATATCTTGCTTCAGTTTGTGAAAGTCGAGTGAGTTTGTTGACAAGTCTTCGTACAGGAAGACCATAAGTCATGTTAATATATGTGTAAAACTTGGGCACTGTGGTAGTAAGTAATACTTACTACCACAGTGCCCAAGTTTTACACATAAGAGAATGTTCGATTAAATTTTCGTACAGAAATCCCGTCTATTATAAATTTTCATTTCTTATAAATTACTATGATGTTGGATTGGATGGTGGTAATGCCTAAGGGTTTATCACATCATCAAAGGAAACTGTTTCTTCTTCCTATAGTTACTGTGCTACACTAAATCATCTGCATGAACTTGATATTCATTAGATTATTAAGTTTTTCTTGCTTATAGATAAACGGAAATTTCTAATTTCAGTCATTTAATATCACTATCACATATGTGTTACTGTCATTATCCAGTTTGACAATTTTTTTGGCAATTCTAAGTATCTTATTTAACTAATATATTGATTGTGTTGTGACGCAAACTGTGACTTCATGTAGTACAAGAATTTTGTATAAGAGATAACCTAAAAGTTGTTTAAAATAGACTTATTGACAAATATATATGATAAATTTTTGTCTCTCTAAACATCACATTCTTTAAATCACTTATGTTTGTGTGTGATGGTTGTCACTGAGTCATTAATTGATCGATTCAGGCAGAAATTTAAACTATACTTCATTGTAGACAATATCATATATGAAATATCATTGATCGAGGTTATATATATATATATATATATATATATATATATATATATATATGCATACATACAAGCACACAAAAGTATATCACGTTTGACTGACTATCTTGCGTAACAGAAAACACATCACATTTACATACGATGTATTGATTCTGATTCCACTGCTCAATAACTTATCCACCAAGCAAATAAATAAACAAATAAATATTTTGAAAAAACTGACAAATTTTCACAATGCAGTGGTGCATACGAAATTATTTCGTGTAAAAAGAATGGAAAAGCCCGAGAGGAGTCGATCGAAATGTCTCCAGGTCACCAGATCCTTATTATAGAAACTGAGTTTTGTGGATCAATTATTCAATATCAATTTGTCAGATTAAGGCTACTTCATACACAACCCCCACCATATTGTTTATTATTAGTGATTTCTGTCAGGTTTTCGCTCCTTTAGATCTTAGTTATATTTGTGTGTGTTTATGTGTGGATTGAATGCCTCAATGAAATATGTCTAGATGAAGTCAACTACACCTCATATGATATTGTGAAAAGTACTCTGTGTGATTCATACTACCTTGTGCATGAATGATGTGATTAGTATAAGCAATGATTATAGATATGGTAGAGAAGATTTGTAGCTCAGGTGGATGATTTTGATGTGGTTGTCTTCTCTGAGCTGGATGGTTAATTTGCGAAGCTTTCATCATCCTATTGGGTGACATCTTCGGCGCATACTTCAATTTGAAGCGGGCTTTTAGATTTCTCCACGAGTTTTATTAATCATCTCTCCTGGTAACCTTCGACGTGATTGGTTGTTTTTGTGTGTTTTCACACCGTCTAGGTTACTTGTATTGGAACTGATTGTTTCTGTGACTTGAGCTTTGACCCTTTGTGTGTGAAGTTTCTTTCTTATTGGTTGATACATTTTGTCTATCTCGATGTGTCTATTGATTGATGATTCACTGGAGTGCCAAGCTTCTAAAAATTCTCTGGCATTCTTGTTGTTTCCTCTGTCTAATATTTGAACGTTGTCCCAGTTGAATTGATGTCCGTGGTTGTCTGTGTGTAGTGATATGAGGGAGTGGATATCATGTCTTTTGACGGCTAGCTTGTGTTTGTGGATACGAAGACGAAGGGGACGTCCACTTTGGCCAATGTAGTGTTTTTCACAGTTGTTACAGTTTATTTTGTAGATGATGTTGGATTTGTCTACTTTTGCTGTAGAGTCTTTTGGTTGACATAGAATTGAGTGAAGCGACTTTGTTGGTTTGTGTAGGACATCAATTCCTAAAGTTTTGAAGAGTCTTGTAGTGATTTCTGAGATATCCTTTATATATGATAAGGCGATTAACCATCCAGCTCAGAGAACACAACCACATCAAAAGCAGTGATTATGGATGTTAACTGAAGCTAACACTCAGAGGTTATCGTCCGACTGGCAGAGACCCAATTTACCAATTATCAGTAATGGTAGTTTTAGTATGTAAAATAATTTTGTATGGGTTTTCTACTAGGTATTGTCTGATAAATGAATTCCACCCTCATCTACCCTTGCCACACTCCATCCATCATTTATAAGGAAAATGAATGACGTATAACTGAATCCGTCTTTGTTCTAGTTGTAAGGTATTATTAGATACCTTTTACATAGTTTGTGGCTGGTAGTTAGGATTATCAGATTGAGCAAAAAGTACACTGCAGTAGAATTAAGCATAAGTGAAATGTAATGTACTTTAAGATGTATGGGGTGCCATGAGCTTAATCATGTTTACTTTCCATAGCAAGGCGTCTGTGCAACCTGATAATTAACTCGTATAGATGATCAGGACTTTCATCAAAGGCAGACACACGGAGAGCTAATCAGAATGATAGAGTTTACCTTTGCAGTTGAATCTGAAAGACCTGCATAAGCTGATCCTTAGGCGGAAAACATTTCAGTAGAAGCAGTTTCATTATGCATACGTCAAATAAGTAATCAGTCAGTCAGATATATTATTGGTTGGAGGGTTTCATCACCAGCTGACATCAGTGAGAGGACCATTGGAAAACCTGCAGGGAGTACTGGGAAGCTGTTTCATCAGCCTAGTTTGGGACTCTTCATCAGTTCGCACCCACCAACAGGTTTCGAACTAACGACTTTCTGTTTACAGGGCCACTGAGCTCGTAGACCATTAAGCCACTGAGACCCTTCAATCCAATGGCCACCTAATGAATTCTAACTTCTGCCAATTCATGACGTAGTGCAACCACTTCTCAATGTCTTCTTCGATAAGTTACTGCCTCACCTTCAACCTGTTGCACTCTTCTGGTTACGGCTTCCCACTAGAACTCCAGATAAACTGCATGAATAGGGACAGCAGCTAGTGAGCATCAGATTAATTTTCAGTTATTGGTTTTGTAGGGATTTTTTTCTGACTGGTTGGAGGATTTCATCATCCCGTATTGTGGGTGTGAACTGCCGATGAGTCCCAAACTAGGACGAAACGGCTGTCTAGTACTTCCAGGTTTTCCAGGAGTTCTCTAACTGTTATCAGATCACGATGAAACTCTCAAATCAATCAAACACAATCCCTACAAAACCAATACTTGAAGATATTTTATTGACAGGCGTTTTCCTCCCAACAACATGAACAGTTGTAAAGTGTTCATAGGTGGCTTTCGAAGTCACACGCTTACTCGTAGCCGTGACGTTTATGACTATCCAACTGAAATCACACGTATTCCATAACTTATATCACATGCTTTTTTGTTCAGCTACTTTGTTTATCTAGGAATCAGTAGTCCATGTAATTATAATCGATGATTTAATTACATAATAGTTAGTTATTTTGATTGTTAGTACATTCAACTTGTAATTGATCAGTAGATACGGAGAAATATTAATTTATTGATTGTTAGTTTGTACTCTTATAGGTTTCGTTACAGATATACATGTATGTTATTATATGTCAAATACAAAATAAATTATGTGAAAACTTGAGGGAACTAGTGTATTTCCTGACAGTGAGATTGATTTAATTTCAGCTTACATTTAAGGTATTTAGACAATTGAATATGATTTTGCTATGCTACACTGATGATGTGAAGTTACATACACACACACTCTGAATCACGTCTATCGACCGAAATCCCTCGGTTAATTTATGCATTCAACTTAGAATGTCAAAAAATGTCTTTGCATGCCTACTTTTAGCACGGCATATATATATATATATATATATATTTCTGTTACTGATAGGATCCCACATATTTTGGTATTGACTGTTTAATCTTGCATATATGGTATGTTATCATTCTCACACATTTTGGTATTGACTGCTAATTTGTATATATGGTATATTATCATTCTCACACATTTTGGTAGTGACTGCTAATTTTGTATATATGGTATATTATCATTCTCACACATTTTGGTAGTGACCGTTAATCTTGTATATATGGTATATTATCATTCCCACACATTTTGTTACTGACTGTCAAACTCGCACATATGGTATATTATCATCTCTCACGCACTTTGTTATTGGCTATTAAGATAAATTATTTCAAATGCTGTTAGCTGTCCATATTGTTGTAAAATGTATAAATACCATGGCTTTCTTTATCGTTGTTGCACTTCAATACACAGTCACAGTCCAGCCTTTGTCTTTTGATATTTGCGTGCTTTACTAAATCGGAAGGTACGACAAGCAGATAGGCAGATTAGTTCAGGCGCAGACAGAATAAGGTGAAAACGTCTTCATTCAATTCCCTACAGTTATAACAAATTGGCGACGGGGTTTACCTTAATTCATTGCAGTTATAGCAAGCAAACGACGACAGTTTTTATTCTGTTCAGCGCAACTATATAACATTTTTGACTGTGTTAATTACAACCCAATTACAATGTCTATCTCTCTGGACGATCTCAAATCTATCTTGCAGCAGCAGCAAGTTCAGAATGAAGCAGCTCAACTAAAATTAATCGAAGCTCTCACTCAGAAGCTGTCCATTCAAGTTCCATCAACATCTCATTCTGACAAATATGAAAGCATCTCAAATTCCATCAGTGAGTTCAACTACGACCCAATATCTGGTCTCGTATTTGATGCATGGTTCAATCGTTACGAAGACGTCTTCCGTATTGAATGCTACATGTTTGATGATGCTGCCAAAGTCCGATTGTTACTAAGAAAACTTGGTACTGTTGAGCACAACAGATATGTTAACTTCATTCTGCCTAAGAACCCACGTGAGTTATCATTCGATGAGACAGTCACCGTTTTATCACAAATCTTTGGTGAACAGTCATCCATGTTTAATATTCGGTATCAATGTTTTCAGTTGACAAAAATGCCTTCCGATGATTATGTGACTTACGCTGGCAAAGTGAACAAGGAATGTGAAAGGTTCAAACCACACGAAATGACATCAGATCAGTTCAAGTGTTTGATTTTTATTTGTGGGTTGAAGAACCCAGAAGATACTGACATACGAACTCGACTTCTGTCACTCGTGGAACAAGACCCGAAAATGACTTTACAAATGGTGACAGCAGAATGCCTACGTTTAATCAACTTGAAGCACGATACTGCTATGGTGGAGTGCAAACGACAGTCGTCTGAATTTGGTTCGATTAACACAGTGAAAAGTCCTCCGATCACCGTTAAGCACACAGAACGTCAGTCTCAAAATTCAGCTAAACCTCCTTCAGTGTGCTGGCACTGTGGTTCGTGGCATTTTGTCAAGTTCTGTCCTTTCAAGAAGCATAAATGCCGTAATTGTCACCGTTTTGGACATAAGGAGGGTTACTGTACACCGCAGAAAAATTCTTCGGTGAGGAACAGAAGTAGTCGTTTCAAGCCGAAACAATCTCCTCGAGTACAGACCGTTTATACAACTTCCAAAGTCGAGTTCGCCAGCAAACGTAAGTACATAACACTAGATATTAACGGCAAACGTATTCGTCTTCAGTTGGATACGGCATCAGATATCACCGTAATTTCCCGAACTACGTGGCGCAAACTTGGTTGCCCACAGATTCTGCCGACCGAGCATGTCGCCAAGAATGTCTCTGGAGATATACTGAAACTCGTGGGTGAGATAAATTGCCAGGTTCAGTTTGGTGAGCATCACTTCAATGGTGTATGTTACGTTACAAACTACCATGATTTGGATTTGCTTGGTCTTGACTGGTTAGACAAGCTCCATATCTTTAATGTACCATTAAATTCAGTATGCTCTAATGTTTCGTCTTCACCACACAACGTTGTTCCCGGAGATGTATCTGATCAATCTCTCTTGCAACGCCGTCGTCAAAAGCACGCTTCTGTCTTCCAGGACAAACTTGGTTGCTGCAAACTGTTTGGCATCCAGCATATTCGTAGCCCCCCGTATCATCCCCAATCGAATGGACAGACTGAACGTTTCGTCGACACCTTTAAGCGTGCTTATGCAAAAGCGAAGGGGGAGGGAACAACAGAAGAAATTTTGGATAAATTCTTGCTGCATTATCGTACGAATGAAAAAGGACAGTTATGTGTCAGACACACAGATCACGCTCTATCCAGTACCACGCAAAGGTCAACTCGACAAAGAAGAGCTCCGAAACCTTTTCAAATAGATCCAAAAAGCAAGTCCTACACTCTTTACGGGGGGAGGTGATAGGATCCCACATATTTTGGTATTGACTGTTTAATCTTGCATATATGGTATGTTATCATTCTCACACATTTTGGTATTGACTGCTAATTTATTATCATTCTCACATTTTGGTAGTGACTGCTAATCTTGTATATATGGTATATTATCATTCCCACACATTTTGTTACTGACTGTCAAACTCGCACATATGGTATATTATCATCTCTCACGCACTTTGTTATTGGCTATTAAGATAAATTATTTCAAATGCTGTTAGCTGTCCATATTGTTGTAAAATGTATAAATACCATGGCTTTCTTTATCGTTGTTGCACTTCAATACACAGTCACAGTCTAGCCTTTGTCTTTTGATATTTGCGTGCTTTACCAAATCGGAAGGTACGACAAGCAGATAGACAGATTAGTTCAGGCGCAGACAGAATAAGGTGAAAACGTCTTCATTCAATTCCCTACAGTTATAACAGTTACCTCAGTACTATTCCAATATCTAGAAGAAGATGTGAACCCCCACCCACCCTAACTGTCTTTAATTTTAACCGGATCAGTGGAAAACACAACTAAGAATATGTTAATTTTCAATGGGCGAGTTGATAAACGAATAAGATATCTCTTCCTTGATAACTTCAAAGCTTCTTCACCTGGTAAGTAATCAAAAAAGCTTGAGAAACAACGTCATACTGTTTGAATTCTATGAAAGTTTTGATTTTACAATATTTACATGGATAATAATAAGGATTCAATGGATCTGAGAGATTAAAAGACTTGAAATCATCTCCTCCATTGAAAACGAATTCGAACAATGTCACCAACAAACTCCAACCATTGGTTCCTTGAGTCTTAAAGACTCAAGTAAGGCAGTTTACACCTGCCAACGGAGCTCAAATGAACAGTTGAAGATTTCACTCACTGATACCATATTTTGGTCCAGCTATTATTAACAGCTTCAAAACCTAATCCTACACCAGCTAACATCGCGGATCGAAAAAAAGGTGGTTCGCAATGCATAACCGGTTAAAGTTCTACGAAGCATTTCGCATATATGTCTGTTTTGACTACGGGACTTAACCTCATCTACTACTATGTGTAAAATCAAGTCCAGATTGAGGGAAATTAAGAATAATCCTATTTTTTTCATGACTTAATCACTAAACAGAAGCGTCCTTTTAGGGGAAACAAAACATTTGGAAAATAAAATGGGCAAGGTTAAAGTACCATATCCGCAGTCAAGGTCTTTTAAGGTTGACCTCAAAGGATCAGTTAAATTCATGAGACGCTTCCGAAGGTCATTCCAAATAGAAATCATGTCTGTATTTGTAGATTTGGTTAGTGAATTCCGTGAAGATCAAGCAATTAACTGCTGTGTTAATAATGGATTAATTGGAGTGATTAAGAGTTGTGTTTGTGGAGATACTATGACATTCAAGCAATACTACTTTGTTGGTGATAAGTATTGTTATGGATGTACTTCATTTCATAAGTGAAAATCTGTTCCTGAGAGTAAGTACAGTATTTTACTTATTCTATAGGTACTTTTTTCTTGAAGTCTAAGCTATCTTCGACGGATTTCCTACGTCTTTTGTAATATTGTGCTTCACAAAGACCTGTAATGTCAGCAGCAGCTGATACAGAAAATAGTCTAGTCTCTACAGTGTAATGGTATCAGTGCTGTAAGGTCATAGCATTATTGAAGTTGCAGGTGAGTAGTTGTTCACATCGATGAAATTATCCTCATTAGGAAGAAGTAACAGGGGGAGGAGAAGGGCGAATCAAGTGTGGACGCTTGGAATCAACGACACTCCACTTCGAGAAGTTTTCGTGGAAAAAATTAAGATCTGTATTTGATATTCCATAACAGTGATTACTAGTGGATTTGGTAGACGACACACCGGATGCATTCACATAAAGTCATTCTACATGACTCGTCTGAAAAACGTGTAAAGTACACCTAGCATACTGAAGTGTTCCTATAGAGAATTTAAAAAAAAACAGATTTAGTTTCTCTTTGAATAAATTACTTCAGCTGCATGAACAGGAAAACTTTACCAGATCGTGTTTACATTTCAGAGGTACAAAACTCAAAAAATAAGTGTACTGACTGATTCGTGTATATTTACTTATTTCGCATGGCGTGTTTTATTGTTCCCTCTCTATTATTAAGCATCCATAGGGTAGGATTTATTACCAAATGAATTAAATTGAATTTGTTTAGGGGAGACATTGCTTCATCCTTAATTTTTGGAATACATGGGTAACCAGAACAACCTACCTCTTGCGACAAAGCTTGTGCTGGTAAAGTATGAGAGATGCGGCAAAATATGTACCTGGATGTCCGCAGTGCCAGTTGATGGAAGGAGATCGGTGCATACAACCACCTCTGCAGTCAGTTACAGTTACGGCAGTAAGTGATCTCTTGTCCGTAGGTGTGATGGGTTGGTTCCTGCAGATATCAAGTGGCAAGCAGTACCTCTTGGTGATGATGGGACATGATACACGATGGGTAGATACCATCGCGATCCCTGATCAACGCGTATGAACCATGACTGATGTAGTAGTTCGACACATTGCCACACAGACCATGGTGTACCAAACACGAAAATGACAGATTAGGGTCCTTATTTTGAAAGTGAAAATTTACTTCCTGTTGGCAATAGCTGGATATCCGAACAGCACCATATCATCCACAAACGAATGGTTTGACAGAGAGAAATAACCGTAAATTGAAGGGGTGGCTGGCCTCGAAGGGAGGTAACTCCAAGACAGAGCTTTCATCTATCCTACTAGCACATCTTGCTTCCACCCAGGGAACAACAAGGTAATCGCTATTTCACTTGATGCTGAGGAGGAAACCATGACTACCAATACACAGCACAGCCTGGCCTTTCTACCAAGAGTGGAATATGACGAGACTGCGAACAAAATGGAAAGATGCCGCTAGGAATGTAGGGAGTAAACAGAAGAAAGACGTCATGAAATCAGAACAACGAGAAAAGGTGAGATGCATAACCTTTGAGGTCGGCGATCAAGAAAAGTGTAGAGAAAGAAAGTATGCCGTCAGATGTGGGCCAGGTTCACGAAATCTCATTCCGAAGTGGGAAGGGTGACACAGTGTCACCGGAAGACATGGTCCACTTTATACCATAAAAAGAGGAAATAACCAGAAACGGGTTAACATCAGCTAATTTCGGAAATGGATTTAGTGGGATAAGGAAGCCGGGATCAAAGCACAACAGGTAGGTTTAGAACCAAGAAGGTCTAAGCGGCTCCTTTCGAAACCACTTGATGGGGGATGAGTGTGGTGTGCGCTACTGACACGATTCGTCAGTAGTATGTAAAGAGACACTCATCGACACACAAAAATACCAGAAAGCGGAGATAGAGATTTGACGTCAAAAAGAGGAAATCAACCAATATTGCGGCAACAAATGGGAGAAACGAAAAGAAGGCAAGGGAACACAATACAAGGGTAGAAGTTGCACAGCACGGAAGATCTGTGCAAATAATGACTTTCAGATTGCGTGTACACTATTTCGCTTTATAGAGAAGACAAATTATTGATAAACATTCCTTTATCAAGTCTCTTGTCTTCTATCCATACCGTAGGACAGGCTGTGTATTGGTAATAGAATTCCAATTCACTAATTACGCCTTTGAAGTAGAAATAAAACAACGATAGGATTCTAAATATAAATGCTTTGATGACTTAGAGAAGGAAAGGAACTCTTCTCCATGTAAAATATGCTGAGATGTTTCTAATGGAAAATTTAACTCTTTTAGGGACAATGAAGCTTAAAACACAGAATATTAATGTGAAGATTTTAGTTAGCGGTCTGAAACAACAGGATTTCATCCTTAGACCTCCTGAAGCATAGGAAAAGGGATGGATGAAGAAAACCGACATTAACGGGTCAATACGCTTATTTTTTGAGTTTTATACCTAGTGTGATAAGTTGTGTTTGGCAAACAGACTTAGAGTAACCTATTGTAAATGACTGTCCTAGTGAGGGAATTAAGATTATCCCATGAATAACTCAGTAGAAGCGTCAGTGGTTCGATAACAGGATGCTTGCCAACTATGCACAGGGTCCGATTTCGATTTCCGCCTGACACACTAGTAAACATCGCTTAGCTAGTAGTAATTCTAGTAAAAAAGAAAGGCTGCGCATGATTCTAGGAACTCCGACCCATAAAGAAAACACAACAGGTACTGAAAATTCAAAGCTGAAAGCTTCAAGTCGGAAGTCAAAGCAATGAAAAAAGGTTCAGTAGAAAAATGATTATCCAGGATAGATTCTTCATCAGCAGCAATGATCAACAGAAGGCTGAGTACATCACTATCCAGAGTCTTTCCTGCAGCTAAGCCCGTCCTCGTCTATCAAACAAATTGCTCATTGGTGCAATCAAAAATCGATAGATATCCTTCTCATGTTACCTCCAACTGTGTATACAAATTTACATGTATCTGCGGGAGCAGTTACATTCGAAGGACAGAAAGAAGGGCATATCTACGATTTTCTGAACATGTACCAAAAAGCTTACGTCTAAAGGGAACAAATGCTTTAAACAGTGTCATCACCAGGCATCTTCTCGACACGGGTCTTGAGGTGGACCTGGCGAGGTCGTTCAAAATTATCAATAGGCAAAAGAGCTCAATTCTCCTTAAGTTTGCTGAAGCCATTTCCATCAAGCGCCTGAAACCTGATTTCGGCGTCCAGAAAGAAGCGGTTATCAGTCTTCCTTTGCCCTGATAACTGGATATTTTCGTCTCTCTTTCATCTGAATGGGTAATGCTGAAAAGTTTCCATTGTATATGATTATTATTGTTTGGAATAGTATTTAATATTATATATATATATATATATTATTATTATTATTACTGTATGCATATATTGATTGATTTTTGTTTAAAATGAACTCTGTGCAAGCATGTTAAAATTGTTTCTATAGACATACTTAATAATGACTTCGGTCTGTAAGCAGCTGACGAGAAGGTAACAAAATAGATGATGGTACTACTTTATTCTGCAAAAACTTTAGTTCTTGCTTTGTTCAAATTCATTAGGGGAATAAATGTATGAAATTTCTTGATAAGAATTTAGCTTCTCTTTTATTGTTGAGTATTTCAGTGCGTAAATTTTTTAAGAGAATGAGGAAAGTCAGGTCAATAACAGTTATTCTTATTTATTGGGGGGGGGGGTAATTATTTTAGGTATTTTTTTGTTGAAATCCCCTACATATGGACTTAATTTCTTGATTTGCATTCAAGTGAGTTAATGGAGTGAGTTAGGTCACCTAAATTTATCAATAATCATCCACATAAACTGATGAACTTCTCATCCTTTTGAAAAGAATACAATGTTAACAGTGACATCAATAACACACAGATCTTCTTTGTGTAATATTAATATTCAACAGGTAAACTGCTTAAGTAACTACTTCCTCTTCATATTTTAAAGCTTATCATTAATGTGAAAGATTGGTTCAGGAAAGGAATGGAGAACTGAGACATTATTCTTGTTTATGTCATAGGTTAATAATGTGTGTGTGTTAAGTGTGGCATTTATAAATACTCATTCTTTCTTTGTTGTCAGGCATATTTGGAGTTATTCTGTTAAATGATGAATATCCATCTCTTGTAGTAGAAAAGTTACTGAGGAAGTCATTTCGAAGCATAATTCCTACTAGTCTTTGATCTTGATAAACTATTCTCACTTGCCTCTTTTCTTTTTGTTTCTCTGTCTCAGTTATATCACATTTTCGTTCGATTTAATCCACTATTTAACTAGATGATGATTGATTTTCATTGAATGCAAGCATTTTGTCTGTATTGACAAAACCAATATGATCATGTGATTTTATATTATTGGCTGATTATTTGTCCTTAACCGTAATCGAAAAAGAGAACAAAAACAATATTATTATTTCATACATTTATTCTCCTTAATGAATTTGAACAAAGCAAGAAGAAGAGTTTTTGAAGAATAGATTGATACCATCATTTATTCATCTCGTTGGCTTCTCATCTACTTGCACAGAGCTAATTTTTGAACAAAAAATCAATCAATCAATAAAAAAAATTATCCCAAACAAAACTAATGATACACAATGGAAAATTTCGGTGTTACGTTATCAGATGAAAGAGAGGATGAAAATGTTCAGTTACCAGGGTAAGGAAATACTGATAACCGCTTCTTTCTGAACGAGTAAATCGGGTTTCAACCCCTTGATAGAGAATAGAAATCTTTTACCTATTGATAATTTTGAATGATCTTGCGACGTCCACCTCAGGACCCATGCCAAGGATATGGCTGGCTATGGCACTGTTTAAAGCACTTGTTCCCTTTTGGCATAAGCTTTTTGGTAAATGTTCAGAAAATCGTTGATATGTCCTTCTTTCTGTTCTTCCAATGTAACTGCTCCCGTAGAGCATATTCTCCTAGCTCTATAGCATAGAGTGTTCGTTTAAAGCTCTTTGGTCAAAAACTATTAAAATGTATGTATTCTCCTTTTCACTGTAGGCTTTCGGTGAATTGACTTCGGGAGACTGGCATCTTCCAGGCGTTGCATGGCAGTGTCGAAGAAATGGAACTTTCCATCATTCTCATATTCCATAGTAAATTCAGTATTTGTATGTGCGTCGTCGAATAATCTGAGTTGGTAAGAAGCATGACTTTCATTGTCACACACTACAAACGTGTCATCGACATATCGACAATAAGATGTTTCGTCGATTGCATGCCTCAACTTTGTTCTTTCAGGGTTGGACATGAAGATAACTGCTAAAACAGGGCTAAGTGGAATACCCATATCTACACCGTCTAATTGGCGTTAAAGAGTGTTGACAAACTGGAATTGCGCATCCATGGTACACAATAGCAGAAGACGTTTGAATTCCAACTTTGGGAGCGGGAGAAGATCAGACTGCTGACAAGTTATCTCAGTAGTTTCATTGATTGGGATCCTTGTGACAAGAGTCATGAGGTGGACGTCGCAAGATGGTTCGAAACTATCAATAGACAGAAGAGTTCTATTCTCCTTTAGTTTGCCGAAGCAATCTCCATAAAACTCCTGAAACCCGATTTGTGCGTCCAGGAAGAAGTGGTTATCAGTATTTCCTTGCCCTGGTAACTGGATATTTTCAACCTTTCTTTCATCTGATTACGTAATACCGAAAGTTTCAACTGTGTATCATTAGTATTGTCTGGGATGAAGTTTTATTATTAGATATAATATTATTTTTTATTCCTTTACTTACAGGGTTTCAATCTGCAAGCTTGAAGTTTCGGAAGCAGTCTCAAACACAACCTTCCCTCTTTACCAGTCTTATTACTGACTGAGCGAGGTTTAGGATTGCGTCTGTGGCCGGAAATCGAACCCCAGACCACCTGCGGGATTGGCGAGCATTCTACCGCTGCGCCACTGACGATATATATTATTATTGCATGCATATATTGATTGATTTTTGTTTAAAAGTGAACTCTGTGCAAGTATGTTAAAATTGTTTCCATAGATGTACTTAATAATGACTTTAGTCTGTAAGCAGTTGATGAGAAGCTGACGAAATAAAAGATGGTACTATTTTGTTCGCAAAAACTGTTGTTTTTACTTTATTCAAATATTATTATTATTAATAAAAATAATGCTCTCCATTTAGTTTAGCTGAAAGATAGTCTACCAGCTCATAGATAAAAAATAAATTATCTGAGGCATAGTGTTCATAGAGAGAGCACTTTTCGTCAGTTTAATACCATATAATCATTTAAAGCAGAGTTTTATGAACTCAGCTGAAATGAATTCTCAGTTGGGAAGTTGTATTGTAATGAGATTAAAGCGAATGAAAATACTGTACAAGAGAAAGAATAGCAAGTAGTGAATATAAATCTCCTCCACTGTGAATTATTTCGAGCTGTGTCAGCAGCAGTCTCCAGTCAGCATAGAGAGGAGACTAGGTAGACGACCTATACCTTCTAACATGGTTCAAACCAACGGTCCATTTTTTCATCAGATAATTCCTCACTGTTTATAAGTTTATTTAGCTATCAGTGTGGCGTGTGCTACTGATAAGATTTATCAGTAGTATGTAGAGAGAAATTCATCGACACAGAAAAATGTCAGATAGCAGGGGGATAGATTTGACATTGAAGAGAGAGCAAATAATTCGACTTTGTGGCTAAACATGGGAGACACGAAAAGAAGACAAAGGAATACAATACGAAGGACAGGAATAGTACAACACGGAAGATCTGTGTAAATGACGATTTTCAAACAATCGACAGTATAGAATCCTCTAAGGTGACATTCGTAGCA
Source organism: Trichobilharzia regenti (assembly GCA_944472135.2). Classification (NCBI taxonomy): domain Eukaryota; kingdom Metazoa; phylum Platyhelminthes; class Trematoda; order Strigeidida; family Schistosomatidae; genus Trichobilharzia; species Trichobilharzia regenti. The sequence goes on from OX235263.1 coordinate 47,386,329, forward strand.
CAAACACATTAGCAAAAGCCAGTGTCCCAAGGGGACATTACTTGTTAAAAGACAGTATGTAGAGATAAGATAAGATAAGCTTTATTCCAAATCAGTACTTGTGATACAGAATGGAATTCTCAGCATTTTTTTACTACAATATTGCATCCAGTTAGTACGTTAACAATAAATAAAGTTCTACATAGATTAAAGTTATCTCAGTCAGTTTTGACAACAACATATTAGCATGTTAGCATGTACCATGTTCAAAGAAGTTTTACCACCTCAAAATTTCTTATATGGTTATATGACTGGATGTAAGTAGTTCTATGGGGACAGCAATGGCCAAGCATATAGAATCACTGGTCATCTACAGATCGGAGAGGCTAGGTATACCGTGTAGATGCGCATACCAAAGTGTTATAGACACAACTTTAGACAGACAGGCTAAACTGAGGATAGTAACAGCAACAACTCTGATAGGTAGCTTTCTGCATATAACTTTAAATCTCATTCGTCGTATCTCCGTAGGCACTCATACAACAAATGAGAGATTATAACTTCTACAGTACTTTTAAAGGTTTCTCTGAGAATTTGAGTGCAGATATAGTTTCTCAGTAATCTCACAAGAGTACATTGTCTTCTATTAAATCTTAGTTTACATCATACCTCGAGCGTTGTTTGATTCGCATGACTTAGGAAATACAGACATTTTATTTTTCGTTCTTTATTATCCTAATATCATTGAAACACAGAGTTGAGAACCTTTACAAACTCTGAAAGTCTAGTTTAACTGTTATGAAATGATTAGGATTTTATCACCCTTTACTAAAAGAAAAAATTACTTTGAAAGATTCTTTTTGATGGAATTGTTACGTAATCGTTAGTCCACTTGAATTTTTCTTCGTAATTCTCTCTATCATAGCAACACCTATTGATTCAAATGAACACGAACTAGAGGTATTTACTACTGAATAGCAAGTGAACCGATCAATATCACAGTTGAACAAATGAACAATAAGTTATTCAGTTGTAAATGGTATTTATTATATGAGCAAGACATTCAATGTTTCTCTAACTTATAGGGTAGTAATCAATTTAGTTTATTTAATCTATTTTTTCTTTGCTTTGAAGTTCGTATAGTGGTTGGATTGATTTTCTTAGGGTAGGGTCACTAGTCCTGGTCCCTATTCTTACTAGTTTTCTCGGGCTTAGGATCGGCAAGTAAACTGTCACCTAACAGATATGCAAGAGAAATATGGATGGATTGAGTGTACGTTGAGGAGACAATCGATCAACATCATGCTTCTGGAAGGCACTTGAGGAGAGGAGCCTGAATTGGGGACGACAAACTGGACGTTGGTCCGAGTATGACGCGGAGGCGATCAAGTAAGAAGGAAATGAAGGTTTATGGTTGATCGTGGAGCCAGTTAAATTGGTACTGTGGAGAACAGAATGAAACATCGATGTGCTGTTGAATCCGAAGGTTCCACTTGGAACCCAGGGGAATTATAATACAAACAATAAATAATCAATTCAGAATATCCGGTCACACTTGGCGGCAAGTGGACAACTCACCAGTGGAAACGTCATCATTCACTAGGAGGTAAGTACATCCAACTACCTAGGTGGAAAACAAGTTTAAATGCTCGTTCTGGTTTCCATTACTAGTCACCAACAGAAAAATAACAAAAATGTATTTTTCTTCTTTTTAGTTGACAATATTATTTCTAAAAACCCTGAAAATCATACATATATTGGTTTAACAAACTAAAAAGCAATATATCTATTAAATCGATTATTAAATTGTCATTAATTTAATCACAAAATATTATTTTTACAACGGTGCACTAATAATTAATTATAAACAAGCAAACAGTATCTAACTAATTATCTTAAGAATGACAGAAATAGAAAGAAAGCAAGATGTAGAATATATATATATATATATATATATATATGATGATGAAAATAATCAATACTTTTAAAATACAAATCGTATGACTTGCATAAGTGCTAAGAATTCAAATAGGTTTATATAGGATAAACAGTAAAAATGAAGAATTACACTAAAATTTATGCTGATTGCAAATAATCAAGAGGTGTGATGAGGTGGATACAGAATACAGTGAGTTACGAAAAGATGACACGCCTTTATATTTAAGATTGTCAGCTGGAATGACTGACAGTAGAACTCGATGTTAAATAAAAATATTAGCTAAGTATTAAAGTTAGATAAGGGACTGATATCAGTTAGAGAATCACTGAAGACGAGGAAGTATTGTTTCGTCCTTGTTCGGATTCTTCAGAAGTAGGCACCCATAACATCACCAGGGGCTAAACCTATGACCTTCAGAGTAGGCGATGGGTTCATCGACCATTCAGACGATGGGACGAGATCCACTCGCCTATAAATTCTAACTTCAACCCCAGAAGTCGTGGCCCGTGGGTCGGGCTTGAGGAAAGCTACTCGCTATTTACACTGACTGGTGATGGGTAGCCTTACATATCGCGAATAGGAGGAAGTTGGAATTAATGAGCTAATGGATTCTGTCTGAGTGGCTGAATGGTTGTGGGCTTGATCTCTGGTTAGGTCATGGTTGCGTATGACCGAAAAGTCCTTAAGTAGGACGGAACCGCCATCCAGCACATCCTGGTTTCCAATAGTTCTTCAAATGATGTTGATCCCCTACCATACTTGAAACCAATAAATCCCTGGAAACTAACACTTGAAAATTCAGTATTACCCTTCTACGAGGCTTCATGGTTGGTTTTACTAACAAATTCTAATGATGCATTTGAACCAAAGCTAACTACTTAATCACCAGTAAGTTTCTCTTTAGGCTATAATATTCTTTAAATTAACTGAACAGAGTAACTTTAGAGTTGTGTTTTTTTCAAGATAAGAATGCTTCAAATGGTGACCTGTGTGAAAAACAGCTATAGTAAAAAGCATTTGATAGTGGACATCATAACGAATAACTTCTTATTCACACATACTTAAATCTATTACGTGACTAAAGGGAAGAAAGTCACTCTCTAAGTAACTTCAAAACAGTTATTTGCTCAATAACTTTCCATTAACATTTACCTCTGATTGACAAAACAGATAGAGTTAGTTATTCAAGATATTTTTCTGAGGAAATATATTCTTTGACACAATGAATCTGTTTGAGTAACAATTGAATAATGAGAAGATAATATTACTTTTTTAAGCAAGGAAAAAACGTACTTCCCTTTGTTTACTATAATGACAGAAAGCAATTCCTCTTGTTTAACTCTTAACCCTTTTCTTTTATTTTTTTTATTTCCTTGGTTCTATGTACTTTATTTAGTCAGAAATTCTAGAGTAATTAATTTACCGTATAGATATAGATATATTCATATGTCGAGCGGTTTATTGATCAATATTCAATATATACTTGTATCTTCTTATATATGAAGTTGATCAACTACTATTTATTGACCGTTTTATCCGTTTGAAATGGAAGAAAAATAAATAAATAAATAATAGTCCAATTCGTTAATGCGACCTGACGAATTTCTTGTTTGAAACAAAAGGAGAAATGAGATAAGTAAATGTAACAGCTTTCTAAGATAGTAATAATAATAATAATAAGTATTATTAGTTGGAAGAATGTATCTCGTATAGGGACAGTTAAGTTAATTAATTTAACAATATTACCATTAATCAATAAAAAAAAATTATATTTACAAAGATTCATGCAAAATATGGAAATTGTTCAGTAGATATATGTTATCATCAGCCAATTTTACAAATTTGTATTATACACATTGGGTCATATGAGTTATTAAGAAGACAGTTGCAGCGAAGAAAGTAAATCTTCTTTTCGACGAAGTCATCATCTAGATAGCTGTACATTCGTGTATTTATATCAAATGAATGGGAAAGTTCCAGAATAATTTCCGGTTAAGGGTCAAATTAATAAAAATTACAATTAGGAATTAGAATGCCATAATAAACAGGGGGACGGATAAAACTCAAATAAAGTAGCATCATAATAACTAAGAAGATTGACATTGTGCAGTTAAGGGTTAGAAATGTAGAAATAACAAAATAGACAGGATGTTTGGATAAAAAATCTAGTGAGATTATAACTAATATGACGAATAATTGTTTGTGCAGTCAGGGATTAAATATATAGAAATAATAAAATTAGAAAATAGACAAGAAGTTCGAATATGAAAATATGGTAGTGTAAACAGGAATTAAGAAAAACTTAAAAAATAACATGAGTAAACAGGAAATTTAGATTATAAGGTCAATGGGATGGCCATAACTAAAAAAACGTAATTTACTTGTGTTATGATGGCCATGGCAGGGACAGGGGTTGGACATATTTCTTTTGGATACAAAGCGTGGATTTGAGCTTTTGGACAGCTAGCGCCTCGGTTATACTCAGATGTCTTGAATTCACTCCCTTTGATAGGTTTGATTGAATCTTGTATATTACTTTGAAGGATTTTTCGAAAGGCGCTGAATGTCCTGAATTGACCAGATGTTCTGTCACTAAACTGTATACACGCTTTTGGTCTCTTTTTACTAACCAGGCTGGGTAGTGTTCACGAGCGCGTTTTTCAAGTCGGCGCATGGTATGGCCTATGTACTCAGCTTTACAAGAGCAAGTAAACTAGTATTTGCACGTTGAGGTGGCCCAATGCGACAGCTTGTCTTTCGTGTTCTGGCTGAACGGTTTCTTACAGGAAAACGTCAGTCGTAGGCTCGCGACGAAGTATGTTTTCCTCAGCGATTTGGAGAGGCGTTTACGAAGGATTTATGCTTTAATATCACCTTTGAATTCGAGATTAAGCAGAAGTACTTTCTTTGGAACGGATTGGACTTGTTCGGAAGTCTTTTTAGATTTGAGAATTTTGTCTATGAACCTGGGCGGGAAACCATTTTCCATCAGGGATTTTCGGAGATTACGCAGTTCTTTTTCAACCACTTCGTCTCTGCATATCTTCCTAATCCTCGAGGAAAGAGCGTATATCAAGTTCCTCTTTCTTCTCAGGGGCACGAAGCTTTGAAAGTTGATGAATTTTCCATTCTATGTAGGCTTTTTGTATATAGACCTTTTCAGAGAGTTGTTGGCGTTTCTTGTCAGATGGACGTCGAGGAAGTGGAACATTCCGTCGGATTCAGTCTCAAGTGTAAAGTCGATGTTTGGGTGGGCGTTATTCAAGATTTGAAGTAGGTTTTTTAAATCACAATTCTCACCACAAATAATGAAAGTATCATCGATGTATCTCTTGTATTATAGTGATATTTTAACAACAGAAGGCAAGGCACAGAAGTTAAGGTATATTTTCAAGTGATCAAACCAATACTTATGTATATACACTTTTTTATATTCTCTAGCCAATCATTGAGCGTGTGATTTTCGCTTATATTCAACGAAATGAAAAAGAATATTCAAATATACATAGTATTCTGTTGCTAATGGAGTAACTGTGGGAATATGTGAGAATAATATTCCATTGGAACACATTATCTGTATCACACCACCATAATATATGAAATATTATTAAATGTACATCAGTGACGAAGTATAGATGATGATATTTCTCCGAATTTGTAAGCGACCGGTAGACAGACAATTAACGTTGGCCATTTCCACTTGTTTGTTCATCTGGTGTGCATTGTGATCACTAATCATCATGACACAATACTGCAATTGGCGAAGTTCAACAATAGTGTCACAGGAGTGCGAACGCTTCAATCAACTTGAACCCAAGCTAGTAGTTGGTTAGCGACAATTGTCATTATCATAGCTGAAATATCAACGCTATTCACCAGCTAAGCAGAAAATTTTACCGAGATCACGTTTTTAAGTACTGTTCGGACAATGTGTTAATGGCTCGTTAGGGTTAGGATTAGGGTTAAGGGAAGTATTGGGGTTTGGCTTAGGATCAGGGTCATAATTCGGATAAGCGTTGCATTGAGGGTTAGTATTAAGGTTAGGGTTACGATTAGGGATAGGTTTAGAGTTGATGTCATTTCTTTTAATGTTTTATCATCTACATTTTCCTGGTAAGTAGTCATCGATCCTCTTAATGGAATTCAACCGAGGGCTTTTAGGGATGACCTTACAACAGTATACGAGAGATAAACGATTCACAAAAACAGCTCATCTTCAACCACCTCGCTGAATATGTGTACAGAAACTAGTTTAACTTAGCAACTGATGCTCTCCATTATAACTGGGATGTATTTTTAAGTCATGTCAGAGAAAGATACCCTGCTTAATGTGATTTCATGCATTTTCTTGTAAATATACATCACTTTTTTTTGCAAAATTCCTCATTTTTATGATCGGTCGGCTCAGAGTCGCTTGTGCGTTCGCATCACTTGGAACGCTATTGTTGAAATTCGCCACTGTAATTCAAAGTGAGAACGATGAATCTCTGTTAACTGATTCATAATATTCAACGGAGTTATGAGGATAAAAAGGAAATTGACCGTAATAACTGGTGAACTAATTCAAAGCGACTGATAGGACTAATGAACGACAACTAGATCAATGCTCTTGAACATAATTGATTAAGAGGATTGCTGTATAATGCAGTCATAGTTACTGAAGTTGTCAGCGTTGTGATAATTTTATTGAACTCAGTGCTTAATTTCAACTGCAGAGCTGTGGATGTCAATCTGAAGGCTGTCCCCACTGAATATGCATAGGGAATTACAACTGATGGAACCCAGTTCTCATATATCACTTTGATGACGAATGGTGTATTTGTAGAGATTCTCCTTCCGGTTCAGCTGATCAACAGAATTCTGGATTTCAATCATCACATTTAACATGAATTGTCTTTAGCTACGCTTGTGCAGCGAGTTATATTGACCACTGCTCTAGGAACTTAATTCTTCTTGCTCGCTCGGGAACACTTACCAGAGCAGCTAAATAAAGGTGTAGTAAAAGCCATCAACAGTTCAACACTAGACCTCCTGATCCATGCTGACCACAAGGTCAGCATTGAAGAGTCCTTCTCTATCATCTACCGGGTAGCGAATAAATTGCCAAAAAGCATCCAGGTAACGAATACTACAAACAGCAGAGGCTATTGTAATTCGCCTAAAACAACAGGTGCTATGTGTACAGAAGAAACAGGTTCAATCGCCATTATTGCCCTTACCTGCTGTGGAGTCTGCAAATTCATAAATACCTTATCACGTTGGCCTATTTTGACATGGCCCTTCATCCTGTGTATATCAATTCCCCTACCCCTTGTCATTACACGAATTGGTAGAAGTTAGAATTCATGCACTGGCCATTGAATCGGGTCCCAGTGGCTGAATGGTATACGAGCTTGCCTTGTAACCGGAAGGTCTTGGGTTCCAGTCCCAGTGGGTGCGTACTGTCGATGATTCCCGAACTAGGATGAAATAGCAGCTGTCCAGTACTCCCTGGTTTTCAATGGTTTTCTAACTGATATCAATCCGTGATCAACTCGTAAAAACATTACACTTGCATTAACTAAACTTTTTTTCTTATTTAAACGTAGTTGTTATTTGAAATAAAATTCTTCCCCAAATTTCTTTCTCTATCCCCGACTTTGACATGATCTTTCATCCATCTGAAGTTTATAACCAGTGTGAATAGATCTTAATATGAACACGACTCATTGGAATTTACTGCTATACATTCGTTGTCATTCATAATCATTTATTTTGTAATATTGGTGTTCAATTTCGTATAACAATTTTACACATTACCACATACATATATTTTGGACTATAATCTATCAACAACCCATTTCCAAAAAACTTTTGGAATTCTGACCTAAACGATTCGATGTTAGAGGATTTCATCATGCGTCGGTGGCACAGTGGTTAGGACTCTCGCCGACCATGCACATGGTCCGGGGTTCGAGCCCACGCCGGCGCACACCTGATATCTATGGTTGGCCTGCAAAATTTGGGCTACCGATATCCATGCTGAAAATTCCATACTTGTACCAAAAATACAGTGTGGAATCAAGCTGTAAATCAAAAAAAAAAAAATCAATTAGAGAACCATTGAAAAACCAACTAGGGAGTACTGGACAGCTGTTTCGTCAGCCTAGTTTGGGATTCTTCATCAGCACTCACCCACCACCAGGGTTGGAACCCTTGACCTTCTGGTTCCAAGGTGAACTCGTAGGCCGCTAAGCAACTGGGACCCGATCCAATGGTCAGCCCATGAATTCTAACTTCTGCCTTTTTAGTTAAGTGGTCGCGCTATGTCGTGAATTGGCAGGATTTGGAATTCATGGGCCATTGGATAATGTCCCAGTTGCTTTGTGGTCTACGAGCTCACTTTGGGACGAGAAGGTCAAACCCTGGTGGTGGGTGAGTGCTGATGAAGAGTCCCAAACTAGGCTGACGAAACAGCTGTCCAGTACTCCCTAGTTGATTTTCCAATGGTTCTCTAACTGATGTCATCTCATGATGAAATCCCCCAACCAATCAAACAAAATCTCTACAATCAAATAGTTAAGATTCAATGTTACCCTTTAAAAAAACACTAATATTGCCACTAACAACCATTCTTCCTTTATTATATATACATTGACTGTAGAGCTTGATGATGAAGTTATCGAAAAGAATATTCTTTTGTTCAGTGATCAGTCTTTTGAAATTTCGAGTGGGCATCTTCAAACAACTCTCTTCTTGTCTGGTAATTCAAAGAAAGGTTTTATGTCATTTTGACTGTAATCGTCTGCGCTGAAGCTGAATGGAATAAGATATGATTTAACTAGAAAGGTGGTTTCTTTGTTTAGTCAACTTGTATATGCTTCCCCTATTGTATATATAGACTGCTACTACTATTTCGCTTCTCTCACTTGTTATTTCTAAATCCAGAAAATTTTTTTCTGAAATGTTAAATTTTGTGCTCTCAAATTTCACAGGATCTTATGTAACGTTTTTATTTGCCTACTAATCCTCAAATTTTACATCCCCTTCTAACCTCTACATATTCTATAAACTATAATGTATATAACATTATTTGCCTTACTATTTGATATTTAACTGTGATTATAATCACAAACATTTTAATTGCACTTCATACTATTATTTTTATGCTTTTATGTATTTACACCTCTGTTTGAATTTCCTCACAGGATATAATTTCTTAAAAACCTTATGAATATACATATATCACAGTGAAACAGTATTGTTTACTAGAGATGATGTTCTCAAAGCAATTTATTATTCATAATCATATCTACAAATGGAACTGAACCAGTTGGTAGGATGTTTAACTTTATAGTTTGCTTTCGTTTATCCTAAGGGCAGTAGAATTTTTTCATAAAATTAGTGGGATGGAAAAAAAACAACAGTTTTAAACATCTTTAATCTCAGAATGAAGTGAAAAATTAATTAATACAAGCTTTATTTGTCAAATTAACTCACAATATGTGAAAGTGAATAATCCGACATCTATCCCCAGAAATTTAGAAACTTTCTACTGCTCATACTATAAACGAAGGACAGGAATGATGATAACTAAAAGAAATCTGTTTTCCAAGACATAGAGGTATATTTGATATCATTTGTAAGGTTATTAAGTTGATAATAAATACTGCTTCACTGTTTGATATATTTAATTTTAAGGAGAAAACTGATGTAGAAGTTCACTGAGGAATGTTTACAAACGCGGCATTTTATACAAGTGTTAAAATGTATCTATCTATTGGTTGTCGAGAGAAGTAAATACAAGGAGAAACTCATGTCTGTTAAGGCTATTTACAGAAGCCAGAAAGTCAGTTTTCACAGTGTGAACCCTATCACTATCTTTAGCTTAATATTAAGATCTACATTTCAGGTCGTATACTCAAGCATTCTAAAGATAATCAACCTTATCATCATGAATTATGATTATTCTCTTGAGTGCCAAGTGGAACATAAGGCTTCAACCACACATCTCTATTTCATCGTGTACTCTGAATTCCTATCCTCAGCTGACTCCACTATTGTTCATAAGATTTCTTCTCCACTTCACACAATTTACTCCATGTTAACCTCGGATGCCCAACAGTGTGTCTCCTGCTTACCTTTCACTCGAAGGCCTGACTCATGAATGTGTTCGATACAACTTCATACCCTTCCACATATTTATTGAACAATAAGTTCTGGTAAGTTTGTTGACAGAATCCCATACGTTGTTAATCCTTTGCGATCCATTATCTCATCATCAGTATTTAGCAAAGAAAGCTGTTTGCAAAAGTTTGCAGTCTCTTGAAAATGCTTTCGGTTACACGTTAGGGGTATCTGCACCATATGGAAACGCTGACTTGACATTAGTATTGAAAATCACAATCTTGTCCTTTACGCTGAGTGCATTTGTCTTGCTTTGCGATTCCTGTCTTTGACATCCTCATCCACGCCCGCCCCGCCTGTAGTTGGAACAATGCTGCGCCTAGATAGGTGGAACAGGTAACTTCCTTCAAATTTCACCCATTGATAGGTGATTGGTGTTTGTTGTTATTGATTAATTATCTTGGCCTTATAATAAGCCTTATGGAATTAATTTATACAAAATGACCTAGGGTTTCAGTTAATGAATACTACTTGTCTAATTTATTGAAAGGTATGTAAATGTATTTGACACAAATTTAAAAATTTTGGCAGATGAACAGAATTATTGAAACAAATAAAATCACAGTAAAACAGATGCATCCAACAACCAAAATAATATTCAATAATTTTATTCTGTTTTAATGACTATGAGATGTAAACAGACTCCATTAATCTAAAATAATTATCTCTTTACCAAACCTTCAATTATCTGACTGTGGTGGGAGTTACTTTGGAAGGACGAAAAGAAAGAATTACCCAGGATACCTCAAACATGTGGACCCAGTGGTGTGAACACCTCAATCTCTTAGTGCTTCGTAGACACCTGACATGAGGTAGGCATTTAAGAGCCATTTAAAATAATCAATAAAGAGGCAACCCTGATCTTCTTCAGTTAGATGCGGCCTTCGCAAACAAACACTTGAAGTTGGACTTGTTTTTTCAAAAGGAATCAGTCTTCAATTACTCTGATAACATAACTTCCCAGTACAAGGGAATCTTAAGCCGAGCTGCTCAAATTCCTCTGTTTCATTCTTTGAGTTCTGAGTGGACATAGGGCTTCAACCTTTACAATTTCTGTATCAGTGAAACTATTTTTCAAATGGAAAGGAGTTGGTGGACTGACAACTAACCTTCCCTTTTTCAGGGATTACTACCGGCTGGGAGAGATCTAGGAATGAATCAGCCGGGAATCAATGCCTGTATCGCGAGGCTTTAAATATATATATATATATATATATATATATATATATATATATATATATATATATATATATATAATTCTAACATACCGCACTAACTGGACCTTATATTACAACTTACTGATATTGTTAACTTTACCAAGTGAACTAAAGTATGCTGAACACTTTATCATCATGTTATCTAATATACGTGTTACAGACTACGCGCAGCTTGAATAGAATTGACAAAATAAAACGAGGATTTTCATTCTGATAGTTTTAAAGGGTCAAATTTATCTTTACTTATAGCATTTAGGCCATGAAGCTTCACTAGATTAGCTGTCACTGTGCCCTGCAACAATTGAATATCTTCTGAGGAGGGATCACGGCTAAATATGCTTTTATCATCAAGAATAGATATCATTTTAGATTTGTAGTCACTTTTATTCATAATGACAACTCCTGAACCTTTATCAGGTTTCGTAATAATTATATTAGAATTTTCCCGTAGCTCTTTCAAGGCTTTGAAATGCTGATAACTTAAAATACTTTTCTCTTTTGGATTATTGTTTAAGAACTGGTGAGCTATATCCACCATCTTGGCCTTAAACCAACCCTGATCTTCATCGGATGTTGCGGGTAGAGGTTTGAGTTGGTCATATAAGTTTTCGAACTCAGCATGGATGGCTAAATCCGTAAATCGCGTGCAAAGAACACAAAATCTAAGTCCAAGGGATAAAGCTTCTTTCTGATGAGTAGATAGAGTAATATCAGAATGTAAATTCCTGCGTATATATGGTTTGCCAAACATATATAAACCTAATAATCCTCTACGTCCTATATATTGTCAATGTGCAAATCCCCAATACGTAAACTTGCAAACTAAAACGAATCAAACGATGTTCTGCTCCAATGTTTGTTCTTGCTCCTTTTTAAAAATATTTCGTAGTTTGATCAAATTCTCGCACATAATATAGTCCTACAGAGTCAGCTGTTACCTGAATACTTTGCTGATAAAGCTACTGGTTTTGAAAATGTTTTTCCCCCATTACTTTGAGTTCTAAGTAGAACACATATGGTTTCAAACATCAGCTTTGAAATTCCTGTAACAGTTGCGTTTCTTCATGCGGTGCAGTTCTTAGCCTCACACTCACTCAATCTTCCGTCTTTATTGGGCTTACAACCTGCTAAGCGAAGTTTAAGCGTCAGCTGACTGGGTATCGAACACAGACCATACGCGTGGTTGGCGAGTATTCCATCACTGATACATTTGAGAATGATTAGCACATTTAAATAATGAAGTGGACACAACTTTTTTTTCAAGCTTACAGATATGTGTCTCTTGTTGCAAAGTGCCAGCCAAAGAACACATGAACTAGTACCATAGCAACCTGACTCTTGTTCGTTCATAATTAAATTCCGTCAAACTGCAGTCGATCTGAGCGGTGTCATCTCGCTTAGCTTAAATGATCACCATACTGTATAACTGATCGATACTTAGGACTAATTCACATTATTTGAATATGCACTGCCAAGTCAAATTTGAGATTGAGATTTTTTCACAAAAAATCTAGAATCTCTTTCAGAAAATAAAATTTAGTCTGAACAAGAAAAAAAAGCTCAGATCTTTCAGAAGAATCAAAGTAAGTGACAAAGTCATTCTATTTATTAATCAACTTTCATTAAAGACAACCGCACGTGTATCGGAATTTCTGTAGTGAAGACTTATACACTTAAGAAAGAAAGCACTTCATTTTGTGTTTAGTTGATCGATCGATCGATTGATCATTTGTTTGACCACATGGTTACCTTTCTAAATTTTTGTTTTTATTATTATTATTATTATTATTTTGTTTTAACAATCATTATTGTGTGTGTGTAAGTACACAGACAGATTTACACACACACACACACACACAAGACAGTAGGATAGAATGTGTTTCCATTATGTGTAACAGCATTAGAAGAGAAAAAATGTATGCCTTAGTGCATTTTAACAGAATCAAGTATGTACTTAAAAAAATCATCATTTTTAAAACTAATTCATAGTGATCATACTTTGAAGTGAGAGTAAATGACATGAAGCACTTTGTTTGTAATCTGAATCTGAATATATGTGATTTCTATCTATATTCATCTAGCTTGAATAGTGTTAACAACAAGAGGAGAACGAATCAAATTAACTGAAACTGGTGATTGATTAGCTCATAGACCCTGATATCATTCAAATTGTAAGCAGTATGTGTACAGAGATTGGAACTTTAAGCAGTTCTACATCTTTAGCAAGGATTAACAGTAAGCTATGCTTCCTGAGAGTGTTTAGTACTTAGGATTTCTTAGTTGGAGCTAGGAAGGTTGTACTCAGTCTTAAAGCAAACGATTTGAGGACGGAATTATTTACACGTATCGGAACTCGAATAGAAAGCGATGAGATAAGCATCTAATGGTAGCACGGAAGCGATCATATATATATGAGAAGTAAAATGAATACATGTGGGCATTTGTAGAACCAGTTGGTAACGAACTAAGGTGACCCTATGCTCTACAAAGAACAAAAGAAAAGAATAATGAATATAATAATCGTTTACTAGGCGTAATTCTCAGATTTATTAGGAAAATTAGCTGCAACGACTGATTTCACCCGAAAAGTTTGTATACGTCGTTAAAGGAATGTGATGATTATATTATTATGCGACAGAGTGTATTGTATTCTCACTTAAAGTAAGTTAGTTGTTGGAATGAATTCTACAGGCTTCTGTCAACTCGTGATATTTACTACCATCACGAGCCAATGTCATCTGTCTGTCTGTTTTCGACACAGAACTTTGCACCGATGTGCAGCAGTTCAAGTCGCCACACTCCATGTGGCACACAAAGCAAGAGAAGAAATGCATAATAGAGACAGTAAACAGAGGTGTGAGACAAAGGAATAGTGATAACGAAGAACAATATAGTTCCGTTGGAAATCATAAGTCACAAGGAGTGGATGAATCTGCGCTAGCCATTGAGAACGATTTTGAGCTATATCACCAATTGTTTCCAACCATTGGTTTTTACCGTCCCGAGGACCCCGACCAGGAAGTCTACACCTTCCCAAGTTACTTAGACTAAGTGTTGTGGATTTCATTGACCGGTGCCGCGTTTTGGTTTGACCGCCGCTAGCTCTTTTCCAGTCTGACCCTATGCCGAGGAAGGCGATGACCAGGTATACGTAACACATATCCTAACCATCTCAGTCGATGCAGGTTTACTGCCGTGTCGATTGATTTCCTCTCCTTACCTAACCTCAATATTGCTCACCTTATTATACCACTTTACACGGGAGATAGAACGCAGGCACCTATGATCAAAGACAGCTAATCTTTTTATGTCTTCCACTCTCAGTGGCCAGGTCTCACAGCCATAAAGGAGGGGCGGGCTGATGAGCAGTACACCCGTCCTTTGGTCGATAGTCAAATATCTCGTCTACGCCAGAGGCGGCGTAAACTGGCAAATGCGAAACGAGCCCCCTGTATTCGTGCTGAGATTTCGTCAAAGATGAACCCGTTGGCACTGGCTGATGTTACTCCCTAAATGAGTAAAGCAGTCCACGTGCTCTACTACTTCACTCCCTATTTCTAAACTAGGAGTCAGTGTAGTCCAGTCCTGTCATCATCTTACATTTAGCGGGAGCGAATCGCATGCCAAACATTCGTAGATTGCAGCTCAAGGTGTTCAGAAGACTTCCAAAAGCCAATGTCATCGGAGAGTAGTCGTCCCAACTTGGTGGATACCACTGGTTACGATTTCTCACTAGAAATCAAGACAACTTCGTCCTTTAGTCAGTCACACACAAGTGAGCATCAGATTAGTTTACAACTATTAGTTTGTAGAGATAGCGTCGGTGGCATAGCGGTTAGGACGCTCGCCGAACATGCATATGGCCCGGGGTTCGATCCCCGGCCACAGACACAATCCTTTATCTCGCTACGCCAGAAATAAAGCTGGTAAAGAGGGAAGGTTGGACATCAAGCTAGCAACCCCATCCTGTAAAATAAACACTGCCACTAGCTTGAAGCCCTATGTTCCACCGGGGAACGTGAAGGAAAATTTAAAAAAAGTTTGTAGAGATTAGGTTGACTTTCATGGTATAACTAAATACAGGAAGAATTAGCCTGGAATTCTAGCGAGAAATCATGACTGGAATCCACCCCAACGGATGTATAGTTAAAAATTACTTCTAGTAACCTGGAGATCTTGGGTTCGACCCTCGGTATGAGTGAGTACCACTAAAGAATCCCGAACTCAGATGGAACAATTGTCCAGTAAATTCTAGTTTTCAACAGTTCATTAAATCATCTCAATTAGTGAACAAATACGAAATCAATCAAGTTCCTACAAAATGACACTTGGAAATTTCCACACACTATATAATAATTATCCAAAGACAGAAATGTAAAACGGCTGCAACAGGACACAATTTGCCTAAACAACACAATAGGTAAAGAAGATTTTCAAGAAAAAAATCACTCAACCAAGAAATAACTTATTCTTCAAGGGATAAAAAACCATACCTACCTACCTACCTACCGACCTAAAAAACAACAACATACGACAAGTCGATCGATTAATTACACTGCAAAGTAAAAATAGATGAATGAATTTAATTAATTTCCATAGAGGTTTTAAAGACCAGTAATATTTTTACACACACTTTGTATGATGAATAATCTTCATCAGCTACTAAATAATAATGATAATGTTTTTACCCGACCGAAAGCTGCTACCTTGACGTGGTGGTCGGGCTTGAACACCGCAATGACCTAATCAAGCTATACTGGCTGAGACTTATGTCTCTTGAGGTTCTACCATGCCAGGCAGGTTGTTTGGATAGCGGTTAAACAAAAAGCAGCTACCCATCCAATACCATGATTCAAACAAATTCACAAAATTTCATGCCGGATCGGCCGTGGCCCGGATTAACAACGACCGCGCTTCCTGCTGCCGTGTCACAGGGCAGGAGTGATAAGTATGCTACTGAGGCACACCAAACAAAAGAGAACAAACAAAAACAGGCCGCGTGTGACCGGCCTCAAGCAGTTGTCCCCTGGGCTCTGCGGTCACGCAACCAACTTCCACGGTGTGGGCAGCCGGGAAGTAACAAACGCCCTCACAATCCGAAACGCACACAAAACCTCTCTATTACTCACTCATCTTTTTTTTCATCTTCATCTCTATCATCTTGCCTTCCTTCCACTGATGCAACTCCTCTACTTGATGGCTCTCCACTTCCTCTCCACTCTGCGTCCACTAAAAACGACGGAAGCCAAAAAACCACCACCGATAGTCTCCTAAAGCCACGCCACCAATTTCATATAGGAGCATTTAATGTTAGGACACTTTGCCAAATAGGACAACAAGCATCACTAGCTAAGACCCTGGCATCCGAGCCATTGATGTATGTTGTGTTTCAGAAACACGCATACAAGACCCAAGTGTGGTTATTCACCTAACCCCACCTGGCCAACAGGATGAATCTTCAAAATTCACCTTGAGGGTGTCAGGAGATGCCACAGCTAGTTCACGAGGATTAGCTGGCGTAGGGATAGCTTTGAGTACTAGGGCAGAAAAGACATTACTTGACTGGATCCCGGTAGATAGCCGAATGTGTGCTGTCCGTCTGAACGGATCAGTAAGAAGGAGAAAGGACTGCACTACTCGCCGATGCCTTTTCGTAATCTCCGCCTACGCCCCCACTGACTGCAGTTCGGATGAAACGAAGGATGAGTTCTACCAAAAGCTGTCTAGTTTGGTGAGAAAGGCTAAACGCTCAGATATAGTCGTTCTAGCTGGTGACTTTAATGCTCAAGTAGGGAAATTGTGTCAATCTGAGAAGGATGTCGGTGGCACCTATGGAGTTCCGTGCCAGCGAACCGACAACGGTGACCGTCTCCTACAGTTCTGTTCAGATAATCATTTGTTTCTTGTAAGCACTAACTTTAAACACAAGGAGAGACACTGTTTAACCTGGCGACCCCCATCATCAAACCAACGCTGGACACAAATAGACCACATAGCAATAAGCTATCGTTGGCGTGGGTCGGTAGGAGATTGTCGCTCCTTCTGGAACACGTGTGTAGATACCGATCACGCACTGGTCCGGGCTCGTGTGTGCTTACGACTGAACGGACGTAGGAAACAGCTGGCGGTAAAACCATCACGTCCCCAGCTCGATCAGGAAACTAAATCCCTATTTGAGGAAGAACTAGCTAAACGCATATCTGAATTCGACAGCTGTGCTCACCCTGGAGAAGCCTGGAAGAATATTCAGTCAGCCATAGATACAGCTGTAAAAGCTGTGAATAAGGCAAATCCAAAGGTGAGTAAAAACCACTGGATTTCGACTGCCTCATCCGAACTGATAGATGCTAGAAGACTTATTCCGGCGAGCTCCGAATTCAATGAGGAGCGAAAGCTGCACAAAAGGAAACTTACTAAAAGTCTCCGCAAGGACCGTGAACAGTGGTGGCTGACAAAGGCGAAAGAGATGGAAAAAGCATCGGCGATAGGCAACACTAGGCAACTCTTTAGACTCATCAGAAACGGGTGGGAGAAGGCAAATCATAAGTGAGACTATTTCTGAGAAAAATGGCTCCTTAATTAGCTCTCAGGATAGACGCCTTGAACGCTGGAAAGAACACTTTGAGGACAATTTAACTTGCCTACAGCCACACTGAACCTCCCCGACATCCACATACCCGAATGGGATATAGACACTGGTCCGCCGTCTGTAGTGAGGTCACAAAAGCTATCAGTAATTTGAAACGAGGCAAAGCGGCAGGACCCGACGGAATTATTCCGGAGGTGTTTAAATATGGGGGTGACATACTAGTTTGTAGATTAACTGAGGTACTAGGCAAAGTCTGGGAATCAGAGACAGTGCCATCAGACTTATTATACCGATATTCAAGAAGGGAAACAAGTCCTCGTGTGATAATCATAGGGGGATCAGCCTAACGAACATAGTCTCTAAAATCCTAGGCTCAGTAATCATGCATAGACTAAGCAGAACTCGGGAGGAACAGACAAGGGAAAATCAAGCAGGCTTTAGACCAGGTAGAGGGTGCATAGATCATATCTTTTTTTTTTATTTACAGCTTGATTCCACACTGTATTTTTGGTACAAGTATGGAATTTTCAGCATGGATATCGGTAGCCCAAATTTTGCAGGCCGACCATAGATATCAGGTGTGCACCGGTGTGGGCTCGAACCCCGGACCATGTGGATGGTCGGCGAGAATCCTAACCACTGTGCCACCGACAGATTCTAGAACATAGACACACTTTTCGGCGTCCAACAATTGTCATATTTCTTGACTTGAAGGCGGCCTTCGACTCCGTGGATCGAAAGATACTATGGCAATGTCTGACTGTGAAGGGAGTGCCAAGAAAGTACATTGCACTAATCAAGGCACTCTATTCAAACTCACGTAGTCATGTAAGGGCTTATGGGGAATCGTCATCTGAATTGGTAAAAACCAGTGGTGTCCGACAGGGATGTCCACTTTCCCCATTTCTGTTTAACTTCATCATAGATATGCTGATGGAAGTATCCTTAACTGAACGTAATGACTTAGGAATCGACTTGTTACCAGGGAATAGTCTTATGGACTTAGAATATGCAGATGACATAGTCCTGTTAGGGGAGGATGGTGACAAAATGCAGAGTCTTCTGAACACCTTGAGCAGCAATCTTCGTATGTTTGGCATGCGATTCGCCCCTACAAAATGTAAGATGCTGCTACAGGACTGGATCACGTCAACCCCTAACTTAGCGATAGGGAGTGAAGTGATAGAACATGTTGACCACTTCACCTATTTGGGAAGTTGTATTAGCACCAACGGACTGATTGGCGATGAAATCTCAGCACGGATCCGAAAAGCTCGAGCTGCTTTCGCTGACTTACACCATCTCTGGCGTAGGCGTGACATTCGGTTATCAACCAAGGGACGTGTGTACTGCTCAGAAGTTCGCTCCGTCCTTCTCTATGGCTCTGAAACATGACCAATACGAGTTGAAGACATGAAAAGGTTGACTGCTTTCGATCATAGATATCTACGATCTCTTTCTCACGTTAGGTGGTTTAATAAGGTACGTAATGCTGACGTTAGGCGTAGTGTTGGGCAAAGAGGGAGAATCAATCGACGAGGTTATAAAGTTACATAGATTGAGATGGCTAGGTCAGGTGCTGCGCATGCCTAACCATCACCTCCCCCGACGACGGGCATTACTAGCTGATATAGGTGCAGGTTGAAAAAGAGTAAGTGGTGGCCTAACAAAAATATGGCATCAATCCATGAAATCCTTGACAGTTAAACTGAGTCAGGTAGGGAGATGCAGACTCCCGGGTTGGGGCCCTCGGGACTCTAGGAATCAATGGCTGGAGACAATAGGTGACATGGCTCAAAATCGTTGTCAATGGCTAGCGCAGATGTATTCAGTCTCTGTAATCTTTCATATTCCTTTTTACCATTGCCCATTCTGTTTCACTCTTATACTTGTCAGACTGTATTGATTCTCTTCACTCATCTTCTTGTCTACCTCTGTGTGCTATTTGGAACGTGGCAACTCGAACTGCTGCACTTTGGTGCCAAGTTCTATGTTGAATCCAGACAGAGAGAGACAGCTACTAAAAGGTGAATATATCCCTTTATGTGATATTAGTATTGAAAAAGTAATTATAACCAATATTTATACACATATTCAAGTGTTCTATGAAGAAAAAAGTTACTCATAATTTTTGTATATAACCACTTAAAACTTGAAGGGCATTCTATATTTAACTTCTTGTTGTAAAAAATAACTACAGTGCTTACTAGATTTGATCACGTGTAGAGGATTAACTGCTTCATCAACACATACTCTATTAATAATATCATGTGTATACAATAAATGCAGTGTAAACTAAGAGTAAATAGAGGCTTTTAGTAAGAAATTATTCTTGTTTCCATATGAAATACAAACATATGCATACGAAATATTTTAACCTTGCTTAGATTACTAGCTCGCTAGTTTTCTAGCCAGTCCCAAGCCCGGATAAAGAGGGAGGGTTGGGGCGTGGTGCTAGCAACTCCACCCCCAAAACTTAACCAAACCGCTACAGAAACTTCAAAGAATAAATATATTAAAAATACTAAAAATTTAAACAGTAACCTTATCTTTCGCTGGAATCGGGGGAGTGAAATGACGCAGGCTGGTGAAAGACTTCGGGAAGCCAGTCAGCCAATATGCCTTCTTCCGATGAAAGCAAAAGTAAGGATGGGTACCTGGAATGTTCGTACAATGTACGAAACTGGAAAGGCTGCCCAGATAGCCGCTGAAATGAGAAGGTACAGAATAGAAGTGCTGGGAATCTGCAAAAGCAGATGGAATGGAACTGAAAGGTGCCAACTACCAACTGGAGAGACAATAATCTTTTCCGGCCACCCAGAGGACAACCACGAGCACACCGAGGGAGTGACCATCATGATGTCACCAACAGCAGCCAAAGCTCTCATGCAGTGGGAACCAATCTCCTCCAGGATAATGACAGCCATGTTCAACTTAAAAGGAAGGAAGGTTACAATCATTCAATGCTCTGCACCTACAAACGTCTCAGAACAAGAGAAGAAGGAGGCGTTCTACAGACAACTACAAGCAATAATGGACAACGTCCCAAATGGCGATATCAAAATCCTGATGGGCGACATGAATGCGAAGCTGAGAGGAGACAACACAGGAAGAGAACTCACCATGGTTCGCGAGGCCCTCGGTGAAATGAACGACAATGGTGAACTCTTCTCAAGCGTCTGCGCCTTCAATGATTTGGTGATTGGTGGCAGTGTGTTCAAACACAAGGATATACACAAGACGACATGGATTTCACCAGATGGAAACACCAAGAACCCAACAGACTTCATCTCAATTTCAAGAAAGTGGAGACGGAGTCTACTGGACACAAGATCGAAAAGAGGAGCAGATGTGGGTTCAGATCACTATCTGGTACAAAATACTTTCAAGGTGAAGTTAAAAGCCACGAGGATAGCTGGGAATAGGCCACAATGCAAGTTCAACACTCAAAAACTGAAGGACACTTTCACTGCAACTGTCAGAGCAAAGCAGGAAACACTACGCGACATCACTGAAGAATCATGCTTGGAAGAACATTGGAAGTCTCTGAAGGCGATTCTCAACGAAACGTGTTCAACGGTTCTAGGAAGAAAGAGGAGGCAAGACAAGGAATGGCTCTCAACGGACACTTGGAAACTAATAGAAGAGAGGAGAATGGTGAGAGAGAAAATGATTCAATGCAAGGACGGAGAGGAGAAGGAGACGCTGAGCTCAACTTACAAAGCACTGGACAAAGAAGTGAAGAAGACTGCTAGGAAGGACAAAAGACGATTCTACGACAACCTCGCCACTGAAGCTGAGAAGGCAGCAGGCAAAAGGGACCTGAGGACACTATATCAGATAACCAAATCTCTATCCGGGAAGAGATCAACACAAGCGAAACCTATAAAAGACAGCCAAGGGAACCCAATCACCAAGGAAGAAAGACAGATTAAACAATGGGCGGATCACTTCAAAGGACTCTTGAACCGACCACCACCTGCAACTCGTCCAGAAATACCAACAACAGCGCATACACAAATGCAAGTTGACACCAATCCTCCAACGAGAGCTGAAGTCTTGAATGCAATCAAGCTTATGAAAGCTGGAAAAGTAGCTGGACCAGATGGAATACCCCCTGAAGCACTAAAAGCGGACTCAGAGACTACAGCAGATATGCCGACTCCATTATTGCAAAATGTCTGGAAGGAGGGAAAGGTGCCTACTGACTGGAAGAAAGGATACGTCGTGAAAGTACTAAAGAAGGGCGACTTAGGACTCTGCAAGAAGTGGCGAGGGATCATGCTCCTGTCAACGCCAAGTAAAATTTCGAATCGCATCATCCTGGAGAGAATTAAGGACGCACTGGAGACAGAACTCCGACCAGAACAAGCTGGATTCAGGAAAGGAAAATCATGTTCTGACCAAATGGCAATCAAACCTGTACCTCAACTTTATAGACGTTGAGAAGGCCTTCGACAGCGTTGACCGCGAAGTAATTTGGAAACTACTCGAGTACTACGGCGTGCAGCGCCAAAATATTCATCAACCTTATTCAACAGCTGTACAACAATGGCACATGTCAAGTGGTCCACAACGGAAAACTCAGCGAGGCGTTTGGAGTAAACACAGCAGTCAAATAAGGGTGCTTGATATCACCAATGATATTACTAATTGTGGTGGACTGGATTGTGCGTCAGACAGTAATGGGAAACGAGAAGACAGGGATATCCTGGACCGACGTGAACAACCTAGAAGACGTGGATTTCGCGCGTGGATGATTTATGTTTGATGTCACACACACAAAATCGAAGACTTACAAGCGAAAACCGACAAACTGGTCGAAGAAGCAGCCGGCAAAGACAGGACTCCAAGTGAACATAGACAAGACGGAGGTTATGAAAATAACCAACCAACAACAGCAGCAACACCAGCGCAAATCCCCATCATCGGGAGGGATTTGAAAGAGGTTACTTCATTCACTTATCTAGGGAGCATTGTCTCAACTACAGCAGGAACGCAAGAGGATGTCAAATCGAGCGAGAATCGGGAAGGCGAGAAGCACATTCATCAGCCAACTGAAACCAATCTGGCAATCTTCGTCACTCAGCCAGCATCAACAGCAAAATCCAGTAGGATTTTCAATAGAAACGTCAAGTCAGTCAGTTCTCCTATACGGATCAGAAACTTGGCGGGCGGTTTACAAAGAATATTTCCAACATCCTGTTGCAGACATTCATCAACAACCGTCTTCTCTCTATACTGAAGATCAGATGGCCGCGCCAGAAAGAATCAACAACAAGAAACTACGCGAATAAACAAACAAACACAACAAGAGCCAATCGCCCACGAAATATGCAGGAGAAAGTGGAGACGGATTGGACACTCGCTGAGGAGGCCGCTGGGTGACATCACGCGCGTGTCAGGAAATTGCTCCAGTGGAACCCGAAAGGGAAGCGGCGAGTGGGTCACCGGTGCAAGGGTGATATGGAGGAGATCGTGTGAAGAGTAGTTGAACGAGTATAGACTAAGATGGGTGCAGGTGAAAAGTACAACAGAAGGAAGGCAGAAGCAAATGGGTACGTGCAGTTGAAGCAACATGTTCCACTAGGAACCCTAGGGGACAATAACAATAATATAATACGAAATATTTTGAGCTTATTAAACCCCAAGGAGTGAATTGCACCAACTTCCGCGAGAAAAGCATCTTGATAGGAGCTTTAACATTATGCACTGAGTGAATAGATTAAATAAGCGTGTTTTATTACTGCTTTTCGACTAATTACCATCTAAGAGTCTGGTATACTGCAAGTCCTTTGCAATCCGATTGGACAATAGGACTTGAAGTCTCCAGCAGCGGTGGTATGATTGCTACCGTCATGTCCAACTTCTCCTCTTCGCCAGTCTTTATGCCGGTTAAACGTGGTTTAAAAATGCGCCGGTTGGGAATAGAACCCGGTCCAAGTAAGCGGTTGGTATATGTTCTACCAATGAACACCGATACATACTTCATAGTCAAGTTTGCACTGATGTTGGCTAGAAGGACGGCAAAAGCTACGCGTTTACATCACAACACCAAAATACAACCACTCCGTCTACTATCTGGCTATCAATCATTTCATGAGCCTATACGGTTATATTTACTTAAAATAAAAATTGCCAACTGAATAACAATGAGTTTTGTAGGTATTCTAATTAATTTTAAGGATCTCGCCACGAACCAACATCAGTTAGAGAATCAATGAACAACTAGGTAGCACTGAATTGGTGTTTCATACCAGTTTGAGGCTTCTCATTTGTGTGCACCCCTGACTTCAGTGGGGACCGAATGAAGCCCGATTCATTGTAGCTAGACGAATGCGAGTTTCCACATCGTATCGTTTATCTGAAATACACAAAGTCAATCATCCTATGATGTCAATGGAGTAGGTCACCGACATAGAAATTTATTCAATGGCTAGTGGATCCGATCAAAAAATAATTATATATTCAGGAAAATATTTTGAGGTGACCGATTGCCTTTATCATTATAACACTAAAAATAAAATATGTATCCTTTCGAAGCAAATCCCTCATTCGCTAATGTTCCCTTGGTTGGAAAAGTTGACGTTTTGTGTGATTACGTGTCTACACATAAATCCTCAATCTCTTTTACTTTAGCTTATTTAATTAGTAATGAAAAGCGGAAGGGACCACTAAATTGACAGTCGTTACACGTTAGGCTACATCTTCAGAAATAAACCCACAAAAAATGCGTCCACCAGGAACCATGTAATACGACAGCAACTGAAACTTTAAGTAATGGAGTATATAGTAAATAAAGCATAGGCAACTTTAATGCACGCTACTAATTTTTGAAGTTATCTGGACCAACGATCACAGTTACTTCTAGCCCTTAAAAATCGATTGTTAGAAGGCAAATGAAAACTATGCATATCAAAAGTTAGCGCTACGCGTGCTTAATAAGCCGGACAGTTACGCAATCACTTTCAAAAAAAGTTTCAGCAAAGGACAG
Organism: Trichobilharzia regenti; assembly: GCA_944472135.2. Classification (NCBI taxonomy): domain Eukaryota; kingdom Metazoa; phylum Platyhelminthes; class Trematoda; order Strigeidida; family Schistosomatidae; genus Trichobilharzia; species Trichobilharzia regenti. The sequence continues at coordinate 47,411,213 of OX235263.1, forward strand.
TTATATCAAGAAGTAACACTTCTTCACAAAGTGACTAGACAAGCACTTCTATGACGCAATAATGGTATTTTAGAAATAATACAGTTCTTTCAGTTGGCGTAAAGAAGTCAAATAATTAATAGACTTGTAGGCATTATTAACTGAAACTATGTTTTTTATTTATTCCGCCAAAGTTTGATATACTCACGTCACATAACATCCTTACATAGCACAAACTGAATAATTGTGCACAGTTATTCGCCTTTAGTGAAGAACACTGAACAAAATATTATAGAAGAATAAGAATATTAATATGGTGTCACCCAAATTTCTAATCATAGCCTGTTATATTACAGAATTGGTGTACTTCGAGAGAGCCTATATGCTCCAAAGACATACACTTGAGCAGATAGCCAAAGATTATTCGCTTTGAAGTACTTCATACTTCAGGTTTATACGTACGCAGTAAGTAAAGAAATATAGCAGAAGGAGTTATTGACAAGGTCAGGCTGTGATGAAAGGGACGAAATTATCACTGTGGAGTATTACGCTTAATGTAGGAATATCATCATGATTGACATCCTAGACAAGTAATAAGAAGGTAAATTTGTAAAGTATTGTGATTCGATGCAATACAAGTACCACCGGAAACCATGCAATACTGGACAGCTGTTTCGCCCTTATTCGGGACACTTCACCCGCACGCGCCTACCATCAGGGATGGAACCCAAGAACTTGTATAGCATTCAGACTCTGGAACGGAACTCAATGACTCGTGAATAACCTCTGCCAATTAGTGATATGTTGTGCGACTACCAGCCGATGTGTCATCGGTGAGTAGGTGTCCTCATATATGTTTAAGTTAGTCGTCAGAAAATGGTTTCAATTGTTTTGCAATTAAATTCGTATATTAAATAAGAATGGCTAATAATCACAGATCTATAACTTCCACTAAACTGTCCTAGTTACAACCAGCTGCAACAATGAAATTTATGTACAAAAAGACACAATTTCAACAGTTTCTTTTTGAGATAAATTTTTTGCCTATCAACTCTTTTTTGCATATATATATATATATATATATATATATATATATATATATATATATATATATATCATGTTGGATACCTTTAGTTTACTTCAAAAAAATATGTCACATAAACTGGAACTGCGAACCGCTGTAGCCAATAGCCAATCAAAAGAAAGAAGTCAACTTGTAAAACACTAGTTTCATTCGTTTGTAGCAGTAATTCTACACAATTAAGTGCATTAAAATGATCACGTGGTTGTTGAATCTTAGTAAATATGGAAGATTAGAATTATATATATATATGCAATGCGAAGTTGGACAAGATGATTTATATGTGTGCGTGCGTGCGTGCGAAATCGATGTAGCCTTTTAAAAATGGATAATACAAGAGATAATAGTTGAAGAACAACTTCTCTGAACTAAATGAATCGCACAAACGTTTTAAAAGACAAACAAAAAAAAGACAAGGGATAAAGCAAACACACATTTTGGATGGTAACAGTGTAAATATATGCATTATGTATATGTATTATTTTATAACACAGGGTATTTTTCTTTAAGTACAAACAGTGCTTTATTTTATAATGCTAATTACCATTAAGGTAAGGTGATAATCCCCTTTTATTATTATTAATATTATTGTTATTATTATTATTATTATATACTGCCTACTAAATATATAAATTTTTTGCTCTGCGAGCATAAGTTTAACACACACATAGCATTTAGTCACAGCTAATCAATTAGGAAAGGCAGGAGAGTAAAACAAACAAAGAAATAAAGATGATAATGACATAAGTGAAATCTTTCTTCTTCTCCTTCTTTACTTTCTTCCTCTTCTCCAATAATAACGGGAAGCACAAACTGCATTTTCATTTTTTTTCGCAAAAAAGTCACCGGCGAAAACCTATGAAGAATAACATGAGTCCTTCCCATTTAGAAAACAAACAAATAAACAAACAAGCATTCAATTCATGCTAACTGATTTCACTCGCTAAAAAAAGTCATTTTTAATCGTAATTTTACACATATACAAATATAGATAGAGATGAATAATTAAACAGTGCAGGTGATGTATGTATGCAGGGTGTGTGTGTATGTGTGTGCATGACATTGTATATGAAGTGCGCACACGAATAGAAAGAGAACTCGATATGAAGAAACACTAAACCATATAGAGTGAAAATAGACTCCATCATTAGAGGAGTTGCAGTTTATTGGTATCACATAATGAAATAACTACACACAAACACACAAAATTGGTAAGGGGGAAGGGTTGGGGTGGCGGGGGGAGTGTTTAGAGGAGGACAGGAGAGAATAACTTCGAAACATCATCAGAAAAATAATAATAATAATAACTGTTTGTGATTGACAGGGTGTAAAACCAACATTTAAAATAAATACCTTGTACAGAGTTAAATTAAAGTGGAATCACCATATCACAAATGGAAAACAAAAAATATGTAGAAGCTAGTGTTTAGAAATTAACAATGAGGTGTTGTAAAAAAAACCCCAACAAGAAATAAAAGAGAATATCCAAGACATACAAACAGTGGAAATAGTTTTGGTGTATAAACAGCAAGATAGGGTTTGTACATTTGGAAAAATGCACTTGATGAAAGAGTAATATGTGTGACTATTCAAAAAAAGTGCATTTATAATTTATGTTCACTTACTTACTCAGCGTCATGTGTATTAGTATCGGTTACGAGATTCAGTTAGAGAACATACAGAGAGAGAGAGGGCACCTTTAATGATAACGCTTAAAGGCCTCAAAATCTATTCATAGAACGAATGAATGCATACTAGGATAACTTAAAAAGACCATACAGTAAAGAAAAGTTACAAGAAATAGAAACACAACAATTCACAGTGTTGTTGTCTAATAAATACACTATCATTCCCTAAAATAAGGACAACAGGTGACATGCTTGATACGAGATTCAAAGAATCTTCTACTTTACTACTACTTATACAGTACCTTGAAAATAATTGTTTTTGATAACAAGCGGCGCATGAATATGTTGAAGCAAAAGAAAAGGACTACTAAATAAGAGATAGTGTGTATTATTACTGTACTCGTTGAAGAAAAAGTTAACAGAACAATAGGTGGTATTCAGAAAATAAAACAACAATAACAAAAACAACAGTGAGCCAGTACGTATATATATATATATATATATATATGGAAAAGGGCTAAAGATGTCAAAGATACCAAATCTCTGGACAAAATAATAACATTAATACACATGTAAAACCAACAAGCTGATATCCAGTAAAAGTGAAAAGATGAAGGTGGCTGAGAAATGTGGAAAGAAGTTACATAAAAAAACAGAATAGAACATAATGATGAAAATGAATAGAGCTCGGAAACACTGAATAGGAAAACCAACATGTAGTGTATACACATACATTTACTATAGAAGATCCCCGCATCATTACTGCCTCGAAATATCCAGCATAGTAAAATACAAGCCTGCCAACAATAACGATGTATTCAGATAAAAGTAAGGATATAAAAAAATATTTATACGACACAGAAGACAATGTCATTACTTTCATCAATTATTTCATCTTCACTACTGAGCACCAATGAAAAGGTAGTATGCATAGGTATTTAACCACATATAATAAGGTAAATGAACAAATAAATGAATATCTTTAATAACAAATCCTGAGGATACTTTCAGAACAATATACGATCGAATGCGATTGGCATTAGTGCGATGAATGGAGTACACATCTCAGTGTATAAGTTCAGCAAAATAAAGAATACAAAACATGTCTGAAGATAATCCCGTTGAAAATAACCACAAAAATACAAACCAGATGGTATTAGGCTTTTGAAATTTAACATCTACATATTAACGAGGTGGGCGTTATTATCAGGCCTGTACAAATGCGTACACAGATGAAACGCATACAGACAAATAGTGAACCCGAAATTATTAAACACTTGTCATTATGGGCTACATGTCAAGAAAAAGATGTCAAAGCTTTTGGGGAGAAAAACATGAAGAAGTGCTGAATAAAAACTACCACACTTTTGAGCATAAGTGTTGGTGATAGCCAAAAGATTTCATGAATAGCTACAATCTGGCACTTTGAGTATACACAGATAAATAACATCATGTACTGTGATATATAAAATAGATTGACAGACGAACGAAAGTGTTATCGGTCAAAGTTTGAGGTCATTAGCAATCTTGGAAGCGATATTTTTAAACCCAATAGAAGTTCCCGAAATTCTTTTGAAACGAACTCCATTAAGAGACAGACGAGGAAGTTTACAGACTTCCATTTCCCATTGAACGTTTGCATCTGTGCTTGGATCTCCGTGTTCACATATGAGGAGATATCTTTCGCGTTGGTCGTATTCACAGTTGTTTGCTGCAAGAACCTTTTTGATTTCCTTAATCATATCATCTGGACACATACTGCTGGTTGTCTTCATAGACCAGGTAAAACGTAAACTTCGTGGTTTGGTCTGATCGTTAACACTATCATCTGTGTGTGAAATAGTCTGATTGCCACCTTGAGAAACTGGAGAACCTGCAGAACTACCACCCGGAGTTGCTTGACTTACAGGTTCGTTATAACCTCCATGTACGCTAATATCAGAGAAGGCTGACTCTCCAGGTATATATCCTGATCCTGAACTGGTTGTAGAAGCTCCGATATTAGATTCGGCTGTAGAGAATGGTATATTCGAAATGTCAGTGCCCCCAGTGAGTGTATGAGATACATTTCCCATAGCTCCTGTGTTGGGTCCTCTGAAAAAAATAAGACAATTTTAAGGGTAACAATAAACCAAAATACATCTTATTGTTTGAAAGAAAATGACGATACAAAAGTTAACAGTAGTGAGGAGATTACAAAAATCACGACGTTAAATAGTTACCTAGAACAACGAACTAGCTTTTAACACATGTTTCATAAAGGATTTAATATGAACTAAACTGCAACAATGACTAGTAACCACACAAACTTAACAGGATTTCCATACTGCAAAAAAATGGAGACAAATTAAGCGCAAGGTATGCTATGCAGGAAGACGAGGCAGGTAAATATTAAACTAATAGCACTCTTACGTTACAATTTAGTCTTCGTTTTTCCCACGCATGTATATGTAAATAGTCAACGTTCTTTTGACGAACAACCTTCATAAATGTCAGTGTTCTCTCGTAATATCCACCCATTCGGAATAATAAAAGTTTAACAGATTAACAATATAGTATTATGTAGGTGCAAATAATACTTCTAGAATTTGATATTTCAGATGAAGAGCCAATGCACTAGAGATCAAAGCTTAAGATTCATGTGATGATATCTGAATGTGCTACGATTAGACAGTCACTTCAAACTAACACGTAATCAAGCTGGCAAAGAAATTCTTTCAGACTTTAGGACTTTGACAAGCAACATAAGGACAAAAGGCCCCCACAATGGTAGAGTTAGTTAAGCGACAGATATTTTACCTATTTAAAGAATATTTCCTAGTTTGGACGCCTTAGGGGTCATGACTAGAAGAATACTTTTTTTAAAATATATAATCAGAACGTAGTAGTTAACTCTTAGGTATGTATATATCATATCAAACACATGACAACTGTTCATCATTCTGTTAAACCAACTGAAATACCACAGCACTACTCTGCACCACATTAAACTCTTGAATACATTACATCTCATCACATCAGAAATTCAAACACATAAACTCACACACACACACACACACCGATACACAGCCATCAACCAAATCATGGCAGCTAAAACACAGAAAGACAATAAAACTTCAGCGTACTCCTAAAGTTGTCAACTTTTCTGGGTACAGGTGAAAAGTATACGATCACCAGCTTCGATCACTTTGTTTATTACCATATGCACATAATAAAAGTATGAAATCATTCTAATAAGTAAAAAAATGAATATACAAGGCATCTCACCGTCTACCAATTTTGGAAGTAAGTGCCTTGAAGAATGTAAGACCTCCAGTACCGGAAGGAGTTAAATGGGACATGCCACTACTGTTTGCTGTCCCAGCCCCAGCAAGAGGTACATTCATACATCGAGCAGCTATAGTATTACCAGGATTTGTATTCGACGTATCAAAATCAAATTCAATGTTTGGTTGATTTGGTGAATGAATAGTACGACGTTCTGGTGTAAGTCTAGGAAAAGGTGTAGTCTCCATGATTGTTCCTGTACCATTGTTAACTCCAGATGCTGTGTTACTGTTGGCACTAGTAATGGATACTCCACGACGCCCAGCAGCAGCAGACGAAGCAATGGACGACGCCTGATTAGCTGATGTGCCCATTCTGAAAAAGTGTAAAAAAGAGACGTTATTCCTTTATCATGAAATATAAGTGATCGGTAAAAGGAGTATAGCGTAAATACGCAGTAGTGCACATACTTCACTGAATGAAAACCACATATCCATAAACTAAAAACAGGATATAAGGCATCAGAAGATTGGAGTTAGGTCTTTTTATAATAGCGAATTTCAACGAACAATTATTTTGATATAATTTTAATAACTAATAATTAAATACACACAGACGTGCAGATACACAAATAATTCGATGCCAATGTGAGCAGGATAAGTGAGTATAAAGGAGTACACATAAAACAAACCATAAATAGTTAACATCTAATTTCATATAGCAGCGATATAATAATTTATATAGAGAAGAAACAGATTACAAAGAAAGAAAAAACACGGATTGATGAGGTATGTAATTGACGAAACTTCTAAATTTATGTATGTATTAATGTAGGGGGAAACAACAACAGGAACTAACATAATTTTATCTGTTTGAAATAAAGTAGTCAACTGAGAAGATTTCGCAGGATGAAAACAAGGCTGAAGTTTTTTTCCCGATTATCTTCAGGAGAAATGGGGGGACTCTACTCCGTATTATTGAATAGACAGATAAATATATATATATATATATCGCTAAGTTCTCAAAGATTAAAAAACGATCTGAGAAACTGAGTAAAACAGCTGATTTTATAAATCATCAATTCTCATGACAATTTAATGTACATTGAACCTTTAACCTTGTTTGAATGAAAACGAATTTGAAAGTTTCAGTTTTCACAGTAAAAACAGGTGACTGTTGAGGGTCAAACATTTATTGATTAGAATTGACTAGCTTTTGATAAGCTTCTAAAATAACATAGCTGTTTAAATATACATAAATAGTAGAAACACTAGAATACACGTATGTATAATATTAGTCCACACATTAGAGAGGAGAAAACTTTACACCAGGTAGGCAGATTAAACATAAAAGCAAAGTGTATGTCTATATTTTGGACATACATGGATAGTTAACTAGCCGAAAAGAAAGAACATTCATTTGTATAAGATTTGTTAGCTTAGTTAATAAACCAAATCAATCGATTATTGCAACAACAATTCAATAACATATATATATATAAGAATTTGTTAATCTGTTATGAGATTAAGTAGAAATATTGGTAAGTTAATGAGTGCCAAAGGGATATTTTGTGAAGTGATCAGATGTAAGAATTCAATAAGATAAAATTTCTTGTGAAATAGAATTACACAACAATAAAACAATCGTAATTCAAGCCTGGACAGCCAGCTGTTTCGTCCTAGGTCAGGACTCATCACAGCAGTACGCGCCCACCGGATTTTTGAACACGAGACCTTCCGGTTAAAACGCAAGCTCGTAGAGTATTCGGCCACTGGAACCTGAGTCAATGGCCAGTCCTTGGATTCTAACTTCTTTCTATTTGTAATTTTAGCACAACCACCAGCCAGTACCACCGGGGAGTGTTTTTTCTCCCTCCCTACCGGAGAGACCCGGTGAGTCTCAAACTAGGAAGAAACCAGCACTCCCTGGATTTTACTGGTTCTCTCTAAATGATATAAATCCATGATAAAACTTAAAACAAATCGTATCCGTATAAACAATTTTTTGAAACTAATCATGGTTCGTTAAAACAAAAAGTTGAGAATGATTTAAAAATACACATGATTACTGCAACAACACCGAAATCTAACTGAAAGAGAGAGCTTTCTGATTTTATCATTGTTATGAATTGTGTACAAGCAAATTTCGACTTTATGAATATTACTAATGGATATATAGGACTCTGTTTTTTTATCAAGTACCTTTAACTTGTTGTAATAAAGAAAGTAGGTTATGAATCCAAACCCTGCTTCCTCTATTGGGATCACCTTCACATCGACCAGCAATGTTAACTGATATATAAAAAGAGTTAGGGGTTGGCTAAATCGAAACCTTGCATCAATCTATGAAGTTTTCGACAGTTGATGCAAGCCAAGTAAGGAGGTGTAGGCTTCCACTGGTTGACTCTTCTGGATGCCGAAAATCAATAACCGAAGATTGTAGGTGATATGGTTCAAAACTATTCTCAATAGTACAAATACATTCACCCTTTGTAATCTACCGAATGCATTAAATCTTCATACTTTTATATGTTAGTATTCCTTATCCTGTAGACTTCTGCTCCTTATAGTTTATTTGAATTTCTTTTCTCTGCCTTGTTGTTACATGGAATGTGGCAACTTCAATTGATGCATTTCTACGCAAAGTTCTTTTTTGAAACACAGAATAGACGTGAATCATTGATCAATGCAAGAATTGAAACACAGTTGCATTTAACATTCTAACTTATCAAACCCCTCTTAATGGGATTGTTTATATCTGCTGTTCTGATCATATGACGACGTAATGACTTTAAAATTAAGAACATCGAGTAAAACTATTATTCAGTGTGTGACATTCAGTTTACAAATCATTTCTCTAAACACATGACATCAAGAAATTATCAGTTCAGAGACAGCACCATTTAGCGTCAGTCAAAGAGATAAACAAGTAATTCACTATTTCCTAGATTTCTAGCAAAAAAAACCCATTGAAAGTGAGTACTTGTTCTCATTGTTGGTAAAGATATTTAATTCAATATTGGTTGAGTGTACAGCTCTACTATCTTCGACAAGACCAAAGAGAAAAAGAAAAATAACAGAAAGGAAACAAAAAAACGAAAACAAAGTGGTATTAATGAAGGAGAATAGAGCAAGAGTTTTAAATACAAGCAAGTAATTATTTACGCAGCAGCAAAATTACACTGGTCATAATTGCATGCAACGAATATGGTTACAATGTGAAGAACATTAATAAATGATGAGAGCTATTAAAGATTATACATTATGATATAAAAGAACCAAGCAAATGTGAAAAACAGCTTGCCTGGATTTCCAACTGGCCGAAGTAATCATAGAGGGTCTACAAGTAATTTATAAGTATGGAAGCTGATGATAACAACATCTCCGCAAGGTAAATATACAATCACAATAGTGATACATACATATATATTATTATTATATAGTGTATTACGCAGCTGTGATTTGTAAGAGGAGCGCATATTAAAGTACCTACGGTTAACTGACACAGACGACCTACAGAGCGTCTCACAGAATTACCATCTAGTAACGAAATGTGTTAAGTAAAGCATAAGAAATTTTCAGTTACTTGCAGGGATGTTAGAGTCCATGTGCTTCACATTTTGCTTACTAAGCCAATAATTAGTTTAAAATTCCAGTACTAACACTTGATATACAAAAGTGTAGTTTTAAGATAGTTAAATACGCCATTCACCGAAATTATACAGTGTGCATCATAATTTCGAATTGATAAAAATGAAAGTGAAGCAATGTAAAAAAAAGAAGAATCCAATACACAAATAAACCAATTAAAGAAATACTGTGCAACTATTAATTGTTAGATATCCAAAAAGAAACATAAATGTTTCGTGGTATACAATGAATAATGGACACAAATGAAACACCGAATACACACACACAGGGAATTATCATCGTATAAATATGTTTATCAACAAGTTATGACTAGTGGTTTTAAGCATGAGATATTAGCAGTGAATATGGTGATATATACATATTATTAATTTATTTATTGTGAAGTGAAACTGGTGTGATACAACACTGATACAATCCTACCTAAGTGAACTATAGGTAAAATCATTGCGATTGAATGATGCTGCAGCATGATCGTTGACTCTATAAATATAATGTAAAATCATTATTGAGAGATGAATATTTTTAGGAATACCTGTTAAAACATTATAAAACTTGCGAAAGCTTATGTTAACAATTAGGAAGGAATAGTAGGCTAACTTTATCGAATACTATAGACAGTCTACAACCAAATGTTAACAATGCCATATCACTTTTTAAGATGATTATAGCTTGGGTAAAGTTTCCTTAAAGCAAAAATTGTAGACCTACCCGCTTCGGCTGGAAGCATTAGGACCTGTTTGATGACGATGTAAATCTCCAGTTCCAACAGAATCACCTCCACCACGTGTTGAAGAGCTTTGACTTGACGATGTTCCATTTCCACTAGAATTAGAACCACTGGCACTTACAGTTGCAGACCTTTCCAGTAATAAACCTGCATGGTAACCACCGCCAGTTCCTCCAGATATGTTTGCACCATGATGTACTTTAGTTGTACGAGTGGTCATAGGAACAAGTGCAGGAGTAACGTGGCTGAAAGTAAAAAATTATAAACACTGCATGAGACTGGGTTAATATGAAGTGGCAGCCATATATTTTCATGAACAGGATCAATACAGTAAAACTGTTTAGTAGGTAATGTAATGCGTTGTATCACTGCTCTGACTAAACTAAAGCAAACTTTGTGGAAATATGCCCCATCCATGGGATTCTTAATGTATTACAGTACAATAAGTCTTAAACAAACAATGACGCCAACTTACAATAGGATTTAAACTTTATACCAATAAATGTTTAATTAATGATAGGTGATAATGTTTAGTGAGGGTGGAATTTGAGTGATCAAAGAAAATCTGAACTTTCTCATCACGAGTACGGCAACAGTACGGACACCAAACACAGACGACCTTGAAGCAACCAATCAGATCCTTTTAGGTGAAAGTGGCATTTAATTAATAAAAAAGTGTATATATATACATGAAGAGAGAGTTGGATTATACAGAGTATATATCTCTAATATACTGAAAAAATTGGTCCCAGTTTTTCATAAAAGTGGTCATCGACAAATCAAACCAGTGTCAATACAAAAACTCATTTAAGTGGCCAGATACCATGTCATTCCGGGAACCATTTACCAGTCTAATACCTTTTTCAAGTAGGCCCAGAATCCTTCAATAGAATTTGTATGGGTTTCACTTATAGGATCCACCATTTCAGAAGAACAGTTGACGTTATAATGAATATAGCCTAGTGATGATGATTACGAGTAAACTCTCCACTCATCTGTGAGGACTAGTTGTTGTACAATTGGTATTAAAACATCGGGAATTTTCTTTGGGATGCATTCTACAAACCCTTTTCGAAGATTTGTGTCGTACATTCCCAACATCCAAACATGATTCGCTCTTCTCCCACAGAGATTCATTTTTCTTTTAATAAGTGCTGTTTCGTCAATATAAACAACGACACCAACTCCTCGAAGTAGTTCTATTGATCTTTTGTGACGCAATATACCGACAGTGCTGACATCCCTGTACTGTTAACATTTTAATATTTTTTGTGCCTGAGGCTGTAGCAGATACTGGTCGCTTCAGTAGCCAATTGTGGCATATACGTAATAATTTACTGAGGGGGAGGTTTGATTTCGAGAATCAACATACTGTACGACTTACCAACTCCTACAGACTTCCTCATATAACAGTGGTTGCACCTGAGTGCATAACCACTAATAACCCGACAATACTCTTGCACAATCATTATCCATCCATATAAGCATGTTTTAGTCCTCTTTATCAACCCATTTTCCACACAAAAGTTGAAAACCAAATCTGAGTGAAACTTGCAACCAAGATTATGAACAGCATCCATTTGTAATGCTGGGATATCTGATTGACTGGTTCAAGGTTATCCGGCCTTCGTATCTATTCTTTACTCTTGCCATGAATATTACATGGAACATTCTCTTCATTGTTTTTTGTTCTAAGTAGAATACAGGACTTCAACCTTGCGTTATAACGTTTCAGTAGCGACGGTGTTTTATTTTCTACAAGGTGAGATTGCTAGTCCAACTTTCCTTCTTTACCGGGCTTACTATCGCTCAAGCAAGATCTAGTCATGTATCGGTCGGGAATCGAACCCGGACCCACATGAAATATAACACGGCTATATCCTCTTATCTCTTAAATCAAGACCCGTTTTGTCCACAACTGGGAGATTCGCTGTACTGAATTGTCGTGCACAAATAAAAATATTACCTTCAATTGTAACAGAAAATAAACAATGAAACTCAGTTATGCCTCATATGATAAGTGAGCTATGGAGCTGTACTCAAATGTGTAAGTACAGCGCTTAAGGTGACCAATCGGTTGTCCAGAAAGTTGGGGTATATTGACATAGCAGCTGGACTCTGACAGTTGTTTTATGTAATATACATGAGATATACATATATGCATTTGCATATTTGTAACTATCAAACTGTGAATAGTAACTAAAGTAGGACTCTACTACTACATGTCACAACAATGAATGGATCTCAGTTGAGATAGTGTATACGTGGCAGCATATCACATCATAACAGTTGCACAGATTTATTGAAAGAACTTCATTATTTAATGCAATTATGATTCACTGGAATTATTATTATAAATGAAATGCCCTATGCCTGTGATCAATACATATGGTCGTAACCTAATTATACATATATATATATATATATATATATATGGATTTATTTTCTTATGAAAAAAGTTTTTATTTATCGATAGATAGATATTTTTTTGAAAATGTGTGTCGGTGTGCATAGATACACAGACATGCACGCATCTCTGTGTAATAGAACAAAAACAACACAACACTGTTTCATAAGACAGAATGACCTTATACATAAGTTGTATATTTACACACACACACTATCACATGACAATACCACCACACACACACACACACGTAAACACAAATGCATAATCAGCATGAAAAATGCTCCGTTTTGATCAATTGTCATCATCATCACCATCATATATATATATATGCTATAGGTGCAAAACACACATCAATCAAATCAATATATAATACTAGTGGAGTTTAAATCATCTTATTTATATAGAGAAGACAAAAAAAGGTGTACTTGAGAATCTTCATTTTCTCTCTTTTTTGTCTTGCAAACTGTGTGCGCATACCTAAGAGTAAATGCTGTAGTGATTAATGCCAAAGACTTGTGTGATAAAAGAAGGGAGGAGGAGGAGGAGGAGAGCGAGAAGAGATTAGCATTAAGAATATTTCATTCTACTTATTCTACTACTCTATACTACTAATGGTTATGATTATTCTTATTTATTAATAAAAAGCAGATATATCCATAAAACAGAAATTGCTGATTATTAGAAAACATTGTGTTAATAGTATAATAATAATAATAATAGTAATAACACAAAGATTAACTGACGCACGCAATAAAAATTCCTATGGCAGTTATACATATATATACATAGAAGAAATGAGAACATCTTTATTCAAGATTTTGTATAATACAGATATATTATAGAATTGAGGGGTAGTTTATTGATTTATGGTTGTACACCATCTTAGCATGATATGAATTAAAAGTAAGGAACAGAACATATGCATATCAAATGGACAAGAAATAATTTGAAAGGAATAAGAAATAATTTGGATTTGTGTTACAAAGGTTCGGCATTTTTAGGGTCTCATCGTTTAACTTTTGTAGCTGCCAGGAGTAGTAAGCTTTCGAAATCCCACATATAGATATACATGCTCATATATACATCGTTTAAACTAGAAACAGGTGAATTTATCATCATGTGTTTGTACAATATCTGGGATTTCTTATACAATCCAAGACAATTAAAAACCTGCGAACAAGTTTGTATACTGTAGTACGCTAGAATGATTAACAGAATAAATGACAAATTTGCAGACCAACTTTAGTAGTGACCAGCATTTTGTGGTGCGCGCAAATTCAGTAGATACAATGAATGCAAGTCAATGCAGCCTTCCCAACCGACACACTTAAACTAACTTACCACCCTTGGTTGAATATTTCATGGGAGAAATTTATTCAAGTACAAGTACAGCTTCTGGTAGATAACCGTAGATATAACATGTAGCAATGGAGTAAGCCATAACAGGAAGTACGATATTGTGTGGTTGGATGAAATATTTAATTTATTCAAAACTAACCTGCGAATTTCATGAGATGGTAATCTCCCAGCTCCATTAGTCGTAACCTGATTGTTACCGCCTGTGCTTGAAGTACCAGATGTAGACTTATCGGATGAATTGCCAGTGGATAAGGGGGAAACAGGAAGACCACTAGATAAACCAGTGATACCAGAAAGCGCAACAGAGTTTCTAGGATTAGGACTATCAAAACCTGCATTTCGACCACTGGTGTTTGAACTTATTTGTGTACGTCTACCGGAATGTTGTTGATCTCCAGTATGAGAAGTTCCAGATGTTGAGGTTGTGGTACCGTAATTAAGCGTATGAGTACGACGTGCTGTATAGGCAAAAGAAAAGTCATAAGAATTAAGTACTATGTTGATAGTATTGGAGACTGAGTAAATTTTAGCATCACACCTTTGAAGTACTCATGTGAGGAATACTGAATAAATGAAGTGAAATAGTCATCAACAGCAGCCTTGCAATAAGACCACCACCTAGCTCAGAATACACAGATACACAGGGTAAGACACATACTTCAGTCACTGGTGCATAGCTTTGTAAATAATAAAAAAGGAGATTTGTCAGCATGTTTTACACTGCCTTAATTGTTATTTATTTCAAAGTCTAACTCAATTTATATATATATATATATATACATATATTACATATTCAGATTATTTGTTTACGCCTTAGTCAGTATAAATAACCTACGCTGAAGCGAATCGATATACATTTCTGGAATTATTAGCCAACCGTGTTGAAGATATAACCTTACCAGAAAAAATAATCACTATAATCAAATAAGAACCAAAAAATGTTATGAATGTTGACCGCTCTCAACTAGTAGTTTACACACATTCACATTTATAGTTCCCTTAAAATCGATTAGATTAAACAAGACTTTGGAATAGGCAGTATACTAAGTATTTTGTTCAGTGGATACATCCATCAACATACCTCTTCATGAACTATTAGTCTGAGAATGGAATTAATACAGCAAGAAAACAAACAAACAAGGAAACCAAGATAATTCAGTTTACAGGATTGAGGTTTTTTGTTAACGAAACTTTACACACAAAATTAGTCTCACAAAGACTAGTGTTGTCAAGAGAAAAGTTGGTATATATTGTAAGAAAAATCTTGTTTTCAGAATTCTCAGAGATAATCAAATGAGTGAAGTAGGACTTAGGTTTAGTTTCTTCACTTAAGCTACAACACTGAGAGCTCGGTGTGTGGTAGTAGTGTCGTAATTTCCTAAACTATGCAATTATTTTCATTTCTGATGATAAGAAAAGATTCAAAGTGACGTCAATGTCCGGTAACCTACTTACTGTCTTCTAAATCACTAACTATATAATGCTATTTTGTAATAGAATAAATGTATAAAACGCTTTCCTTGTTTTAGTCATATTGTTCAAAAAGGAAGAATTGTTTTTGAGTAGATTAACTGCACCATGTTTTTATTTTTCGTGAAATAAATGTTGCATTCCCGTTAAGACTTATATGAATAAATATAATTATTAGTACAATCCCATACCTTGTAAAACAAACATGAAAAAATTCAAACTGATTGTACTATTAAATTTTCTTCTATAGAAACAGTTTGTATTTTAGCCCTTACCAAATATCATCCTAATTATTTTGTTTAAAGGCACTGGTCTTAGGTCTAGACAAGATTGTTCAAGTTGAACAAGTTTGAAGTGATGCTAACTAGGTTCTGTGTCGGACATACACATATATATCATTTTCATAAAAAAAATGGGATACGTCTAGTTTGGTTAACATAGCTAACCTACCGAAAGTTGATTGCTTCTCACTTTGCCGCATTTCATTGGCTAAGCATTCAGAATTACTGTTCTTCACAATTTTTTTCCATCACATTCTCAGTGGAACATAAGGCTTTAAGCTAAATGGCTTGAACTTTCTGTAGCAGTGTTTATTTTTTACAGGATGGGGTTACTAGCGTCATGCCCAACCTTTCCTCTTTACCAGCATTATTTCCTGGCTTAGCGAGGTAAAGGAGTGCGTCGGTCGGGGATCGAACCCCGGACCACGTGCATGGTCGGCAGGCGTCCTAACCACTGTGCCACAGATGCACATTCTTCCCAATAAGTACAATAAAAAAATGAAAGGAAACTAAAGTGCTTTAGGATTAGTATTCTTATGCTCTACCCATTTTTGGGAGTATTTCGTCTTTGTATTTATTTATTTACGTATAAGTGTAACGGTAGACAACAAGAGACTTGGTAAAAGAATGTTTAGAATTTAGTATCGTTACACCTGATATGAAAATCGCTATTCGCACAGATCTTCCGTGTTGTGCTAATTCTGCCATTCGTATTATTTCTTTACCTTCATTTTGTGTCTCCCGTGTTTAGCTGCAAAGCTGAATCATTTACCTGATTTGATTTCAAATCTATATCCCTGATATTTGATATTTTTATGTCGGTGAACGCCTCTCTATATACTACTGATAAATCTTATCAGTAGCACACACCACATTTGTCTGAATGGGAATATAATCGTTTTGTATGAAGAGTTGATCGGTTAATTTATATACAAAGATGTTTGGAATCGGTATCGTTAGGTAACTATGTGGAGAGTTGAGTTATTTAAACTACTCAGTGACCTCTTTAAATTTAACTGAGTAAATCATCAATAGGTTTACTAGAGTGGGAAGAATTTAAATACTTAGAATACATCACATTAACCATATTTTACTATATCCATATAGACATAAGAATATACAGAAGAAAAAATTATATTGCATTACCCATGGACACATTAGAACTTGGTGAAACTTTTGCATTTGTACCTAAGCCTGTTGAAGTCATTGGAACAGGTTTCCTTTGACCAGCAGTAGTAGGACGCACAGTGCTGGTACCAGCATCAATACTGATTCGTTGACCTGGAACGTTTGGATAAGCTGTCAGTCCACCACCACCGACAACTGGGGTAGCCATTTCGTCTGTAATACCTCGTAATCGCGCCAATATTCGACCAGATTCTTCACGACCAGGACGATCTGAAGCTCGGACAAGATCACTTCGCATCAGTTTAACCGATTCAGTATTGCTAGATGGACACGATGTATCAATTGCATTGAGAGCTGTATTAAAGTTGACATTTGCATTTCCACTTGGTGTTGAATATGTGTTAGTAGCTGCCAAATTGATAGGTGAGATAGGACTTATTGTGCTGGTACCCATAGGGCCTGGACTTTCTGATCCAGAAACAGATGCTGCGAATAAAAATTCAAAGATTTATGCAGACTCATTAAAACAAAATATTTCAGCCCAAAAATATAGACAGCAAGTTACATTCTGGTAGAAAGATTTAAAAATAGCAATATGCCATCTAAACAAAGTGAAAATAAAAGTATAATTACATGGTGTTATTATATTGACAGCTGGTTTGTTATTAGTGCCATTATTCACCACGGTTACTGTACTGGGAGGCGTTGTACTTGTAGAACGAGTTCCTCCTCCAGAAGTAACAGCGAATTTCGAGCTTGAATGTGCATTTTGAGTCATAGATAAAGCATTTGTATTTGCGACTGGGACGGACGGAGTATCATCCGAACAGATATTCGACGTATGTTCTACACTTGCTGCATTAGCACTTGCGCAACTAGCACTACCAGAAGTCATTACTGGGACAGTTGCAGGAGTTGGTGTAGCAGAAAGCAAATGATTACTTTGCCTAAAAGTGAAAATAAAATTGACTGTAAATCTTTTGCCATGCAAGAAGAATAAGTAATTACATAATTGACGATTAGGTTATTTGAATATCTGCTACAGTGCTTCAAATATAATGCTAAACACACCAAACATTCTCTACTCTTGCGAATAATATAAATAACTGTTTATATTGTGGGACGTAAATTATCTAAAATACCATCATCACCTGAAGATAGCTTTTATCAAGAGGTATCACTTAAGAAACATGCGAAAACAAAGAATGGTGTACACTTATGTTTGAGATTTCTTCCGGTATCTTTAATGTGGGATACACATATTACAATTCGGTTAGAAAAAGTGTGTCAATACTCTATTTAAAATCCATTTACACGTAGACAACTAGTGTAGAGACTGCTGATGGTATTTCGTTGCCTACAATGAAGTGAATTTTTGAGTCTTGAATCACAGTTGGTGAAAAGAGGCGTGCCCAAAACTCATAGTAAGTGTAACTTATTTTGTCAAAGATATGTTCTGGTAGGCATAGCATCAGAAGTGAACAAGTTTAAATGACCGAACTATGGTATTTATTCGCTTAGTGTAACAAGTCCATTTCTTAACAATTTTCACTCTACAGCCTACAAATCAGATACTACTTAAGCTCCGACTACTCGTTACAACATAAAGTTAGTCATAATTTAGTATATTATTCCTCTTATTTTACGATCAAATTGCTGAGTCATTTCATATGCGAAAGTAACCAGCAATTGCCTCATGGATTTTCAAAAGACATAAAATAAATACATCAGCTGACTGATTTAAAATTCGTTCTGCGGATAACGTTTTGAAATTCTCAAGTCATACAAACAAGTGAAGAGGACTGTATAGTTCTAAGGTCTACACACATGGGAAAACGGAAGAACTACAGTTATATTACCTTAAAGAAAGACTTGAACCATCACGTGAACTTGTATCTAGTGAAGAACGTCTTCTATCAAGCAGGAGGTACGTAGCCATAATATCATCGAAATTGCCTTGAGTTAAAGACTTCTCTATTTCATCACGACTGAAGCCCATATTGACCATAATTTCGATACGTACTGGATCGGTGTAATCTGGTTCGGGTTCGATATACGGTGACAATACATTGTCTTCATAGCCAGTATTCATCCAACGATCTTTCATCACCATCTGTTAATAGTAAACACAAAGAGTGAATTCAGTTCTTCCGAAAAGCTTTAACAATTATGGGTTAATTTATGGCATTATCAAGAATAAATCGAGTCATCAACTAAGATGAAATAAAAATGATAATAACTAACCTCTAGGGTGTATCTTCTACTCGGATTAAGGACTAACATTTTCTTTAACAAACTTTCACAATCCGTTGACATGTAGAAAGGAATGCGGTACTTGCCGCGTAAAACACGTTCACGTAATTCTCTAAGTGTTTGGCCGTCAAATGGGAGGGACCCACTGACTAATGTGTATAAAATAACCCCCAGTGACCAGACATCAACTTCAGGACCATCATATTTTTTACCCTAAAAAGTAATTTTTAAAAAATGCAAGGAGTAAACAGTTATTCATGTACATACAGACAACTATATTAATCATTTTAAAATAACGAAAATACAGCACACAACAGACGTACTTGGAATAATTCAGGTGCTGCATAAGGAGGGCTCCCACAGAAAGTATCCAGTTTTGTACCTGGACTGAATTCATTTGAGAAACCGAAATCCGCCAATTTTATATTCATATCAGCATCAAGGAGAAGATTTTCAGCTTTTAAATCCCGATGAATAATATGCTTTTGATGACAGTATTGTACAGCAGAAACAATTTGACGGAATTTAGCACGTGCTTCTTTTTCTTTCATTCGACCATGTGCAACTAGGTAGTCAAAGACTTCGCCTACATTGAACAATGGAGAAAGTCACTAATTAGAATGTGCAGAAATAACATTACAAAAATGCGTATGGTAAATGCTGCATCTAGTGATTCGGAGATGGAAAAAATAGCATTGGGTTAATATTGAGTTTTTTTTCAAAATTTCCGAAAAGTAAATATTTTTGAAATATTGCTAATTGAGACAAGTTAAGATGACTGGTATTTCCCTTTCCGAATTTTTGCAGACATTTGTGCAGGTGTTTTGTGCTTTCATAGGAAACAAGACTTCTTTTTCTCTCATTCCTTGCATTCTGACAAAAACACATTGATGTATGAAGGCAACTCGTTAATACCTAGTTTTCGGCTACTTAGCGTATACGTATACGAGGTAAATACCTACAGTTAATGTAAAGATGGTTGATAACTGGTTTGTTACATAATGAGAATGATAACATATACTAGAAGGATTTGAACTTCGTGCAAGCACGAAAATAAGAAAGCATGGATCTAATTTGCTGTCTCTAACTAATAATACATGAAAATACACTTAACAACAAAGTGTGGTATAACCAAGCGAAATCCTATTCCGAGTAGCCGATGGGATGAGCAACTACTTTCTGTTCTTTACAGAACAATTTGAGTTAAAAGACTGACAAAAAATGAAAAATACATTTGTCAAGTTTGGTTTTACGGTAAGAACACATCGTAAAATAGCAAAAGCACTGCTTTTATACACAAATACTTACCACCGCTTGCATACTCCATCACCAAATATAGAATTTTATCATTATCTATGATTTCAAAAAGCTTCACAATGTTTGGATGATCCAATAATTTCATCAATCTAACTTCTCGGAAAAGCTAATTTAATAGAAGAGACTACAAAAGAGATTACCTTTTGACGACTTGAAGGGCTTAACTGAGTTTTATCAATAATTTTGATAGCAACTTGCTGCCCGGTTATAACATGACTGGCTAATTTGACCTTAGCGAAATTTCCTTTGCCAATAGTTCGTATAAACTTATATTTTCCAACATGTGGTTGATCGTCAATTACTCTCCAACGCAAAGGTCGACTAGGTTCTTGGATATTTCCATTGTGCTGCTGGTCTGACCTGGAGGGTGGACGTGCAGCCACTGGGGCCAGGGCAGCAGTGGCCATCGATCCAACGCCAGAATGAATCTGTTAAGGAGATATGTACTACATTTATTATTCTTAAAACAGAGTAAAATATTAACATGATATTATTACTCATCAGGTGGACGCCTGCATCAGTCTACAACACGGACATGTTGAGATTCTAGAGATGAACACTAAGACACAACTTTAACTCCGTAAGTGTAAGCGTTTTTTGATGTGAATAACTCAGCACAAACATTTAAGTGATATTTTTCCGATCGATGAAATGATTTTTTGCAGTGATACAATAAGAGATGCGGATTTAGGGGACCATTCGAAGATTAACATAACTGTCTTCGGTAACAAGGCATTGTTATCTAAGATAAAAGAATAGTTTCACTATTTTCATATCTTTTTTTCAAAAGTAAACTGGAAGAAAACTTTATGCTCACTATTTAAATACAGCCACTCAATAACTTGTACTTTTGTCTCTGTCTGTCTGGATTCAACATAGAACTTGGCACCAAAGTGCAGCAGTTCGAGTTGCCACGTTCCAAATAGCACACAGAGGTAGACAAGAAGATGAGTGAAGAGAATCAATACAGTCTGACAAGTATAAGAGTGAAACAGAATGGGTAATGGTAGAAAGGAATATGAAAGATTACAGAGACTGAATACATCTGCGCTAGCCATTGACAACGATTTTGAGCCATGTCACCTATTGTCTCCAGCCATTGATTCCTAGAGTCCCGAGGGCCCCAACCCGGGAGTCTGCATCTCCCTACCTGACTCAGTTTAACTGTCAAGGATTTCATGGATTGATGCCATATTTTTGTTAGGCCACCACTTACTCTTTTTCAACCTGCACCTATATCAGCTAGTAATGCCCGTCGTCGGGGGAGGCGATGGTTAGGCATGCGCAGCACCTGACCTAGCCATCTCAATCTATGTAACTTTATAGCCTCGTCGATTGATTCTCCCTCTTTGCCCAACACTACGCCTAACGTCAGCATTACGTACCTTATTAAACCACCTAACGTGAGAAAGAGATCGTAGATATCTATGAACGAAAGCAGTCAACCTTTTCATGTCTTCAACGCGTATTGGCCATGTTTCAGAGCCATAGAGAAGGACGGAGCGAACTGATGAGCAGTACACACGTCCCTTGGTTGATAACCGAATGTCACGCCTACGCCAGAGATGGTGTAAGTCAGCGAAAGCAGCTCGAGCTTTTCGGATCCGTGCTGAGATTTCATCGCCAATCAGTCCGTTGGTGCTTGTACTTTTAGCCTAAATTCATTGTCCAGAACTACCCAGCGACTCTTTTGATTATCATCTGTACATAAATACCATTTTTATTTCACATAATATAATTAGTTCAATTTTGTTTTGATTATTAATCACCTGGTGATCTTGAATAGAGTCAGTAGGCTAATTATTACATTACATTACATTGTATCCCCGGCTAACCAATTGACCATCATTATCCTCACACTGGTAAGTCAAATATTGCTGTATAATTATTTCTGTAGTATAAGTTAGAGATAGCGAAGCAGTTATGGGGTAGTTATCAAAGATTTAGGCATTCTTATAATTAGTAAACTGATAATTTGTTTCAAAGTGACCGGAAAAGTCGTCATCAGTCAACCATATCAAAATTTGTCGACAGATGATTCTAAATGACATTATGCCAAGTTGTATAGACTTAAAGTAACAGGATGTTGAGAAGACGTTTGTGTTATCAACGACAGGAAGTATTCACAGGTGCCAGGCATACTGGCTGGGAAAAAATAAAACTGAATCGAGTGATTTGGCACATCTTTGAAAAGTATAGAGAAAATCAACTGATTGAGTTTTTAACGTAAAACTTTGCCCATAAGTGCATCAGTTCAAGTTGACAGACTCCATCAAAAGTATTGACTAATATAAAAGACCGAAGTAGGACAACTGCGTGCAACAGAGGTTCCGTATAACATTTCCGACAAAGAAAATCCAGCAGGCGTTGTGAAACATAACCAAAATGAAATGTTTTGGCAAGCTGTGCCTATCTTGACAACTATATACGAAGTAGCCAATATTAAGTCGAGTGGGCAGAAGCAAATCATGCAGTTTAAGAACAAAACTTGATTGACAGAGCAAAGCAGAGCATAACTAAGGAGATGCATCGTTAATTCTTTGTCATACATGATATTGCTTCTTTTCAAATTCTATCTCACTTTAAAACCTTTGAATTTAGGCTATAAGGTTACATAGTAAATGGATTAGGGCCAAAAAATTAGTTATGCGGGATGGATTTTTCATGTACTGGGTTATGAGCCACACTTATTATGTTAGGACTGATAATATTACCAAGTTGTCCGTGAAGTAGGTTAAGATGACTAGCCACATCTAAACGAATGTACTACAAGTATCTGTTGTGTTCCACTATGCCGTGATCCCTAAATTTTTAGTTGCTTAAAATAGTGAAAAAGATCGAAAGTGGGACGCGTTGTTTCAGAAAACAAATGAATTCCAAATAATGAATACATTTAAAGTACAAGCCTATCACAACAATTTGCGAAATCGGTGGTACACCGCAACGTAAGTAACAATGTTCCAAGTAACGCCTTATCCCAGAAAAAATAGCTGCTAGCATATAAGTATACTAGCCACACTTTTCATGCCGCTGGTTCGAATCCTCAAGAGACCAGAATTTTTTTAACGATTACAATCATCACCCATTAAATAAATTACAGTCTACCAACCCATGGCTATTTCAGATTGTCTCACCATGGATTGACAGCATGCTCTTCTTTTACCTCAGTATGACTTGGATTGACAAATAACATAGCTGGGTGGCTAGTGCCATGATAAACGGGTAGCTACTTATCATTTATCTGCATGACAGCTGGTTATTAGCCATGGTGGCTACAGTTGATGATTGGGTTACTTAGCTCAGTTGCTAGAGCACCGGACTAGTAATTTGAACGCCATTATTCGAATCCTGTTGTAGCTCAGATTTCCTTTTCGCCTTTAATTATCACACACAACAATAAACTTGTGTGAATATATAAGAAATGAGACACCCAGTGGTTATAAGGATGAAATAAATCGACATTGTAAAACTTCCGGACGAGGTTGTTAACCGTTTTCAATTATTGGTAGTTTACGATGCGGTGACCTAAACAAGAAAAGCCACACTTGTATACACATCATCAGTTAGGGTCTATATGGATTTAATGTAGAATGACTTAATTACATCCAAATCACTACAGAGGAAAGGACATTGTCATTAGGAAAAAGTAGTGTGACATGGCAGTTGACTGTCAGCCACTACGGGATCTACTCAATTTTATTGTTTACCCATGACTAGAGGATAATTAATGAGACCGTCAATTCAATTGTTACTCAACAACCACTCGAAATTCCAAACATATTGTGAGGGCTGTTGATGCTAAATGGCTGCCCAGGCTTAGATAGAGTGGAGGTCGAATCCGTGACCCACTGGTTGAAAGTCAAGAACCCAGACCAGTTAGGCACAACGCCACAAAAAGCAATACAGTCACTAGTCTTTTACTCCAAATATTTACTGACTTTATACAAAGACTTGATTCCAACAACTTGTAGTTAGCACAAACACGATCCGTGTACATAAATGTTTGCATTTATTTGCAGCAGAAACAGTATCAATAATACGAGCTTAAAACTAACGTGAGACCATGTACTAGATTGTGAAACATACTTATTGTATAGAGACTGCTTACAGAATCCACTCACCAAGGTTCAGGTAGGTGAACTGCGATATGATTCTGGAACTCACTGACTGAAAGTCAACTGCCCAAAGCCATCAACTTCAAGACAATCGGCTAATGAGATTGCCAAGATACGATAACATTTTCTTTCTAACTATTTACAGTGTCGATATACAAGTGCTAGACAATGGGTTCAAATGTCATTTTAGAAGACATAAGGCATTTATCATATGAGCGACGATCGTAACTCAACTAACCACCAGTCTGAGTAACAGTCAAAGAGGATGTCCAAACCACGAATCACGGCATAACTGCTGATAAACTAAATTGCACAGTTTAGAGAATAATGATATCTAGACTATTTCCAAGAATATTAACTAACACAGTATGGGGAAACTATGATAAGGTGAGTAATAAATGGTGATAAATGACGTCTTTGCATTCCTTACAAGGGAAGCCTCATTAGGTTTTCAGAAGAGCTTCGGACTAAACTTTGTAGGGCGTGGATTATTTCTCACTTCAAAACATGATATTGTATAGAAACTTGAACTGATACACTTCCATGCAAAGTTATACAGTGAAAACCCAGCTCAGTATGATACTGCACAGACCTCTTTTTGGAACACAAACCATTAATAATTTGTGAACTAGGCACATACTAACGGAAAATGAAGCACTTTAGGTGTGATCAAGTATCTGTGCCAGATTATCAGTATATCTGAAACCTTGCGCACAACTTGAAAAATGCAAAACCATCTGGAGAGTAAACGCTTTCAGATAATAGTTAACTAGTACACTTAAAGTGATGCCCACTGCCTACTACCAAACAATGCAGGTTTTTGTTGCACTTCTGAAAATAAGTACGTGATACGACCTAGATTTTTGTAAGCTTGAGAATAGCAAAATTTAAGAGAAGTCGGAGACCAGTCTAAACATATGCAAATGATAAACTCTGTGAAATAGCTCAGAACGGGCGAGAAACGAAACACGAGATATGTGTTCCAGGGAATCAACACTAAATTTTTCAACACATCTTTGCACAAAAGTGTAGCAGTCTAAGTCGCTACACTTTATGCAAACATATCAGAAGTACTGAGAAATGAGGTGAAATTACAATAATCGGAAAAGTGTGGCAGAGGGAATAACCAGTTAAGACTCAATGAACCAGCAGCCTTAGGTGTGTACCGCTGAGAATGATTTTGAACAGTCTCAACACCAGCTCTCAGCATTAAGCATCTTGATAACTCCAGGAAGGCAGTCTGCACCTTCAGAAGTGACACATAAGATCCACAGACTTCATAGAGACGCACAATATATTGGTTAACACTGTTCAACTTTAAAAATGTGTACAATTACTATAGATTACATCGACAAAGTTGACTGCCATCTAGCAAGAGAAAACTGTCCACAAGCCGGAAGCAGCGGCCAATGAGTTTAGCAAGGTCTTAGTTAAGATATCATCTTTTACCTCCAAAAATCCTCAAAATCACGAGTCTATTAATGTGGCTATTGACTAATAGTAAAATCAAGAAAAGCTTCTTAGGAAACTAACTTTTACGAAACTACTCAACAGTGGAGCCGACGGAATATGGAAATTGAGTCGAGGCAGGATAGATGCGCGCATTAGGCAGGGACAACTTAGTAACCTTAGCAGAACGTGGATGTTATCTTACGTAAATACTTTAGAAGATAGAGTTCTATATCCAGAGAATTTCGCACAGTGCAGTTACTTTATAGGACACTGCAATTGTCTTGCATCTGTAGCTTATGAGTGTCGGTTCATATGGAGAATCGTACGAGGACTGACCATAATACATTGTGAGCCAATTGTGTAACCGGCCCAGGGGTTTAGCTTCAAGTCAGTGGTGTTTCATCCCTCAAGAGATCTTAGCATGTAAAAGATCTTGTATTACAACAGAAGACGTAATATTATACCCTAACCATAATTTGCACTGAAACGAAGTACTGTGACTTAAGCTCTATACTTTCAGATGAGGCTCCAGTCCACGTCCCATTCATTAGCCTATGTAACCTGTAATATAATAAAAACCTCACGTTGCGACACAGGACGAAACACAAAAAACAAGTTAACGGTAACTGAATTTCAACAAACAGGTACACTAAACGAAGATTAAGTAATAGACAACCTTAGGTGGATAACAATGACTGTACCATTGTGAAGAGAGAAGCAATTGTAACTCATCAGAGACTACAATCGTGATAACCAAAGATTTTTAAACACAACCTAGAACATTATTTTATACATTAAAAATTTCCACTTATTCTTTGTAATTTATCCAATCGAAACACTCGCGAACTAAGAGGTGAGTGACTGTATTAGACAAAGAATCAGATACTTCGGAACAAAATACTTGGCACTCTAAGAGTCAAATCACTTTCAAAAGTGAAATATCTACCTGCTGAAGAAGAAAAAGTTGATCAACTGCCTCTACGCGCTGTTGACCCACTTGCTCTAGTTTCTAGACGTCTAGCCACTAACAGCATGAACATAAAGAGCAAATCACACACTCAAATTTAGCTAACCATGCTGTATAACTCGGAAAGTTTTCTAACCTTCTAAACATCAGATAATTTATAGCTAAAAACCACATATCAACTTATGTTCAGAATTAGATTTCACAAAATAGCAAGTTAATACATTACATCATTTTTAAAACTTATAATTCCAAACATGTAGAAAATTTGTTGGATAGCATAAGCGTTTACCTTTATGGGTTGATTATTACTAACAAGTGTTCAGAGCAGAAAACCGACAGCAGTTGACACATATCGTCCTAGAACAGCGCAGACATGATAAATATGTTGGTACCAAAAATAATATATTTTCTTTGATTAAATTGATAAAAAATCATTAAGAAAGTATCCTTTTGGTTTTTAGTTTATCTTTGTTTTAATCGATTAAGCTTAAGTGCGTTATTATGTAATTGACGCTACTTGATTAGCACTCTTTCCAATAGGCATCCTTGGTATCTTGAGAATTTTGTAACCAGAGTTTATATACATTGTGACAGTGTATACTATTTTTTCAAGCAATTTTTTCTCTGCAACTTCCACAAGTCCTCATATTTTAGACACATGAATTTTATTTTTATTTTTTTTAACATATTCTCGTTATATATATTGATATTTGCAGCATGTTTTATGCATGTTGTAAACTGTAGTATTATTTCGTATAACTACACATAAAGCGCATAAAATTATAATTCTGTTCACTTATTCAAGACTTAATATTTCATATTTATTACCGATTAGATATGCAAACACTGCTTTTTATATGACTGAAGTTCTACGTAATGCGGTTACTACATAAGTGAAATTCTAACAGTTTCACATGCTCACTGTGTAACGTAATTGGTATGATGATGAATCTAACGTGTAATTACAATCTACCACAGTGTCCAGGTGTATCATTCATATTGACTTATATAAAGACGTTGGTGATCGTTCGAGGAAAATGGGAAGATTTCGGGAAATAAGCGTGCAGGTAGTCAACTGATTCATATCATGATACTGTTAGTTGCTTTGGTATTCAAAGACCTATTAATTCATCGTGACTGAAAATTCATTCTTGCAACTACTGCACAATTCTTTGTCATTGTCAAAGGTAACAAGCCTGAGTAAAACGTTTCTGATGTCAAATTTGCACACCAATGTGTAAATATTTGATGGATTCCCAACTAAATCTTTTGTTAATGAAATGGTTCACTACGTAACCATGGTATACTGCGTCTGAAGAGTTGTGTTCCCTTTCACAAATCTAAGTGTTGCTGTATACCCCATGTTGATATTCCGAATTAGCCACTCCAGCCAGCCATGAAATGTATGCTGTCAGCTCAGGCGAGCGAACTGTCTTGTATCCATCGCTACTTTGAAGACAAGTTACCCATGTTTTAAGCATAGTGAAGCTCAAACGTCCATTGATTTTTACCCGAGTGGACTAAAATTCGCCAAACTAATTCAGTACTGAAGAATATAAACAACACGTGCTTCCACGTTTTATGTGCTCACTATCATTATTGTTTTCTTATGGTCATTTGAAGATTGTCGTTTCGATGCATGGAAGTTCTTATTGTTTCATTCTTTCCGATTGTTTCGCAGAATTAACACATAGGAAGCTTATGCACGAAATATTTCTGTTCTCATGTTTCATAAAGTGTTTTGTTCGGCGTTATGGGGTGTATACTTCAACAACAAACAATCCGCGATTTCCGTTTACTGTGTATCCAAAGCTTAGTGATGTGAATATTATTAATGTAAGTTTTCTTCTAAGATAATGTTTTTGTAGTCCAAATGGAATACTTTCTATGATCACCAACTGGTCAGCACTCGCCCACACAAGTATGTTCTTCATGATGGTCCACCTTATGCCAACGGCGAACTTCATGCTGGACATGCACTAAACAAAGTCTTGAAAGATATCTCTTTGCGTCTGAAGCTCCTGAATGGTTACACGGTCGAGTTCATTCCAGGTTGGGATTGTCATGGTTTACCAATTGAACTAAAGGCCATTGGGAATTCAAACTTGCATTCACCAAATGAAATTCGAAGAGCAGGTATTGTAACTATACGTTATATTTATGCTTTTAGCTTCACTATTAGCCCAGAAATTCGTTGGAATACAGAAGAATTCGTTTCAAGAATGGGGTGTTATAGGGTCCTGGGCTGGATACTATCGTACTATGGACAAATGTTTTCAAGCAGTTGAACTTCAAGCGTTTTCAGATTTACATTCAAAGGCATTGATTTATTTTAGTTCTAACTTTTTCTAAAAGGGTTTCATTTACCAGAGCTCTTTACCTGTTTATTGGTCAACAGATACGAAGTAATTATTCAGTACTTCTTAATACATACTACTAAGGTGTGCAATAGCTGAATCCGAGCTAGAATACAATTCTGAACACAAAAGTTCCTCTATTTACTTCAAAGTCAATTTAACAAGGTACAGTAACCGTGTGGAGAAGAATACTGGTAGTAAGTACATTTCATTTTGATTAAATTTAAAACTTTCGAGAGTACTCTAGTGTATACGGCATAGTTTGGACAACCAATGCATGGACTGTATTTTCCAACGAGGCAATAGCTTACGATCTGAATGCTATGTAAGTTAATAACATGTGAATCCTTTTCCTTAGCATCTCATTTCTCTAATTTTATGAGAGAATATTTGATTTTTTTGATGTGGTGTACTTTGTTTGATGCACAGCTATGACTCAGTAGTGTACTCATTCCTATAACAACTATCGAGTTGCACCATAAACTACTAGAATAAACAGTCATCTAGTTGCTTTAGGAGAAACGGTGGTAAATCATTTGTGCTCAAGATAATATACTGTTTAACCACCAAGTTTGTTCCGAACTTCCGCCTGGAGAAATATATTTGTAGTCAATTACTTCCGTCTTAACACACTGGTTTATTTTCTTGACACTACTCTGCTTGTTTGACAGATCATCTTACTGACGTTGCTTTTGGACTACTTCAGGGGACGAATGTAGATCTCGATTGGACATAGATTTTGTTCTCGTTTCGACTACAGGTTTTTAAAATCAAATTTCTGCACCGGCCATGTCAGTATTTTTACAGCAGAAGACTAACAATATTGTTTTGCTGATAGTTCTCCAAAGTTATGGATGAACATCGAAATTGAATAACCGGATTATTCTTATCACAATATATTTCCACTTCCAGGACTTCTGCTTGTATTCACGTCTGTCCCTTAATGTAATGTGGCGCAGTATATTAGAAGGAAATTTTGTATTGAAGTGGTAAAGACTCCTACATCTTGTAAATAACCCCGGTGCACTAATTTTCAGATGAAACGAGAGAGTGGTTGTTAGTGGTCTTCCAAAGGGAAGATTTTAGGTATATATGCTCGATGGACTGAATTTAAACAACCCTTTGCCTACAATGTTTGGGAAACCATGTAATATTAATCCTCCTAAACAAGTATTGCCCCTGTGTTACTGTAAGGAGCATAATGTTGTTACTGCGTTGCGTCGGCCGACACACTTCACCCTATCACATTCGGACGTGCCAATCGCACATATATCTGAACAACAATGTTGATTCGCCTTGATTGTAATCATTCTTCACAAGAAGTACTTTTAATTAAAAGCCGTTGTATTCGAAAGTTTGCATTTCGCGTTGCTGTTTGACGTCACCTGAAACCACTGTTATAGGTTAGTCATGAATATCCAGACTATGGATGTTCATTTTCTAAACATACCGTCTTAACACTAACTACCTAGCTGGTCAACTCCATTAAAAAATTTTTTTGACGAAGTTTCAGCGCAGATATTGCGCGTGTGTATGACATTTGTTATTCTCTAACCAGGTATAACGGATGATTTGCTTAATGATATTCTCTGTCCCTTTTGTAGTTGTGAAAAGTCTGTCTGTCTGTCTGTTTTCGACATAGAACTTTGCACAAATGTGCGGAAGTTCAAGTCGCCACATTCCGTGTAGCACGCGAAGCAAGAGAAGAAAGTACAAGAAAAGCATAATAGAAACAGTGAGCAGAGGTGTGAGACAAAGGAGTAATAAAGAAATACAAAACAGTTTCATTGGAGATCATAAGTCACAGGGAGTGGATGCATCTGCGCCACTGAGAACGATTTTGAGCCATGTCACCAATTGTTTCCAACCATAGATTTTTACCGTCCCGAGGACCCCAGCCTGGAAGTCTACACCTTCCTACGTGGCTTAGACCAACTGTTGTGGATTTCATTGACTGATGCCAAGTTTTTGTTTGACCGCCGCTAGCTTTTTTCCAGCCTGACCCTATATCCGCTAACATTGCTCGTCGAGGGAGGCGATGGCTTGGCATACGTAACACATGTCCTAACCATCTCAGTCTTTGTAGCTTCACGACTTCGTCGATTGATTTCCCCTGTTTACCTAGAACTCTACGCCTAACCTCCATGTTGCTCACCTTATTATGCCACTTTACACGGGAAATAGAACGCAGGCACCTATGATCAAAGACAGCTAGTCTTTTCATGTCTTCCACTCTCAGTGGCCAGGTCTCACAACCATAAAGGAGGACGGAGCGGACTGATGAGCAGTACACCCGCCCTTTGGTCGATAGTCGAACATCTCGTCTACGCCAGAGTCGGCGTAAACTAACAAATGCGAAACGAGCCCCTTGTATTCGTGCTGAGATTTCGTCAGAGATCAGCCCGTTGGGGCTGATGGTACTTCCCAAATAAGTGAAGCGGTCAACGTGCTCTACCACTTCACTTCCT
The DNA here is from genome assembly GCA_944472135.2 of Trichobilharzia regenti. NCBI lineage: Eukaryota > Metazoa > Platyhelminthes > Trematoda > Strigeidida > Schistosomatidae > Trichobilharzia > Trichobilharzia regenti. The sequence continues at coordinate 47,443,122 of OX235263.1, forward strand.
ATTTTTAAACTAGGCGTCGATGTAGTCCAGTCCTGTAACATCATCTTGCATTTGGCGGGAGCGAATCGCATGCCAAACATTCGTAGATTGCGGTTCAAGGTGTTTAGAAGACTCTGCATTTCGTCAGCGTCTTCGCCTAGAAGGACTATATCGTCTGCATATTCCAAGTCAACGAGATTATTCCCAGGTAGCAAGTCAATCCCTGAGTCGCTGAAGTCACCTAGGGTTAAGTCCATTAACACATCTATGATGAAGTTGAATAGAAAAGGAGATAATGGGCATCCTTGACGGACACCACTGGTCGTCATCAGTTCAGATGACAGCTCGCCGTAAGCCCTCACCTGGCTGTATGAGTACGAATAGAGTGCCTTAATCAGTGCAATATATTTTCTCGGAATTCCCTTTACAGCCAAGCATCTCCAGAGAACTTCCCGATCGACAGAGTCGAATGCTGCCTTTAGGTCAAGAAATATAATGACTGTTGGACGCCGGTAGGAATGCCTATGTTCTAGAATCTGTCGGAGGGTGAAGATATGATCAATACACCCTCTTCCTGGTCTAAAGCCTGCCTGGCTCTCTCGTGTTTGTGCTTCCCGAGCACCACTCAGTCTACGCATGATTATTGAGCCTAAGACTTTAGATACTATATTAGTCAAGCTAATCCCTCTGTGATTATCACAGGAAGACTTGTCTCCCTTCTTGTATATGGGGATAATCAGTGACTTACACCAACCCGATGGGACTTCTTCTGATTCCCAGACGCTGCCTAGTACCTCAGTTAATCCGGACAGTAAGCTGTCTCCACCGTACTTAAATACCTCTGGAGTCATTCCATCAGGTCCCGCTGCTTTGCCTAGTTTCAGATTGGTGACAGCTTTAGTAACCTCAGTTAGTGACGGAGGACCTGTGTCTATATCCCATTCAGGGAGGTGTTGGATGCTCGGAAGGTTGAGCGTGGCTGTGGGCAAATTAAACTGCTCCTCATAATGCTCTTTCCAACGATCCAGTCGTCTATCCTGTGAGCTAATTATAGTGCCATTTTTTTCCGAGATTGTCTCACTAATGATTTGTCTTCTCCCACCCGTTTCCCTGATGAGTCCAAAGAGTTGCCTGGTGTTGCCTATCCTCGAAGCTTTCTCCATCTCTTTGGCTTTTGTCGCCCACCACTGTTCACGGTCCTTGCGGAGACTTTTCGTAAGTTTCCTCTTGTGCAGCTTTCGCTCCTCATTGAATTCGGAGCTCGCCGGAATAAGTCTTCTAGCATCTATCAGTTCGGATGAGGCGGTGGAGATCCAGTGGTTTTTACTCACCTTTGGGTTTACCTTATTCACAGCTTTTACAGCTGTATCTATGGCTGCCTGGATATTTTTCCAAGCTTCTTCAGGGTGAGCACAGCTGTCGAACACAGATATGTGTTTAGCTAGTTCTTCCTCAAATACGGATTTAGTTTCCTGATCGAGCTGGGGACGTGATGGTTTTACCGCCAGCTGTTTCCTACGTCCGTTCAGTCGTAAGCACACCCGAGCGCGGACCAGTGCATGGTCGGTATCTACGCACGTGTTCCAGAAGGAGCGACAATCTCCTACCGACCCACGCCAACGATAGCTTATTGCTATGTGGTCTATTTGTGTCCAGCGTTGGTTTGATGAAGGGGGTCTCCAAGTCAAACAGTGTCTCTCCTTGTGTTTGAAGTTAGTGCTTACAAGAAACAAATGATTATCAGAGCAGAACTGTAGGAGACGGTCACCGTTGTCGGTTCGCTGGCACGGAACTCCATAGGTGCCACCGACATCCTTCTCAGATTGACACAATTTCCCTACTTGAGCGTTAAAGTCACCAGCTAGAACGACTATGTCTGAGCGTTTAGCCTTTCTCACCAAACTAGACAGCTTTTGGTAGAACTCATCCTTCGTTTCATCTGAACTGCAGTCAGTGGGGGCGTAGGCGGAGATTACGAAAAGGCATCGGCGAGTAGTGCAGTCCTTCCTCCTTCTTACTGATCCGTTCAGGCGGACAGCACACATTCGGCTATCTACCGGGATCCAGTCAAGCAATGTCTTTTCTGCCCTAGTACTCAAAGCTATCCCTACGCCAGCTAATCCTCGTGAACTAGCTGTGGCATCTCCTGACACCCTCAAGGTGAATTTTGCAGATTCAACCTGTTGGCCAGGTGGGGTTAGGTGAATAACCACACTTGGGTCTTGTATGCGTGTTTCTGAAACACAACATACATCAATGGCTCGTGATGCCAGGGTCTTGGCTAGTGATGCTTGTTGTCCTATTTGGCAAAGTGTCCTAACATTAAGAGCTCCTATATGAAATTGGTGGCGCGGCTTTAAGAGGCTGTCGGTGGTGGTTTTTTGGCTTCCATCGTTTTTAGTGGACGCAGAGTGGAGAGGAAGTGGAGAGCTATCAAGTCGAGGAGTTGCATCAGTGGAAGGAAGGCAAGATGATAGAGATGAAGATGAAGACAAAGATGAGTGAGTAATAGAGAGGTTTCGTGTGCATTTCGGATTGTGAGGGCGATTGTTACTTCCCGGCTGCCCACACCGTGGAAGTTGGTTGCGTGACCGCAGAGCCCAGGGGACAACTGCTTGAGGCCGGTCACACGCGGCCTGTTTTTGTTTGTTCTTTGTTGTTTTGTGTGTCTCAGTAGCAGATTTATCACTCCCGCCCTGTGACACGGCAGCAGGAAGCGCGGTCGTTGTTAATCCGGGCCACGGCCGATCCGGCATGAAATTTTGTAATTTTGTATTGGACATGATGTTGGATTGGGTAGCTGCTTTTTGTTTAACCGCTATCCAAACAACCTGCCTGGCATGGTAGAACCTCAAGAGACATAAGTCTCAGCCAGTATAGCTTGATTAGGTCATTGCGGTGTTCAAGCCCGACCACCACGTCAAGGTAGCAGCTTTCGGTCGGGGTTGTGAAAAGTAACCTCTATGAATGCCAGCTTTCTTCAGTATTGTTCAGTTATTTTGTTTTTCATGTTATGTATTGAATACTCCTTTCTTACTTATGTTACCACTTTTCTTTCCTAATTCTTTTTGACAGATATGTGTTACTTCAAAGTCAATTTTCGGGGGATTTATATTTAGTCAGCAAGAGTTTTTCTAATCGCTTGAAATCTTTACTAAGTGGGGAAAAACTACATCAGATTGACGAAATTTCAGGTAACTCAGTTATATATTTCATTATTTTTCTTTCAGGTGATGATCTTAATGGCTGCTTCTATCGTCATCCTACTCGTCCTTCTCGTGAAGCCCCATTTTTGCCTAGTTCTCATGTCTCCGAATCTATGGGTACTGGTCTTGTGCATATAGCGCCTTGTCATGGTAAAGATGATTTCGACCTGGCCAAGAGACATAATCTATCATTGGTATGTTTATCATGGTAAACACTGTCGTCTTCATGAAGGGAAAAACAACTACAGACTTAGACATTATGAGAGTTGATTTCGAACAGTTCCATGTTTGTTTATTATGCGTGTTATACGAATAAAAGTTTTGAATAACTGGATAATATTTCACGTGAAATTCGTTGTTATCGCCTTTGTGTGAGGAAGGAAAAATGTATATATGAACTTTGATCGCGCTATGGCCTAATAGTTCCGCAAAATTTGAATGATAGTTTTTATAAGAACAGTCTATGTCAGAAACTTTCACCGGTGAGAGAAATTCAATCCATCAATCATTTACATCAGGCAGACATATTTTCTGAAGTAGTTCATAGCAATAAACCATAGTGCATCACATTGCTGTTCATCACATCTACACATCCAGCAGAACAAAGTAGAAGGGAAGATAAAAACTGAAGGTGATATAATCCAAGTGTGTAAAGGTAAATCAAGACATGATGTCACCAAGATGAAGTGCTGTATGAAAAAATCTGCATCACTGGAGATGTGACTTGCCGTCGTAAGCATCTAACTTTTAGGCGGGACGCCTCATTTTCTCCTGTACACTTGGTGTTTGTATGGCATTCTTATACTTCACCTATCTCATTGCTATAACAATTCATAGAAAGACCTGGAGACTCTTCGTCTATGTCAGAACTTCATCTATCATTGACATTGCCTGAATTTCATTATGAGAAAAGAAATTGAAATATATGATCTATACATTGCTTATCGTGTATTTAAACAACGAAGTCAAAACTCTACACGATATACAGTAGGGACATATTTTGATCAGAAAACCACAATACTCAAAACTCAGTTAACTGAAGTAGAATTTTCATGTGTCATTCTACGGCCCGCACTCATTTTGTGAGGACTGGTGATTCAATCTGGTCTGTCAGAGTTAAAGTTCTCAAATGGGAAATGGTGGCCAAACCAGTAATATAGAGGTTGATTAGACAGATACGTATAAGCTAGTAAATAAAACTGCTTGGTGTACAGGTTGCGGCATTACATCATGGTTGTGTGCCTGTGTGTTTGTGATTAAGTCCATTCAAAGTTTTTCTTCATTCTTTGCCCCCCCCCCTTAGAAATTGTTTGTCGATGAATCGGGTTGTTTCACTGAGGATGTTGGTTTCGAACTGGCTGGTTTACAAGTGCTAGGCAAGGGAAATACTTCAGGTATGCTTCTATCTACAGGTTACTTAGTTTTTGTAATTTTCATTCTCACTTCTGCTATAGTAGTTTTGATTTTAATCTTTACTAGCTAACTCATTATTTGCACTCCGTTCTAACTTGATTCTTTCTAAGTAAAATGCTCACAGTTTTATGGATAACCATATTTACACTGAACTGTGGACCTCATATTTGTCATCGTAAATGGTATAGCATTGGATAATCAACAGAATCATGAAATTTATCATGTGCACAGTATCTTGTTGAATGACTTCCGATACTTCAAGTTCTAGTGTTGAACATTCCTAAAGTTTAATGAATGCGAATTGTTTGATTCCCTTGAGGATAGATGTTTTGTCATAATTTGTATTGTAGGCTAACGCGTAACTTTTGATAGTTATCTGTGTCTGAGGTATCTAAGTATTCTCTTCTCAATCAATGTGCCTAGAAAACTAAATCTTGCTAAGTTTGGTGTATAAGTTGTTGCATGAATCTGTACTTTTCATTTAGGCTAAAATTATATTCCCAAGTAATTACACTTGGTAACGCTGCGATTTTCTTTCACTAAATGGCGAAGATAACCATTTTTTTCTCTATGGTGCTTATATTTCACTGCATTTAGCTATTAAATTACTTGAACCAATTACTGTACACAAGGAAGTAATAACACATAGTTATCCTTACGATTGGCGTACAAAGAAACCAGTTATCATCCGACTTTCAGATCAGTGGTTTGTGGATACAGAAAAGATTTCGTCGCTTGCCATGGTGAGTTTCTGCTGCTCACACAATCGAACCTTTACATTGTTACTGCTTGAAATCATCAATAATTTTATCACGTTAATAATTATCTTAAAATTTTTAGAAGAAATGATTCCAAACCTCCAAATGCTAGGCTCTTGTATTGCATATAACTCAGTGATGTTGTTAGACGTAGAATTAAATACTTTTTAATATCTATGGTTATATAAAAGTTATTCTGCCTGCAGTCAATCAGTTACACACAAAATCTACATGTTTTTCTTTGAGAAATCTAGAGAATATATGACAACTCTACATGTATGTATGTTTGTAACTACCATTCACCTTCTCACTTCTAGCCTGAACGATATTGGTAGGAGATTTCACCAGAAGCAGTTAAACGTGTTAATAATAAAAGTCATGGCATGTTGTATTTTCAGATACCCGAGTTTCGCATTTTATAATGATACTTCTGACCTATAAAACAGTTTTAAGAATAGATTTTATGGAAGAACAAGTTTAATAGCTATGAGAAATAAAGATATGGTGGAGTGACTTATTGAAATATGTTTACAGTTCAGACTTCATTTTGGGTTAAATAACGTTCAGCAGCTGAATTAGCCTCAAAAGACTAAGGGGAGTATCAGTTGCTATTGATTACTCAATGAGTAAGAATCCTTCTCTTTGAGTGTGACTGTTAAACTCATTGATGTTCTTTTATTGTATCGTTAATTGTTGGTCTGAATTTTAAGATGGTAAAAGCTTATCAGCGGTATCCGTCAATATTTGTGTACTTTAAGTAACTGAATTTAAAATCTGTCACATTGTCACAATGATGATCAATACCAGGATGTTGTTCATTGTGTTCTTTCATTGTTTGAGTGGTCAATGTAAAGTAATTTTAAACCTAGACATTTCTTATGATTTAGCTGTCTGATATAATATTGTCAAGTGTAGACTATTTAATTTTATACTAGGTAGAATATTTCCGGGATTTTATTTTTTATGGTTTAATTGTTTGTGGCAGTGTAAGTACTAGCAATCAACCTTTCTCGGTTACCAAAACTTTCACTGTAAAATTAGAGTTTTTACTACTGCTATTATCTTATACAATTTGTAAGATTTACCTTTATTTTTATTATCTTGCGTCGGTGGCACAGTGGTAGAATGCTCGTCAACCATCCATGTGGTCCGGGTTTGGATCTCCGGCCGATACACTCCTTTACCTCACTAAGCCAGTAATAAGACTGGTAAAGAGGGAATGAGGCTAGCAACGCCATCCTGTAAAAACAAATGCCACTGCTACCGAAACTTCAAAGTCCTTTTTTCCCCTGGTAATGTAAAGGTATAAAACAAATCTTGTTGAATGGACGTTTTTATCGTTACCTTGAATTTTTATATATTCATTTCTTAAATTAATTCCTCTTACAATATCCAGTGCGAGTCAATGCTAGAATACTTGCCAACCACCCAAGTGTTCTAGGTTCGATTCCTGGCTGACGCACTCGTAAACCTCACCTACCCGACAGTAAGCCCAGTAGAGACGGTGGGTGTAAAAAAAGCACTAGCTCTCTTGGAACTTCAAAACGGAAGCTCGAAAGCTTATGTTCCACTTGGAATGCAAAGGAATGTCTCTGTCTGGATTCAACATAGAACTTGGCACCGAAGTGCAGCAGTTCGAGTTGCCACGTTCCAAATAGCACACAGAGGTAGACAAGAAGATGAGTGAAGAGAATCAATAGAGTTTGACAAGTATAAGAGTGAAACAGAATGGGTAATGGTAGAAAGGAATATGAAAGATTACAGAGACTGAATACATCTGCGCGCCATTGACAACGATTTTGAGCCATGTCACCTATTGTCTCCAGCCATTGATTCCTAGAGTCCCGAGGGCCCCAACCCGGGAGTCTGCATCTCCCTACCTGACTCAGTTTAACTGTCAAGGATTTCATGGATTGATGCCATGTTTTTGTTTGGCCACCACTGGCTCTTTTCCAACCTGAACCTATATCAGCTAGTAATGCCCGTCGGGGGAGGCGGTGGTTAGGCATGCGCAGCACGTGACCTAGCCATCTTAGTCTATGTAACTTTATAGCCTCGTCGATTGATTTTCCCTCTTTGCCCAACACTCTACGCCTAACGTCAACATTACTTACCTTATTAAACCACCTAACGTGAGACAGAGATCGCAGACATCTATGATCGAAAGCAGTCAACCTTTTCATGTCTTCAACGCGTATTGGCCATGTTTCAGAGCCATAGAGAAGGACGGAGCGAACTGATGAGCAGTACACACGTCCCTTGGTTGATAACCGGATGTCACGCCTACGCCAGAGATGGTGTAAGTCAGCGAAAGCAGCTCGAGCTTTTCGGATCCGTGCTGAGATTTCATCGCCAATCAGTCCGTTGGTGCTAATACAACTTCCCAAATAGGTGAAGTGGTCAACATGTTCTATCACTTCACTCCCTATCACTAAGTTAGGAGTTGACGTGGTCCAGTCCTGTAGCAGCATCTTACATTTTGTAGGGGCGAATCGCATGCCAAACATACGAAGATTGCTGCTCAAGGTGTTCAGAAGACTCTGCATTTTGTCAGCATCCTCCCCTAACAGGACTATGTCATCTGCATATTCTAAGTCCATAAGACTATTCCCTGGTAACAAGTCGATTCCTAAGTCATTACGTTCAGTTAAGGATACTTCCATCAGCATATCTATGATGAAGTTAAACAGAAATGGGGAAAGTGGACATCCCTGTCGGACACCACTGGTTGTTACCAATTCAGATGACAATTCCCCATAAGCCCTTACACGACTACGTGAGTTTGAATAGAGTGCCTTGATTAGTGCAATGTACTTTCTTGGCACTCCCTTCACAGTCAGACATTGCCATAGTACCTTTCGATCCACGGAGTCGAAGGCCGCCTTCAAGTCAAGAAATATGACAATTGTTGGACGCCGAAAAGTGTGTCTATGTTCTAGAATCTGTCGAAGAGTGAAGATATGATCTATGCACCCTCTACCTGGTCTAAAGCCTGCTTGATTTTCCCTTGTCTGTTCCTCCCGAGTTCTGCTTAGTCTATGCATGATTACTGAGCCTAGGATTTTAGAGACTATGTTCGTTAGGCTGATCCCCCTATGATTATCACACGAGGACTTGTTTCCCTTCTTGAATATCGGTATAATAAGTGACTTACCCCAGTCTGATGGCACTGTCTCTGATTCCCAGACTTTGCCTAGTACCTCAGTTAATCTACAAACTAGTATGTCACCCCCATATTTAAACACCTCCGGAATAATTCCGTCGGGTCCTGCCGCTTTGCCTCGTTTCAAATTACTGATAGCTTTTGTGACCTCACTTACAGACGGCGGACCAGTGTCTATATCCCATTCGGGTGTGTTTGGATGTCGGGGAGGTTCAGTGTGGCTGTAGGCAAGTTAAATTGTCCCTCAAAGTGTTCTTTCCAGCGTTCAAGGCGTCTATCCTGAGAGCTAATTAAGGAGCCATTTTTCTCAGAAATAGTCTCACTTATGAATTGCCTTCTCCCACCCGTTTCCCTGATGAGTCTAAAGAGTTGCCTAGTGTTGCCTATCGCCGATGCTTTTTCCATCTCTTTCGCCTTTGTCACCCACCACTGTTCACGGTCCTTGCGGAGACTTTTAGTAAGTTTCCTTTTGTGCAGCTTTCGCTCCTCATTGAATTCGGAGCTCGCCGGAATAAGTCTTCTAGCATCTATCAGTTCGGATGAGGCAGTCGAAATCCAGTGGTTTTTACTCACCTTTGGATTTGCCTTATTCACAGCTTTTACAGCTGTATCTATGGCTGACTGAATATTCTTCCAGGCTTCTCCAGGGTGAGCACAGCTGTCGAATTCAGATATGCGTTTAGCTAGTTCTTCCTCAAATAGGGATTTAGTTTCCTGATCGAGCTGGGGACGTGATGGTTTTACCGCCAGCTGTTTCCTACGTCCGTTCAGTCGTAAGCACACACGAGCCCGGACCAGTGCGTGATCGGTATCTACACACGTGTTCCAGAAGGAGCGACAATCTCCTACCGACCCACGCCAACGATAGCTTATTGCTATGTGGTCTATTTGTGTCCAGCGTTGGTTTGATGATGGGGGTCGCCAGGTTAAACAGTGTCTCTCCTTGTGTTTAAAGTTAGTGCTTACAAGAAACAAATGATTATCTGAACAGAACTGTAGGAGACGGTCACCGTTGTCGGTTCGCTGGCACGGAACTCCATAGGTGCCACCGACATCCTTCTCAGATTGACACAATTTCCCTACTTGAGCGTTAAAGTCACCAGCTAGAACGACTATATCTGAGCGTTTAGCCTTTCTCACCAAACTAGACAGCTTTTGGTAGAACTCATCCTTCGTTTCATCCGAACTGCAGTCAGTGGGGGCGTAGGCGGAGATTACGAAAAGGCATCGGCGAGTAGTGCAGTCCTTTCTCCTTCTTACTGATCCGTTCAGACGGACAGCACACATTCGGCTATCTACTGGGATCCAGTCAAGCAATGTCTTTTCTGCCCTAGTACTCAAGCTATCCCTACGCCAGCTAATCCTCGTGAACTAGCTGTGGCATCTCCTGACACCCTCAAGGTGAATTTTGAAGATTCATCCTGTTGGCCAGGTGGGGTTAGGTGAATAACCACACTTGGGTCTTGTATGCGTGTTTCTGAAACACAACATACATCAATGGCTCGGATGCCAGGGTCTTAGCTAGTGATGCTTGTTGTCCTATTTGGCAAAGTGTCCTAACATTAAATGCTCCTATATGAAATTGGTGGCGTGGCTTTAGGAGACTATCGGTGGTGGTTTTTTGGCTTTCGTCGTTTTTAGTGGACACAGAGTGAAGAGGGAGTGAGGAGCCATCAAGTAGAGGAGTTGCATCAGTGGGAGGAAGGCAAGGTAATAGAGATGAAGACAAAGATAAGTGAGGATTAGAGAGGTTTTGTGTGCATTTCGGATTGTGAGGGCGTTTGTTACTTCCCGGCTGCCCACACCGTGGAAGTTGGTTGCGTGACCGCAGAGCCCAGGGGACAACTGCTTGAGGCCGGTCACACGCGGCCTGTTTTTGTTTGTTCTTTTTGTTTGGTGTGCCTCAGTAGCATACTTATCACTCCTGCCCTGTGACACGGCAGCAGGAAGCGCGGTCGTTGTTAATCCGGGCCACGGCCGATCCGGCATGAAATTTTGTGAATTTGTTTGAATCATGGTATTGGATGGGTAGCTGCTTTTTGTTTAACCGCTATCCAAACAACCTGCCTGGCATGGTAGAACCTCAAGAGACATAAGTCTCAGCCAGTATAGCTTGATTAGGTCATTGCGGTGTTCAAGCCCGACCACCACGTCAAGGTAGCAGCTTTCGGTCGGGCAAAGGAATGAAGAAGATGGAAATATTCCCTTTTATAAAACTAACCCCTTTTTGCATTTATTTTTTCATGGCAATTACCTATTATTTACCTTAATCGTTTATGTGCGATTTGTTTATACTTGCATAGATCTCATTTTTTTTTAATTTAGGAAGAGTATGAAAAAGTCAATGTCTTACCAGCTTCTCATAAACACTCCATGTTGCCGTTTATATCTAACCGACCAAGTTGGTGTATATCACGACAAAGAGCTTGGGGTGTTCCTATACCTGTACTTTTCAAAGTTGATGATAAATCGCCTATTGTTGATCAGTATGTGTTAAACTGTATTTTGTATTCTAACCTGTTATTTTATATAAATTACATATCATTTAGTAGAATTTATGCATATTCAACAACCTCCAATAGTGTATTAAATTATGTGGATAGAAAGATAGCACTTTTAGAGTTCAGAATAGGTCTTTTGTGTTCTAGGCTGTGAGTCACACTTATTGTATAAGAGCTGATGTTATTACTCAATAAGAGGAGTTGAATTGGAACCTGGAACTCAATAGCTGAGAGTCAAGTGCCTAAGCTAACAAATTACATTGCCATTTAAAGATCACGTGAATACAACTTACTAGCTAATCAATTGGTTGACATAGTGTTTATTTTTCTTGCTTTGCGTTCTGAGTGAGATGTGAGGTTTGAAGTTTCAGTAGCATTAGGGCAGTATTGCTGTTTTTACGGAAATGGGTTGTTAGCCTCGTGCCTAGCCTTCTATCTTTAACATGCCTACTACCAGCTAGGCAATGTTTAGGGGTGTTTCAGCCGGGAATTCAATATTGAACCTCTTTGGTGGTTAACTACCATTCTATCATTGAATCACTGACGCGATTGATATTGTTATCACTGCTAGATGAGTGAGTTGCTTATAAATACACTACGCGTTGTGAATTTACAATTTTATGTGGATTAACATATAATCATCTTATGGTTTTTATTATTTTTTTATTCCCTTACGTTCCCAGGGGAACATAGGGCTTCAGACTAGAGGCTTGAAGCTTTGGTAGCAGTGGTGTTTGTTTTTGTGCGATGGGGTTACTAGACGTATACCCCAGCTTCCCTCTTTACCAGTCTTATTACTGGCTTAGCGAGGTAAAGGAGTGTATCGGCCGGGGATTTAACCCTGGACCACGTACGTGGTTGGCGAGCATTCTACCACTGTGCTACCGACTCACTATGTTACTAATTAGTAATACAGTAATTTTTCTTCACATTTATGATAACACTTCTGCAAGTAGAGGCGTGGCACAGTCAACTTTCTCAACAACTAAACTCTAAATTTCGCAATATAGTTCAGCTTCATAGGTTGTCGTAATGAAGTGACTACAATGTGAATTTAAGAATAAAATAAAATAAATAATAAATCAGAGAGTGAAGTCAAATCAACTTCAACTATGCAGTTTACTTTCTACTACCAATTTATCTTAGCCTGTGAAACATGTTGAGAGTTAATGGTGTAGCCCATAAGATTTCACGTCAAATGGAAGGGGATATTGCGGTTAGCACTCATGACATCCTCTTACTTTGTTCACGCTAAAATTATGTTGATAACGGATCCCTTACGTAAATACACACCAATGAGTCTTAACCTCTGGGCTCTAGAAAGCTTCATTTTTCCTACGCCGTAGTTTAAACAGTCACTAATCACACTTCTTGGTCATAACTCCACTTCAGAAAAGTTATTGGTGGTCAATTTTTCGTTACTGAGACCCTTTAAGTGTTTATACTTCTTGGGGTTAATAAAGTGTTGCTATACAACCATGCCAATATTTTTAAGATTTACAAGACTGCACTTATTTTACTAGAGATAATGTAACTACGTGGCCACTCATACTCTAATACAGTAGGCTTAGAACTTATTGCTCATCTGTTGAAGGTTAGACACATAAACCGGATAATTATTGAGTCAGTGTATTATTCGGAAAACACCATTAGTGATTCTCGGAGGGGTATCATTTCGTTATAACATCCCGGTGACACATTTGTTGATGATGCTGCCACTGCTATTTCTCCTTTAGTGTAAAATATGTGATCCTACGTTATGTCCCTTCTCTATTTGATCTTTATGTTTCTAGTGATCTAATAAAACATATTGCTTCCCGTGTAGCCTCTGAAGGTTGTGACTTTTGGTTTTCAGAAACATTGGATCAACTTATCCCTGAACACTTTTGGAAGAAGGTGAGTTCAATTTTCCCTTTAAACCTGTTTAGTTATGTCGTGATGCGGCTTTCGCTTTGTTTTTTCCACAACACCACAACTTTAATAATTTATTAAGAGAATCTCGAGTGTTTAACTCCGTTATAGTTTGGAAAAATTTACATTTACTGGCTGATAGTTTGAGCAAAATTTGTCGTCCTGAAATATCATTTTATCTGACATTTTTGCTATTTCAGCAAATTCCTAAGCATTGATTAATAATTCTCTGAATAATTATTAATTTTGTGGAGAAAGTTTTGAAGTTTGTTATGATAAGACGTATCTTTTGACTTCACCCTTTTGTTTTGTGTAGTAAGCATTAAATAAAATGTTATTTCCGCTTAGGCATGAACGATTGATGTTAACTAGAGAATTATATTTTCAAGAGTTGATTTGTAAGGATTAGATTAGATATCAATCCGTGGTCAAACTCGATAAACTAAATCTAATCCTTATAAATCAATTATTGAAGATTAATCTGATGCTCGCTAGTGAACTGCTACAGGACAGAGTTTCCTGGAGTTCTAGTAAGAAGTCGTGACCAGTAAGGTGTATCTAGTCGAGAGTGAAGATGGATTTCCCGCCGATGACATTGGTTGATGGTTGCACTAAAATCACGAATTAATAGAAGTTAGAATTCATGGACTGCCCATTGAATCGGGTCCCAGTGGCTGAATGGTAACCAGAAGGTCCTAGGTTCGAACCTCGGTGTTGAGTGCGTAGTGCGGATGATTCTCAAACTTAGGATGAAACAGCTTGCTCTCCAGTATTCCCTAGTTTTCAATGGTTCTCAATCCGTGGTCGAACTCGGAAAATTATATTTCCGTTTTATTATGGAATAAATATAATCTGTAATTATTTATTCTATTATCAGTTACATTTAAAATAATATTTATTTCGGTTTGCTTCAAATCTATCTCATATTAAGAAAGACCATACTTTCTTCGGTTTCAAATAGTTTTTGACTACTTATAAGTAACTTAAGTTTATTGCACAAAATCATTGTCAAAACATGTATGTCTGTTTTCCGCCCACATTTTTCGTCAATTGGAAATCATCTATTTCTTAAAATTCAAGAACTGAGTTCAGCTAAATAATCACTATGGGTCAGATGAAATATAATAAATATATCACTATAGTACCCAACTTTCTGTTATTATGCCATTTAGTTGAGTCACACTGGTCGAATGTCCTCATTTTCACGTTTATATTAGCAAATAATCTCTTCTTGCTAATGAATGTTGAACCACTCACTGTTAGAACAACTGTAAAATATTTTAGTAATTTCACCATTTATTCATTGTAATACGACTACTTCATAAAGACACAACTGGATCTAATATTAAGTCCTGCATCCGTTTTTATTTGGGTTATATGCTGTAACGTTTGAAACACTAACATGTAATTTCTCTGGCAACTTATAGAAATTTCTCATTCTAATAAATGATAAGGCACCAAAGTCAAGCTCTTTTTCACTGGATCACGCTTGAATACTATCCTATACTTGCTTTTTCTCCAGCTTGTTATTGTCTGGGGTTGCGTATCTAAGGAGGCATGTACAAGATGCTGAAACTTTCAGTTTCAATTTTAATAATTAAATGGTGAAATTTGTTATAGTAAGACTTTTATGAGCGTGCATACTCCTTGTTATAATTCCTATTCGACATTTCAATATTCACTGAAGAGAAAGCATTGGCATCTCACCAAAAGGACTAAACAACAATATTATATAGTAACTGACTAATTTATCAGTCGATTGGTGGATGGTGACTAGCAGTGGAATCCAGTATATGCATTTCGTTGAATTTGGGACTCGTCATCTGGATGTACGTGCATTCTCCAATGAGTGATGGTTTTCCTACTGAGCCTCGAACCTAGGGTCCATAGTTTCAAATGCCAAAGCCTTATCCACTAGATGATTTGGGCCATGAGATTCCCGAATAGGACGAAATGTGTATCCTGGATTCCACTGCTAGTCATCATCAACCAGCTGACTTCAAGTTACATGAGCAGACATCATCGAAGCATCTGCACAAGAAGCCTACATGTCAATCTGAGACTGAACACATCGGTCCAATCGACGGGAAAATCACAAATTGAATTAAATAATTTATCAGTGTTCAATGTATTCATTGTTCAACGGGCAATTAAAAGGTCGTTAATCAATTCATTCCGTGAATATAAACACTGTGTAAACTTTTTTCCAGGAAGAGCGTTTGGTTTTAATTGTCATACAGTAAAAAGCCGATGTGTTGAATATCACCTTATTTCACTTTCACAAATTTCATTTGTTTCTTTTTCTCTAATTCCAGTGGTCACTTACAAGCAGTGACGTGTACAAAAGTACAGAAGTTTTTGATGTTTGGTTTGACAGTGGTCTTTCTTGGTTATGTGTTTTAAACAGTAAGTGATGGTTCTTTCCTTCAGATTCTCTTATTGCTATACATTTACATTTTTAGAAAAGTAATAAAATTTATAATCTTTAAAAAAATGAATCCCTTAACGGATTAGTTGTATTGCCTAACCGTTACTAATCAGTTGTCCTAATCGGAATTATCAAAATTGATCTCCATTAACCATGAGTTTGTCAAAGGCTAGTAAGACTTCGAATAACAACTAGTAACTTGAAATTTGTAAAAAATGAGAATGTTTAAAATTCATTGAGCACAAGACAAATTACGGTATCTCTTTGACCTACCCTAATGCATGCATTTACTTGAAAGTGATTCTGTTCCAGTTACTCACCTCATGCTATGAGTGTGTTTTGTCCAAATGAGATTATTGACTGGTTTGATACTAAGTGCCCGTCTTCCTAGAGACGAGACACGTTAGTTGATATAGTCTTGAAGTCTCAGACTGTTTGTTTGAGCCATATTGAGTGGTGTAGACTGTCTGACATCCTCGAAATGCTAAAAATCAGTATTGGGAAATTACTTTTGGTATAACTCGAAATCTTTTTCAGTAGTGTAGATGCATTCACTTCTCGTCTTCTTGGAGATCCTGAAAATTTTAATATATCTTCATCTAGTATTAATTTTGTAGGGATTTTGTTTGATTGGGTGGGGGATTTCATCACAAGATGACATCAGTTAGAGAACCACTGGGTGCGTACTGATGGAGAGTCCCAAACTGGGATGAAACAGTTATCCAGTACTCCCAGGTTTTCCAGTGGTTGTCTAACTGATATCTTCATCTGTAGTTATTCTATTTCCTCTATATTTTTGCCTTTCTAATTGTATTTGCTTTTTCTGACTTCATATGTATGTTTCTTTTCAAAGTATGTCAACTTAATGTGACATCTTTTTGTCCAATATCCTATGTTGATAGTTCCGTTCAGCACATCAGTCTTAAGAGATCAGTCGTGTTATAATATGGTTTAGAAAGGAAGACAGAAGCAGTAGCGAAACTGGGACGTATATCAAAAGTTGTTTGATGATGATGGTCATCATCAGACATTCTAGTGCCTTCGAACATGTGTTAATCACTAAATTGTCCTTAGTTAAATTCATTCGATTATTGTGGCATAATTTATATTTCAATAACATATGTGTTTATACGTAACATTCTGTAAATTTTATAAAAATTTCCCTTTTAACACTCAGATTTTGTTTTAATGGAAGTAATATTAACTAAGTGTATGTTTATTCTTTCTGGTTTTATTTCATCATAGGCAATAATTACTCACGTCTGCCTCAGTCAAATGTTATTGCAGATACTTATTTAGAAGGTCATGATCAATTTCGTGGTTGGTTTTCAGCTTCTCTCTTACTTAGTGTTGCACTTACTGGAAGTTCACCATTCAAGTGAGATAAATCAGACTATCAAGTGTTTCTTTTGTACATTCTTCTTTTTTTGCCTACTATTTTTTTTACTTCAGTATTTCGTGTCCTCATAGACAACTTTGTTGCGTGGTCATTAAAGGTGTTATAAATTTTTTCTTATAAGGGATGAATCTTGGATTATTCCTCTTGAAGTAGTTGTATCACCATCTATACTACATTGAAGTTTACATTCAGAGTTTTTCATAAAGGTGGCCTGCTTAAAACTTGGGCTACCGAAAAATCTCCATCAATGTATTGCATATATTTTCTCTAATTTATTTTGTTTAAATCTAGTCGAATATGCTCTCTAATAGTATTCGTTACTCTGGTGAGTGTATTTAAAACACTTGCAACCGGTTGATTCACAATTTTCTACTAAATATGTGATAAAGCATTATCCTCAATGGCAGCTTATCCCAATAGATGAGGTGACCGTTCCTGAGTGGTGGTGTCCTTGGTTCACAAAATGTGCTCCTGAACACTTTGTGAAATTGGCATTCAACAAAATGTCGTTGTGTATTTGTCGGAGAGAAGAGGAAAAGATATCATAATAGATTCGTTTGCTCTTCAGATCAGATAGAACTGTGTTATACGATCTACTGTCAGTTGATCGTTTATTTGAGGATCCTAGATGAAGAGACAGTGTCATGTAATAAATTCCGATGAAAATTCTGTACATTATATAAATGTTGTTCAGAATTAAACTATTATTATATTAGATCGATTTATGGGATTATGATTTCTTATTAACAAAGTTATCCAGAACATGTCATGCACATTTCTTAGCATCTTATACGCTTCATTTCTAGTGGCGAAAAATATTGATTTCAAATATTTTATCACCATTTTTTTTAAAATTTTCCCTAAGCATCAGTATTTCTCTTGTTTGTCCTCTTAACATCTTTCTTCTGCATCTGACTTTTTGAGTCATGGTAACTTTAACAACACTTTTGTTCAAAGTTCAGAATAATCTTGGATACCTTATTCATATATTGTAATAAGATTCGATTGCTTTAATTAAGAACAGTATCCCGCATGGCTGCAGAAAGGTAATAGAGGCTGTATAAGAAGTGCGATAATCGAACATCTCGTAAACACTGATCATTGTGTTATCTCAACAAACGCCTCCTTCAAAGTGATCTATAAAGTGAAGAATAACCTATCAAAGGCAATACGCTTTCGTCTCCTTTGTATTGCTGAAGACTTAGTCATTCAGTTGAAAAAACCAGAGTTATGCCTACAAAAGAAAATCACCCAACCACTTCTACTATAATTGTAACAACTGTGTTGACTTCTACTGACTTGATGTTTGTGTGCCTGTTTTTTTATAACTCCTTATTTTTTTATTTCCTTTACGTTCCCAGTGGAACATAGGGCCTCAAGCTAGTGGCTTGAAGTTTCTGTACCAGTGTTTAATTTTACAGGATGGGGTTGCTAGCCTCATTCTCAACCTTTCCTCTTTACCAGCATTATTTCTGGCTTAGCGAAGTAAAGGAGTGCGTCTTTGGTCGGGGATCGAACCCCGGACCATGTGCATGGTCGGTGAGCGTCCTAACCGCTGTGCCCCCGACGCACTGTAACTCCCTATAACATTTGGAATTTTTAGAACTCTTACGTAATTCAATATTTTTTTGTTTCTATGTGCATCCTAATCACAACTTACTCATTTAACCATTCATCTTATTGCTTAAATGTATCATGCTTATTCAACTCCTTTTATGTGGTGATAACTATGTTCTTTGATAACACATCACTACTGCACTCTTACTAATTTCCACCTCCCTGTAGTCACAGTTTTGATAACTCATCACATTTTTGTAATGTCTTGACAACAGTAACCCTAACTTCTTATTTTTATTCTTATCGGAAAAATCTAATATGCACACAAACAGAAAAATAGGCATATATATATATATAATTGCGATTGTACAGCTAAGTGAATCAATTCGCCTCTGAAAAGAGACTCTTCTGTGAACTGTGTTTTTTGTTTTTATTAATATCTGTCTGGTTGGGGATTATTCATGAACTTTAAGTTTTAGCAATACAATAATATTGTCATTTTTGAAAAACGTATACTTAAGCACTTAAACTTACCCATGTTAATAATCACCAAACTTTATTTTATTTTTTATAATTTTAGAAATCTTGTAGTGCATGGTTTTGTTGCAGATTCAGATGGTCGTAAAATGTCAAAATCTTTGGGGAATGGTGTTACTCCTAAAGAATTGATCGCTAGTCAAAATGGATGCATTGATATCATGCGTCGATGGGTATGCTCCTCCAGCTTGGATTCTGTTTGCCGTTTGGGTTCCAAAGAAATAAATCAAAACAGCAATGGTTATAAAGCTGTAAGGAGACAACTTTCTCCCCATAATCTCTAATGTGTATGCGCCTAAATTGACTTTTTCCCCCGAATACCTTCGAAAGTAATCACCCGATTCTCTGTATGTGACTAAAAATAATCTGTAGCTACCTCGAATTTCCCATCAAAAGAAAACATAAATAACATATTTAAAATAAAATCCTGTGAAAATCAACTTGCGGCTACGATTTTTTGAAGGAATTGGAAGGTAAACTTCGTGAAGCAATGGAGTATGCTATGGAGAGAACGATATTCGTCCAAGTGATGCATTATCGATTATAATATAACGTGAAGGTCTTGCGCAAGGAGTAATCACCCTACTGAAGATTCTCTACTATGTTTAAAACGAACTTTTCAGAATAAAGCTGTTATCAGTTGTTATTTCTTAAAAAGCATCCGAATGAGGAATATCATTGGCGCTAACATAGATGTGAAAGCAGTCAAATGTCTGGTGACCATCATAAAATCACTTATTACTTAAATTTATTTCTGCTATTGGTTTTTCCCCTTTTTCTATGTTGGTATGTTTTAACATGAGTGGTCTCCTTAAACTGTTCTTAGCATAAGTCATCATGTAAATTTGTCCACTGAAGTGAGTCAAATAGTTATCTTGTTTGATCTTGAGACAAGTGTAGCCTAACAAGGATAGTATCAGACGTGTCACTAGGCTGGGAACAAATTTATTCAAATTTCATTTATCATTTAGTCCTATATGTTGGTATGTCCTAGTGACGTTCTTTGCGCCATCCGTGGAACCCTAATGTCATCGTGGTAATTATATTTCCCGTAAGTATTAGATTTATTATTGGTGTTAATATCACTATTCCTGAAGAATATCCTCGTATGGATCAAATAAGTGTCAATTTATGTCTAAGTACCTTCTCTTATGTTCACCTGAGAGCTAAGTGATTTCCTAAGACCATGGTTGTATTGGTTTCCATAATCGTCCTATCAAGACGGACTAATGATAAGCATAGTTATTTAAAGACTAACATTTTGAGCACAATTTGTCACCTGTATTCACTTATTAAAGTGTTAATGATGCCTTTTGACATCATTTATTTAATTAATTGGCTTCTATTTCTTTAATTTTAGTGGTGGTTCAATTTTTCCTTGATCATTTCTTGTTCACATATTAAATTTTGATTCGATGAATACATTCCTTAGGAAAAGTGTTTGGTCACATTGTATTCTAAACGTCGTCTAGTTAACAATACTTTATCTGTGTCTACTATTTCGATTAAACTATTTTTAATATTGAGGTACACACACACACTCTCTCCTACAGAGCCCAGTTTTTACACGTTAGCCTTATTGTCGCTTAATACCTAAACTTCTGTATATCGCGGTCTCTTATAACTGTTATATACATATATAACTATTTCTGTCTTGCTATTTCCACTTGATATATAGCTACGCAACAGTTTACGTTTTATGCTCGGAAATTTATATGATTTTTGTCCAGTAACACAAATAAACAATGGCTTGAAAGAGAATTTCGATACCACCACAGACGACGTGTCACTGTCAAGATTGGTGTTAGATATGACAAATTATGTTAAACGAAATAATGATGATTCCAACTATCAGTGTCTTGGTGCAATGGACAAAGCTGTTCTATACTCACTTGCAAATATTGTTTCATCTTCCTTAAATACTTACTATCCACAATTTCGATACAATACTATTTTAGCTGATATTGATCAATTTGTATCTTATTTGTCGTCTGTATACATTACATCGGTGAAAGACAGGTTAGCATATTTGTGTGTTGACATTGCATTGCATTTCCCTTATTTTATTTCTTGTATGTTGATGTTTTGTCAGTAACTGAAAAAAAACGAAAAGGTACCTTACTTCGAGGTTTTCATGGAGTCATTCAACGTACCTGATGTTATTCAACAAGTTGCTAGACCTATTCTTATATATTGGGATGTTCGTATCCTTAGAACAGATGTTTTCCTAGCGAAGGTAACCTTTGTTGTACAATACCACGTTAAAAGCTGATCACTTCTGCGTCTCTTCTAATCAGTTCCACAAAGATATATAAAGCTCTTGAGCAATATTTGTGACACATATCTGACGTTCCAAGATCACATTGCTAAAGGGAAAAAAACCTCCGTCTTATTCAAACACATCGCTGAACATTATAACTACTTACATGGTATTGGCGTTGGATGCGAATCGATTACGGGGATAATGATGGTCAGCACAGAGTCACTGAATACATTGTTTCATCATGAGCTGACATTAGTAAGAGAACCATGGGAAAACCTGGGAGTGCTGGACAGATGTTTCGTCCTAGTTTGGGACTCTTCATCAGTACGCACCCACCGGGATTCGAACCCAGGACCTTCTGGTTACAAGACGGGCTCGTATACCATTAAGCCACTGGGACCCAATCCAATGCCCAGTCCATGAATTCTAACTTCTGCCAATTCACGACATAGCGCGACCCCTAGCCAGAAGGTACTGGGTTCGTATCCCGGTGGGTGCGTACTGATGAAGAGTCCGAGACTAGAACGAAACAGCTGTCCAGTACTCCCAGGTTTTCCAATGGTTCTCTAACTAATGTCAGCTCATGATGAAATCCTGTAACCAAATCAAATCCCTACAAACCAACACTTGAAATCACTGAATACTTTGAGTTTATAAAACTCTAATTTCATAAATACAAGTCATGTTGTGGTGAAAGCTATTTGCAAGTCAAAATTATCGACAACAATTTACGTCAATGTTCGTATCCGGAATCAGGGTCATGAGAAAAACACTGACAAAGGTTAGCTTTGAGAAAATCACCAGCCACTCACAACGGAGTTAAAGTGTGGAAATATGATTCACAGATATATGACTTTATTTTCTGAGAAACGGCCACAAAGAGATAACGGAACGACCCTCATCAAGAAAACAACCGGTCAGAAGAGGTTGCTTCTCCGCTAGTAATAATGAACATAAAAATCTATAAATACCTTTTGATTTGTTTAATAAACGGTCTGCTGCCTGGCCCTTGTCTTCTGTCGTTACAATGTATCAAGCAATCGTGAACCTGATGTTTAATTAACATTTTACCAGTGTCATATTTCTATCTGACTTTTGATATCTCGAAATCTCGTTACGCCTCCTACAGTACCTATTTAACTGCCGAAATACGCAAGTTATCAAAGGGCTAACTACGTGACTGTTAAGGTTCAAATCCCGGCTGACGCACTCCTAAACCTTTTTAAGCCGGTAAAGAGGGAAGGTTGGGCGTGAAGCTAGCAACCCCATCCTGTAGAAATGACAACACTGCTCTTAGAACTTCAAAGTTGAAGCTCGAAGCTCTGTGTTCCACTGGGAACGTAAAGAAATAATGGCGGCCTGCTTAAATCCTGGGCTACCAATTACCTTAAACATTACAAATCATATTGCATCTAATTTCTCATTTCTAATTGATATTTTAATCAATAAATCTTATTCAAATATGACCTCAAATCGGATTATTTATTCTCGTGAATATCTAATATCTTTAAAACCTACTGATCTGCAACTCCATAAAAAAGACAAGAAAAAGCATCATGCCGGCTGGCAGAGAGCATTAAAAAATACCCCTATTCAATTCATGACTGTTCCCGCAATTATGAGTACCAATTGTCGCTCCCTGCCGGCTAAAATTAACTGTCTTCAATCGCTGGTGTCTTCCATTATATATCATAATACTGGGATCATATCACTTCAAGAAACATGGCTTCATGATCTATATGATGACAATCTAGTGTATCTAAATAATTTCAAACTATTCAGACAAGATCGGTGTAGTTCCAGAAAGAAACGCGGTGGCGGTGTCGCCATCTTCATCAATTCACAATGGTGTATGTCAAATAATGTATGTTTCAAATTCTGTAGTGAAAATATTGACTGTCTCACCGTTAAGTGTCGACCTAAACATTTGTCAAAATACAACTACATTTACATCTCGAACATGTATACTGCTCCTGGATGTAACTCCGCAGAATTATCTTTATTTGCGGATGAATTTACTTCCCTTGCTGCCACCTCCTTCGGAAATTCCTTGTCTATAGTTACTGGTGATTTTAATTCTAGTGACCACAGCTTCCTAATTTCACTTGGACACGATAATATTGTCAACTTCCCGACTGGAATGGACAACACTCTTGACCTTGTTTTTACAAACGATGCAGGGATATTTGAAGCTCGAAAAAGAGTCCCACTACTAAATTCAGATCACTGTATCATAAGAATATTGCCCAAAGTATATGGAAAGCAGCACAAAAAGGTCTTCTCATACCTTGGAAAGAAAACACAACACAGATGTTATTCCCATGACAACATACTGAACCTAAGGTCCATGTTAAAAGACACAAACTGGGATCTATTTACTGAACAGGCTCTTGATAACACAATTGCCAACATAACACATTATCTTAATTTCTGTCTTGATGTTTGTTGTCCAAAAGAGACAATCTTCTTAAAATTCGATCGCTTCTCCTCTTCTCAACTCAAAAAGCTTCGCCGTGAAAAAGAAAGGTTGTTCAAAATGAAAAACAAATCTGTAGGGGACTAATATTAGAGTTCACTAACATTCCAAGTATAAAAGTAATAATCCAAGTCAGTGGAGTGTTAAATCACAATATATTACCAAAAATACAGTGACGAGTTATAGCAACAAAAAGGATTACTTGTATATAACGTCTAAGTCCTCGGCTACAAATTAATTATATAATCCACGGGCACGTTAATTGTTTGGACTGCGTCTGCTGTAGCTGCTGTGTTCCGGTTGTAGAAATGTCTTCGGTTGAGAGTAGTAGGCTCCTACAATAAATCCGAAGTATACAACACGGTGTGAGTGGAGCAAGTAAGCAGAAGTGACCAGGGAGAAGACGAAGTCTCCAACAGCAGAGTGTATTTTTCAATTGTACACGGAAGTTATGTATATTTCAACAAGAAGCGTTTTAAACAAAAATTATGTACAATATCTCGAATTTATACAAGTAACCAAAAAGTGTACAATCACATTGTTACGTACTCAACACGGCTCCCCCCCTAGAGGTCCGGAGAGACAACCGGAAAATGATAAGTAAAACTATGAAGTAAATAATAATAGTAATAGCAACTTTTGGATAAAAATAGGGATATATTACAACATGCATAAACGCGAGAAGGTATGTGAATCATGTAAAGT
Source organism: Trichobilharzia regenti (assembly GCA_944472135.2). Classification (NCBI taxonomy): domain Eukaryota; kingdom Metazoa; phylum Platyhelminthes; class Trematoda; order Strigeidida; family Schistosomatidae; genus Trichobilharzia; species Trichobilharzia regenti. The sequence continues at coordinate 47,467,418 of OX235263.1, forward strand.
CTGAAAGCATATACAATGAGTTCAGCAATAAAAATTGAAATAGAAAGTCATGTCACTTAAATTTGCACTAACCATGAACATAGATTTTTAATGTATAAAGAAAAATATGTAAATACACAGTAATTAAGGAGGGGAAAGAAACATTAAAAAAAATATGGATTAAAGATCAATAGTTTTTGGAAAGGACAATACCTGTTTTTTAGGTGAGGTACATATAAATAAATAATAGTGATAGTAACATCAAAGTTTACGACGAAATACTAACGGTCATGATGATAATGTCTAAACGAAAAAGATAATAATAATTTTTAATTATTTTTCTTTTGTTAGTCCTCAAAATGAACGTAGCGAGCCGGTTTACTGATTTGCCGACCACTACGTGTGTGATATGGAGGGAGGATAAGACTTGGTGCCGGTGGAGGGGATTCGGATGTTTGATTATTTGATTGCGCAGCTGCCGATGTAGATTCGAAGTCGTTGTCGGTGTATGCGGGTTTGATTCGATCAATTGAAACAGTCTCTCGTCTTCCATTCTTGTTCACTGTAAAGTGTTTGTCTGAACGTTTAATAACTTGAAAGGGTCCTTCGTATGGAGGTTGCAATCCTTTTCTGATGGCGTCGACTCGAATGAAGACGAATTTGCAAGTTTGTAGATGTTTGTTGATCTGATCTCTTCGGGGAGATTGTCGAGGTGCTGTTGGTTGAAGTTGAAGCATTTGTCTAGTTAATCGGTTAGTGAAGTCGGCAATGTTCACGTCTGTGGAATCGGCTGAGGGGACTAGCTGTCCAGGCAAGGTTAGGTTGGTGCCATAGACAAGTTGAGCCGGTGTACATCCTAAATCTTCTTTGATAGTAGAACGGATACCAAGTAAAATCAAAGGTAAGTATTCACTCCACTTAGATGTATCATTCTGCGCCATCAGGGAGCTTTTCAGTTGTCTGTGGAATCTTTCCACTAGACCATTCGCTGCCGGATGATAGGCTGTTGTGGAGATATGTTTCACTCCCAGAAGTCTCGTCAGTTCGCGAAAGAGTGTCGATTGGAATTGAGGACCGCGGTCGGATGTAATAGTAGTTGGTACACCGTAGTTTGACACCCAACGGTCGAGAAAAACTAAAGCAACGTTTTCAGCAGATATGTCGTTTAAGGGGCATGCAATAGCCCAACGAGTAAATCTATCAATCGCTGTCAGGATATGTGTATATCCCCTTGATGTTGGCAATGGTCCCACGATATCTATATGGATATGCTGAAATCTCCTTTCGGGTAATTCAAACGTCTTCGGGGTTGTAATAGTGTGGCGGTGTACTTTGGAGCATTGGCATTGGATACATTCTCGTGCCCATCTCCGAATGTCAGAGTTCATTTTAGGCCACACGAAGCGTTCGCTGATCAGTCTGACCGTGGCGCGTACTCCAGGGTGAGAAAGCGAATGTAAATGTTCGAACAATGCTTTTCGGCAACTGAGAGGGACAAATGGACGATTAGTGCCGGTAGATACATCGCAGACTATGGTTGCATCTGATAAGGGGATAGGCACATCTTTGAGTTGTAAGGAAGAGTTTCTGCGGCAGGTTTGGAGTTCAACGTCATCTTTTTGTAATTGAGCCATACGATCAAGACTGATGTCTACCGACGTTTGGAGCTGGTTAATGTCACTTCTTGAAAGAGAATCGGCTACCACGTTCGCATCCCCTTTGATGTACTGAATGTCGGTTGAAAATTGGGAGATATAATCCAACTGTCTGGCTTCTCTAGGGGAGTGTTTATCAAGTGAAGTAGTGAAAGCATGACACAGGGGCTTGTGGTCAGTAAAAATAGTGAAATGCCGGCCCTGTAGTAAGTAACTGAAATGCTTCACTGCAAGATATATGGCCAGCAATTCTCTCCCAAAAGTGCTGTATCGTGTCTGAGCCGGTTCCAACTTCTTAGAAAAGAATGCGAGTGGGGTGACTTCGCCCTTCATCTTTTGTTGTAATACTGCCCCTACAGCTACTTGGGAGGCATCTGTGCACAAAATAAGCGACGCTTCGGGGTTGATATGGGATAGCATAGTGACTCTGGATAAGGCATCTTTTGCGTTGCAAAATGATTCGCGTGCTTCAGCTGACCACTGAAACTTTTTAGGATCATTTTTAAGGAGGTCGGTTAACGGCTGGACGATGGAGGCACACGAAGGAATGAAACGCCGATAGAAATTAAACATCCCCAAAAAACGTCTGACCTTCTTGAGTGAATCTGGTTCGGGGAAGTTTTTGATGGACTCTATCTTTTCCTCCGTAGGCGTAATACCATTCGCGGTTATGTGGTGTCCCAGAAACTGTATAGAGGAGACACCGAATATGCACTTTTTGGGGTTAATGACGACTCCATATTGCTCAAATCGTTGAAATAAGATGGTGAGGTGATCAGCTTTAGGCACCATGTGTAAGGGCGAAGACCAAGGACTATTGGAGGGTCTGATGATGCCGAGCTGCATCATGTGTTCAAATTCTGCCTTGGCTGCTGCCAATTTGTCCGGGGGTAATCTACGGGGACGAGCACGAACTGGTTGACCCGTAGTAACTATCTTGTGAGTAACTGTGTGAGGGACGTCCTCGATGTTGTACGACGGCTTAAGAATTTTAGGGAAACGGTGAAGTAGGGAGGAAAAAGGGCAATCTGCTGGTCTTTTAATACTGATATTATAGACAGAATAGCTGGAGATAATTCCATGGATCTTTAGATGGGTGTTGTTATCAATCAGTTTTTTATTGTTGACGTCAACTAACAGGTTGAAATTACTCAAGAAATATGCTCCGAGGATGGCGTGACTGACGTCGGCTACTATGAAAATCCATGTGAAACGCCGACGTAAACCTAGATCCAGTATAAGGGATTGCTCTCCATACGTCTGTATGCTTGTGTGGTTAGCTGCCCGGAGAGACAGTTTTCCGGGTGTCCGTGTAGATCGCCTGGATAGTGAAGGAGGGATTATGCTAACTTCTGCTCCCGTGTCTACCAGGAATAAAGTGTCTGAAGTTTTATCCTTCACATAGAAGAGGCGACTTGTTTGCTTGCCAGTAACAGCTGTTGCCATCACTGTCTGGCTGAGGCGTTTCCCTGAGCCTGGTTGGCTTCGCTAAAGCTGCACGGTTTTACACATTTCAGGGCATGACGTCCAAACTTCCAGTGATACCAGCATATATTGCTATCCCGAGAAGACGTGTAAGAACGCTGTCGTGAGAAGGATCGTCGTCGTGATGGTGACCTTCTCTGTGAGCTCCGCCTCCGGACTCGTCGATCCGACCTATTCGTTTCCAACTTGTCAATCCTTGCCACTAAGTCTGCAATGGCGGCGAGTATCGGTGTGTCTGCCGTGGGTGTGGAATGACACGGTGTGGCACTATCAGATGCTACGTGACTTATGGTGTTATCGGATAAAACATCCATAATACTATCTGCCATGTCACTTAGTTGGTCTAAGTCATACGACTTTCCTGAGATGATTAAAATTTGCTGGACATTTCTAGGTAAACGTTGCAACCACATCTGTTTCAGCACTACCTCGTCTACTTTATGATGTCCGATTAACTGGCGCATGTGCCTGAGCAGCTGGGGTGGTTTACGTGGGCCTAGTTCACAGCCTGTGAGCAATTGTTGGATTCTTTTCTCATCCGACAAACTGGTACGTTGTATGAGGAGGGTTTTAAGTTTATCAAATTGATGTTCCGTCGGAGGATCTTCGATGAAATCGCTGATTTCTGTCAATACTGACGGAGGGAGTTCTGCCAGCACCATACCATATTTGGCTATTTGGGACTTAATGCCCCGTGCTTCTAGCAACGGTTCAATTACCGCAAACCAAATCCTTGGTTCTGCGAAACCGTATTGGGGTAAACGAAAATCAGTGATGGCATTTATTGTGGCGTTTGTCTCGCTATTAGTTGTCTGCTCGTTTGATGTACCGGACTGAGGTGATGACATTATATATATGAGGTTATTGGTGCAAATTAGGATACAAGTATAAACCACGCACAAAATCACAATGAATATAAAAATAGCAAGAATATGAATATGCCAAAATAATCCGTGTTCTTATCGGGCTCACCAATTAATTTGTAGGGGACTAATATTAGAGTTCACTAACATTCCAAGTATAAAAGTAATAATCCAAGTCAGTGGAGTGTTAAATCACAATATATTACCAAAAATACAGTGACGAGTTATAGCAACAAAAAGGATTACTTGTATATAACGTCTAAGTCCTCGGCTACAAATTAATTATATAGTCCACGGGCACGTTAATTGTTTGGACTGCGTCTGCTGTAGCTGCTGTGTTCCGGTTGTAGAAATGTCTTCGGTTGAGAGTAGTAGGCTCCTACAATAAATCCGAAGTATACAACACGGTGTGAGTGGAGCAAGTAAGCAGAAGTGACCAGGGAGAAGACGAAGTCTCCAACAGCAGAGTGTATTTTTCAATTGTACACGGAAGTTATGTATATTTCAACAAGAAGCGATTTAAACAAAAATTATGTACAATATCTCGAATTTATACAAGTAACCAAAAAGTGTACAATCACATTGTTACGTACTCAACAAATCTGGTGTTAAGAGAATGAACACTTTGATTAAGCTTGAATTACAAAGATTGAATGCTCTCTATAACCAGAAGTTTCTTTCATGTAAATCCCCATCAAATATGTGGAAGTTATTAAAGGAAATCACAGGTGGTAAGCAAATGTTGAATGATATTTCTGTAGATGTTAACATGCTAAATGAATCCTTCATATGTATCCCAGCAAATGTTATGATTCCTAACTCAAATAGTGTAAACAATGACTGCTTCTCATGCTTAAACACGAATGATGTCCTCAAGTGTCTTCAATCTCTCAAGCCTACTCAGTCCCTCGGTCCTGATGGTGTTCCTGCTGTTATCCTTAAGAAGTGTGCCGACATCTTGTGTTCCCCGCTAATTGACATTTTCAACGAATCGTTTTCCAAAAGTATTATACCTGATACATGGAAAAACATCAAGATCGTTCCAGTGCCTAAATCTACAAGTGGACCTAATGTTAAGTTTAGACCCATCTCAATTACCTCACCCTTCTTGAAAGTTATGGAAAAACTTATTTTACTTAATCTTGATCCCTCTTTAAAACCTTTCAACGACCCCAACCAGTTTGCTTATAAACATAGTAGGAGTACTTTAGATGCCGCTGTCGTCCTCCACCATAGCATAGTCTCTAGTTTAGATAAAGGAGCTAAATACATTCGCTGTGCCTTCCTTGATTACACATCTGCATTTGACTCTGTTCCCAGGTCTCTCTTGCTAAGTAAGCTTGCTGCAACACAGGCTGAAAGCTGGACAAATAAGTGGTTGCATTCCTATTTTTCTGAAAGGAAGCAGTACACCGTCTACAATGGAAAATCCTCCACTACCTCACTTACTTTAGCTGGTGTTCCTCAAGGTGCTGTTCTTTCTCCCTTTCTGTTCTCGTTTTTCTTACATGACTTGCCTCATTCTGATGTAGCCACTTTTGTTAAGTATGCCGATGACCTCTCGGTTTCTATGCCTGTCAACTCTCAGTCAGATTGTTCCAAATTAAATAGCTTTCTGTCGGAAATTAGTCAGTGGTCCTCTTCAAACGGACTTAAGCTTAATCCGTCTAAATGTCGGGTAGTCAATTTCACTTTCAGACGTAAATCTGACCTACAGCAACTAGTTAGCTCACACGGCCCCACTCTCATTGACGGCACAGAGGTTGAAAATACATCTAATGTCAATTACCTTGGGCTGAGTTTTTCCACCGATCTTTCCTGGTCTTCCCACATCTTGCTAGTTACTAGAAAAATGTTTCGCTTAACGTTCTACATTAGGAAATTTGGGCAGTCTGGTACAAGGCAGTCTTTGCTTTCTCAGTTTGTAAATTCTTGTATTCTACCCATCCTCCTTTACTGCTCCCCATTAGTCTTTCCTGGACTACTTAAGAAAGACTTTGCTTCGCTGAGTAGGGCACTAAAAGCTGTTAGTAGGGCAAGTGGGATATCGTTAAACCAACTGGTGAACACTATTGTAGATAGACATATTATGTCATGTAAGAGACTAGCGAATACAATATTGTCGGACCCCGAGCATCCTCTCTATACGCATCTATCTCCTTGCATTTCATCTGGTAGAACTAGAAGCAGCTATAGGAGGCTATATGCTAGGACTACCAAATACAAAAACTCCACAATACCATATCTGGCACAGCTGTTATGTGATGAGAAATCCGTTAGGTATGACACGATAAACTTACTGCAGCACTCTAACAAATAGTCTCATTAGTTTTTGTTTTCCTTTCCTCGTTACTACTACACTATTGTTCTCATCTACTACCACACATCAACTTTATATTTCAAATCCTGTGGTGCATTGTTTGAAATGAAATACTCTACGCTGTTTTTTTTTCTTAATTTTTAATATTTATTTATAACTTATTTATTTTATTTATTTTTGATTTTTAAAAATCTTATATAATTTATGAGGTAATTAGATGCAATATACTGTAATGCACGCTGAAAATTCCATACCTGTACCACAAATACTGTTTGGAATAAAGCTGTTATTATTATTATTAACTTCCATTTACTAGAGTTGAAAAATATATGAGATAGGCGAGTTCAGTAACAACGGTGATACTAAATTATTAACCCGTTATTTTGTTTTAAACAATGATAATAAGTTGGTCTGTATTGCTTACTATTTTTTTTCGAATGTCTTATGTTTCATAGATTATACTTCAACAATGCAAATGATCCATTCAGACGTAATACACAAACAGTGTTCTGGCTGACGGTTGAATGTTTGAAGGCTTTGTTAGCACCAATTCTACCCTATATGATGGAAGAAGTTGAAACAGTTACCTGGAGTCATTTATCATCTCAATTAAAGAAATTCAATCATCTGCCCAAAACTCTTTTAGAACGTTATTCATCTTTATCTCTGCATGACTGCTGTTTTGTAGACAAATCGAAACCATGCTCCGATTGGATATTATGCTTATCAGCTATGCAACAATGGGATGAGTTCAAAATTTATTCAGATTATGTCAATAGAATTACTTCATTGTTCTACTCTTTAATTAATTCAATACCAAAATATATTGGTACCCTACCTTCCACTCCGTTGTCTAATGCTCATGTACATATCGATGTACCGGTGGAAAATCATGATATGTGTCATATATTGAAAGTATGTACTCATTTTGTAAATCATTTAAGGTCATTGTTTTTGCCAGCTTTATTGCAATATATTAGATAAGCAGTGATGCTTATATCGTGTCCTGAACCATTTTTATCACGTGATTTGCTTTATAAAAACTATGATTTCTGTTTTATGCATGCCGAGCCACCATCCTCCTCGTCGAGTAATAGTGTTAGCTGACATATGATTAGATTGGAAAAGAGTTAGGAATGGTCAAATCAAAATCCTCCAGCAATACAAGTAGCCTTCGATTGTTGGTTTGACCCATACTGGGAGGTGTAGGCTGCTTGGCTGATATCCTCGAGACTTTTAGAACCAATGACTTAAAACTATTGGTTCTCAGTGATGCAGATGCATTCGTTTCTTGTAGTTTCCCAGATCGTTTAAGTCCTCATGTTTATCTGTGTAGTTATCCTTCCTCTTGTACATCTCTGCTCATTATAGTCCTTTTTCGATTTTCTTTCCTTATTCTCTTCATTCGTATGCTGTGTAGGATCTGAAAACTTAAACTATCGCACTTCTGTGGAATGTTCTACGTTGAAACTCAGTCAGCCACTTATATAGTTTTTCACTTTATAATAAAGGCTACAAAGATATTTTTCATTCCCTGCATTCTTAATGGAATAAATGGCTTCATGCTTTAAGTTTTGAAGTTTCAGTATCGGTGGTGTTGTTTCTACAGGGTGGGTGGCTAACCTCACACCAAATCTTCCCTGATTCCCAGGTTTTCTATTGACTAGTAAACTAAGGCGGTGTTTTAAGAGTGAGTCGGCTGAGAATTGAACCAAGACCGCATGTGTGGTTGGCAAGTGTATTCCACTACCAAATCCCTGACGCACAAAAGTGTTTTCCATTGGTTTTAAAACACCTACAACATACAAAGACATAATTTCCACTATTATAAAAGTTTTTGTATTTCCCAATGAATGAAAAGCAAACGGATGTTTTTACTGAGGTTTCGCTATTTAACGCTAATAGCTTTATTGGAGTATTAATAAACCAGGATTTACAAAATCTCAGCTTGTATGTAGCAACTCAATCATCTTTCTTCAAAATGAGGTAATTGTCATGTTACCAAGCGGGTCAATTGGCAAAGATGACAAAACCAGGTATAGATTGTTTGATTTGATAAGCATATGAAATTATAAAACTAGCATGTGTTCTACACACTGAAAGTGCTTATCACATTTGCGTTGATTTTTTCGCTTCATTGGGAGTGGGGTGTTGTAACTAGGTCAAATTGTGTCTTCGTCCATCATTTCTATTCCGACTATTTGGATTTCATTTAATATGAAGTGCTTCTGATATTAGACATTCTCTGTGATTTCTGAAATTTCCCTGGATTATTTCAATATTGTTAACATCGATTTCGTGACCTGATTCTCTAGCGTGAAAACCTATGGTTGATGGCCTTTTAAGCTTTTCTGGCTCAACTAGATTTCTTGGTGGTCAAACAAATACTCCACGGTGTTCATTTCTTCTGATCTCAATTTCCCACGAGGTTTCTCCGATGTGTATCGCATCACAGCCCAAGTATTTTATTTTATAGACACATTTAAGTTATGAATGCTTTGGAATTTGATCTTTTATATGGACAATGTCACTTTGTAGTATGTCTGATGTTTTGAAGAAAAATTTAGTGTTGTGTTTACTGAGCACTCTTCTGGTATCGTCTGACGTTTCTAATCTATATAGAATGACAACTGTTGAAGTCCATATTTTTGGAATACGTTTTCGACCATGTTTAATCTCGGTGTTGATTTCGGCAACAAAGTTCTTTGAGCAGTTGTTTTTCTTGAGAGTGTCAGTAATGTTTGATATTTCTTCTTCTTTTCCCTTCTCACCCATTATCAAAGAGTGTGACCATTTTAGAAGACTTGAAACAATTGATACCTTTGCACTGATGTGGTGTGAGGATCTGAACTCTAAATATTTGTTGGTTGGGCTTTCTTCCTGAATAAAATATCCATTTCTCATCCTCTTAACTAAGCAGTCTAGAGATGGTAGTTCACAGACTTCTGATTCTGCTTCTGAAGTAAACTGGATGCTTTGAGATATGTTGTTTTTTCTCCAAGAATGAACTGTGTAGATCTCATTTTAGCACAACGAAAATATCATCGACGTATTTTAACCATATTTTAGGAGTGAGTATGCTTGAAAAGATTTTTTCTCCAATTGAATTCATGAAAAGATCAGCAACTATTGGAGTAACTTGAACAATTTGTATCTATGACTTCGATGTCTATATGAGTTTTTTTATTGTTTGTTGTTTGAGAAAGCCTAGTCTTTATGATTCTAGACTTTGTAGTCATTAATTTACGTAATTAGGTTTTGACACCGTTTCTAGTAATGTTTTGTTTTCTTTCATTTCCAGGTTCTTCATCCTTCAGAATTATCATCTGCTTCATCAGATTTGTGTTACCTACTACGTGCAGCTTCAGTTTCATGGTCGCCTGGATTAATTCAAAATGGAGCTCTTGATACACCTGCATGTTATAAATTTAACTTAGATGACGTATTTGTGACGGTTAAATTTCCACTGGAGAATCAATATTTCAAATGTCAACGTTGTCATAGGTATGCTGATAACACTTCTTCACAAGAACTATGTCCTCGTTGTATAGAAGTACTCAGTAATTCAGACTATGGGAAAAGTTCACCTGAATCTTTGTCAATTTCTTTTCAGAATGTGATCTTTTGAAATATATGCATGTAAACTTTTCTTTGTTCTTGTTTCGTTTAGCTGGGCTCATCGATTTGATCTTAAAATAATTCTCATAAATTAGTGTAATTGTGCTCTGTGGGCTGGATGGTTTGCTTACAAAGCTTTCACTATCTTTCTAGAAATCTTCACCTCAGACTTCAATATAAAGTGAGCTTCTAGAACATTTTTTGAGCTTATTTGTCATCCTTCATGGCAACCGTGAAAATGATTGGTTGTTTCCGGAGATTTTTTCACCTTTTTTGCCTACTTGTATTGGTATTGAATATATATTTAACCTTGTGACCAACGTGACTTTCTTTTTATTGTTTGGTAAGTTTGATAATCTATGTCCGGAAATTACACATTTATCTGAGTACCAGGTTTCTGAGAATTTCCGTGCATTTTTGGTGTTTCCTTTGTCTAAGGTTTGTACATCTGCCCAGTAGAATAGGTATCTATAGTTTTCTTCATGTATGGATGAATTTTGTGTCTTTTGATAGTCACTTGATGTCCGTCTATGCGAAAATGAAGACGATGTCCACATGTTGAACACTATAATGTTTTTCACGGTTTTTGTAGTTTATCTTTTAGATGTTATTCTTCTCTTCAGTTTATCAATTTCCAGAGCTTTGTCCCACTGATCCGAAAGCAAAAACTAGTACGTACATCAAGTTCAAAGATTAGAAGAATATGTTCGGAAGAGACGATAGTGAAAGAATTAAATTTATTACGCGGAACCCTCCTAGAGAACGGGAATCCACCAAGATTCATAGACAAAGACATGAAAGAAAAGGCTCCGTCGCCAAAAATCACAACTGTTCCTTAGAAAACTCTCTTCATGAACCTGAAATTCAGAGGTGACATCGAAGCAGGAATTCTTATAAACCGCCTTTCCAAATGCCTGAAGAAGACAACGCAAGCAGAAACCTTATGTATCACATTCTCCAGCAGACAGTTTATCCATTCTAACGTTAAGGATAAGATACCTCTTTTGGCCACTTGAATGTGTATTTGTCAGTTTACTTGCTCACGTGGAGCAAAATATATCCTTCGTATGCAACGTCAAGTCCGCAGACGTATTCTACCACACTGTCCAGGTTGGCTAGCTAGCTAAAGGAGAAAAGAGGAATACTGGCAGCTCCATCCTCGATCACCTGGTCAATTCTGGACATCGAGTACCTCCGCATGAATACTACACAGAGTCCCTCAATATTGCACGAAAGGACTTCGCATACGCCATCTTTACATAGCTGAATCATTGGCTATTCGGGATCTGAAACCGGACCTCTGCATTCAAAAGCGCTACATACATTCACTCGCCCTACTGTCGCCAGAGTAACGTTATTGCTATCATTTTGCTTTTATATTATCATTATTTCAAATGTCAACGTTGTCGAAGGTATACTGATAACACTTCTTCACAAGAACTATGTCCTCGTTGTATAGAAGTACTTAGTAATTCAGACTATGTGAGAAGTTCATCTGAATCTCTGTCAATTTCTTCTTAGAATGTGCGTCGGTGGCACAGTGGTTAGGACTCTCGCCGACCATGCACATTGTCTGGTGTTCGACCCCCTGCCGACGCACACCTGATATCTATGGTCGGCCTGCAAAATTTGGGCTACCGATATCACATGCTGAAAATTCCATACCTGTACCAAGAAAATACAGTGTAGAATCAAGCTGTGATCAAAAATAACAAAAAAATAAGATAAAATTATGCAAGTTCACTATTATTATTGCTATTATCATTATTATTCCCATCATCCGTATTTTATTATCCTTCTATTACTGTTTATTAATAACATCGCGTTTTCATGCAGATTTTACATAAAAGCACTATCGTCTTTCCACTAGTTCCTGTCCATTCTACACAATCTTACTGATGAATCGTTTTCTCACACTTATGCTCACACGTACATGCTAACTTCTGCCTCTTTTCTAACTTCCAGTTAGTCACCCCTTCTAGGTTACACCTTACATTACGTAATACATTTTCCGAGGACACATTTTACCAGTATCTGATTGGTCTTATGATTTTTTTGTTAAATATAATTACGATTCTAAGCCTTCTGAAAATGAGTCGTCGAAAAGAAAATTTTCTTCGCTGTTTATATCCTTTTTCCTATGACTCAATATGGGAATATTTCCTTCATTCTCTCCTTTTGTCGTTAAGTCTTTTAGTTCATATAGTATTATTAGATTGAAGAAGTTTCGTTAATTAGTGGGCTAAATCTATTCTAAAAGGTTCTAATAGTCTTTTAGTACTTCCAGGGTTGTTATTGATGTATGCTAGGACGATTTTTCTTCTTTTGTTTTCATTGTTCGGTTGGGTTGAGGGTAGACATCTTTTGATGAAGTTTTTTCACATGAGTTAATTTTATCCGTTTTGTATTATTTTGATTCTATGATACACTAGAGGTTTTTTGCTCAAATTTTCTTATTGATGCGTGCTTGTTATGTTATGCTTTCAATGTTCGTGCAGACTTTTCATGTATCCCAATAATTGTGACGAAGTTATTATGTGTGCAAGGCATTCTAAGGTGTATTGATATTATTATCTGACCTTGTAAACAGAAGAGGAAAGCAAAGGAAAATTATGGAAGTAAAATAAAAGTATGTTACCAAGGTAGATTTGAGGTAGCTACTATCTCCCCCTGTATACATAGATCCAGCTTTTTTAGTCTGATTGACCAGGCTTCTGCAAAACCAATAGCATTTTAATCACCTTGCTTAATAACTGTTCAGGGTCACCGTATGGTCACAGTCCAATAAATGTAGTGTGATTGAGCTCCTTAGAATGCCATCATGAGTACTTAGAAAACCATTTGTGGTAGTGTTCGGCAAGTAGAGTCGAAAGACATCTTTCCTTACACCCTTACATCCATATGCTTCCACAAACACACATAAAGTGATATACACGTTTCGGTGTGTCGAGGATCGATGTCTTATCTTTACCTGTTGTTTGCACTATCACCTTTGTTGTATTTATCAGCTGCATAATTGCTTTCTCCAAACGACGTTTCACCAATTGAGTAAAATTATCTCCCCTATAAGGTAATTTTGTGTAAACCTTTTTAGAAACAGTCTTTGATATTACTTTTCCCTTATTGTCTTTTACATACTTATTTATAAACCTTTCCGAATACTCTCCTTTTCTCATCAGTGTCTCTCCTCAAGAATTTCTCTTCGTAGTCTGGTCCGCTACTTCAACATATCCCTCTTGCTCTATCTGATAATGTTCTAAGCAGACTCCTCTTGTTTTAGACTTGGACGGAGCTATTTAAAGTGTACAGATTGTCCCGTCCAAGTTGGATTTTTATAAATCGATCTCTCTACATTTCTATCATTTCGTTTAAGCAAGTTTACATCCAAGAAATGTATAGCATTATTATCTTCATGTTCTGCTATAAATTTTATACGAATACACATGTCACGAATTAAATTTTTCCGGCATTATCTCAGTCTTGATCCTATCTCTGCATTCTATGAATATGTCAGCCTTTCCTAAACAGTCCTTTAAGGTAGTATGTTCTAAACTTGCTAGAAATATATCTGAAGATGCGGGGACTAATGGGCTTCCCATCGCCACGCTATCCGTTTTTGAAAATACAGTTTGTTATTGAACGAAAACTCTGTACCTCTTTACTACACATACAGTAACTTCTTCAAACAATGCTTAGATATAGGACATTCATTTGCTACATTACAAATAAAGTCAGTCGTTTTACTGACTGGGATATCCATGAAAAGTGAAATAACATCAAACGTCACAAAGTGCTTACCATCGGTGTCCGGTTCAGCAATATTTTGGATAAACTGGTGGGATGATAAATTCGAAATGCGTGTTTATGATAGTATACTTGGACGTAACACTAAATTGGAAATCTGATTTCAAAGGTCAAATGATCACGAATATATAGTAATGAATGCTCATGGAGAATGTTCATACTGATTATGAATTTTATATAGATGAATGATAATATCAAAAACAGAGAGAGAGAGAAGGGGGATGGAAAGTTATATCTGTGTATATGTGAGTCAGTGTGTAAGTGAATTACAAAGATTAAATTAAGAAAACAAAAGGTTCATTAAATACGAATGCAATAATAAGGGGTAGGGGAATTTATACATTCACAGGATGAAAGGTCATGCCTAGAAAGTACAATGTAATACAGTAGTCAGCTAGGGCAGGAATAGTGGCCGAGCTTGTTTCTTTTGCCCACCGCTATTGCTACCCTGGCCTTTTACCTTCGAAACCTGATATTCAATTTTGTTTTATTTTTATGCATATTATCACACACACACAAATGTTTTCAACAATAATCTGTTAACAATCCACTTGTATATATCTCTTGGAATGTCAGTGATTCGATGTTAGTTTTTAAAAACATTTATGTTGCCAATATCAATAATTCTTTAATTATTAGGAATCTATAACTATAGTTTATATTCTGTCAAATTTTTGTAGTGTTTCATGAATGAAGTGAATTTTCGAATCTACAAGATTAATAGAGCTAATAAGATGAAATAGTAAAAAGTTACAATAACCGACATATAATCCTAGAAGTACCGGTGGCACAAGTGAATACATCCAGATAGTTGAGTGGGATGAGTTCATTTAACTATTGGCTATTTACTCAGACATAGTATCTCCAGCATATGCTACGATTAGGAATGATGTAGGAAACTTCAGCTAAGGTGGATGATTTTGGTAATAGTAGGTTCACTGCGAAGCTGTCATATGCATATATACCCTTGGGTTCCGAGTTGAACAGAGGGCTTCAGAAGCATATTTCCACTTCGTTATGTATTCTGCAGTCTTTTCTAACTGGCTCCACTATTGCCTATAAGCTTTTATTTCCTCCTAACATGATCTCCTTCATATCACCTTCGGAACCATGCCCAACTCATCGTTCTATTCGGGTTCTACTCAACAGTGTGGCGTATGATATCTCCCAGCGGTCTCCTCAGGGTGTATCCGATCTCTCTCCATTTTCTATGGCATATTTGTTGAGCTATGAATTCTTTGTCGGTTCATTTCGAAAGTTCTTTTGTAGTCTTTTATATGGAGCGAAGACAGGTGTTGACAAAAGTCTGCAGCTTCTTGGAAATGCTTTTGGTGATATGCCAAGTCTCTGGAATGTATATAGAAACACGGTGATTTGACTTTAGTTCTGAATGTCTAAATCTTATTCTTTATGTTGAGTGCAGCTGATTTCCACACTGATTTCAAAGTAATAAAGATTTGTCTTGACTTTCTGCCCCTGGTTTTGATATCACCGTCCGTTCTGCCTGTATTTGAAGCGATACTGCTTAGCTAAATGAAAGTCGTGACTGATACTGTTTTTTGCTTGTTATTATGTTTTTGCTTGGAATTATACTCTACCACAGTGCACAAGTTCTCTTCTTATATCAAGAGAGTAATTTAACCACATTCTATGGATGTAATTATTTGCGTCTTTTAACCCTAACAATAACCCTAATCTTTCCTGAACCTAACCCTAACGTGAAAATATCCCTAAACTAACTGTAATCTAACTCGAACCAACTATAATGTCGCTTTCATTAGGTTAACCTAACCTTAACTTGTCCTTGGCTTAAAGTGTAACTTATTCTTTACCAAACCTAAGCTATAACTTGCCAGATATCTGATTTAATAGTATAACACTTCGATGAGCATATTTTATTGGTGGTGGCAACATTATTTGCCAAGTTTCACTAGTTTGCTCAGTGAGCGCTTCAAGGTCATTGGTGCGGCCGCACCCCACTGGTCGTTAGTGGTGCTTAAAGTTTAACTTGGCCGGAGATCAAAGTTTATAGACAATCATAGAGCTAGCCAAGAAGAACAGAACAAAATGGTGATGTTCCTCCTGTAGCTTTATATTCAACTCTTAATCCAAGGGAATAATAACAACACAGAAAAGAATTATTAAAAGTAAATATAATAATCTTGTTATGATATGAGCAAGAAGGAATACTTGTTATTGAAAGGAAAGACATTTACCCAAGATCTCAGTATTTTTCTTCATAACTTTGCTTTTAAAACATTGAAGAATCAAGATGAAGATTACCACTGGTTTCAGTTCTAATCCTTGTTTTATACATATTTCCTCGAATTGTATAAGTTACGTTATGTCTTAGATTCCGATGGAGAGTCTTTTCCCGTCCTTTACTTTCTTCCCATCTCAAAGAAATTTACAATAACAGAGTAGAATCGAGAAATCACCTGTTATCATCCTTTAACTTCACTTTTAATTTTGAAGCAATAGAAATAGGTGCCTAGATGCTCCTAGTTTGACATGAGATATCCTTCCGCTAATATTTTACTAACTCGAAATAAGTACATCTATTATTGAGTGCTCTATAGTCATGTCTTATTCAATCGGTTGAAAATAACTGTTGTATTTCGGAGAAGAAAGGCGATGGTAATAAGCAAACACAAGATCTACCAGCAAAAAGTCTTGAAAATGAATACTGCAGTTTCTTCTATTTTTCGGTACAATCCTGTGCATTTTATCTAGCTAGGTGATTAAGTGCTGAAGTACCTTTCCAATATATATATATATATATATATATATATATATATATGACTAGTTTAGCAGATGACAGGTCACCATACTCTATAGTCGTTTCTAATTCCGTCTCGTTGATACTTCTTACCGTTAGTGACTTGAATATATGATTAATGTCTTAGGTCCTCGTGTACACTTTGTTAAATGTTTCATATTGGAAAATTATGGACATTCTAGTTCTTAGAGGTAGATAAATTGCATACCTTCTGTTAACATTAACTTTTGTCAAATCATAATCAACTTTACAGTCAGTTTGAAGAATACTTTCACTAACTTAGCGAAGAATACAACGTTCCTTATGTAGGCTATTGATAGACCTTCAAATAATAGAGAAAAATGAACTGAGGTAAGAAATTATAAAATTTTAATAGTAATTTTTAATAATAATAATAATATCTTTATTTTGGACAGTATTTATCAAATGTACAGAACTTTTACAGGAGTTTATTGAGTGATATTTTCCCTTTGTGCAATATCTTCAAGTAAAATATAAATTGACAGTATTTCTTGTGACACGATGGTCTCTAAGCTGAAGTGTAAGCCATTCCATTATGATATATCTGCTTTGTCTCCCTCAAGAAATCCATGATATCTAGTTGAAGGCCAATTTTAAGATATCCAGAAGTACATTTTGAGACCCAAAGATATAACTGAAGAATAGTTATCTCATGTATTGGTACATGTTGCCGCCCACAATCAGGTCTTTCCTCAAGTTTGGTAGGAACTTGAGAAATCAAAAGCATTAGAGGGCATATCTTAATTGACTAAGACAAACCAAACGAGAGAAAATATATTCAGTATAGAGATGGAAGTTCTTGGTAGACCAAGTTTTAAGCGGGTCACTCTATAATTAATAGTATCTCATTAAATAATTCTTACAGATGTCTGCCGCAGTAATTTAGCCACGATTTATGTGTAAAAGCATATAAGGCGACCCAACGAACACAAAGCTTTTACGTTTAAAATTAGTATAATGGCTATAAACACATTCCGTCTACAATATTTTGTTTGAAACTGAAAGTTTATAAAACTCGTTAACTTTTTGTAATGAAACTTAATATTATATCTGATGTAACGTCATAGTGTGTAGTTTACATTCGAAGAAACTTTTATATGGATGATGCGTGTGGGTATATAATATTATCGTAAACAGTATTGTTTCATTCACAGTAGATGAAAAAGTTATGAGATTTTAGGTTTCCGTCGGAAACCACAGTGAATTTTCATTTCGAATTGTATCATCTACTCATGAAAAAGTTGACACATGATTTTATTAACCACTATTCATGACGTAATCGTCACATTTAGTTAAGAATTAGTTACGCGTAACGTCAGCGAATTATGCAATAGTATATTTTTGTAGTAACTTGTCATGTCGTTTCAGCTGTACTCAGACTGAAATAAGCCCATGTTTATAATCATTCTGTATGTATTTGAATCAATATGTAGTATAATGTAAACATAATACAAATTAGTTGAAGTTAAGACAAAAATTGTTTTAGTATGTTATCCTGTTGGGAAAACCTAATTTCAAAGGTTATGCAATATTGAAATGTTTCACTAAGAATAGCTGAGAACATTTCTTCAGACAGACAATTCAAGCAGTACTACTATACAGTACTGCTATCTGTTCTAAATCGAAACTGTGTTTATTCATAAGGACAGTCGAATGACATCGCGCTCCAGACCATCGCTGAATATCGGTCTAATGATTCCTAATATCAAATAGTGTTTTTGTTTTACACGGGGTTTGCTGTCTATATAACCTGCGCTTATCGAGGTTTCAAAGTTCAATTGTTTTTCAAACCCACTTATTCGTGCACCGCTGCTATGAATAAAAATTGAATCATGTATTTGCCAAAAGTGTATTTCAAAGGTACATCATGCTTGTTTTTGAATTACTGATTGGTTTCAACGTAGAACTTCGTACAGATATGCAGCAGTTCAAGTTGCCACATTCCCTTCATGTAGCGCACAAAGAAAGAGAATAGAGCAACGACAGATTGAAAACAGAGATAATAAACAGAAATATGAAGCAAAAGGAATAGTAATATGTACGAACAAGAGAATTTTATTGGATATGATAAATCACAAAGAGTAAGTGTATCTGCACCAGCCATTGCGAAGGAGGACTTTGAGCCATCTCACTAATTGTCTCCAGTCTCCACTATTGGTTCTTACTATCCCGAGGACCCCAACCAGACACTCAGGAAGTCTACACTTTCCTACGTGGCTGGATGACTGTCTGGCCTAAACTAACTGTTGTGGATTTATTTCATTGACTGATGAAACCGTGGTTTGGTTTGATCACTAAGTGCTAGCTCTTTTCCAACCTGATCCATCCTGTGGCAATCAACTAGCATTACCCATTGTCTAGGAAGGCGATTGATGACTAGGCTAGGCATGTATAACACACATCCTAACCATCTGTCTCAATCGATGTAACTCCGCAACCTCATCGACTGATTTTCCCTCCCACCTACCTAGCACACGACCTAAGCCTAACTTCAACATGAATCACCTTGTAATACCACACGCTACCTAACATGGAAGATAGACGGCAGACACCAGTGATAAAAGACACCTAGCTAACCAGGCCTTTTCATATCTGCCAGCTTCAATGAGGACCATGTCTCACTCACAGCCATGAAGGAGGAGTGAATATCACTAATTAAAAATAATAAAATTATTAATTAACTCATATATATATACACATTTAACACTGTTTATCCTTAGAAGCTGAAAATAATTGTTTTTTATATTTATGTAGTAGTTCATCAATTTTATATCCCTATAATTTAAGAAAAAAAAGAAACACGAAAATTCACAGTTAAAATAATTCACATTTATTCAATGTCAACTTGTAAGAAAATGCAAATAAAACGAAGTTAAATTAGAGATGAACAGACAAACCAACGCGGAGTATCTCACAAACATGCATCATCAAATGATGGACTAGACAGGTATGGCACAAGTTAATACCTAATGTTCAATAAAAGCATCCATTACAGTCCTATAGGAGGTCAGTCGCGAGAGTGAATAGCTCGCTGATAACCTCTATGCCCCAGCATTGAGTAACAGGGGTTTGAATTTCAGGAAGAACATGAATTTTTTGAAGACTGTAGACACGCTTTGTTGACTGGTAAGAGTGTCAACAAGCACGAAACCTAGATCCTAGGTCTTCTTGGCGATTGCCTTCAACAATCTAACAACAATCATCTATAAATGTACAATAAAGTATATATTTGAGTCATCTTAAGTGTCATCCTTCATACTAGCTTATGGAGAAGCCGGTTTAGACATTTATAAAGCTAATCACAGAAATATTAATTACTCAATCATTTATGGCTCTACATTTATATACCACCCATTAACTAAATAATGCATCGAAATTATTCAAACCATGTAGTGATAAGATCAGTCACAAAAATCTGACTACTTTAAGTTCACAAAAAAAGCAACAGACTGAGCGAAGAAATATATCCTATTTCAGTTAGTTCCTCATCATTGGCTTTACACTAATACATAGTTTTTTTACATAAAATTTTTTTACAAATCAAGTGGTTATTCTAGTTAATCAGTTTTAGGTATAGGCCGGGGGAGGGGGTGAAATTAAAACGTTAAAGTTCATCAAAATAAATAACTTATAGATGTTAGTAACACAATATCTAAACTTTGAATGAGGAGTGAGAATTAATTACGGAATTCAGCATGAGTTAATTCTTAAGCGTTGGCAACAAGTTATTACATAATCAAGAAATTTGTAAAATAATGATGACTAAGAATTAAGTAAAATACAAACAAGTTAAGAGAATTAGCTAGAATTGTAAAAATTAACAAAGTCAAAAGATAGTTACAAGGAGAGGGGAAGAAATCTTTTTTCAAAAACTTAATGCATATTAATGCATTTGGCTATGGCAAAGAAAGGAGCTGCACAAATTCCTTTTGAACACACAGATTTGGCTTATTCAGATGAATTTTGATTGCCTCAGCTTTCTGTAGAAGTTGTACTCGTAGACCATGCGGCCAGAGGTTAGGTGATATACAACAAATAACCACAAAATGAATGAGAAACAAGCTTCGCCGGTTAAAGGATCCTGTGGAGTCTTTAAAACAAAACAATTTAGTTTATGTAATATCCTGCCTGCAATGATCGTCAGGTGAAATACATAGGTCAAACTAGTAGAACAGGGGAAGTCACACTAGCCGAACATAAAAATCTAGATTGGTTGACCTAAATAAGATAAGAAGTCTAGAGAATAGTTCAGCTATAGCACTACATGCAGTTACACACAACCACACAATAGGATTGGATAGGATGACAGTTTTGAAATCTAATGTCACAGCAGGATGGAGGGAGAGATTGATAACAGAAGCTTTGTTTATCGAATTAACTGTAAACACGTGTAATAGGAATGATTCAACAGCTGTCCCTGATATCTGGAAAATTCTACTATCCTTACGACAAATAGGAGAAGACAAAGAAAACTATAAAACTCAATTTTCAAAGTCGTATGACTACAATTGATATGATTATGAACAATAAACGTCATCCAGTAAATAATACTGTTTCTTCACTGTGTAATATATCTAATAAACAAACTAATATGGAATTACTTACTACCACAGTGGCCAAGTTTTACACATATATGAAATGAGCTAGTGTTGAGCTGCGTACAGCTTCATTAGGACCTTTGCCCAACCAAGATGGGAAGTGTTCAGAAATTCAAAGGTGAACTTGCCTGATCATACACCCTATGTAACTATCTCCTCACGAGCAGTTAAACTGGTAAATACACGTGGAAGAGGAGAAACAGGGCAATCTGTCTTTATTTCTTGGTTGGTTAGTGAATATGCACCATGACTTAGATGCGTTGAGAGTACTTTTGAAAGTCCTTCTCAGGCGTTGTGGTAAGATCTCACTATTGATATCACCCGTGAATTGCGACCTCAGGAAGACTGATTTTTTCGGAAAAGTGGGCATCTTCGACTTCTTATTTTCTGAGTTCATGTGTTTGCTCAAGAATTTAGTTGGATATCCGTTTCCACTTAGTAGATCACGAATATTACCGAGTTCTTCGTTCAGTGTTTCATTTGAACGAATAACTACATCCTGGTGAACCAGATATCTAACCATATTACGTTTGTATTATGAAGCTACCAAGCTCCGAAAGGGAATATATTGTTGAAGTAGGTTTCCCATTCAAACTTCTACATACTGTTCCGTCTATTCGCTTAGTCATTAGGATGTCCAAAATTGAAATAGAGTTACCTTTTTCCTCTTCTTTAGTGAAGCTTATGCCAGAATGTCCTTTACTGCATTTATCCCATATGTCCTTAGTCTCACTTTCGTTCTTCACAACTACAAATGTATCACTGACACATTGGCAATAGAAATCAAAATTATCCATTACATCTTTAAGAGGACCATTCACAAGTTTCACCTGGAAAATACCCGCTAACATTAGGTCTAGTGGTGATCCCATGGCAACACCATCTGAATGTTTATACACTTCGTTACTGGACAGAAAGTTTATGTTCATTGTACACCTTAGAAGAAGTTCCTTCAGGGAAGACACTAGGATTCAATCTCTATACATTGCTTTATCAGTTCACTACCTATGTAATCAACTATTTCCACCAAAGGCTTATTGGTCAATAAGGGAGATGCATCCAGTGATATCATGTATTTATCCTTCACATTTAATTCCTTGATTCTTTCTGCAAACTCAAAACTATCTTTTACACTATTTTTCACAAGCCTCTTGTGCAATGGCCGTAAGAGTTGAATGGGATAGTGAGCTAGACATATCGAGAACTTGTCTAAAAACTGATAACTGCTTCTTTCTGAACAAACCTAAGGAGATCTGAATTTGTCTATTGGTAATTTTAGAGATTTTGCGACTTTCATCTCATGACCCTGGTAGTGACACTACTGTATGCGTTTGTTCCCTTGAGACGTAGGTTTTTCGGTAGATGTTCAGAAAATCGGAAGTGTGCCCTTCTTCCTGTTCTTCAATGTAATCATAATCATATCAACTCAGTCAAACGGATTCACAGTTTGTGTTATATATTTTTCTCTTTCTCTGTGTCTCTTCATCCCCCCCCACTTTGTTGTTTGTTACCACTTCCCATATCTCCAGTATATGTGTCACTCGTGTCACTCCGATGTATGTATGCAGTGTTGGATCGATAAACTAAGCTTCAGTGATTAACTTCTCTCTCCAGCTAACTATATAACTTTTTCATACTCTCAGCATGTCCTACCCTTTTATGTGATTACATGCAAATGAATGCAATGGAATGTCTGAGCTTCTGTCTACGTTATTCAACTTATCAGGGTCAATCATTCAAAGTCTAGTCTATACCGGAGATATGGAAAGTGGCAACAAACAATAAAGGGAAGTTGGATAGACAGAAAGAGAGAAAATATAAGACAAATTGTAAGAGTAATTGTGAAACCGCGTGACTAAATTGATATGATTATGAGTGACAATAATTTATGCTCGAAACGTCATCAAGTTTTTAATACTGAATCACTGTATGTTGTCTAAAATAAACTTATCTAATATGTAGTTATATTCTATCACAGCGCCGAAATTCTACATTTACGCTAATTCATTTGTGAATATTTTTTTCGTCCTTGCATTTCTATCCGTCTTAGTTTCATTACATTTCTTTTCTACACTTCTATGTGGTGTACTTCTTCGAAGTTTCACAACCTGATGTAATGCACCTTTTGAATCATGAAGAAAATAAGTGATAGTTGAACGAAGAAAATTTTTTTAAATTTTTTGTTTATTTTCTTCATGACTCAATGGGTATTTTCAGTGATTTTAATGCACCTTTATGCAAAATTCTACTCTGACCAGTTACTTTTAATCAATATAGTGTTCTTTAAACTCTGTCTTCAAAAATGTTGTGTGAAGTTACTTAGTGTACAAGTTAGTCTGAAGTGAGCAAGAAGTGTATATGGATTTTCAGTTCCTGTTGTCATCCAGTACCTACCATAATACTGGTATTGTCACTCTACAAGAAACTTGGCTCCATGACTCATACGATGACAATATTGTGTCTCTAAACAACTTTAATGTTTTCCGACAAGACCGTGTTTGTTCCAAGAAAAAGTGTGGTGGAGGTGTTGCAACTTTTATTCACTCAAAATGGTCCATTTCAAACAAAGTTTGTTTCAAATTCTCGAATGACTTCATTGATTGCATCACTGTGAGATGTCGCCCGAAACACATTTCAAAATACAAATTCATTTATATTTCTAATGTTTATGTCTCTCCTGGCTGTACCATATTGGATTTATCTATGTTCGCCGATGAATTCACCGCTTTTGCTGCAGCTTGCTTCGAGAACTCTTTATCAATAGTAACTGGCGACTTCAATGGAGCGATTGCTCCTTCCTTATATCACTTGGTCATGACAATATTGTTAACTTTGCCACCCGTCTTGGTAAAAAACTGGATCTAGTATTCATCAATGATGTTGGTATATATGAAGCTCGCAAACGTGCTCCTCTACTTAATTCTGACCACTGCATCATACGTGTGCTGCCTAAAATATATTCCAAATCACACAAAGGTGTCCTTTCTCACCTCTACAGTAAAGTTCAACGGAGATGCTACTCAAAAGACAACCTAGACAAGCTCAGATGCATGTTGAAAGACACTAACTGGGACTTATTTACAGAACAAACATTAGATGAAACAATCACAAACACTACCGATTATCTTAAATTCTGTTTCGAAATATGTTGTCCTAAAGAAACATTATTCATCCGATTTGATCGCTTATCTTCGCCATATCTCAAAAAGCTACGTAGAAATAAAGAACTGTTGTTCAAAAGGAATGATAAGCCTGGTGTAAAAAAGTTAAATACTCTGATAAAACTGGAAATACAAAGACTAAGTGTTTTATATAATCAAAGATTTTTGTCATGTAAAACCCCTTCTAATTTGTGGAAACTTTTCAAAGAAATTACTAACGGTAAGCGATGTATTTCTGTTCCATCTCTTAATGTTGACACTCTTAATAAATCTTTCATACGCTCTTCTGTTGATACCCTTCCAAATGATACAAATCATATTGACAATAACTTTAGTGGTTTTAATACCCTTGATGTGCTTAAATGTCTCCGGTCTCTTAAGCCTTCCTGATAGTGTACCTGCCATTGTCCTCAGGAATTGTGCTGATATTTTGTGTTATCCTCTTACTAACATTTTTAATGCTTCTTTTTCCGGTAACGTTCTACCTTTTGCATGGAAAAACATTAAAATTATCCCTATACCAAAACCATCTTCTGGTTCTGATATTAAATTTCGGCCTATTGCAATTACTTCCCCTTTTAAAATTGATGGAAAAATTACTTTTACTTCGTCTTGAACCCTCTTTGAAACCTTTTAATGATCCTAAACAATTTGCATACAAACATGGTAGAAGTACCTTGGATGCTGCGGTTGTCTTATATCACAATGTTGTTTCTTTTTTTTTTTTTGATTTTTTTTTGATTTACAGCTTGATTCCACACTGTATTTTTGGTACAAGTATGGAATTTTCAGCATGGATATCGGTAGCCCAAATTTTACAGGCCGACCATAGATATCTTGTTTAGACAAAGGTGCTAAATATGTTCGTAGTGCTTTCTTAGACTACACATCTGCTTTTGACTCTGTACCTAGGGGCCTTTTATTAAATAAGCTATCGTTGACACAAACAGGATCCTGGGCAAAGAGTTGGTTGCATTCCTATTTTTCTGATAGAATGCAGTATACTGTATATAACGGCAAATCTTCTTCTACCTCGCTTACAAAATCCGGTGTTCCACAAGGTGCTGTCCTCTCTCCTTTTCTTTTTTCTTTCTTCCTACATGACCTGCCTCATTCAAACGAAACTAACTTTGTCAAATATGCAGATGATCTGACTGTATCACTGCCTATCACTTCCGAGTCTGACAGCTCCAAACTTAATAGCTTTCTGTTGGACATCAACAACTGGTCCAAGTCAAATGGTCTTATATTAAATCCTTCCAAATGTCAGGCACTTGACTTTACTTTCAAGCATCGACGTGACTTACTTGAACTAGTTAACTCTCATGATCCCTGTAGCATAGATGGCACGGAAATTGAAACCAAATCAAGCATTAAATACCTTGGATTAGTTTTTTCCTCTGACCTTTCATGGTCATCCCATATCTTATCTATCTCTAAGAAAATGTTTCGTCTTACCTTCTACATTAAAAAGTTAAGACAATCAGGTATCAACCAACCTTTAGTTTTGCAATTTTTAAACTCCTGTATTTTACCTATTGTACTCTATTGCTCTCCATTAATCTTTCCTGGGCTTCTCAAAAAAGATTATATCATATTACGAAGAGTATTAAATGCTGTGAGTAGAGCTTGTGGTCTGCCACTGCATGAGCTCGCTAATACTATAGTCGAGAGGCATATAAATTCCTGTACGAAATGGGCAAAGGCTATAATGTCAGACCCTCTGCACCCCCTTTATTCACACCTGTCCCCTTGTATCTCATCAGGTAGGACGAGAAGTCAATATAAAAAGTTATATGCTCGTACCACTAAGTATAGAAATTCTACAATACCCTATTTAGCCCGTACTTTATGTGACGAAGACTCTGTTAGACGTGAAACTTACAAGTTACTATGTAATTAGCACAGTGAATCGACCCTTTCATCGTTCATCTTTCTGTATTTTATGGTGTGACACTTTCTATCGTTTAATTGTTACTCTGCTATTTTATTTTAGTTGGTATTACTATTATTACTACAATTTTGTACTTTATGCATATTTTTCTCCGTATGGCCTACAGTATTTTGCTATGTAGCTGCTATAACAATCGTTTTATTACTGTTATGTAATGTGTATTTTTAATTTTTGTTGTCGTTTTTGAGTAAATTAGATGCAATATTGTACTGAATGCTGAAAATTCCTTGCTGTATCATTAGTACTGTTTTTGGAATAAAGCAAATTATTATATATATATATATATATATATATATATATATATATATATATAATTATTATTAGACATACATCAATAAATTTTGTTTTTCATTTTTTGTGTCTACTCTTTTGAATTTCTGTCTCATACAAATTTAATACTATTTACACTAAATTCAATGAAGTCAATTACTAAGCATGAATTTTTTTCCCTTCACCTTCCCAGTGGAACACGGGGCTTCAAGCTAGTGGCTTGAAGTTTCTGTATTTATTTATTTTATTTATTTTTGATTACAGCCTGATTCCACACTGTATTTTTGGTACAAGTATGGCATTTTCAGCGTGGATATCTGTAGCCCAAATTTTGCAGGCCGACCATAGATATCAGGTGTGCGCCGGTGTGGGCTCGAACCCCGGACCATGTGCATGGTTTGCGAGAGTCCTAACCACTGTGACGCTCAAAAGTGACTGACTACAAGATGAAGTTCAAGTGTTTATAGTGAGGAATCTTGACAACAGACATCCACCAAGTCTAGTGCAGGGACAAACATTTACCAATGATCTAAACCGGCGGCTGAATCGTGCGTCAACAGTTTGCAGAAGTTGGAATTCAAAAGTCCATTGAATTCTGTCTCAGTGGGTGAATCGTCAACAGGATCACTCCAATGGGGTCACGACTAAACACGACATCAGTCTAGCACTCCATCATATTTTCAATGGGATGTCAGTTCATTGTCTCACTTCAAACAATGATAATTTATATAAACTTTATCTCCACTTGATCTAGTAGTGTATTTTACCTATTCTTCTTTAATGTTCACCCTTATTCTTTCCTGGATTGCTTAAAATAGACTATGTCATACTTCGTAGAACTCTGAAGACTATCAGTAGGACAAGTGGTATCCCATTGGGCCATATCGTTGGCATTGTCAAGGATAGGCATTTGATGTCATGTAACAAATTTGCTAAAGGAATTTTGTCAGACTCTGAGGACCCACTCTACCCGTAGCTCCAACCTTGTGTCTCCTCAGGTAAAACTAGGAGTCTTTTCAGAAGACTTTATGAACGTACGTCTAAGAATGAAATTCCACTATACCAAATTTGGCGGGACGTACTTTATGTGATGAAAATGGTGTCAGGCATGAACTAATTAACTAACCTTCTTTGCACTACTAAATAAACCATTTCTTCCACCCTTACAGTACTAAAATTTATTGTTATTGTATTTCTTATATTAATAATCCTCTCAATTTTTTGTTTTTATTTGTTTATTTTTCATAAATGTGAACATAATTTAAGCTGTGTTATAATTATTAATTTTGTCTTTCCCCTCACTGTACTATATCAACAGAACATTGGATCCGATAATCTATAAAATGCTAAAGTTTCCAAACTGAATCACCAATACTGTTTGAAACAAACTCACTTTTATTATTATTATTCTATTTAATAATCTCAATTGGTACTTCGAATATTTTCGACTTTATATCTTAAACGCGGACAAATCCCTTTGGATACTTTTGTTTTAATTTTTAATTTTATTTATATTTTAAGTAAATCAGATGCAATATTGTGACAAATGCTGAGAATTCCATTCTGTATTATAAGTACTGTTTTTGGAATAAAGTAAATTATTATTATTAGTCCCACGTATAAGTTTATATTTTTATAATACTGGAGAAATTTCTACAAACATAATGTTGAGAAGTCATAAATGAGTTTTTTAAATCGTCTTCATAAACTGAAGTCAGACTACTTGTAAGTAGCATATATACGTCTCAGACAACAGTAATGTGATAGCATAACACACATGTATGTGAAATCAGAATTAAATTGAATTAATCATTGTGGTAAACACAAAGCAATAGATGAAGAGATTAATTAATGAATTATGAGATGAACTACTTGTCTGAACGAAAATACTCATATATATGTCAACTTACTTTTGTGATGCCTGATCTCTGCAATGACTTCCTTACATAAATAAATATTCACTTTCATTTGATTCAATCCGTTCCATAGCATGAATTAAGGATTCTCTATCTTTGGTTATGCAGCCCAGTTCATGAGAATTTTGTAGTTTGAATAAAGAAAGAACGAACAAGCATATTTGCAAGATAAAAGAAGCTCTTTTTATTTAGTGGACTCTCTTTGCCAAGTAAAGACATCCTAAATAAATCCATTATATATTACAAAATATTTCTCAACTCACTTTTTACAATGATTTCAATTTATAAACAGAAAGTATAAGAAACATAACTTCAGTGATGATATAAGTAGACAGTTATTCAGTGTTAAAATAGTAACTATTTTATAGATAAAGCAATAAGAAGACGTAATTTGTCTGAATCGTGTAATGTGCTTTTGCGCAACACATTTCGAACAATCTGATCACACACGGACTTGTCATAGAAATATATATGAAATTAATAAAGAAGTAAGAGGTGAGAAAATAGACTTAGGTCAAGTTAATGGGACATATTCAAGGTCAAAATAACAATGAAGACAACTAAACCAAATAGTAGAGGTAATAGTATATCTGCTATGGTATCAAAACAAAATTTACCAAGGAAGGTTGAATGTGATGACGAATTGTTTTTGGGCGCATAAAGGTGGCTTGAACTTTCTAGGGCTAGGGCTTCCACAAACTTTAGGATACGTCCCAAACACGTTTTATGGATAGGTTTAAAAGATCTGTTAATATCAATTTTATGACCTGTCTCTATAATATGTTTCCCAGCAGAGGAGCTAGGTCTCCTGTTCTCACTGTTGATAGATTCTAAAGCAGCTTGGTAACTAGACAAAGACTGAACGCTTCTGTTAAAAAGACTTTATGCAGCTAATATCATAATATTAGAGAATGTAAAGCCATTATATCTATCTAAACCCTTCGAACATGCGAAAAATGACGTCATATCCCACTGTATTTAGCAGTTTGAATGTACGTGTGGACACACATACATAGGGAGAACTCATCGATCTCTCCAAGTAAGAGCTTCAAAGCATATTCCTAAATCGCCCCAGAAACAAATGGAATCTTCAGACCCCAATAATGATGAGAACAGGAGACCTAGCTCTTCTATTGCGAAACATATTATAGAGACAGGACATAAAATTAACCTTAACAGATCTTTTAAACCTATCCATAAAACGTGTTTGGGACGTATCCTAAAGTTTGTGGAAGCCCTAGCCCTAGAAAGTTCAAGCCACCTTTATGCGCCCAAAAACAATTCGTCATCACATTCAACCTTCCTTGGTAAATTTTGTTTTGATACCATAGCAGATATACTATTACCTCTACTATTTGGTTTAGTTGTCTTCATTGTTATTTTGACCTTGAATATGTCCCATTAACTTGACCTAAGTCTATTTTCTCACCTCTTACTTCTTTATTAATTTCATATATATTTCTATGACAAGTCCGTGTGTGATCAGATTGTTCGAAATGTGTTGCGCAAAAGCACATTACACGATTCAGACAAATTACGTCTTCTTATTGCTTTATCTAAATTCATAAAAGGAACTAATTATTTTAAACTATTTTATACATCAATTAGACAAAAGGGATGGAATTCAGATTTGTCTTGAATACAAGGATGGAGTAGAGATAAAATATGAGATAGAACAACAGACAGCGTTAATTTATACATATTATGATGGATAGTTCAAGAGGGTTAGGGGGGGGGGCGTTGAATAGTGAAGTAAAATTATAAAATAGATAAAATAATTTAATTTAATTGATTTGGAATCTTAATAGTGAGTGCAAATCAGTGTGTGTAAATCAAAATCAAGATTTACTGGAATGTTATGCAAAAGAACAAAACACAAAAGCACACAAAGAAAACAGTTATGGTTAGAAGGGTAGTGAGAGATTAATCACACTCTCTCTTTCTGTATGCATAGGTTGGGTCGAAGTCTTTTGATGGCAATCAATGGCCTTCTGAGGACTTGAAGTAGTCATGCTTTTCTTTGTGTAACGATTATCTTGAAAGACTGACTAATTTCCACTGTGTATCCTGTATCATTTAGGTGTCTGGAGATAGCGGTTCAGAACACTTTGTTGCCTATCAGACGGAGACTTTAGGGATATGTTTAGAGAATTTAGCAGGTTCCAAATATACTAAATTAAATTATTTTATCTGTTTTATAATTTTACTTCACTATTCAACGCCCCCCCCCACCCTCTTGAACTATCCACCACAATATGTATAAATTAACTCTGTTTGTTGTTCTATCTCATACTTTGTCTCTACTCCATCCTTGTATCCAAGAGAAATCTGAATTCCATCCCTTTGTCTAATTACTGTATAAATAGTAACTATTTTAACACTGAATAATTGTCTATTTATATCATCATTGAAATTATGTTTCTTATACTTTCTGTTTATAAATTGAAATCATTGTAAAAAGTGAGTTGAGAAATATTTTGTAATATATAATTGATTTATTTAGTATGTCTGTACTCGTTCGTTCCTACTTTATTCAAACCAGTAAAGGGAACCGGTTGTATGAAATTTTGTAGTTATCGACTACATTTCCATTTTGGGCTTTTCACACTGGAAAGTTCCCTAACGAGGTTTCAACACAAATGATAGAAGAATACCATGAAAGCTTCAGTACGTATTGTGTTTAAAAGAACCAATATTAACCAGTTATTTCATTAGAGAAATCAAATGAATTGTGTACACTTCAGAAAAAGATCTTACAATTCATAAAATGCTCATGAGTCGATCATACGACAGACTTTGATGAATTCTGACAAATAAGTTTCGAGTGATCGGCTATAAAACACTCAGACCTTATTTATGTAAACTTCATTTAACTTCTGATCAAAAGATTCGAGATTTCTCCGTCTGGTTTCGAAATTTAACCTTGGTGACTCAGTGCACACTTCACATTATTGATTTTAACGTTCCAACAGTAAATCAGAGGTTGTTTTAAATCTTCAGATTGTAGTTTTTAAAAATTTTGCACTTGACAGTTAGACTATATAGAAATTATTCAAAAACTGAACAAAAAGAAGAGATGGCACTAATGGCTTACATCAATCAGTGATTTTCAAGAACTACACATAATAAATGCACAAATCAGTTTTTTAGTGTTAAACTGAGTTGAAATGATTCAGCTAAGGTTAAACATAACACACTGACTGTCTGATATATACCTCAGCTATCTAGATATGATAAGTCAGTACCAGTGATTAGTACACGTGACTTTGAAATACTGATATTGGTTGCTAGCTAAGCGCCTACTGTTGAACAAATATGCAGAAAGAAATGTTGGTGTATTGAACTTACAGTGAGGTGACAATCGAGTGACATTGTAACGACAGAAGACAAGAGTTAGACAATAGATCGCTTCTTGAGAAAATCAAGAGATATTTATAGATTTTTATGTACATTATTATTCGTTATTGTTAGCAGAGAAGCAACCTCTTCTGATTGGTTGTTTTCCTGCTGAAGGTTATTCTGTCGTCTCTTTTTAGGAGTTTCTTAGACAGTCCGTTGACATATCTGCGAATCCTGTCCACCCCGCTAAGTCTGTTGTGATTGGTTGTTGAGTTAGTTTTGTTTTTTCTCATGACCAAGATTTGGGACGTAAACATTAGTGTAAATTGCTGTCTACCAATTTTGACTAACAGACAACAATATATGCCAGATCCTAGAATGTAACCCTAATGGAAAGCGACAATCACCACCAGAGGGTGACACGGAGGGATTCCTGTTGAGAGGAAGTGTAAGCTTTTGAGCAGTCATGCAGCTGGTCGACAATGATCACAGAGAACTAAATGCAATACACACATGCCTTGGTGGGCCTGTATTCCACTAATAATAATAATAATAAAGAATTTCTTATTTAATTTACATCGTGCTGTTGTTCTATATCTTTTGCTTGACATCACTTATGATGCTAAGCAGATCACTATCTACTATTCCAATATTTTGATTCGGTTTAGAAGCAACAGTGGGATACTCCGAAATACTCCCATCAATTTGTGAATGCTTTATTGTAGTCAGCAGGTTAAGAAAATTTCGAAAGATAGCAGAACTATTGAGATTTTGATTGATTTAAATGAGAAATGGATTTATTTTAGGTTACGAGCTGAATTTTCACAAATTCAAAGAAACTTTGCCTTCAGATACGCAGTTTCACATTTAGGTTTAGAGAATTGGCGCACGCGTCACCAAAAGCATTTCCAACATATTGAATGATTTCCATTAACAACTACCTTCGCTGGTTTGATAATGAAGGTCAGACATTTGGCTAGAAGTATTGGGAAACAAGGGACTCTGACAACAAGCCGACAAAGAACCTATTGGCAGAAGGAGATGGAGATGGAATGGACACACGCTGTCGATACCACTCAGTGGCATCGTGCACCAGTGGGAAACGACGAGTTTGGTTTCCGAGGATAACATTGAGAAGATCGTGTGAGGAGGAAATGAAAGTTTATGGGTAGACATGGAATCGGCTAAAAACTACTGAAGAGAGCAGAATGAAACGGTGATTCGCTACTAAAGAGCAATATTGCATTTGGAACCCAAGGGAATGATTGTGTTGTAATAATAATAATAAAGTTAACTGTTTAGGGTTTGATCGC
The DNA here is from genome assembly GCA_944472135.2 of Trichobilharzia regenti. Taxonomy (NCBI): domain Eukaryota; kingdom Metazoa; phylum Platyhelminthes; class Trematoda; order Strigeidida; family Schistosomatidae; genus Trichobilharzia; species Trichobilharzia regenti. The sequence goes on from OX235263.1 coordinate 47,500,493, forward strand.
GCAAAGATGGTGTTTCTTCTCCTTGTTTAGAAGGTTCTGGTATAATTTCGCTAGATCCTATTTTAAAAAATATTTAGTAATTGTTCGACGTTCTACATTTTTCTTCAATTAGAAATGCTTGACTGTCTGCAAATGGACTCTATTTAAATGTGCTGAAACCACATATACTCGTGAAATAGGTAAACTGAGGTGGGGGGATTTGTCTTCCACTAATTCGTTAACATGGAAGCAACTAATATACACGATTTATAGAATACAAAGTAAATTTCATACATTTGGTTTCGTTGAAAAATTTGGATAGAGAAAGACCAGATTTGCAGTATAAAATGGTATGATTCTATTTCACAGGTTTTCATCAGCTGCACACCACTGCCTCAAATTACAATGGTTATAAATAATAACATTTCATAGTTCAGTGTCTGGAAGGTAATGGGGAAAACATTATAAGATGAAAGCATCCAGAATATAAGTATTACAATTATTTTTAGTTTAACTTACCATCAGTTTATATGCCAACAAACTATGAAAAAAAAGGGGGGGTGAGAGAAGACAGAAAAATTCAGTAAACAGTGTGAGCTTGTACATCAGCATCGCAACTCAAGAAGGGTGAAGTTCATCAAATTGAAAAATTGCTTAGTTTGCCGAGCTCATTAGTTTGCATGGCTAATCGGTGTAATCAAAGTAACACTGTTACCAAAGGAGTGAGAGATTGACTACACTCTCTTTTTGTGTGCATAAATTTGGTCTGAAACGCTTGATTGTAAATGCTTCAGCAAATCGTAGTAGATTCGCTGTCCTTTGCATGTTTAATATTTTAAAGGATTTGGAAATCTCGACAAAATAACCTGTATCCATAAAGTGTCTTGTAATTGCACTTTGTAAATATCTGCTTCCTTTTAGGCATAAGTTTCTTGGAATATGCTCTGAAAACTAGATAGCAGCCCTTCTTTCTATCCTTCCAAAGTAAATTGTCATTGATTTCTCAACCAATGACTACTGATAACAATTATTTGCTTACCTATTTGCTTCTTAAAACTACCAAAATTAAGAATAAGTTACAAGTATTATAATTGAAATACTGTACAACAATTTGGTCACTCCCAAGAAAAAAAATTGCTAGGATACAGAGAATATCATATCAAATATCATAGCAACATGAGAAGTAGTTTTTCTTTACTTTTTTGACTTTTTACTATGAATGTACTCAAAGGAGTGCATTGCTTTCAGGATGAAACTTTAACTATCGAGATAAGAGAAATGCTATACCAACCTTACTACATTATCAAATTTTATTGTAAATTTATACTAGTGTAATTAACTGCGAGAATGGTAGTTAGAAAAAAGATTATATGACACTTTCAAGTAGACTATAAAAAAATGAGTAAGCGATGACATTGAAGTCAATTTCTGTGATAGTCAGGGGGCATTTATAAGCTGATAAATGTCATTGGGAAATAAAACATGAAATAAACTTCAACATATATATATATATATTTTCATCACAAATCAGTATATACTGATGACGTTCCAAGCACAATGTATTGTCGCTCATAATTATATAAAGTCACTCACACAACTTCCTGAATTCGCTGATATAACTCCATTAGTTATCACCTCTTCATTTCGGTTGGAGTAATATATTCCTCCATTTCTCCGGTATTGGTGATGAACTATTCCTGTTGCATGCGTTGGGTGTACATTCGATGAACAAAGATTCAGTAATCAACCTCACTCTCCGTCTCTCTACATTACTTTTTACAATTGCAACTCTGTCCCACCCACTTATGTGGCTGTTGGGTTTCTTTCACTACACTACTCATCTTCGTGGGGTCAATCATTCTACATTTAGCTAAATTCTTGTGGTCTTATAGTATGACTATTCCCAATCTACTGGTCTGACCTATGTAGCTGACGTCACAATCATTGCGACATATATTGTAAATTATATGGTGTTGTTTGATTGGGTCAGTTGGGCCCATTAACGTACAGAGCTTGTCCTCCCTGAATGAGTTTGTAGATTTAAACGCCAACCAAATTCCTGCTATGCTGTGGATCCTGAGTAGGGTTTATCAAAAGCCAATACATTCTAGTACATAGTTACACTTCAATTGGTCACCTCATCTGTTATTTGTGAAGACAGGGTTAGTTAAGTGTCTAACATACTGAGCAATAACTCTACTAATTAGTACACCAAGAAACTGAAATGACGAAGTGAAACAGATAAAAGAAGCGTCGGTGCCAACCGACTATCCTGTGAAATTCATTAAGGAAATTACAATAAATAAGAAGAAATACACGATTCAGACAAATTACGTCTTCTTATTGCTTCATCTAAATTCATACAGGGAAATATTTGTTTTAAATATATAAGAAGGAAATTAAGGCATCTACAGTTTGCCATATAAGGAGGAAGTATCTGGAACTCTACGTAAGATTCTCAATAAAACAGGGATTAGAGCGACGTTTAAACCTACAAACTCATTCAGGGAGGACAAGCTCTGTACGTTAATGGGCCCAACTGACCCAATCAAACAACACCATATAATTTACAATATACGTCGCAATGATTGTGACGTCAGCTACATAGGTCAGACCAGTAGATCGGGAGTAGTCATACTATAAGACCACAAGAATTTAGCTAAATGTAGAATGATTGACCCCACGAAGATGAGTAGTGTAGTGAAAGGAACCCAACTCATTAGCAATACCATAGGTATGGAGGAAAATATTATATTATTATTATTATTGCTCCCTTGGGTTCCTAGTGGAACATAGGGCTTCAACTGCACGTCTCCATTTGCTTCTGTCTTCTGTTGTACTTTTCGCCTGCATCCATGTTAGTCCATATTCTTTCAACTCCTCTTCACACGATCTACTCCATGTCACCCTTGGACGTCCCACACGCCGCTTCCCTTTCGGGTTCCACTCGAGGGCTTGACGCCCGATGTCACCCAGCGGTCTCCTCAGCGAGTGTCCGATCCATCTCCACTTTCTCCTGCATATATTTGTTGGGCGATTGGTTCTTGCATTGTTTGTTCCCACAATTCCTTGTTTGTGATTCTTTCTGGCCATCTGATCTCCAGTATAGAGCGAAGACAGTTGTTAATAAAGGTCTGCAACAGGCTGTTGGAAATATTCTTTGTGACCCACCCGCCAAGTTTCTGATCCGTACAGAAGAACTGACTTTACGTTTGTATTGAAAATTCGAATTTTGTTGTTGATGCTGAGTGACGAAGATTTCCAGATTGATTTCAGGTTGATGAATGTGTTTCTCGCCTTCCCGATTCTCGACTTAACATCCTCATCTGCTCCTCTTTCACTGAAATGGAGAGGTGATAACTAATGGAGTTATATAAACGAATTCTGGAAGTTGTGTGAGTGACGATATGATTATGAGCGGCAATAAATTGTGCTTGGAATGTCATCAGTAAATACTAGTGTATAACACTACGAGATTTTATCAATTAAATTCATTCTATGATACGATAATACTCTATCACAATGCGGAAGTCGCAGCCGATATACATATTGTATATGATTTTGGAAATGATCTTTAGGAGACCCTTTACCTACCTGGCGTACTTATAGATTCTTTTCAGCAAAGCGTGTCCCCTCCTGAAAGGAACTGATATCCCTTTGATTCTGTAGTTAAAGACATTGCGACAGAGCTGCTGGTAGCCTTCTGTGGGATTGTAATGGTTACACTGGTGATAAATCAATGCCATCTGTCTAGTTCATATTGTTGGCTGAAATTCACCAGTCAAGTATGAGTTCGAATCGTTTCCTACAATACTCCAGATATACCTTGCCAATGAGTTCAATAGGTACTCAACCTAGGCCCACGACTTTCTACTATCCATCCAATATCAATTCACAGTACACAGCGATGGTTGACTGCCTAGCTTGCAAACTTGACTTATTGATTTTAGCCATTCTAAGGACTAGACGTCTGATACAGCTTACTTGGCAGTAACTGATCAATGTAACATAAAACGAAATCAGTCTCATCACTGGATGTTTGAGCGAAAGATGGATACGCAGAATAATTCACAGAGAAGTGGTATTAATGTGTTAGGAGGAATGCAGAGTACAGTACTGTAGAGATGAAGCCAGCTTTTCATAGTTTTGAATGAAAAGTGATAAAATTAGAGGAAGAATTGCTGAAATTTTTGATATAGTTGTGTTCTGTGATCTGGATGGTTTATTTGCGAACCTTCTATATCTGAACTGCTGAGCCAATGAAAGACGCAATATCAAGAACCTTTCCAGTCACCAAATTGGACCACTTGTATGAAACAACCTATTTAGTACCACAGTCCACGCTTGATCAACTCTAGCTAATTCCAACTGTGTTCATGAATTCACTTGTATCAGCTTTACCAAGTCCGCAAGAATAACGGAGAGACAGTTGTCTACGTGGATTGTTGAACACGTCTGCAAGAGTTTATGTCTTAGAAGTTCAGCTTCATTTAACTACGTCGTTGCTGGGCACATGGATAATACAAGATACCAGATTAAAACATTAGAATCTTTCAAGGTGATGAATAAAAATAGTGCTTGAGGACTACTTTGATGTGCTACAGCTGTTGTCATCTGAAGAATGAAGCCTGAGTTATGCGTTCAAAAAGAAACTGTTGCTAACTTACTATTATCTTGGTGAGCACAGACTCATTCAACTTAACTCATCAACATTTCATTTCCATGACTTAACGTGACATTTGCATTCACCTATTTTTCTTTTGTTAGTTTTATTATTACCTTTGACCTTTTTTGATAATAATAATAATAGTTGCATGCGATTTAGTAGTGACTTTTCTGAAAAATCAACTTGTGAAGCAATTTGAAAATAAAATAAAGAATACAATTTGAAAATGTTTGAACTCCACAAGGTAAGGGGGCTATACTATTCAGGTATTATTAGATATCGACATTTGTTCATGTCGAAGGTACTAGTGATTTGCCAACTTAACTCCATACTTTGTGGTGAAGGAGAGGTCTGTTTAGTATATTCCTCTAACGGGGCCAGTGAATAAGGCTTTGTGGTTTGAAACTATGGGTGCCGGGTTTTACTGTGAACACTAACAGTCAATGAGGTTGCAAATACGTCCGGTTGATGAATCCTAGACGAAACACACCAATCATCAACAATCAAATAACATTATATTAAACTGAGGTCATCACCGAAACATCTGTACTACTAATCGTCAGGCCGACCAACATTTCGGTCCAGTATAAATTCATCGACAGATAATCCAAAAATATAGTCCCAAGAAATAAGAAATTTTATAAATACTAATAGGAATTTCTCAAATGTTATTGTATTGATAGGTATGATTTTCTTTTTCAGTTAACGAGCTGGAACACTTTCTTGCCAGTCAATAAGTTTTATTCGATAAATGTTAGTGAAAACATGGTAATAAATTTCCAAAATTTTGTGGCTTAGTAATTTCTTGTAGAGAGAGAGAGAATCTTGTTTACTTTCTTCTTCTGTTGAAGCAGTTTAAAGGAACACAGAAAGCTATTTATATCCTTAAGATGGAAAAGATTTATTGCCGATGATTCATCAGTGCAATGAAATGTAGCTTTTAACCCATTTATCAGACGCTTACTAACTGGATTCAATATCATAGAATGACTATGAAAGTATCTCAGCCACCACATAATTTGAAAGAATAATCCTTTGAAAACTTTGACCCAACTATATTGCTCTTTCAACTTATCACAACTGTTACTTTCTGAAACATGTGTTCAAGACCACAATTCTTTCCCATTCTATTCTTTTTTATATAGTTTTATCGCCTTTACGTAGGCCTCTAGATTTATTTTCATCATCTTATCATCATTGTTTGAAACCTAAATTTAAATGTACAGATCTTAGTCGCTAAACAGTTGCTTCCTGTACTATCCCTAACACGATTATTCGATGATACGCCTAGAGATAAAGTCTGTTAGAAACCTACAAAGCCTCAATATCGATGTATGCTGTATCTTGGGGACCCATAATAAGCTCCCACTGAAGCGCTTTGAACAACTTTTTCTATGTTACCTTAAATATCACACCTCATATGCACCAACCTGAAGAACGTGTTCTGTCAACGCCCAAACTGCCTAGTATTCGTGTAAGGATAGGCACTAGTGCCGGAGATGAATTCCTCTACTGGATGGATCCCCATCAAAAATCAAAGATTTGGAAGGCATATATTCAAGTAAAAAACCTTACCACCTCATCTCATAACATTAGTCGGTTTTATATTAAGCACACCATACAATCATCATTGATTTGTGTTAATTTAGCCTACACATTGAATTTTATACACATAAATCAACTAAATTAGGAAGGGTGATCACCACATTTACAACATTCATTATTTTTTTTAGAAAATCTAGACAATTAATCCTAACAAATAGGAAGATTATTATTCCCCAAAAATTAATTAATGTAAACAATATACAATTACACTAGGGTATAAACAAACGGTTATGTGTAAAGAATAAAGCAAAACATCTTGAGAGGAATTAGTTAGTAATCGTGTAAGGTGAAATTTGATTTCGATATATTTATATATATTTTACAACAAGTAATTAAAAGGTAATCAAATAAGATGCGTAATCATGTTATATCTATAGTAGTTAGTACAATGAAAATACTACGAAAAACTACCAAAAAAAAGGATTTGCTTCAGTCACTTAGTTTATGATCACAACGCCATTGAAACAACAGTAATGATAATAATGTTCAAAGCAAATAAAGAAATAATTTGTTTTATTTTGGTGGATACGGGGGTGCGAACATAAATTAAAACAAAATACAAAGGGTTTTTTCTTAAAAAATAATAATAAAAAAGTAGTACACCGTAACTGTGATGATTCACAAAATTCACAAACAATTGTACAACTGAATTGATTGAAATCTGGAAATGTATAAAAAAAGAAAGAAAAGTGAGGATGAACCTCCTGGTGCTTGAGAATGAGTTTTTTTCTTTTCTTTTTTTGTCATTTGTGTTAACATTTTGATGGATCATGAACACCATTACAATGATATACATTGGTATTATTCAATGATTGGTAGGTCGAGGTGGAGGAAGCTGAGGCGACAGAATTATTGTCCACTACTATTGAATCATGCGGTAATAATTCAGGTGGTCGGCAAATTCCTTCAGTAATATTCCAACACTCTCGCATAAGATCAAAATTGATTTTAGGTGATATATATGAATCCTTTTTATAGTCAGGATGATTTATAATCCGACTTCTTATCCATTTAGCAGTTGTCATTAGTTCACCTAAGTGAAACATCAAAATAAACAATCGATTCAAATAATGTTAACAAAGGTGATAATTAAAGAATTTAAATTAGTTGACTGAGTTATTCTTAATTGCATGACATGGGAAATAAATACCAAAACTTAAAATACAAAACAGAAGAAATAAATTTCATCCTCATGTTTTCAAGATTTTTATAAGGGGGAATAAGATTTGAAGCCAGTGTAATTCAGCATCAGATACAAGGCGATATAATTCAACCCAAGTTCAAGTATTAGTTTGTGTGGATCTGATTGATTGATTGATTAAAGGATTTCATCATGAGCTGATATCGGTTAGAGAACTATTGGAAAACCTGGGAGAACTGAACAACTGTTTCTTCCTAGTTTGAAAGTCTTCATCAGTATGCATCCACCGGGGTTCAAACCAAGGACATCCTGGTTACAAGGCGAGCTCACTAGCGACTGGGCCTATTCAAGTAGGCAGTTACCTGGGGTTCTAGTGGGAAGTCGTGACCAGTAGAGTATAGCAGATCGGATGTGAGGACAAACACTAGCCGAAGAAATTGGTTAGTAGTCGCGCTATGTCATGAATTGGCAGAAGTTGGAATTCATAGATTGGCCATTGGATCGGGTCTCAGTGGCTTAATGGTCTACGAGATCTCTGGCCTTATAACCAGGAGGTTCTGGGTTCGAACCCTGTCGGTGGGTGCGTACTACCAACGGGTTTCAAACTAGGACAAAACAGATGTCCAGTACTCCCAGGTTTTCCAGTGGTTTTCTAAACGATGTCAGGTCATGATGAAATCCTGTAACCAATCGATCCAAGTTGTCTATTCACACTTGAGTTTTTACAACTGAACTCTATGCAGAAGTGGCACTGATAAAACATCCAGTGCTGAAGAAGACCTATTGATTATGTAAGGATAACTAGTTCGACAGGAAAAAGTATTTATCAAGAAAATGGAAGATATATCAACGGGGGAAATTTTTTCACCAACGAAGCCATCTTAAAAGGCCATACAATCGTACTTATATTTACTGAACACATTTATCAGTCCGTTAATGAGTAAAAGGGGAGGGAATGGGTGATATAGCTGATACAACTACTCAGATGTTTCTAAAGATAAAACAATTAACTTTTAGTCAACAACACAATAGAAGTAGAGAGCTGAGATTTGATAACTGGAAAATGGTCACCTATTGGGTAGGTAGTGGAGTGTTCACTTGATAAGTTTGAAGAAGGTAAGGAAAAAACTTTATTGAGATGCAAAACGGGAAAATGTGACAGTGATAAAACCCAATTAATTACTATAAACAAAAAGTAAACGAGTAGGAAAGACCTAAAAAGACAATGGTGAAAGTGAACGGTACAAGGGCTGTTAGGTTTCGGCACACAAATGCTGATGCGCTAATGATTCGTCAATAAAGCCCCGAACTCAGTGTGTACAGAAGGTTTGTTCAGTTGCTTATTCTATCATGTTCTATGGCTATCGCGTAATCATTTATGCCTAAATACCACTTCCGAGCAATCGCATCAGTTATGCTATCCCCTACTACACGTTTTTTGTAAATATAAATACGATTGTACAGTCTTTGAATGAAAATGACTTTTTCGATAAAAATTTTCACTGAATTTACTTCCTTCATGACACAACGGGATAATTTGGGGTCTTTTAAAACGCGATAAGTACCCTCTTTGGTGCAATTAGTGAATTCAATAATGAAAGACAGTAATTATAAGACATTTCCACAGTCATTCATCAGAAATATGAGAAATATTTAATTTATGGTAACTACTTTACACCACTAAGTCAACAATCTCCATTACTGAAAACATTTACTCCCCGATACGAATTTACAACAAGCAGTAAAGGTTAATAAAGCAGGATTTAATGAATTCATCAAATTTCGGTAGAACTCGTCAGCTGAATACTCTACATATACGGATATATATACTTTTGAAATTACATTGGGAGATATAAGACTGATAAGCAAACAAACTACATTGAAGGTCATTAGGGAATATAAGGAGAATTGCAAACAGACTAATATCAATAGTAATAGTTATAGTAATAATAGTGTTGAAGTGAGTTAAGATAATCTTGCTGATGAAGCATAGTTTTAAATGAATCAAGAATAATAATAATGGTAATAATAATAACAATAATAATAAGAAGAAGAGGTAGAATAATAGTAATAACGAGTAGAGAATAATAAGTAAAACGTATTACCATTATCTGCATTACGCGAATGCTTGATAATGCTTAAATTCTTAAAATTAACCTATCATTAGTGTAAATAGTTTATACAGAAAAAAAAGGTTAATTAAAATAGATTTCATAATCACTTTGCATAAATTCTATATTCTGCAAACAAAAGATTGTAATTTCGAGTAGGTTGTCTATGTAATGCACAGATTTTTTATTTTTTAGTATTCAAGTATTGCGCAAATAAGCAAAAGAATGTATGTAACAAGTTAACTTTATCAAAATGTAAAATTTGAAATTTGTTGACGTAAAATTAAAGTCATGTGTCAGCTTAGTGGTCTGTTATTTATGTATAAATATATATCAGACTATATCATCTGCACTTCATCTGTTATATTGAAAAATACTAAGACATAATTAACTTCAAAAACAAATGATTTTGATAGTAGCTTAGTGTGTAGATAAGGATTTTTTCGTTAAACCGATTTATTTCGGGTATAATTGCGACAATCACGAAAACTATGCCTTATATGAAATTCTGTGTCATAAGAATGAGCAGGTGCTTCAATATTCGGAATACTTAGTGAATAGAATAATAATAATACTAAAAAATCTAAAAGTTAAAATTGCTTCGAGAAGTCAGTCAGTCAGTCAGTTAGTTAATTAGTTAGTTAGTTGTATGTGGTGATCATTACACATAGTTTTACACAAGTCATATTGATCAGTAGGTTTGCAAGCGTGAGACTCAAACGAATACTTTCTTGTCAACTCATACTAAACATTTAACTGTAAATCAGTTAAGTTGCAGAACAACAAAGTAAAAGTGGTTATTACATTAAGTAAAACTAATTTTAATTTGCACTTGATATTATATAAATAAATGATGGTTACATGCTGAAAGGAACTAGGATTTTATCTAAGTCGAAAACAAAGACAAAATTTAATTCTAAGGCACAAATACTTTCTGTGCACTGCATACATTTTCTAGACTTTCTATATATAATGTGCGTCGGTGGCATAGCGGTAGAATGTTCACCAACCACAAATGTGGTCCAGGGTTCGATCCCAGGCCGACACACTCCTTTAACTAACTAAGCCAGTAATGAGAATAGTGAAGAAGGAAGGTTGAGCATGAGGCTAGCACCCCTATCCCATAAAAATAAAAAGGCCACTGCTACGGAAACTTTAAAACTGTAGTTTGAAGCCCTATGTTCTACTGGGAACGCGAAGGAATAGAAAAACTGAACAAAAAAATCAGCCTTACAAATCTAATCGAATGGAGGTAAATTATTATGTTAAATACTAAGATAAAGGTGAATAGAATGAGAAGTCGCCACCAGTAGGGTGCAGCAGTTCGGGTGTGAGGACAAATACTAGCCGAAGACAATGACTAAGGGTCGCGCTATGTCATGAATTGTCAGAAGTTGGAATTCATGGTTTGGCCATTGGATCGGGTCCCAGTGGCTGAATGGTCTACGAGATCGCTTGCTTTGTAACCAGAAGGTCCTGGGTTCGAACTCTGTCTTTGGGTGAGTACTACTGACGAGTCTCAAACTAGGATGAAACGGCTGTCCAGTACTCCCGGGTTTTCCAATGATTCTCTAACTAATGCCAGCTCATGATGAAATCCTGTAACCAATCAAATCATTACAAACCAACACTTAAATAAGAATGAGGTTAATATGCCCCAATAGTGAACATATTATAACTTACTTGTGTGGCCTAGTGTCCAGTTATGCTACACTATTAGTTGAGGCAGTAAACCTCCACACAACACATACATATTGCATTTAGACGCGCGAAAGCCTAAAGCGACATGATCTTTAAAGGGCACTAGGTTTTCATGGGATATTCAAGAAGGTCAACGATGAAAAGCGAAAAGCAAAAAGACTATCAAAATACTGCAATATTCAGCAATACACAGAAACTAATGAAATACATTTTGATTCAATAGGAAGAAGACACAACGCATGTCGGATAATGCACAGAGATTTAAATGTGTACAGCAACAAAATTTAAAACTGTGACTATTTAAATACAAATCTTCAGTTATCTATTGGCTTCTTGGTACCATTCAAGAACTTCTCAAACTATGGTTAGTATGAGACGCATGCTACATAGTTTAGTGGAGAGTAGTTGAAAAATCAGCTCAGTCAGTCTATTGAATGGCTAGCGAATTCCGATAGGAGGTTAGTCAGTAAGTACTTAAAGTGTACACAAAATCTTTCACTGAAATAAGAACAAGCTGACGGACAGTGCATGAAATAGGAATGTAGCAAGAAATACCTGAATAATAATATAAAATCTATAAGAGAAGTACGTAAGAAGGCGGAATAAAAGGAAGTATTACTCAAAAGACATTTGCATTTCCCTCTGGTCGTCAGTGTGCTACACTCATTGTGTAAGGGTTAAGTATACCACCTGGCTTATTAAAATCTCCATAAATGGAGTGAAGAAAAGGAAGACAAAATAAAACACAAAATGATGACATTTTTAAGACTTCAACTTCATGTAAAATGTGTGGTGGACCTTAGACTCTGTGGAGTCCTCAAAAATAAACTTATCCAATTTTTACTACTATGTAAGAAATGAACATATTGTACATTACTTTGTTTTAATCATAATCTCTGTACTTTGAACTTCACCTCGTGTTTTGAATGGAAATATAGTTCTGCTTTCGACTCTCCGTCTTCTCCACCATATCAACTGCCATCGATCAATTTTAACCACCTGCTTTCTATCTCAAATTTTCGCAGGAGCACCGTAGTTTCTTCCTACGTACTTTGGTCGACCTCTGGCAACAACAACATTGGAGAATTAGTATTGGAGCAGTTTTATCGCAATACCTCTGGAGTCTATTACGTTAACTGTGGATATTGGACCTTGTAAATACCCAAGTAACAAAACTTTAATATATTCTTCCAGTAACTTGACTGATTTGGTATTTTATCTTCTATTTGAATTTGGGATACTAAGCTAACAGAGTCTAAGGTCCACCACAATAAATGTACAAAGAAGCAGTTTCAATCAAAAACTGACTACTGGAATCTTAAAATCGAGAAACTGCAGTAAATCTATGCCAAAAGATAGATAATGGCCATCAGTCAATTAAGCTTCTATAAATAGTTCAATAATTTATTTCACAAAAATATCAGACACGACTAGACTGCATTCCAAGGAAAGTTTTAGAATGACCATTTTAGACGAGAACAATCATTTGAATACCCTCGACAGCCCGTACTAAGACGACATGCAAATAAATATTTCTAATAATGAGATCAAAACAGATAGATTATATAATCTACTTATCAAACATCCAAAAAGTGTATACATGATAAACAAGAAAACAATTTTATTAACTAATTAATTAACCAAAAGTAAACTAACCTGAGGCTCTCTTCTGTATTAAATCTAAGTAACTATTGATAAGATCTACGGTCTCCAAATGCCCACCTTTTTCTTGAACATATAACCTTATCAAGGGTAAAAGGCCTGGAAAAGTATCCTGTGTTTAGAAATAAGTAAATAAACGTAAACAGGATTTTCAGTCGTAATACACAGTTTTTTTGGAGGTATGCATAAAAATCGGCATAAATTCATTGTAAGTGACACTAAATGAAATGAACCGAAAAATAAAAATAACAGAATGCAATAGATATTGAATTCTATGAAGCTAATTCCCGATACTACCTGATGACATAAATGAGAATTTCTAAAATTACACAGAAAGAAGAAAATGGAAATATATTAATTGACACTAGCAAAGAATATAAAGTGATTTTCCAATATTTCATTAAGATTCACTAACCAGTGATTTCTTAGCACTTCAAGAACCCCTGTGAGGCAATCTGCGTCCACCTATGCAGTTTACATTAACAATCATTATCCTGATATATTGATAGTACCTCACTCTCTTCCCATATATTATTGTTCAAGCCGACATTAGTCGATGAGGATGATCATGTCAAATTTTAATATTAGTTAGTTATCATATGGCTTTAATTGTCGTGATCAACTGAATGAAGACACTTTAACAAGAATTCAGTGCACTTGGGTTCTGGAAGATTCTCTGAAAAAATTTACAATCCGTAAATAACATCTCATCCACTGAAAACTAGCCTTATTTCATCCTAAAATTTTACTTTGATATATATACTTTCGACAGTATTTACTCGATAATTATAGGAAGCAAAAACAAAGTAATAATCATCTGTACTATAGGACACACTTTTGAAACAATTGTTATAGACTGACCTAAATGTTGGGTAGATATTAATCATAAACATGCAACGTTAAACAATTGAGTAAGGAGAAGTGAGACGTGGAAAACAATTTTTACACAATAGTTATAGGGAACTGTTGGTGAAGTTCAGGTTATTACTATTTAAGTATTGGTTTTGTAGGGATTTTGTCTGATTGCATGGAGGATTTCACCATGAGCTGACATTAGTTAGAAAACCATTGGAGAAACTGGGAGTACTGGACAGCTGTTTCGTCCTAGCTTTGGACTCTTCAGCACTACACACCACCGGCGTTCGAACCCAGGACCTTCTAGTTAAAAGGTGAGCTCGTAGACCATTGAGCCAATGGGACCCGATCCAATGGTCCTTGAATTCAAACCTCTGCCAATTCACGATATAGTGCGACTACTTCGCAATGTCTTCTTCGATGAGTTGCTGCCTCATTTTCAACCTGCTGTAGATAATCCGAAAAAGAAACCACATGAAGCACAACGTTCATCCTCTCTCCCTCCTACACACACACACACAAGCCAGTTATCAGACAAATCATTTTACACTAGGGGTTATTAATGCTTTCGAAATTCTTACACTATACTAAACAATACGTGTTTTCTCAAAAGCTCACAGCTGAAGTATTCATCAACATCAAAGTCAATAATGACTCATATTTTTATTTTTCAAGGTACTTGAAAAATTTAGATATTATAAGTAGCTGTTTAATAACTAGACCAGAAACATTTACAAGCTCCTACTCTTTCAGACTTATGACAAGGCAGAAGCTCACATAAGTCTCCTGGTTATTTCATAGAATGAAAGAGGTTTATGGAATAAAAGATGTGAAATAAGAGTCTTTAAAGCATATTTGGTAGCTGAAGTGTCCTCATGTTTTTCTACTGGATAATTACTCTCATACAATTGATAATTTTTCTTTAATATTCAGTAAACTTTAATTTAAACAGGATTGAGGATTTCATCCTGCAACTCAGAATTATTAGAGTGTTAAGCATGCAATTTGCTGCTGTCAAAATTTTAGATAATGCTGGCATAGTAGACCTCCCCTACTTCCAACTCAAAGATAAAGTGTGAAGTGGTAGGCAGTGTTGATAGCTTCAGGTATTCGGGAAGTAGCGTCAGCTATAATGGATCGATTGCTGATAAAATCTCAGTAAATATACAAAAGAATCATGTAGCATTTACCAACTTATGTCATCTCTAATGTAGACGTGATATCCAGGTATCCATCAAGGAGTCTGTTTGCTATGCTACATACAGTCTGCTCTGTCATCCATTAGGGTAGTGGAACATAACCACTCAAAATGGAAGCATTGAAAAGGCTAGGTGTCTTTGACTACATACGTCTGCGTTCTATCTCCCGTGTTAATTCGCATAATATGGTGAGTAATATCTAAGTTAAACGTAGAATGTTAGATGAGGAAGATAAGTCAACTGGTGAGGTTCTAACGCTACATTCCAGGACATGCTCTACACATACCAATCCACAGATTTCTTCGTTCAGCAGTGTTAGCTGACATAGGATTACGTTGAAAAAGAGTGCAAGTCGGTAAAACCAAAACCTGTCGTCAGTCCATAAAGGCGTTGACAGTTGGTTTAAGCCATGTAGGAAGGTATAAACTGCGCGATTGGGGTTCTCAGGATACAGTTATCTAATAGCCACACTCAACATGTTTTGATGAATATATTTAAGGACAAACTATTATATCGATCAGCACTGTCTATAATTATGTTGCTTAATTATGCTAGCCAACCAAAAAAACAGGGAATTTTGTCATTAGTGTACAAAAACACTTTAAAAATGTCAACAGAAACATGTGCTATTATCCTTAAATCATAAAAGAATAGACAAATAGTCTGTTGATGAAGAGATAGTAATATCTTACTTACGCTTCCATTGATAATTTCATCCACTGACATCAGTGTATAAGAATCTTCTGGTTTCACTTCAGTAAATGCCATTGAGCTGCAAGCTGGTGGAGGATCCATACTACAATCAAATGTATCAGCAGAGTCATTTTCCTGTGAATCCTGTGATAATAAGCAGTTTAGATCAGGAGGATCACAACATGTTGAATATGTACGATTTCGATTTAAATTGGAACATGATGCGGCTAAATCAATTGGACTCGCATCTAAAATAAACAATGAAATAAAGTTGACAATGCGCTGAAATTATTTGAAATACAACACAATACAACAATAATTTGTCCGTTGATGAGGTGAATAGGTCAACTGATTGTTGATTGTTCAACAAGACTAGTAAGTGCACAATGAAAACATGCATATATATATATATATATATATGTACCTTAAACTTGAATTGTAAGACTTACAAAGCCTTTTCTATCTTAAATGATTTAAAGGAAAGTGAACGTTTAATTAGTAATAAACAATATATAGCAATATATTGAATGCAAAGGATCATATTACTACTACTACTATTATTGACATTTCATTTAAAACAATGAGATATACAGTGTTCACATTTTCTGACGACACAGAGAAGTTCGGATTGTTAGTACTTTTGATAAATTCAGATAAGACATCAGGAAGATAAACAGTACGAGATAATAATATTATTACATAATTTACTTACAATTGATTTACAACTAGCATGGTTCACAGTAACATATTAAAATGTTTGACAACTAATCAGTCATGTAGAATAAAAGTGCATGCTAACAAAAAATCAGATTTTTAACAGGATTGACCACGAGCTGACATCATTTGGAGAACCAGTGGAAAACCTGAGAGTATTGGACAGCAAGCTGTTTCGTCCTACTTGGGACTCTTCATCAGTACGCTCTCACCGGGATTCGAACACAGGATCTTCTGGTTACAAAGCGAGCTCGTATACCATTAAGCCACTGGGACCCAATCCAATGGCCCATGAATTTTAATTTCTGCCAATTCACGATACAGCGCAACCGCTAGCCAATGTCCAGAACACCCAGGTTTTCCAATGGTTCTCTAACTGATGTCAGCTCATGATGAAATCCTGTAACCAATCAACCAAATCCCTACAAACCAATACTTGTATACGTTTCCCCGCAACCTCAGGCGAATTTTTAGATACAGTGTGAAGCAAAATTTCACCTTTCATCGTAGGCACATGAGTCAAAAAAGCTCACAATGGAGCATAGAATGTGCACTTGATACCTGACCGAAGCCTTTAAGCTATCAATTGATTGTTTTTCAATCATTTCATATAACTGATTCAGGATTATTAAGAAGTTACTGAAACACTGGATTAAAAAAACCGAAACTGTGTGCAGAAAACAATGAACTTCAACGGATGCCCATGCCCATGGTGCATACGACCTACTAAAATACGCCTGGTTAATTAGTATGTACTTTTATTTTATATAACTGATTAATTGTTAAGCATTTTATCTTATTATTGTGAACCATGCTAGTTGTAAAGCGACTGTAAAGATATTGTGAAATGATACCAACTCACAATATTTGTTTTTTTTTTAATGCCTTATCAATAGTCTACGACTGACTGTCTCGAAAGTTTTGCTATAGTTTTCCTCAATAACCTGTTGTTTTCTCTCTCTCTCTCTTAATTTGATGGATTCAACAATTTAGATACAAATTCCGAATATATCACTGCATTAAGGTGTTATTTATCCTACTTCTTAGCATTAAATACATCCCAGTAGGATAAGTAACTCCATATTATACAATGAAGTATTGAATACTAAGAGTCTTAAAGCAGATATTTTTGATGAATTATAGCCATTCTACTTTTTACAAGTGATTGAAAAGATTCGTAGGTCAAGTTGGTTGATATCTGAGTTGGGTGATTTATTTACAAAGCTTTCGCTGTCTTTCTTGAGAATATGTTCAATATTGAATTATGTGCTGAAGATTTTGTCTACAGAAAGGCAATGTATTATTATTATTATTATTACTTCCTTTAATTCCTAGAGGAACATAGGGCTTCAGCTGCACGTTTCCATTGCCTTCTGTTTTCTGCCAAATTTTTTGCTCCACTCCAACCCTGCCCACACGCTTTCATCTCCTCTTCACATGACCTCCTCCAAGTCACTCTCACACTGACGACCAACTCGCCGCTTCCCTTTCGGGTCCCACTCGAGCGATGGCTTGTCTAGTGATGTCACTTGATGGTTTCCTCAGTGTATGGCCAATCCATCTCCATTTCTTCCTGCCTATTTGTTTCACAATCGGTTCCTGCTCGGTTGGTTCGCTCAATGCCAGATATCCCTGTTGCTGATCTTTTCTGGCCGGCCATCTGATCTTGAGTATTGAGCGAAGACAACTGTTGATGAAGGTCTGAAGTTTGTTTGAGATGCTCTTTATGACGTGCTGGTCAAGTCTCTGATCCGTATGGCGAGTAGCAGTGACTTCACATTGGAGTTGAAAATCCGGATGTTATTTCTGATGCTGAGTGCTGTTGACTTCCACACAGACTTAAGAGTAATGAAAGCTTATCTTGCTTTTCTGATCCTCGCTGCTTTGATATTCTCGTCAGTTCCGCCTGAAAGGCAATGTAAACTTTGCAAAATACCCTGCGTTTGCTATCCAAATGCATCACTGAACACTTACCCACAGTCATGGTTTCATAAAGGAGAATAAATATCCCACTGCCACAGCTCTATTCTGGAACACCTAACCGACCCACAACGGAATTTCAAAATAATCTACACAATACCTGGGAATCCCGCTATACTAGTACGAATCAATCTTCTTCAAACAACAGAAGCACATGACAATTCACAGGTTAAATCCTGAACTCTGAATACAAAAGAAGTTTCTTCAATCATTACATCTAGAATGGACTTGATCTATCTTAACAGCAAATACGTGACTTCCGTTTTTGTTTCTTAATTGCATAATATTCTCTTCCATCAACCCTAATAAATTTCTCCCACTTATTACCACTGTTGTTAACTTGACTTTAGGTGAGCTTTACTCAACCCCATCATTTAGATTACGTCAATCAACTTACCTATTTTACTTTACTTTACTTTAACCCAATTAACGCTTTCTGAACTACGTGATTTGTTATCCAGAATTTACAATCCTAATAGTACATCTCTGAAAATATTTTTTATAGTAGCTTGACTCCACATAGTATTTTCGATACAAGTATGGAATTTTTTCAGCATGTGATATCGGTAGCCCAAATTTAGCAGGCCGATCATAAGTATCAGGTGTGCGGCGGCCGCGGATCGAACCCCGGACCACGTGCATGGTCGGCGAGCATTCTTACTGCTATGCATGTATATATATATATATATTCGATTGTACAGCTTGAAAATGATATCTCCAAAAAGACAAGTAACTCTTCACTGAAAGACTTTTCTTTTAAATATAAACGATTCAACTAAGAGAACACAAATACATCATTTTATAGGCTATCGAATACTTTGATATATGATCTACAAAAACTATAAATATTGGATACAGTTTTTTATCAAGATAAAAACTACCATTATTATATGGAGAATTTCATCATGAGGTGACATCAGTTAGAGAACCACTGGAAAACGTGGGAGTATTGGACAGCCAGCTGTTTCGTCCTAGTTTGGGACTCTTGATCAGTACACATCCGAGGGGGTTCGAACCCAGGACCTTCTGGTTACAAGGCGAGCTCGCAGACCATCGAGCCACTGTGACTCAAAGTAATGGCCCATCGAAGAAGGCATTGCGAAATGGTAGCGCTATGTCGTGAATTGGCAGAAGTTAGAATTCATGGGCCATTGTATCGGGTCACAGTGGCTAAATGTTCTACGAGCTTGCCTTGTAACCAGATGGTCCTGGGTTCGAACCCCGGTGGGTATGTACTGCTCAAGAGTCCCAAAGTAGGACGAAACAGCTGGCTGTTCAATACTCCCACGTTTTCTAGTGGTTGTCCAACTGATGTAAGCTCATGATGAAATCCTCCAACTAATCAAACTAAATCCCTACAAAACCAATACTTGAAATATCATAATTACATTACCTGTAGTTATTAAATGACCTTGTTTAAAATAAAATTTTCCATTTAATACAGAATCACGTTTAAAAGCTGTTGCAATATTAGCATCGACTTTTGATAGTGGAATTAATAAATTTAATTTGTACTTTAATATTGTCCTAGATAATAATAAAATAAAGGTGACAAAAGCAGCATTTTCAAAATCTGTCAATTGTAATTCTGTAGGTCGAAATTCAACACGCCAACCAATTGTAGAATTTAAAGGCGGTGGTTTAAAACGCATTGACTGCCAATTAGTAGATTGAATAGTCTAAAATATGAATGAAGAACAATCAGCAACAACAAAAAAAGAGAAATATTTAATATTAGCATTTAAATGTGTATACCAATGATTTATTAACAACTGTCTTCGCTCTATACTGAATATCAGATGGCCGGGCCGGAAAGAATCACCAACAAGAACCAATCGCCCAACAAATATATGCAGGAGAAAGTGGAGATGGATCGGACACTAGCTGAGGAGACCGCTGGGTGACATCGGGCGTCAAACCCTCGAGTGGAACCCGAAAGTGAAACGGCGAGTGGGACGTCCAAAGGTTAAAAAGGAGATGGTGTGAAGAGGAGTTGAAACAGTATGGACTAACATGGATGCAGGTGAAAAGTACAGGAGAAGACAGAAGTGGCAAGTGGAGACGTGCAGTTGAAGCCCTATGTTCCACTAGGAACCCAAGGGAGCAATAATAATAATGATAAGTAAGAATGACAAAAAATATGAATCAGTAAGGAAACCTTCAGTGATTAACTTCTCTCTCCCCCTAACAATATGACTTTTCAATACTCTTACCCTGTCCCCCCCTATGTTGTGATTACATGTAATTGAATGCAGTGCAACGACTGAGCTTTTTTCTACGTTATTTAACTTGTCAGAGTCAATTATTCTAGGTCTAGCTAAATTTCTATGTTGCTATAATCTACTTGATCCCGAACTACTAGTTCGACTTATGTAGTTGATATCACGGTCATCACATAATATTTGGTAAAGTACATTATTTTTCTTAACTTGATCTATCGGGTCCTTAAGCCGACGAAGTTTGTCCCTGAGAGTGCTGATTGGTTTAAATGCCACCCTAATTGCAACCTTATTGATAGTCCTACATAAGGCCTCTGACGTTCCTTCTTTATACGGCAGTACTACACAGGCTTTGAATTCTATACTATTTTCATCATTTTCATTACTAACCTTAGGTTTTCTTCAGGTCTGAACATATTTCTGAATAAATTCTAGTGGTTGGTTATTCGCTAGTAATATTTCTTTTATTTGTTTGATTTCATTATTTAAATCTTCAGGCTTCTTAGTTAAGCTCTTAGCTCTATTTTATTGACATTTAAGTAAACCTATACTTACGACTCCGGATGTGATGAATTAAAGTCCAAGTATTTATTAGAGTGTGTTGGTTTCCTATAAATTTTAGTATCTGAGCCACAGAAGCTTGTTTATCGATTCAATACCGCACATGTGTAACCAGAATGACGCAACGCCTATACCGGAAATATGTAAACTGGTAACAAACAACAAACGGAAGGTGGAGAGACAGAAAGAGAGAAAAGATTTACCTGAGACAAACTATAAAACGGTGTGACTTGATTGATGTGGTCATGAGCAATAATTGATGGATCGAAACGTCATCCAGCCGTTAATACTGCATCACTGTGTGATATGTAAAATAAACTTATCTAATGTATGGAATTACATTCTACCACAATGTCCAAGTTCTACACTTAAATATTAAAAGATATGCGATGATACTTCACAACTACTACTTATTTTTCATAAGAATCTTCAACTTAATGAGATTCATTGATTACTTTAGCCTTCTATTATTGTGTCACCTAAACTGTTTCATTCACAATTAATAGTGTTCTCTGAGCTGGTTGGTTTAGTTGCGGAGCTTTCGTCGTCCTTTAAGACATCTTCAGCGCAGTACTTAGCAAAAAGTGAAATGATTTAAATTTAAAACAAGCAATAAAGGTTAATAAAGCAGGATTTAATGAATTCATCAAATTTCGGTAGAACTCGTCAGCTGAATACTCTACATACACGGATATATATACTTTTGAAATTACATTGGGAGATATAAGACTGATAAGTAAAAAAACTACATAGAATTAATCATGCAGAAAGACACGTGCGAATGTTTTCCAGGTCATGTTCAAATAGATAAGGGGAGAGAGAGTATGAGAGATCAAAATTAAGATAAATGGCATTACGCTTCAACTGCATCACTTAGATAAACAATTAGTCACTAGGGAATATAAGGAGAATTGCAAACAGACTAATATCAATAGTAATAGTTATAATAACAGTTTTAATGGTGTTGAAGTGAGTTAAGATAATCTTACTGATAAAGCATAGTTTTAGATGAATCAAGAATAATAATAATAATAATGGTAATAATAATAACAATAATAGTAAGAAGAAGAGGTAGAATAATAACAAGTAGAGAATAAAACGTATTACCATGGTAGATTAAGAGTTACGACCATCTTTTGTATACAGAGAGCTGGTTGATAAATTCGAATTGCACAAGCCTCTGCAATTGCAAGCATCTTCTTGTTTCTTTGTTTGCTGACAATGGTAAATGACTTGACTGCGTCGATATCATGTCCGTAATCTACAAGATGTGTTGTTATTGAGGATTTTGGCACTTTGAACTCAGCTGTTTTCAACCATTTTGGCAAATGCTCCATCATGCGAGTAGACAATCGCCTTTCCGTACGACCTATGTATTTGCTGCCACAAACACACTCAAATTGATATATGTAGTTTGAAGTGTCGAGGATTGGCGACTGGTCTTTCACAGATTGTTGAAGCACTCGCTTGGTGGTGTTAAGGATAACAAGTTTTGCAGCATAATAAGTTCTCTTGATGGCTTTGTCGAGTCTTCGTTTCACTACTTCTTGTACGTCATCTCCTTTGAACGGTAAATTGATATAAACAGGTTTCTTTGGAACTGTTTGAATTGTTTTGCGGGGGGTAGTTTCTTTGGAGTATTTATTAATGAACTTCTCAGGATATCCATTCTTAGATAAAATATCCTTCAGAGATTTTATTTCCTGTTCAATAGTACTGTCAGAACAAATTTTCCGTGCTCTATTGAACAGTGTTCTGACTTGGTCTCTTTCAATGTTACCTCCCTTGTCAATCAAATTAAAGATTTCAATGTATCCGATAAGCATTTGGTCTCTTTCGATGTTACCTCCCTTTTCACAAATGTGCCAGTTGTTGAGACTATCGACTTCATATGTAAAGAAGCTGAAGACATACCCATTCCAACATCGGAATTGAGGAAATTACTACTTTTATGTACTAAAAATGTCCAATTCCAATTCAACGGGCGTCTGTTCCGTCAAGTTGATGGTGTCGCAATAGGAAGCCCTTTGGGACCACTTTTTGCCGACTTATTCTTGTCACGCCTAGAAACCGGTGCTTTGCGGCAGCACATACAAGAAACAAATGTATACCTAAGATATGTTGATGACATTTTTATTGTCTGTGAAAGCAGAACAAAAGCGGAAGACATGTTGATAAAATTCAATTCATGCCATCCAAATCTCAATTTCACAGTAGAGCACGAGGAAAACGATACTATGAAATTCCTAGACGTTTTTCTAGCCAAAATGAATGATGGCACAATCGAAAGATCTATATTTAGAAAGTCTTCATGGACAGGACAGTACATGCATTTCAAGAGTTTTGTCCCAATCCAGTACAAAAAGAACCTAGCTGAGTTCAAAGTGCCAAAATCCTCAATAACAACACATCTTGTAGATTACGGACATGATATCGACGCAGTCAAGTCATTTACCATTGTCAGCAAACAAAGAAACAAGAAGATGCTTGCAATTGCAGAGGCTTGTGCAATTCGAATTTATCAACCAGCTCTCTGTATACAAAAGATGGTCGTAACTCTTAATCTACCATGGTAATACGTTTTATTCTCTACTTGTTATTATTCTACCTCTTCTTCTTACTATTATTGTTATTATTATTACCATTATTATTATTATTATTCTTGATTCATCTAAAACTATGCTTTATCAGTAAGATTATCTTAACTCACTTCAACACCATTAAAACTGTTATTATAACTATTACTATTGATATTAGTCTGTTTGCAATTCTCCTTATATTCCCTAGTGACTAATTGTTTATCTAAGTGATGCAGTTGAAGCGTAATGCCATTTATCTTAATTTTGATCTCTCATACTCTCTCTCCCCTTATCTATTTGAACATGACCTGGAAAACATTCGCACGTGTCTTTCTGCATGATTAATTCTATGTAGTTTTTTTACTTATCAGTCTTATATCTCCCAATGTAATTTCAAAAGTATATATATCCGTGTATGTAGAGTATTCAGCTGACGAGTTCTACCGAAATTTGATGAATTCATTAAATCCTGCTTTATTAACCTTTATTGCTTGTTTTAAATTCGTATCGGGAAATAACAGATTTAAATTTCTTCATGAGTGATATAATTGTGTCTCCCGGTAACCATCTTTACATATGTATTGACTGTTTTCTATTGTCTTGGATTTTAAACTTTCTGGACACCTGATTTACTTTTTATTAGTTCGTATATTTCGTCTATATTAATTGCATTTTCGTTTGAGTGCCAAGCTTCTAGGAATTCCCTGGCACTTTTGGTGTTTCCTCTGTCTAAGATTTCGACATTTTCCCAATCAAATTGGTGTCCAAAATTGTCTACATGCATTGATACTAAAGAACATATATCGTGTCTTTTCACGGCTGATTAGTGTTCTTGGATTCGAATTCGAAGGGGACGCCCACTTTGGCCGATGTAATGACTGTTACAATTCATACAATTTATTTTGTAAATTGTATTAATTTTATCTCCTATTTCTGTTGGATCTTTTGGTTTGCATAGTATCGAATTAAGCGATTTTACTGGCTTGTGTGCTATATGTATATCAAACAGTTTCAGTGTTCCAGTTGTTATTTCAGAGATATTTCTCATGTATGGTAAAATGGATTTTCTTGTAGTCTTTGATGATGGTTCTTTGCTGGTGTTTTGGTTCGACTTTAAACACTTCTTGATAAAATTTTGTGGATAACCATTCTTTTTGAAGACCGTTTGTAGGTATTTTTCTTCCATTCTTTTCAACACTGTAGTGCTATAATGTGTTTGAACTCTTTTAAACAATGTCTGCACACAGTTTCGTTTGTGAGTAATTGGATTGTTGCTAGTATAGCTGAGTATTTGATCTATGTATGCTGATTTTCTATATATCTGTGTTTCTAAATTTCCTGTGTTCGTTCTCCTGATTAAGACATCTAAAAATGGGATTTTATTACCTAATTCTTCTTCTCTCGTGGTGAATTTGATGTCTTCAAATATGTTGTCTAGAAGGATGACGAAAGCTCCGCAAATAAACCAACCAGCTCAGAGAACCCTACTAATTGCAAAT
The DNA here is from genome assembly GCA_944472135.2 of Trichobilharzia regenti. Classification (NCBI taxonomy): domain Eukaryota; kingdom Metazoa; phylum Platyhelminthes; class Trematoda; order Strigeidida; family Schistosomatidae; genus Trichobilharzia; species Trichobilharzia regenti. The sequence goes on from OX235263.1 coordinate 47,525,657, forward strand.
CATCCACCTGAGCTACAAATCTTCTCTATTATATTATTTCATTCACATTTGAAAATAAAATAACTGGGATAGACTGTTAAACTTGGGGAAACACAGCCGAAAGAAACTGGAATTTTCTATTGCATACACGATAAAATTATGCCTTCTTTCAATCACTTCAGAAAAAGCAAAAGTGTTAGACAAACAGTATATTACTAAAAGTGTAAACAGGTCTATGCGTGAATAAGTAAGGTGAAATTACTCTCGTTTAGAGTGTTTCAATGGTTTTAACTTATAACAAACAATAATTTATCTTCTGTGGGCTATTGTCAGTGAGAAAAAATAAAGTGTGATTAGCAATCTAGTAAATAAAACCAAAGAGTAATAGGAAAACTACAAGAAGAAATAAATACATTGAGAAGGGCAGCAAAATTTTAAGATGCAAGCTTTTTGGCAACTTATATTCAACGATATCAAAACAGGACGGGCAAATAGTTGAAGGTTTCAAGAAAATGCAACAGCTATCATTTCAACAAGGCGCGTCGGTGACATAGCGTTTAGGACGCTCGCCGACCATGCACATGATCCGGGGTTCGATCCCCGGCCGGCGCACTCCTTTACCTCACTCAGCCAGATGTAAAGCTGGTGAAGAGGAAAGGTTGGCCATGAGGCTAGCAACCCCATCCTGTAAAATCAAACACTGCTACAGAAACTTCAAGCCTCCAGCTTGAAGCCCTATGTTCCACTGGGGAACGTGAAGGAAAAAAAATCACTTCAACAATACCGAGAATTAGAAGTGGTTGAACAAAAGCACTTGCCTATAATATATATATATATATAGTAGTGTATAATCTAACTGAGAGATAATTGTAATGCAAATTACGGTATGCAGTAATAATAATAGTAATAATAGCTTTATTTCAAACAGTACTTTTTGCAAAAATATGGAATTTTCACCACTTAGTAGAGTGGTCCAGCTAATTTTCTCATTATAAGGATAATAATTAAAACGGGGCATTTACATCGATAATATTTTTCAATAAAAAAATGAATATGAAACTAAATTAAGTCAAAATATTAACAACAATGTAACAATGAAAACAAAAGTGGTGTCGTTTACTGAGACTTCAGCAATAAGCTGGTAATTTCTCGCATTACAATTTTCTCGCTACATAAAATGAGTGCCTGCCAAATTAGGTATTGTAGAGTTTTTGTACTTAGTCATCCGAGCATACAGTGTTCTACCGTTGATTCTAGTTCTACCCGATGAGATTCAAGGAGAGTTGTGCATAGAGAGGTTGTTTAGAGTCTGACAAGATAATATTCGCTGATTTCTTGCAGCATTTCGTATGTCTATCTACAATAGTAAGATGTCTTGCGAGCAGAACAAGAAAGATATGTACAGATGCCTTCTTACAAAAGGAATTTGAATATATTCACGATTCCTTGATGGAGATGGGCTATGCGAGTAGTTTCATAAAGAAACATATGAAAACATCAGAGAAAAAACCTGAGACTCTGACTGCACATAAGAAACCTCTATTTATTAAGTTAAAATTTAATGGTGACTTATCTAGTGAGATTCTATTCCAAAGACTTTTAAGGAGTATACGAAGAACATTTACGCAGCACACCTATGTTTGTCATTCTCTAGCCAACGAATGAGTGGGACGCAAATGAAGGATAAGCTTGATAGTTTTACCACATCTATGTGTATTTATCAATTCAACTGCACCTGCGGTGACAGTTATGTTGGACGTACTACTAGACAGCTTAGCCAACGTGTTAGTGAACATCTCCCATCATGGTTTGGCAAAGGACAGACAAAAACAATCCGTAGCTCAAGGTTGTCACATTTAATTGATAGTGGTCATGTAGTCGAGAAAACGAGAACCTTCAAAGTAATTCATTGTATCCCACTGAATCTTTCCAACAGACTTCGTATTCGTCTACTGCACACAACTGAGGCGATAGGCATTCAAACTATTAAACCTAAACTATGCATTCAAAAGAAGTTCGTACAGCCATTATTTCTCCCTTGGCCTATTAAGACATAAGCAACTGAAGACTGCTACACCACCCCTTGTTTATATTTTCAACCTTTTTCTTATCATTCCTTAATCTTATCTTCCTTATAAACGTGTTTCATTTCCTTCCCTTACAATCTAACATTACTTAGTCGGTTCATTTGTTTTCACTAGCCTTTATCGACTACTTCCACCTGAACAATTGTTTGTTTAATCATGCTGTTTTTAATTATTCGTGTTAGCACAGATTGCCTCACTTTTTCATCCTTATTATTGATAGGACCATTATTATATTACTATTACTATTATCATTACTACTATTATGACTAGTTGCACAATTTATATTCACCATCGTATGATCCTATAGACAAAACACCATGATTGGTTTACAGTAGTATTAACGAGTTGGTTTAGCCACACCCTACTTGCCCCATTGACGGCTTTTAGGTGCCCTTTGCAATATAACAAAGTCTTTCTTAAGTAGCACGGGGGAGAATAAGGTGAGAGAGCAGTAAAGAAGTATGGGTAGAATACAAGAATTAACAAAAAAGTAGAGACGGAATGATACCAGTTAAGTTTATACCGACTGCCATTACTTCAATAATTGTTAAAACTGTTCTTACTTAACCTTGAGCTATCATTTAAGGCTTTTAATGACCGTAACCAACTTACTTATAAATGTATTAGCCATACTTTAGATACCACTGTCGTCTTATATCATAATATTGTCTCTAGTTTAGACAGAGGTGTAACAGCCAGAAAGAGTTTTCTTTAATTAAACAGTGAATTTAAATGATGCGTAAAATTGTATCAAGAAAACGACCAATAATAGTCTTGAGCAATGCAAATTAATATCATGGATAAACATTACAGTTACTTTAACAGTACAAATGAATTTTCTGTCACGAGGGATGCAATTAAGTCATATTACTGACTAATATGTCATCCTACACACCAATCACTAATTATATGGGTAGTAAACGCAACTCGGCTAATAGTTTGGCCAAAAAACACAGGGAAGCCCTAGACATTCTCCGAAAAAAGGATAACATAGTAAAATAAAAAAGATCAGATAAGGCTTCAGAATTGGTTACCATGAACAAAACGGATTACTTTGAGAAGATGAATACTATTCTTGATGAAAATCTGAAATGTGTAGCAGACTATTATTGAGTAATAGGGGGGGCGACATAACTGATATAATTACTCAGAAGTGGCTTTAGAAGTAAAAAAAATAAAATAAAAGTTGTAATACACTATTATTACTCTCATATGTTCCTTTTGTACATTTTCACACTCACTTTACACTTGTTAAATTGACACTCAGCTACTTTTATTCTCACTCAATAACAATTTTAATCTTATCAAATTTTTAACTTTGTGCCGTTGAGTACCACGCAATTTACAACTTTTATTTTTTACTTCTAAATCCACAATCTGAAATAAAAAAAACATCCAGTGCCAATCACCATCAACGGGAGGGATTTGAAAGAGGTCACTTCATTCATTTACCTAGGGGGAATTGTCTCAACTACAGGCCAGAGGAACGGACGAGGATGTCAAATCGAGCGAGAAACACATTCATCAACCTGAAACCAATCCGGAAACCTTCGTCACTCAGCCAGCATCAACAACAAAATCCAGTCGGATTTTCAATACAAACGTCAAGTCAGTCAGCTGTTCTATACGGATCAGAAACTTGGTGGGCGGGTCACAAAGAATATTTCCAACAGCCTGTTGCAGACCTTTATCAACAACTGTCTTCGCTGGCTCTACACTGAAGATCAGATGGCCGGATCGGAAAGAATCACCAACAAGAAACTCTGACTGGGAATAAACAAAACAAGAACCAATAGCCAACCAACAAATATGCAGGAGAAAGTGGAGATGGATGGAGATGGACACTCGCTGAGGAAGCCGCTGGGTGACATCGCGCGAGCGTCAGGCCATCGATCGAGTGGAACCCGAAAGGGAAGCGGCGAGTGGGACGTCAGTACAAGGGTGACATTGAGGAGATCGTGTGAAGAGGAGTTGAAACAGTATGGACTAACATGGATGCAGGTGAAAAGTACAGCAGAAGACAGCAGCAAATGGAGACGTGCAGTTGAAGCCCTATGTTCCACTAGGAACCCAAGTGAACAATAGTAATAAAAACAATACAGGAGAACAGCGTTTTGATTCGCATCACCAAACACACAGGCCGAAACTCCCCAGTCAAGAGACTTTTACATACTATTACCTTCGATATTTGGTTTGTTATTTTGATTTTCAACATGTCCTTTTAAGTTGAACTAATTCTATATTTTTCTCACCCCCTAACTCTTTGTTATATTTTTGCTGAGATTTTGTAAATTCCGGTTTAATAATACTTTGAGAAAGCTATTAGCATTGAATAGCGAAACGTCAGTAAAAACAATATCGTTTTGTTTTTCATTCATTGGGAAATACAAAAACCTCTATTATAATAAAGATTTTTACATAAACCATTTTTACACATCTCATGGTGTTTGCAATTGATTATTATAATCGACAACTATCCAATGTAAAATTGACATAACTCAAGGCAGTGTTCTGTCACGTAGCAGAAGACTACAACGTAGATGTCAAAGTTAACTAACTTCAGAATTTGGCTTTCTATACCAGTTCATTCTGTCAAACATTACGACTGTGAGATATGCAGATGATAAAAAAAATATGAAAATAGAGGCTTTTGACCATAGATGTCTACGTTTTATTGCTTAGATGATTAGATGAAGCTATGTGCTAAGCACTAATTAGGTTAGATGTGGACTGCTAGATATAAAGGGAAGATCAATCGACTGAGGTGGCTAAAACATGTAGTAAGCATAGGGAGCAAAAACTTTCCTCGAATATAGATATAAGTTGGAGTAGGAGTATACTGGAAAAGAATTAGGAACAGTCGGAGAAACATATACCATCAATCCATGAAGTTACTGACTGCTTGTCTAAGACAGATGTACAGTATCTGTTTGAGAGACTAGAAATGCTAAAATCCAGTAGTTGCGTTTCTTCTGTGGTTTGGTTTAAATCTTTTTCCAACCAAGATGAGGTATTTAATTGTTGCAATCTCCTAGATTCTAAGATCCTATACTAGTCTTCAGTTAATTATCTTTTGTCCAATACATTTCCGTTTACAATAGTCTGATTAAATTTCTTCTCTCTACATTTAGGTGCATTTTTAAATTGTGGTAACTTGAATTTCCTTGCAGTGTTCTAAGTCATTTCGTCAGTCAGCTGTACTTATTTAAAAGTCTATTGGGAAATGATAAAGTTGCACAATCGCCGGTGCAACATACAGGTTAAAGGAGGATACCTGAGGTAACCTTGATTAACAACACATTGAATTTCACATGTTACGACAGTGACGGCTAAAAGCCTGGAATACTACACGATTTCAGTCGGTAAAAGTTGAGTCGCCGATTGGATGCTCCCAGCAGACATTAGAGATCAAACTGAGGAATATGTAACTATCAGTTTTTTTAATAGATTAGCTATCCAGTCAAGTGGCAATTATTTAGTAAAAATATATTTCCTCAAACACTTACCTCAAAATGTTCCACCGTCTCTTCATCGTCTGAACGATTTAAACTCTCAGAAAATACACTGATTGGATCCCGAATAAACAGATGAGCAATATGTAATGCCAGTGTGTGATCGACACCTTTTTATAAAAAGAAAATATTGTAAATTTCTAACAAACTTTAAGAAAGCATCATATAGGGGTAATTTTATTTTATAGGTATAGTTTGCGAATGAAAACCATAATCAAATAATTCCTCTTAGCAGTACGGCACACTAAAAAGCATTGTTGCCTTGGCAAATAGTACAAATCGCGAAATATACCCATTGGTTCATAAGGAAAAACACTTTTTGTTCAGCGAAGAAATATTTCTTTTCAACGACTTCATTTTCTAGCTGTACAGTCGTATTTATAACACAGGATAAAGCGTTGAGTGGTGATACTATTGGTAAGGTAATTAAAAGTTGTTTAATCCAAATGTATTCAACGCTTTTTCTATGCAGTTGACATACATTTAGTATTTGCCAGTCGAAAAATGATTCGACAATGTGTCAGGCATAAATTACTGCTTATGTCCACTTCTATGTGCATATATCCATCCATTCAGATGCTCGTTTGAAGCTGGTTACATTCAACGTTGTAAGCGTTTTCCCCGTAAACGCGTAGCTGAACATTACCCGGTTTGGTTAATGAAAAGTGAGCAAAGGATGACAAGGTCTTCAATCGGTAGACATCTTCTGCAGTCAGGTCATTCAGCCCTACATGATTTATCCTTTAAAGTTATCTACAGGACCAAACCCAACCACTCGAAAAGCTTATGTTTTCTTCACTTATGCAGAGCCGAAGCTCTAGCTATACATGGACAAAAGCCTAAGTTATATGTTCAAAAACGTTTTTTTTCAAACCACTTTATTTACTTTGGTCATAGTAATGCTCCTTTATTTTATTCTGTTTTACTACTTGAATTCATTCCACTTCATTTCAGCTTCGCCGTCTTTACTGTTATCATCGTCACACTGTTAATTTTTCAGACAAAACTTGACCTGCTATTTTTTTAAAATCTTATTACCAGTTCACTAAATTAACAATCTTTAAAAGTTTCGTAATTTATCCACTTCAACTCTACCCCCCTAATACATCATTTTAATTATCTTTATTTTTGTCATATGTGCAGTGTTGACTGAGCAATTTCTAGTGCCATTTAATGCCCTTTTCTACAATATAAATACGACTGTATAGCCCGAAAATGAAGTCCTTGAAAAGAAATATCTTTTCACTGAATTCAAATAGTACAAATTCTAATGGATCACTGAATCACACCAACTATCCCATCCATCATAAATAGATATTCTATTAATTAATGACGAAATTATGTCAAAAACTTGTAGACCATCGATTATCATATGTAAGGGACTCTTCAGTATAATAAACACTGAGATACACTCAGTGTCATATTATTTCTGTGATCAAGCATAATGCTAAAATATCTTTTAAAAATAAGACAATGAAATATTGTACAGTTATCAATGGTAATATGAGAATGACAGGATGTGAAGTGTGAAACGTGCTATAAAGCAATTCAAGTGGGCTGCTGGAAATCGATATTTATTTACGCCTCCAGTGCCAGTAAAACTTAATTTAGACACTTTTGTCTATTTGTCTGTTTTCGACATAGAACTTTGCACCAATGTACGGCAGTTCAAGTCGTTAAACTCCATGTAGCACACAAAGCAAGAGAAGAAAGTATAAGAAATGCATAACAGAGACAGTAAATAGAGGTGTGAGACAAATGAATAGTAATAACGAAGAACAATATAGTTTCATTGAAAATCATAAGTCACAGGGAGTGGATGAATCTGCGTCAGCCATTGAGAACGATTTTGAGCCATATCACCAATTGTCTCCAATCAATGGGTTTACCGTCCCGAGGACCCCAACCAGGAAGTCTACACCTTCCTACATGGCTTAAACTAACTGTTGTGGATTTCATTGACTGATGAGGCCATGTTTTAGTTTGACCGCCGCTACCTCTTTTCCAACCTGAATCTATGTCAGCTAACATTGCCCGTCAGTCGAGGAAGGCGATGACTAGGCAAACGTAACACATGTCCTAACTATGTCAGTCGATGTAATTTTATAGCCTCGTCGATTGATTTCCCCTCCTTACCTAGCACTCGACTGAAGCCTAACCTCAATATTGCTCACCTTATTATACCACTTCACACGGGAGATGGAACGCAGGCACCTATGATCAATGTCTTTCATGTCTTCCACTCTCAATGGCCAGGTCTCACAGCCATAAAGGAGGATGGTTTAGATACTTTTATTTGTATCGAGATCGTACTAACTAGCACTTCAAAGACCTTAAGGAAATTTTCATACAGTATGTGGTCATCATATTGAACTATTTTGCTAGGTATTTTCGAAGAGAATATTCATTAGAATAATTCTGAGGCAGCCGCTTTTATGTAGTAATCGAAAGATTCCTCTAAAAATAATATTAGGTCATGAATGTATATTAGTACACTTGTTAGACTTTTGGCAAAATGACTAAGTAGTAATGTAGAACAAATTACCTTTCATAATCACATCTATAATATGTCAAAGTAATTGCAATGTAACTGAGTGGAATAAGCACTTATTACAGGATTCTGATTGAACAGGACTATTTTATCTGCATACTTCAAAAGTACGGATTAAGGAATGATGAAAAGAAACAAGACTAATCAAAATAAATCATGTTCTTAATTGGACTGATTCAGTTCTCCTGATTGAGTCAAAACCCAGCATACCGCTTATAAGCTTAGACCCAGGTATTTGGATCACTTTGATCTGGCTAGCGAGCACTACGAGTTCACGTGAGTAGTATGCAATTATTCATCTCAGTCAGTATTATTATTGTTCCCTTGGGTTCCGAGTAGAATGTAGGGACTGTACAACACATCTCCATTCTGTTCTATTGTCTTCTGTCCTCTTCAGCTAGGTCCACGATTGCCTGTAAACTCTCATCTCCTCCTACTCCTCACACGATCTCCTCCATGTCACCCTCGCACCAATGACCCACTTGTCAATTCCCATCAGGATTCTACCCGAGCGATGTAATTCGACTGTTTCCTCAACGTATGCCCGATCCATCTCCATTTCTCCTACATATTTGTTGAGCGGTCGGTTCCTGGTTGGTTTTTTGCCAGAGTTTGTTGTTGCTTATCCTTTCTGGTCGGCCATCTGATCTTCGGTATAGAGCCAGTGAAGGTAGCTGTTGATAAAAGTCTGTAACTTGTTGGAAATCCTTTTCGTGACACGAGCGCCAATTTTCTGACCTATATAGAACAACTGACTGATTTTACATTTGTGCTGAAAATTCGAATCTTGTTTCTTAGGCTGAGTACAGAAGATTTTACTGCATCTTCAGCCAGTAAATTGGAGACAGTGTCACAGAACAGCCATAAATAAACATCTCTCAGCCGGATAGTGGTTAACTAACTACAACTTCTGACAGATGAGCGTACAATGACTGATTCTGATCACTTATAAATTTTCTAGGAAAAAATATGAACTTTGTAGACTGAAAAGAAGATATTATAAGTCTTGATGTTGTTCATTAGTAGGTGATTCCAAGCAATATGAAATAAATATTAAGAGGATCACAGTAACACTCTTTGACAACTGTTCACAGTAAACAAATGAACACTTAAGTGCTAAAACATTAAAGTCTTATCAGTATAAATGAGATGAATAGAAATTTATATTCTTAAAATAAAAGTAGGTAAACGTTTAACTTACCTTCCTTAATTAAAGTATCATAATATTCTTTATTATAGACTAGTGGAATATCATTGAATGCACTACCCATGGGAGAAAGATAAAGGGATACAGAATCAAAGCGTGACTTTGGAATAACATAACGATCATTGCATAAAGGCTGTAAGGGGGAGGAGGGAAAGCGAAAAAGAAACTTATTAATATATTCATCAAAGAATACGAATATGAATCAACACTTCACAATAATTTAACAGTTACAATGTATTTAGGTTGTCTGACTAAAAAAGGATTACATAACAGCAATAACAATAATAACAACTAAAACTCTATAAATTCCATCTAACTTAAGAATCATAAAAATAAGAATGTAAAGGTTAAACAATAAATAACTTATTACAAATCTATGAGATTTCGAATAAATGTGTAGTATATGTTCAAAATAAAATTGAATACGGTGGGTTTTTTTGGAGAGAAACAAAAATTCCTGATGCTATCTATATACTACTGAGTGATGGACATGTGTACTTGAATATCACTCATTTGAACAAGTAGTACTTGCTAGTCAGATTGAAGTTATCTAAATACCAGACGGCAGTTTAGCTGGTTTGCGGTCAAGCTCATCAACACTGTGTACCTGATCTGTCTCTACTTAGAGAATGAAATCAGTTTGAAACACCTGAATTCTGCTTATTGTAAGTGGTATCCAACTACTCACATCAATCAATAGTACACAGCATCTATTGAATTAGTTGTGTTCTCTAAGCTTTCGTCACCCCCCCGTTTTGAGACGACGTTTTCAGTGCAGTGTTTAGTATGAAATAGACTAATTTAAATTCTCCACGAATGGTGTAACTGTATCTCTTGGCAACTGTTGTCGTGACTGATTGTTAATTTACGTCTCTATTGATCATATTTTTATTGACTTGGAATTTGAACTTTCTAGAGACTAGAACTAGAGGCGTAAATTTACAACCAGTCATGAAAACAGTTGATAGGAGATACAATTACATCATTCATGGAGAATTAAAATTAATTGATTTTATACTAAGAACTGAACTGAAAATGTTGTCTAGAAGGGCGGGGGGGGGGTGGGGACGAAAGCTCCGCAATGAAATCAACCAGCTCAGAGAACACAACTAATTCAGTATCATCCACCTAAGCCACAAATCTACTCCGTTATTTCAGTATATAGCATCATTCAGTTGTAATAGCTTTCTTGATTGTTGTTTATGGTATCAAGCAGACCGTATGCTGTTATCGGAAAAACTTCGGTTTTCTTTAGAACCCGTGATGAAATTTTATTTTGTAATGTATGAATTACGAAATGGCGAATTAGCTGCAAAAATTCAGATGACTAAGAATTAACCTCTCTTGAACTTATTAGTCATATATAATCTATCTTGTTTTGATGCTATGATCTGCAAAAGTCAAATAACATTTAACTTATTATATTCTTAAAAAAAAACATTGAGTTTCTACATCAATGAAATAACGCACCTTAAGTCCCCTTTCTTCTTCTGTCCTATCATCGACTGATGCAGATATTATACCCCATCGACAATCCCAATCAAGCAGATAACCTCGAATAGCAGGAGTTGCTGCACTTAAAGCCATCATAATTGGACATATCGTTGTCAGTTGATCGTATAAAATTCTGGCTTCATCAATACAACATGACTAGTTTAGAAAGAAAGATAAACAGTTATGAAACGAAACTAATCACTTACAGGAAAAAGATTAACACATGGAGTATTAATTCACTTCATTTAACAAATAAACTTTGTGGATGAGTAATGCACACTTCCTCGAGAACTTGAATGACAACTGAAACTCATACTACAACAGGTTAATATGTACAGTAATTGCGCAACAAAAATTCGCAAATTCTGATCACGCATGTACTTGTCATTTATATAGAAGGCAACAGAGGATAAGTCATTACAATACGGGTCAAATTGTTTACAGGCCTAAGGCATAGATAAGAAGTAGGAGGATGACGTAAGAATATGGAGTAATATAAAGTAAATTGACCCTTTGGGCAAAGTGTACTGTTCATTATCATTTTAAGGTACTCAAACAACATTCCGACTTCGTTTATATAACTCCATTAGTTATCACCTCTCCATTTCAGTGGTAGTAATATTTTCCTCCATATCTCTGGTATTGGTGATGAACTATTCCTGTTGCATGCGTTAGGTGTATATTCGATGAACAAAGATTCAGTAATCAACCTCACTCTCCGTCTCTCTACATTACTTTTTACAATTGCAACTCTGTTCCACCCACTTATGTGGCTGTTGGGTTTCTTTCACTACACTACTCATCTTCGTGGGGTCAATCATTCTGCATTTAGCTAAATTCTTGTGGTCTTATAGTATGACTACTCCCGATCTACTGGTTTGACCTATGTAGCTGACGTTACAACCATTGCAAGATGTTTTGTAAATTATACGATGTTGTCTGGTTGGGTCAGTTGGGCCCATTAACGTACAGAGCTTGTCATTCCTGAATGAGTTTGTAGATTTAAACGCCAATCAAATTCCTGCTATACTGAGGATGCTACTAAGGGTCTCAATGTTCCCCTCCTTATATAGATGCCTCTAAAATCCTAGGCTCAGTAATCATGCATAGACTAAGCAGAACTCGGGAGGAACAGACGAGGGAAAATCAAGCAGGCTTTAGACCAGGTAGAGGGTGCATAGATCATATCTTCACTCTTCGACAGATTCTAGAACATAGACACACTTTTCGGCGTCCAACAATTGTCATATTTCTTGACTTGAAGGCGGCCTTCGACTCCGTGGATCGAAAGGTACTATGGCAATGTCTGACTGTGAAGGGAGTGCCAAGAAAGTACATTGCACTAATCAAGGCACTCTATTCAAACTCACGTAGTCGTGTAAGGGCTTATGGGGAATTGTCATCTGAATTGGTAACAACCAGTGGTGTCCGACAGGGATGTCCACTTTCCCCATTTCTGTTTAACTTCATCATAGATATGCTGATGGAAGTATCCTTAACTGAACGTAATGACTTAGGAATCGACTTGTTACCAGGGAATAGTCTTATGGACTTAGAATATGCAGATGACATAGTCCTGTTAGGGGAGGATGCTGACAAAATGCAGAGTCTTCTGAACACCTTGAGCAGCAATCTTCGTATGTTTGGCATGCGATTCGCCCCTACAAAATGTAAGATGCTGCTACAGGACTGGACCACGTCAACCCCTAACTTAGTGATAGGGAGTGAAGTGATAGAACATGTTGACCACTTCACCTATTTGGGAAGTTGTATTAGCACCAACGGACTGATTGGCGATGAAATCTCAGCACGGATCCGAAAAGCTCGAGCTGCTTTCGCTGACTTACACCATCTCTGGCGTAGGCGTGACATCCGGTTATCAACCAAGGGACGTGTGTACTGCTCATCAGTTCGCTCCGTCCTTCTCTATGGCTCTGAAACATGGCCAATACGCGTTGAAGACATGAAAAGGTTGACTGCTTTCGATCATAGATGTCTGCGATCTCTGTCTCACGTTAGGTGGTTTCACAAGGTAAGTAATGTTGACGTTAGGCGTAGAGTGTTGGGCAAAGAGGGAAAATCAATCGACGAGGCTATAAAGTTACATAGACTAAGATGGCTAGGTCACGTGGTGCGCATGCCTAACCACCGCCTCCCCCGACGGGCATTGCTAGCTGATATAGGTGTCAGGTTGGAAAAGAGCCAGTGGTGGCCAAACAAAAACATGGCCTCATCAATCCATGAAATCCTTGACAGTTAAACTGAGTCAGGTAGGGAGATGCAGACTCCCGGGTTGGGGCCCTCGGGACTCTAGGAATCAATGGCTGGAGACAATAGGTGACATGGCTCAAAATCGTTGTCAATGGCAGCGCAGATGTATTCAGTCTCTGTAATCTTTCATATTCCTTTCTACCATTACCCATTCTGTTTCACTCTTATACTTGTCAGACTGTATTGATTCTCTTCACTCATCTTCTTGTCTACCTCTGTGTGCTATTTGGAAGGTGGCAACTCGAACTGCTGCACTTCGGTGCCAAGTTCTATGTTGAATCCAGACAGACAGACAGACAGTAGATGCCTTAATTTCCTTCTTATTGTAGTTTCCTTGATGAGTTTCACAGGATAGTCATTTAACATTGAACCTTCTTTTATCTGTTTCACTTCATCATTTAGGTTTCTTGATGTACTAATTAGTAGAGTTATTGCTCAGTATGTTAGACACTTAACTAAGCCTGTCTTCACAGATAACGGATGAGGTGACCAAGTGAAGTCTAACTATGTACTAGAATGCATTGGCTTTTTATAAACACTTGTGTATAGTTTACGTTTCCCTGTTCATTTTATTTTACAACCTAACATAGTCAATTCTCCTTGACGTTTGAAACGGTCGGTTCAATGAGTCAACGGGGAAATCAAAATAAATAATAGCTAATTCCCCCCCCCCCAACTATTCACTTTCCGACTCAAATGTAAATTTTATTCCCGTTCACTGTTGAGTTTATATGTATTAAGATAACAGAGATATGTTATGTTTTTAACACTGTAACATTTGTCATCCACATATCTCCACCATATTTTTGGAGTAGAATGAAATATATATATATATATATATATATATTTAAGAGGTATATTTTTCCAGCTATCCATGTAGACACTGGTGATCTCAATGCTAAATCTTCTCTTCTTTTTTTTAACTTCTTCTAAGGCCATATCGATTAGTATCACCCATCACTTTCAGAACATTATTCACTTCAAAGAACTGTAAGGTATTAGAAAGAAAAAAATAATAACTGATAAATTCCATTCCATTACTAAAACAGAAACAGACAAATGAAATTTAGTCAACTTTTTTGTTTATCGGTCATGTTAAAACTCTAATTATAAGTAACCTTATACACTATACTCCTACCATTACTACTAGTACTAGTATTATGAAAACTGCTGCGTATTTCAACCACCACTCAATGTTGTATAAAAATCATACATGGTGTAATGTGACCTTAGATCATATATATATACATATCATCTAGTCACAATTACATTATTTATAGATAATAATAATAATATTATTATTATTATTGGCCTTCTCCTCCTCCGCCTTATTCCTGTGATCAAATTCATTTGCATAAGAAATGTATGTATGCAGTAGATAATACATTTAAAGAAAAAAAGAAAATATTTCTGTATATTTTATCACATGACCATTAAGGTGATTGAAAAAGCACACAAACATATAACAAGAGAAAGAAGAGTAATAGCGAAATATTTTTCTACATATAATAGAAAGACATGAACAGAAAAGGCTTTTTCTGTCTTGAAAAATAATCATAATAAAGACAATATGTCATCAGTATGTATATGCATTGTACTACTCTAGAAAAGAAATTATATATATTTATATATATATCCTTCTTTCTATACTGATAGCAAAAGTCTACCAGGGTTGATTTGAATCTTTCTAGGTCCTCATCAGAAGAGGCGACCAAGTCCCCTGTTTGTATATAGAAGTTCTCGAATTGTACATCAGTCAGTATCAATCTGACTAATCTCCGTACGGATATCACAAAACTTAGGCCCTATAGATAACGCTTCAAGTTATAGTTTGTCAACAGTCACACTAGAAAAATTATGGACGTACCTTTCTGGATTAGCTGGAAATCTACATTCCGGAGTTCGGCTTTCTAAGCCTTTCATCAGTTGTGTTCGTTTTTTCGAGGAATTAGATTCGGCGATTTCGTCGACATATTGCATTAATTGTAGTCTCATATCCTCTGGAAGGTGGAGAAGTGCATGTATCACAAAGGAATTATGCACTTCTCGGCCTTCCAGAGGATATGAGACTACAATTAATGCATTATGTCGACGAAATCGCCGAATCTAATTCCTCGAAAAAACGAACACAACTGATGAAAGGCTTAGAAAGCCGAACTCCGGAATGTAGATTTCCAGCTAATCCAGAAAGGTACGTCCATAATTTTTCTAGTGTGACTGTTGACAAACTATAACTTGAAGCGTTATCTATAGGGCCTAAGTTTTGTGATATCCGTACGGAGATTAGTCAGATTGGCACTGATATATATATATATATATATATATATATGCACACAGTCCAGCTGGCTTTTTCTTAAAAGAAAGTAATAAACAACTTTCACGTTGTGGAATCAGGTGAAACCAGTAGTCGCCATAGCTGCATATTCCAGGAGTATATATTGGTCTGTTACTTACTACCCCCCTCCAAAGTCTTTATAGATACTTATGAAATTATTCAAAATAAAAATTTGGAGAGAAACATAATCCTGTGATTTACAGTTCAGGCGTTAAGCAGTTGATTGAGTTTTTCCAATTTTTACACCACCATGGAGTACTAGAAAGCTGTTTCGTCTTAGTTTGGATCTCGTCGGCAAAAGTACGCACTGACCGAGTTTCGAATTCAGGATCTCTAGGTCGCAAGGCGAGATCGTAGACCATTCAGCTACTGGGCCCAACTTCCGATGATTACCAAACTAGGACAAAAAAGCTGTTTAGTACTTCCTGGTTTTCAATGGTCCTCTAATTGTTATCAATCCGTGGTTACACCTCAAAAATAGATCAAATCCCTACAATTCAACTCTTGAAAAAATGCTACTTTACCATAAATAAAAGACTTTAAATGACAATGTATATCTGAAAATTATATTTTGAAACGAAGTTTATCATTGATTGAAATTCCATTTACCTGAAAAGTGATTTGTAAACAGCTACAACCCATACCGAAACCCATAGCGTCTAAGTAAACATGATTTGGAAGAGCGGCAGATGATGCATTCGGATCATTTGATTCGGGAAACTTTTCAATAAATGGTTGAGGTGTATGAGTATCTTGATAAACTGGAATTATTATATTTGGAAAAAACAATTTTTTTTATAAAAACAGGGTAAACTAGACAAATCAATTGAAATTAAATAGTGTGATTGTGCATACGAAACAAATATTACTCCTTAGCTTGAGAAACTGACTGACTGACTGATATCAACATATAACTTTTCACAGATTTGCAGCAATTCAAGTTGACACACTCCCTCCATGTAACACACAATACAAGAGGAGAAAGTAGATTGAGGTTCAGAAGAGAAGTGTGGGGTAAAAAGAAGAGTGATATGGAAAAACAATAGGTTTTTGAGATATGATATATCAGTAAAAGTGCGCCAGCCATTGAGAACGATTTTGAGCCATATCACCAATTGTCTTCAGCCATTGGTTTGGTTCTTACCATCCAGAGGACCCCAAACAGACAGCAGTCTACACCTTCCTACGTGGCTGGCTTAAACTAACCTTTGTGACTGATGAGGGCATGTGTTGGCTTGACCACCACTAGCTCTTTTCCAACCTCATCCATTCTATATCAGCTAACATCATCCACTGAGGAAGGTGATGGTTAGGCGTGCAAGCATAACACGTGTCCTAATCATGTCAATCGGTGTAACTTCACAACCTCATCGATTGATTTCCCCTCTTTACCTAGCACTCGACCGATGGCTAACCTCAATATTGCTCACCTTATTTTACCAATTAACATGGGAGATAGAACACAGGCCCCTATGATCAAAGACAGCTAGCTAGTCTTCCACTCTCAGGGAGGATGTCTCACAGCCATAAAGGATGACGGAGCCCACTGCTGAGGAATATACACGTCCTTTGGTAGACAGCGGGATATCAAATAACGTGTATACTGTTCAGCAGTTTTCTCCGTCCTCCTTTATGGCTGTGAGCATTACATGGTCATTGAAAGTGGATGTTTCCATAAATTATACACACTGACATTCTAAGCTATGCAAATTATAAGTCAAAATATTTTTAAGAACAAACTTGTATTTTGTAAAACTCACAATTTTTACAGTTCAAAACACAACAGAATTGACTAGCAATAAGACTGCTTGAAAGTGGTGAATCCAACACATACAAGTATTAGAATTATTTTATTTTTGGACGTATTGCACAACACAGATATACGTATCATTACTCGACAAACGCCTCAATACTTCACCTGAAGGTGAAATCCGACTTCATGTATATAGGCAAGTCTCATGAATGTGATATTAACAAAATATGTTAAGTTAACCAAGACACTAATCAAATTAATTGGGATCATCAGGCTGATAATTAATCAGCAACTGATTATTCTTGATGACACTACCTAACAGTCCTTACAATCGACAGGATGCATATACTCCTTATTCACTAAAATGTTAGATATTTCCACTTACCTTTGTTGATATTACCTTTCCGGCACTTATGTTTGTTCACTGAAGTGTCATTACACACTTCTGTTCTCTTTGTTTTTATGTATTGTAGTGATTGTTTATATGTCACTGATTCAAATATAATGTGAATATGTGACTAATAGATTGTAAAATAACTTAGCTGGTCACTCACATCATACATACCCACCTAGGCATTCACACTAGCATTACATACAAAATGAATATAGTACAAGGTAAAATAATAAAGTCAACTTTGTTTCATTAATCTAACTTTCATCTTCAGCGTTGTTGTCACAATTTTCGGTGCTAAAATAATACGTGAGCATAGATATCACAAAATGCAACAAAGAAATGTGTATATGCTTCACCAATGACAGAGTCACTTACTAGGAACATTGATTGCAATCTTAGCCCCTCGACGTTCACGAATGTTGCGGGTTAGTGTTCTAGAAAGAGATAATAATAATAATAAAGTCATTGATGAGAAAACTTATATAATTTACACTCCAAACCTCACTTATTTATTATTATTATTACTTCCTTTAATTCCTAGAGGAACATAGGGTTTCAGCCGTGCGTCTCCATTGCCTTCTGTTTTCTGCCAACGTTTTCACCCCGCTCCAAGTCTGCCCACACACTTTCATCTCCTCTTCACATGACCTCCTCCAAGTCACCCAACCATTGCACTTACGACCAACTCGCCACTTCCCTTTCGGGTTCCACTCGAGCAATGGCTTGCATAGTGATTTCACTTGATGGTTTCCTCAGTGTATGGCCAATCTATCTCTATTTCTTCCTGCCTATTTGTTGCACGATCTGTTCCTAATTGGTTTGCTCCCACAGATCCCTCCCTGTTGCTGATCTTTCCTGGCCATCTGATCTTGAGTATTGAGCGGAGACAGCTGTAAATGAAGGACTGAAGTTTGTTTGAGATGCTCTTTATGACGCGCTGGTCAAGTTTCTGATCCGTATAGTAGAGCTGACTTCACATTGGAATTGAAATTCCGGATCTTATTTTAATCTTGATGCTGAGTGCTGTTGACCTCCACAGAGACTTGAGAGTAATGAAAGCTTGTCTTGCTTCTCCGATTCTGGCTTTGATATCGTCGTCAGTTCCGACTGTAGTTGAAACGATGCTTCCCAGGTAGGTGAAGGAGGTTGTTTCTTTCAGGTTCCTCCCATTTATGCTGGTTGATTGTTGTCTGTTGTTGTTGCTGTTGGCCAGGAATCTTCATCATCTCTGTTTTCTCTATGTTCACCTGGAGTGATGTCCTATCTTTGATGCTTCTTCTGCCAACTTGTTGCTTTTCATCACTTACATATCTTCTAGTTTGTGAGAAATCAGACATATATCATCAGCGAAGTCAGATCCTCCAAGTTTGTTGTGTGAGTCCATTTTATGCCTTTTCCTCATTGCCCGCTCTCTGTCGCATTATACAATCTACTGAAATCAGGAAAATCATTGGCGATAGTAGGCAGCCAGCCAGCCTTGCCTTACTCCCGTCCTCACTTCGAAGGCTTCCGTAAGTTTCCCGTTGTGGATTACTTGGCATGCAGCATTGTCGTACAACTGTTGGATGAGATGTATAATTGTCGGTGGCACCCCTTGGTAGTAGGGAAGTAGTCGCCAAATGACCTCTCGATCGACGCTGTCTAGTGAAGGCCTTTTCAAAGTCGATAAAGTTGAGTGAGGTAGAGAGGTGACTGCCATTCCAAGCTTTGTTCAATGATGATCGTATAGTCGGTAGTAAAATTCGTAAAGAGGGAAGGTTAGGCATAGAGGCTAGTAAACCCACTCTGTAGGAAACAAACACCAGTGCTACTAAAACTTCAAAGCTCAAGGTTGAAGCCCACTTCTACTCGGAACCCAAAAGGAACAAAACTGTAAAACATCTTTTTTTAAAAACAATACCTTATAATGAATGAGATTTAAGAAATCTGCTTTTATGGCATGTTTTATAAATAAACAAATTTAGTATTAAACAAAGATAGACATAACATTCATGTATCCAAGGGAAATAAAAAATTATAATAGTTAAATAAAAACATGATGACCACTCATAAATCCAGTGCTTGTCTAGCATGATTTTTATTCTCCTACTTCCCATCTTCGTATTTCTCTGCCATTATGTTAATGTGTATGTGTTTAAAATTTTTACGTCTAGTGTTGTTGGGGGATTTGTCTGTTAGTTAGAAAACAGCGTACAAAAACATCCTTGTTAGCCTTGGTTAATGCCTGAAAATCTATTTCACTTGTGGAAAAATGTTCAGAATCTTTTTCTTTTACTCTTAGATTTCGGTTACCTGACAACACAGTTATTCACAAGTGTATTCTGCACTTAAGTCTTTCTTTATGTGAACGTTGGCTTTTCTTGTGTGTGTGTGTCTT
The DNA here is from genome assembly GCA_944472135.2 of Trichobilharzia regenti. Taxonomy (NCBI): domain Eukaryota; kingdom Metazoa; phylum Platyhelminthes; class Trematoda; order Strigeidida; family Schistosomatidae; genus Trichobilharzia; species Trichobilharzia regenti. The sequence goes on from OX235263.1 coordinate 47,545,617, forward strand.
TATGTTACTAATTACAGTAACACTAACCAACAGGCTTTACTTAAGCTTTGACATAGAACATTTGTTTCTTTCGGTACTAAAAATAATAAATTTTTAGTAGTTCTTATTGTTTTATAATTTTAAAAAAACTATTGTGTCAGAAAGTGACTCCTAATTTAATCTTTTAATTTGAGGTTTTAACCGATTGTGTAGGCGTATTACAATATCAAGATTACTTACGATCATAATTTAAGGAATACTGAGTTCATTATTCAAAGTAAACAGTCAGTGAGTTAACCATGCGAAGACGAATACCTCATATAGATCTGTAGAGCATAGCGCGGCACTACACTTTTCTTACTAACCTTTAGACAGTTAATTAGTATCATATAATCTCAGTTATAATTAGTCACTTCATTTATGCAAGTCAAGGTCCTCAATGTATACAATCCATCAAGTGAATTAGTACACTTAAATAAGATGTTCTACGTTGACCTATCTGTCTATAATAAGAAATGTCTTTTTATGCTTATGTGCTTTAAATATGGTTGAATAAACGACTTTTATTACTAAATTTTGTGGACGGAAATATTCCGGACATAAAAAGAGATGAAGAGTGCAACAAAGATTTTTTTAAACATTCTAAAAATGGATTTGTTAAGTATGATAAAAAAATTCGCCTGGTTTACTAGATTGCTTGCTTTTAAGCTGGCCTCAAACCCAGGAAAACATAGAGGATTGAGTGCGAGGCTAGTAACCCTACGCCGGAAAATCAGTCCAATCGTTATAGAAATTTCAATGCATAAGAAAAATATTGAAAATAAAAATAAAAAATAAACTAATTCTTCACCGGAATTCCAGAGACGAAATGAGGCGGGCTGGTGAAAGTCTTCGTTTGGTAAGCCAGTCAGCCGATGCGCCTTCTTCCGATGAAAGAAAAAATAAAGACTGGGAAGTGAAATGCACGTAAGATGTGAGAAGCTGCGAAGGCTGCCCAGGAAGTGGAATAACTAAAGAGGCACGTCTTGGAAGTGCTAAGAATCTGTGACAGCAGGTGGATGGACATATGCTATAAGGTTGTCAAATACAGAGCTAGTAAACTACTCCGGTCACCCAAACAACAACCACGTGCACACAAACGGAGTGGCCATCATGATATCACCAACAACCGTCGAAACCCTTACACAATGGTAGACAATCTCCTCCTCCAGGATTATGATAGCAAAATTCAACTCGAATGGAAGGCAGAAAGCTTACAACCATCCATTGATAAGGAAAATGTTATAAACAACTCCGAACTAGAGAAGAAGGAAGTTTTCCATGGACAAATACAAGCAGTAATGGACAACATCCCAAACAGTGACATCAAAATCCTCACCAGCGATATGAATGCCAGGCGAATTGGAAGCAGGCAACACAGTAAGAGAACTCATCACGGACCCAGAGGCTCTGCCTTGGAGAAATGAATGGAAACGGAGAAGTCTTTGAAGACTTCTGCGACTTCGATGATTTGGTTACCGGAGGCAGCGTGCATGAGAACAAGAATATACCCTAGGTAACATGGATTTCGACTGACGGACACACCAGGAACCAAATAGTCTCCATCCCAATAGTCCCCAAAGAAAGTGGAGACGCATCCTGCTGGATACAAAGTAGAGAAGAGTAACCTTCAACTCCAAGTCGAAATCCTTCACAACAACTGGAGACGGACCACATCTCAAGTTCAACACTCAGAAGCTGAAAGATGCCGCTACAACGGATACCTTCACGGCTGGCATCAGAGCAAAGTCAGAGAAACTAGGTGGCATCACTGAGGAAACCTGCGTAAAGAACACTGGAAGTAACTCTCTCAAGATGATGTTCAAGAAAACATGTACAACTGTTTTAGGAAGAAAGAAGATGTGAGACTCGGAATGGCTCTTAACGCACACCTATGTGGAAGCTGATAGAAGAGAGGAGGGTGATGTAAGAGAAGATGACTCAATGCAAAGATGGACAACGGAACGAGAAGCTGAGTTCAATGTACACTGCACTGAACCAAAAAAGGAGTGAAGAAGATTGCTACGAAGGTCAAAGACAACTCTACGACACACTGGTTGGCAACGGAAGCAGAACAGGCAGACCGCAGGTAAAATGGCCCTCAGGACGTTACAACAGATAAACAGGTATCTGTCGGGGACTAGGTCGATCCAGATGATAAAACCAATAAAGGGTGTTCAAGAGAACCCGATGACGAACGAGGAGAAACAAATAAAACAATGGATTGATCACTTTAAAGGACTCTTGAATCGGCTATCACCAGCAACTCGGCTAGAAATATCACCAACAGCACTCACAAAACTGCCAGTGGACACCAATCCTCCAACGAAAGCAGAAGCCTTGAATGCAATCAAGGTACTGAACGCCGACCGGAAAGACAGAAGGGTAAGACGGAATTACGTTCCCTGCCCCTCTGAAGCATTGAAAACGGACCCAGAGACTTCAGCGGATATACTCATGCCTTTAATGCAAAAGGTTTGGAAGGAAGGAAATGTAGCCTCTGATTGGAAGAAAGGCTGGCTATCTTGTCAAAATACCAAGAAAGGGTGACCTTCGCCTCTACAAGAACTGACTGGTGGGGAATCACGCTCTCGTCCGTGCCGAGGTGCACTGGAGACAGAACTCGGCCACCCACCGGAAAAAGCTGGATTCAGGAAAGGCAAATCATGCGCTGATCAAATTGCTACTCTACGCATCATCATCACAGAACAAAGCATAGAATGGCAGTCAAACGTCTACCTCATTAGCTTCATCGCCTTCGAAAAGGTCTTCGACAGACAGCATTGACCGAGAATAACTACTTCAACACTACGGCGTGCAGTGCCGAAGTCTTCATCAACCTCATTCAACAGCTGGCTATATGAAAGTGCCACGTGTCAGGTTGTCCACAATGGAGAACTCAGTGAGATGTTCGAAGTGCATACAGGAGTATGACAAAGCTGTCTATAATCGCTGATGATATTCCTAATTGTGGAGGACTGGATTATGCATCAGACTGTGGGGAGTGAGAAGTCAGGAATACGCTGGACCACCGATAAGAGGACTCTAGAGGATCAGGATTTCGTGGATTATTTATATTTAATGTCACACAAACTCGAATACTTACAGGCGAAAAGCAACAGACTGGCAGAAGAAGCAGCCAGAAAAGACGGGACTGAAGGTGGAAATAGAGAAGACGGAGGTGATGAAGATAACCAACCAACCAGCACCACTCACTATCAACGGGAGAGATTTAAAAGACGTCACCTCCTTCACTTATCTAAAAAGCATCGTTTCAACTACAGGCAGTCAGAACAGATGAAGATGTCAAAGCCAGCCAGGTAGAATTGGAAAGGAAATATTCGTCTTTTCCACTTTGAAATCAGTTTGGAAGCCTTCTGTACTAACTCAGTATTAAGAAGACTAGGATTTTCAACACCGGTGTCAAGTCAGTCAGTTATTCTATATGGGTTAGAAACTTGGAGCGTTACACACTTTTATCAGCAGCTACCTTCGCTGCATACTGAAGATCAAATAGCCAGAAAGTAACTCTAGCGACAAACAAACAAACAATCCCCTGTTCAACAAGGAAAATGGAGATAGACTGGATACACGCTGAGGAGATCGTCAAATAACATAATGCGCCAGGCTATAAGTCAAGTGGAACCCAAATGAGAAACACCGATATGGGAGTCTGGCGGTGACATAGAGATCAGAGACTACGGGCAATCATAGGGACTGAGAAAGAGGACTACAGATAATAGGACAAAGTGGATATACACTGTTGAGGCCCTACGTTCCACTAGAAACCCAAAGGAATGATAATAATATAATCAGTATAATAAAAGCGGACATAAAACTAATAAAACATATGATCGTAAATTAAGTTACTAATATTTATTATCTGACTGTAAGTTAATATATAACGTCAACATATTTTTAAGCTATTAAACCTAAAAAGATATGAATATGGATGTATACCAGTTTGCAGCTTTTTTTAAGCTGGTTTATAAAAGTACAAAACTCAAGATTGTCACCTTGAAAAGTAAAGATACCCAGAAGAACTTCGAAAACTCTTCTCTGGTTATTTAGCTATTTTCTAGCTTATTAATTTGAATGTCTTTTTATGAGGTGCTGCACTATGGCTCTGGTTAATTAACGTGACATTTATGTTATCAGTATTAACTACCAGTACTAATTAGTCATAGCTTACACAATTAATGGAATAAAATAATGAAGAATAAAAATGCAGCTTACTTAAAACGTGGATGTCCCTGGTTGATAGCAGCATCTGGATAGAATAAACTTCTTGAAACACCACTATCAGGAGTTGGACTTGCAGCTGGATAACAAAAATCATCACAACCCAATCTAAATTTCAAAGTATAATGAATATATACAGAATTTAATGTTTAAAGTAGAAAATGAAAAAAATCAAAACTAATACAAAAAACCAGTTAACACCAGCTACTATAATGCATAGTATAATACATGAATACATAACTAATCTATGTCGAATTGTTCTATTATATATGCCTCTCAGCAGTGTGAGTTTGAACTGATGCACTCTTATGCACAGTTTTTATTGTCAAGTTCTGCCCACAAATTGTACATGAGTACTTCGAGATGGATAGACCCTAATTTCTAGTGAAAAGTCGTACTGTCTATGGTCAGCTAAGTTGGTCACTGGGTCTTGAGTTTAGTAGCTTGTACATGATTTTGCTGCTGTAAAACCTAAAAGTCTTATTTTCACACTTGAAAGTACATTTATTAAACATACTGTCAAAATGATTTGAAAACACTAATGAACGTTTGCCAAACGGAAGGACATTTTAATCCAGAAGAAGTGTTATTATTATTGTTCCCTTGGGTTCCTAGTGGAACATAGGGCTTCAACTGCACGTCTCCACTTGCCACTTCTATCTTCTCCTGTACTTTTCACCTGCATCCATGTTAGTCCACACTGTTTCCACTCCTCTTCACATGATCTCCTCCATGTCACCCTTGCACTGACGTCCCACTCACCGCAATGGCTTGACGTGCGATGTCACCCAGCGGCTTCCTAAGCGAGTGTCCAATCCATCTCCACTTTCTCCTGCATATTTGTTGAGCATTTGGTTCTTGTTTCGTTTGTTCTCACAGTTTCTTGTTGGTGATTCTTTCCGATCCGGCCATCTGATCTTCAGTATAGAGCGAAGACAGTTGTTGGTTGATGAAGGTATGCAACAGGCTGTTGGAAATCTTCTTTGTGATCCACCTGTCAAGTTTCTGATCTGTATAGAAGAAATGACTTGACGTTTGTGTTGAAATATACTAACTTAAAATTAAGTTCACAACATAGATCCGTAACCATTTTTAGTTTCACTTTGAAACTAAGTAACTTTTTTGATAAACTTTTGTTGACACAAACAAATCTAGAGATGCTTGTAGAATGCTTGTGGCTTGGGACGTGGATGTTTAGCATAATATGAATAATGATATATTTAAGACCTTTTTGTTCATGAACACACAATTTTTTATCTGCTTTAAACAGAATGAAAATAAGTGCTGACATCGTTAAATACGCCAGATCTTCATCAAGAAAGTGGGTGTAACCATATAGTATGATGTTTATATGCGACAAGTAAATAAACGCAATAGGACTGCAAGATACCTGTAAACTCTACACATCTCACTCAGCGTCACCTTAAAAAAATCACGGAAAATGAAACGAAGATTTCCCAGAAGGATGAAACTTTAGTGATTCCTCAGAAGAAACACCTGGTACACCAGACAGAACACTCTCTCACACAGCTTAACTGACCTACAACTTCACTATATTAGCCACACATTAACAAGATGTGGGTGTCAGTTATTAGACCACTCTAGTGATACAAATCAGTGGCAGCAGACTATTTGCAACACCCTCCTTTTCTTCTAAAGATGCAGAAACTCAGTTACGCAGCGCAATATAAAATACCTTAGTGAAGTTAACGACGATAAAGATCTACCTGTATCTATATTCACACCTTTAAAAAGAGTCAACTTAACCGTCATGAGTGACAATGATATTAATATTAATAGCTGTCGTATTAGCCCCGGTGTAGTTAAAGTGACTAGGTTGCACATTCCCCATACAAATGTACATGACCCCATTTGTAAATGATTCACGATGGAATAGATGTTTCCGTTTATCTAAATATCTCATGTATTTACCATGTAGCGACTCAGGAGGAAACACCTATAAACACTTAGTCAAGAAGAAGACAAGACAAATAATGGCTCACTACGGACACCATGAGGTCGATAGTGGAGAGCAAGGGGATGAAACAAAAAAGGGACTCATGCAAAGATGACCAACAAAAGAAGAAAGAGAGTATAATCTGAAGCGCACTAAACGAAGGAATAAAGAACACCCACTAGGAAAGATAAACAACAGTCTTGCTACATCCAAGTGAAACAGACCAGACCGCAGGTAAAAGAGACCTCAAAACACTATATCAGATAAATACTCGCTACCCCGGAGGAGACCAGCACAGATGAGGCTGGTGAAGGGTAGTGAATGAAACCCAATTACCAGAGTTGGAAGAGAGGGTTCTCTGGATTAACGTCTTTAAAGGACCGTTAAATTGGCCACCAACTGCAATTCGTCCAGAGATACCGATAGCAGACACAGAACCGCTAGTGAACACCAAACCTCCGAGAAAAGCAAATTCTTGAAGGCCTTAGAGTTACGAAAAGCAGGAATAAATGATACCTCACAGAATCATTGTATATAGACCCAGAGCTATCATATGACATGCTCAAACCACTACTGTAAGTGTGGAAAGAAAACAATGCACCTGTAAACTGGAAGGAACAGTCAAAACAAGCTCCACCAATCAAGTCCTGGGGAGAACAGAAAATACATATCTATCAACTTCATTTTTTTATATTAAAATCATCAGTGCTACGTATCTTTTCAGAAAACAACTGATTATGCGATAAACTTAAAAATTTCCGAGCCTTTCTTTAATATACTTACGAAATCATTAGAAACTTTAATTAAGGGAAATCATATACGGCTCCTAACTCAGGTGGACACTGAACAGTCTAGACAATGTTCATTTCTATTAAAATGTCAGCGAAATCTTCTCTATATATGTCATAGCATGATAATAAAGAAATTCAGATTTTCTCCATGCAAACTTAGTGAATTATTTATCCATAAATATCCATGTACTGAGTATAATATTTGACAGATTTGTTTACCAGCATCCAGCATACCACAGTCTTGATGATATTAGATGGTTGAAGGCAATTGGCAGGAAGCCTTAGAACTAGGTTTCGTGTTAGTTGGCACTCGTTATCAAGGCGTATCTGCAAACTTGAAGGAACCATGTCCCTTTTCAGATTCGAACCCGCGTCACCCAGTGCTGCAGTCAGAGACGTTACCACTGAGCTGTTCGGGCTCGCGATTGGCCTCCTGTAGGACTTTATTGGATACTAGTGACTCATGTCCAATCAAAGTATCCAATAAAGTCCTATTACGAGAAGAAAACGATCAGTAGTCCCTTAATTTGAGAATCGTTTGGCAACGCACTGATGTGGTTCAGGATTAGCAGTCATTTACAATCGTCCCTACCTTATTGTTCAGGGCTTAACTACGACTCGGTTAATTTCAAAAAGCCTTATAATTAAATTCAACGCGCTATTTCAATGTACTGCAGTACGCTGTAACACGTGTATATATGGCTCAATTCACAGAATCGTGGGTAAATTTGTTTGTCCAGGACTGTATGCGGTGATTTAACTGAATAAAACGAAATAGACATACCTGGGGAAAGCACAGATTGTTAGTGGAACACAGCCCTTAGGAAGATGGGTCATCAGGTCTAGTCGTCGTTTCCGCATGTTGCTTTCAACAGTACTAAATGCATGTAGTAACCTCCCAAAAGGGATTCCAGGCACTCCTTCTATCATATACTCAGCATATTCGGGTTGCCAAGTGATTTCACCCCTGAAACAAAATCATTAAATATTTTCATTACAACAAAAATATACACAAAATGAAATCTAGCGAGTTTATGGACTATCGTGTTTAGTTGGCAGGCTAGCGACTATAAGTGGAGCTATTAAATAGTTGCAAAGAGTACAAACTAAAAATACATGTAAGGAATTTTTATTGATTCTAGTACGCAAATCTAGGTATTCTGCTGTGATCAATCTGTTTCGGAAGGCTTCACATTAAATTAAATATTCCCCTTCTACTAATGCTATTCTTTCGTTTTCATGCAGTTGGATAATGTGTGAACATTTACTGCTGTTTACGTCTCAGATTCAAAACATTTTCTACATGAAGATAGGGGTATAATCGCAGAAGTCAGTTTATTTAAAATCCGCATATTTCCTGGAAACTAGTGCCTCAATAGAGTATATAAGGATAATATCCACTTTTTAACAATACAGACATAAGAAATGAAATACAGATAAACCAAGAAAATAGCGAGCAGGACAATTAAATAAATTACTGCGGACATCTGTCAGACGATCCACAGAAGTATTTTTCTCGAAATAAGGTTGATCACTACATAAGAACCATCTAAATTTCCAGTGAATTAAGAGGAATGCTAATAACAGAAGATAAAGAAACGGAATAACAACGGTAAACACAAATTAGCAGCCAGAAAGGTGGGTGGTAGTTAAAAGTGAGAAAGATTCTATTAATAGACTGTGCTTAGCCATTTACACTATGGATTTCTCACCAGTAGCAAAAATAGTGCATTAGTAAGCTGTACTGCTGCTAATTATCTGAAAATTATAGTAGCATTATTCAGTATTTGATTCGGTAAAATGAGAACAGACGTAAGAGTGATTTGAACATACCCAGTATTATTTTCTTTCCCCATCACTTTTAACAATTCGGTAGCGCCAAGATAGAGTTGTGCTTTACATTTGAGGGGATCAAAGCGAACCAGTGTATACTCAATTTCGTCACCCCATTTCAAAGTATGTTTTGTTCGTGAGTTGAGCTTGTGGTACAATAGTATAAACTGTTTGATGCCCTGTTTTTGTACGAAGACTGCATTTTTCTTGGTTTCAGGCCAATCTAGCGGTGATCCGACTGTTAATAAGCCCATGTTGTGTGTAGTTTGATAATAGTGTGCAGGTTTTACTAAATGTGTGATACCTGGCTTTACCTATTTGAAGCTATAACAACCGAAACAAGGAAAGGCATCAACTCTTGGATGTTCTATAAGCGTGTATTTTTTGACAGAAACAAAAGTCATAACAAAAATTTATTGAAATATGTACGTTCACTAGTACCCAAACATTTATATACCTAACCAAGCAAAGTTCTACATCACAGTTTGGAGGGAAGTTGGTTCGAACCTGAAGAAGGAAGTAATTAGAGCTACCAACATGAATATTGTTCATTTGAATCCATCTGCACTTTCGGAGAGGATAACCATAAACCTCCTTAAACCTAAGCCCACATTTCTAAATTGCAACTTCATGATGAAAGGAGAAGTGAAGTCTCACCAGTATTACTACTTATAGCAGAGAAACCGACTAAGTGCACGCTTTCCTTGGAAAGCGTTGCCACTGTGGAAATATACAAACTTGTAGGCTAAACGTACAAGGAAGTTACTCATTACAAATACCATAACTATATATACCAACTAAAACATTCAGTCATGTAGGAGACATATGGAGGGGGAACTCTCAGGCAGCATGACAAAAGCACTTCAGCATGCAACAGAAGAGATATTTTCTAACCTGTATTTAGAAGCATTAATCAAGTGATTGTAGGGAGATTACTCAGCGATCAGGAGTCCGAATTATAAACATAATATTAAATTAAAATTTATAATAGTCCACATATCCACGAAATCACCAGCCAAAAACGCTTCTAGTTTCGTAACACTTTCCTCTTTACCAGCATTATTTCTGGCTTAGCGAAGTAAAGAGGTGTGTCCGCCGGGGATCGAACCCCGGACCATGTTCATGGTCGGCGAGCGCTCTAACCGCTATACCACCGACGCATTTCGTAACACTATAGAGGCGTTAATGAAAAACAAACAATTTTTCCTATAGTTTATACTCAACAGACACTGTTGTGATATCGTAGGTATTTTTACCACAAATAGAGCCCAAAAACACTGGTAATTGTCTGTATGGATGCACCAGATACGTATTGCAATTCTGTGACAATTTATTATAACTCTGAATGACTGTCTCCGCATGAAATGTATGTGTGCTAGTACGGCTTTGAAGTGAGATATCAAGCATATTCGTTCAGCCAAACACAAATTAGTATAGTTCGCAGTATATCTCAGATATATCTCATAAGTTATTTGTAGTGAGGGTTGTATACGAATTGTGTACTTAACTACGTAGATATAGCAGCTGCTGATGACGATAAGCATATGAAACATTCGAAATAAAAGTCTCTGCACTTCCGCAAAGTCAGGAAAAATTACAGCCAGTAGATCAATGGAATCACGGTTCAAAATTAAGAAACTATTGCACCCGAAATGTTTTATTGAACGACCAACCACGAGATCAGACAACTATTACTAGAGATAACGAAAGCAGTTAGATATCATCTTTAAAACCGAAATATCTAACTTTTATACTCTGATTATGAAATATTTTCCTCCTCATAACCAAATGACATATAAATAGCGAAACAAATATTACCGACAATCCCGCTTACCTCTCGAAGCAGTTACTGCGAGCCAAGTCAATCTGCGCGCCAAAACGCTTCAACACAAGCGTGCTACACATCTTAATCAAATATCAATGTCTATTAAATCAATAATTTATATGCCATATCCCACTTACTGTCGCATATTTTTACGTCATGATTATACCGAAAAAGTGAAACAAGCCGATCATGAACTAATTAAAATGAGCTGGATAAATCATACTGCCGAAACTATTCAGCTAGTGCCATTTTGGCCAGATAATATAGAATCATAGTTTCAGATAGCCGAGTCTGATTTCAGTGAACATGGATTATCTGACGTTCACAGTTTTTCGCAGTTGTCCACGACCAACCTCTGGAATTAAGCAAATGCGTAACTGCGCATATGTCGAGCTCAGAGGTTAGTAACCCGTTTGAGTTGCTTATATCATGCCCCCTAAAGAGAAACGACCCCGGGGATTGACAGTACTTTAAAGAACGTGTAGTTAGGCAGTCAATTGTCCTTGAACGTGCTAACGATAATGCGTGAAGTTATCGGCTAATATCAGTTAGACGAGGGACTTTTCAGAGAACTGTTCTTATCCAAACTGCCACGATCAGTACAGGCTATGCTGGTGGCAATTCAAGTTGTTATTATAAACGAATTAGTTGATTCTGCCGAATAAATTCTAGAAATAACAGAACGGCCAGTCACCGAAACATGCTCAGTTCCCAACGTGACTTCGGGTAGTGGCACTGCAGTGGTAGAGTCGTGCAACTCCGCCCAACAACTACTTAGGTAAAATAATCCCCGTAATTCCTCATTTCGTCATCCGGACTCCCCCCAACAGCAAAACTCACATGGTCGGTCTAAATCCAAGCCACGTTCGCTGAAAAACCTTGACTGGTGTTGGTATCCCAATATCTATGGCCAGGAAGCGAACTGTTGCCGAAAACCTTGTAATTTCGTCAATTTCTCAAAGACTGTGGGAAACTATCTCACCAGCACGTGTTAGCGGAAACCGTTGCCAGTGGCACTAGCCGCCTACTTTACATTCGTGATGTGGTCAGCCAGACCCGCTACTAAGTTGACACAGGTGTCGAAGTCAGCGTCCTTCCTGCTACAAAGACAGATCGACAAAAGGAACCTAGCTTCAAATTACAGCCTGCAGATAGAAAACCAATCGCAACCTTTGGTGGGAAATACGCTTATCGAAACGTAGGTTTACGCAAACCTACTCAGTGGACTTTCCTTATCTCTGACGTCACATTGCCCACCATTGGCACAGATCTGCTTAATCAATATGATTTACTCGTAGACGGTCGCCGGAAACGACTGATGGACGGCACTACCAGACTGTCTATCAAAGGTATCACCCATATAGGCCCCAGTCTGTCACTCGTTAAGATGAAGGCAATCCTTGATCCGACTTTCCAACAGATTGTTGATAAATACTCGGAACTAAACTGCCCGTCTGACGATCTGCCATGCATAGCCAGCAATTTTATGCATTACACCATAACCCCAGGTAACCTGTGACATCGGAATCACGACGACTTGCTCCGGACAAACAACGGCTCACTAAAAATGAATTCCACCATATGCTCAACTTTGGCATCATTCGGCCATCGAATAGCCAATAGGCATTCCCATTCCATATGGTACCGAAGAAAGATAGCAGTGGTTGGCGACCCACTGGTGATTACCCGCGAGTCAATGCGAAAACAGCCCCTGAGTGCTATACATCGCCTTACAAACACGACCTGACAGAAACCTTATCATATAAAACTATATTCTCGAAAATAGACTTGATTAAAGAGCATAACCGAATCCCAGTGACACAAGAGGATATTCCAAAAGCGACTATCATAACGGCTTTCAGACATGCTGAAATTCTACGCATGACATTCGTCCGCCCAGATACAGCACAGTTATTCCAACGCCTATGGCAATGTCCATGTCTTACTAAGCTGGAACACACGCTTCCCCTGGCAGACTTTCACAAATAATTTGTATTAACCAACGCGAAAAACCAGAAACCAGTTTGGCGACTCGAGAATTATTTATTCTAACACCAACATATGGCCAATATACAACTAGGCTTTACAACTAAGGTCTATGAACAAATATTACAATAATAAATCACAATATTACTTCTGACGGTTTACTGCTGACTTCTTTCTAAACAACGACCGATGAGACGATGACTGCCATATTGACGACTTCCGCGAAAAATATGGAGGAGTTGGGTTTGAGGAAACAACCGTGAATTGATCGTTCAATCTTCAACTGCATTGACACTCCCCGGCAAAAAAGGGATCCATCCCTTTTTCCCATCACGACCAATACACGTTGACGTGGATGCCATTGCGAGAACCTGGGTCACACGGACAGAGCTGAAATGGAAAACAAACAGAAAGGCCAACACACCACAAGCATACTCACAGCACAATCTCACACATCAATGATAACCTGCGCCTTCCAGTTAAAGGCATCCTATTGCAACACAATCGCCACTTGCTAGAATGACTCTTGCAGAATGCAACGTGACCATAGCACCACCTCATGATACTCCACGCACGTCCTCTGATCTATTCACTACCAAATACCACTGCAATCGCTTGCCACTCATTCTGCCTCAGTTCTAGTAACGGTGACGTATGCGAGCCTCAGTCGCCTACAGTCTCGCTCCCAGGCATGTGGGACCACATTCATTCTCAATCATTGATACTACAGTTAATCCTTGTCTACGTGTGCATGTGATTCTCAGCAATAGCTTCGCCGGCGTATACGGCCATCTGCTGTCTCTAACATCCATCAGTTCATTCAAGGATTCAGATGTAAGCACAACGAAAATCGGATCACTGTGGGTGCGTACTGCTGAAGAGACCCAAACGATGAAACAGCTGTCCAGTACTCCTAGGTTTTCCAATGGTTCTCTAACTAATGTTAGCTCATAATGAAATCTTGCAACCGATCAAATCCCTACAAACCAACTCTTGAACACGAAGAAAATTTTAAAAAAGTTATGCAGTACAACGAAGTACGAAAACAACAAGCAAACACAGTGCATCCAAAAACATCTATCGACATGACACACCACGCGTATATACAAACAGTACACACAAACTCGCACATCAGGTCTTGATGGCATTCCTATGAAGAATTGCAGGACTGACACCAGTACACTTTCAAACCTTCTCAGGCTGACGATTGTAAGTTGAAGAATGTCCGGACACAAACAAGATTAAGCAACAATTACATTAATGGGAACCCACTAATTTACTTAACACAAACATATGTACAATCAACACATCAAATGTTGTGGACTCTGCCTTGACGAACTACTCTTGAGGGACTGAAGGACTTACGAAAATAGATATAGGCAGTTTTTTATTGGCCGTTGGCTAGCTGGCTTTTTATTGGTCTAAAGTATAAATTAAAGCGCCAATCTCTTTATTTTTACACGGAAATTTACAGTCAGTAAAATTTCGGGCTTACCTTACCATAATATAATGGCGTGTTAATTTTTTTGGTGTGAGTGTAGTGTGACAGTCACACGCTATTTGGATGCATTGTTGATGTTTAAAGTATATTGAGATGTATGAGAATGTCCAGAAAGTGAATATAAATCAACAATAATTTTGATGCATTTATTTTAAGTCCAAAATAGGATGTATGCATTTTTTATTACTGGGCGAATATAATTTAACTACAATTTCTAAAAATTTAATGTGTCCTTAATTAGTACATATAGATAAATGTATGTATTAACTAATCTACTTTTTTAAGTCGTCAATTCAATGACCTTTGGGATTTGTGCATACTAGGTCAGCATAAATCAAGTAAATTTCCTTTCAAACGGCTGAGAGCGACAGTTTAAAGCATACCTTGGTTGATTATTTCGTGATGAAAGCAATTTGGAGTCAGTTATAAATTACACCGATCTGTGTCTTATTCATACGTTTTTCAGCTGAGGATTTCCGGTTCATAGCATATCCTGAATAACGGTGATTAATACGATTTATCACTTAGACCGCAGCACCACCAAGCTTAAAACAATTCTAAATTTATTCTAACTTATTCCTCGATAATGCCTTTTTATGGTAACTGAAGAACATATTTACTCACTATGTTCTGAAATGACATAGGTCGTGCTTAAAAAGACAGCTGCGTGCTGAATCAAAACTTTCCGCTATGGAGTAACGCTAGTCCATGCTCAATATGTCCTGTGAGGGCTGGAACAAAGTTGATAAGCAGACCCAGTAGGTTCGATTTAGTGCCACACATGCTGAAATATCAGCGCACAGTTTCACTGTCAAACAATGGCAAAACAGTAAGGGAGTTTAATGTTACTATTACTAGCATAGTCTATGTTACTATGTTAGCATAGTATACGTTAATTAGCTCAATGATTGCAGGTTTACAATAATCTTTGACTACCAACATAATAACTGTGAACTTCAGGCTGAAAATATGCTAAATAGTAGCACCCAGTGACAAAAACTGAACTACACACTGCAAAATGAGCAAAACATCCAGAAAAACCTTTAAAATTCAATGGAAAACGAATTCACGAAAACATATAACTAGCCGGCGCAGGAACTCATCATGACCTAGAAACTGACTGTAGCCTCTTTCAGGACTTACATTCCTTCTCAGGTTGGTTGATTCCTTGGCGGCCTGTTTGACATCTGGGCTACCTTTTCCTGCATCTACATATTGCATCTAATAAGTCATGTTTTCATTCCTAATTTTAATAAAATATGATCACAAATCGCATAAAATACAGTAATTCATTCATTAAACGTTTTAAACCATATTACCTTCATGCATCTAATAAATCTAAGAGAAAACATCACGCTGGCTGGCAGCGTGCACTTAAACAGACACCTTTATATCGTACAACCATTCCTGTTATTGTCACTTCAAACTGCCGTTCACTTCCCAACAAAATTATGCATCTCCAGTCTCTCTTATCATCTGATACTTATCACAATACGGCGATTGTTGCATTACAAGAAACATGGCTCCATGAACTCTATGATGACAATCTGGTTTCCCTAAATGGTTTTACATTGTTTAGACAAGATCGACTATGCTCCAGAAAGAAAAGAGGTGGAGGTGTTGCAACTTTCATTCATTCTCAATGGTCAACTTCAAATAATGTATGTTTTTCTTACTCTAATGACTTTATTGATTGTATAACGGTCAAATGCCGCCCGAAACACTTATCCAAGTTTAAATACGTCTTCATCTCTAACATTTATGTTACTCCTGGCTGTTCTGCATCTGATCTATCTGATTTTGCTGATGAATTCACTGAATTCGCCGTTACACATCTTGAAAACTCTTTATCAGTTGTCACAGGAGATTTTAACTGCTGTGATTGTTCTTTCCTCGTATCATTAGGTCATGCCAATATTGTTAAATTCCCTACTCGACTTGATAAAACTCTTGACCTAGTGTTCATTAATGATGAGGAAATATATGAAGTACGCCGACGTGCTCCTATCATGAACTCAGATCATTGTATTATTCGGATATTACCTAAGATATACAGCAGATCTCACTTTAATATCTTCTCAAATCTGTCCAAGAAAACACAGCAAAGGTGTTACTCACAAGAAAATATGCTCAAACTAAGATGTATGCTAAATGACACTAACTGGGAACTTTTCAACGAACACAAACTGGATGATACTATTTCCAATTTGACTATCTTAAATTCTGTCTTGATATATGCTGTCCAAAACAGATAATTTTCAAAAGAATGGATCGTTTTTCTTCCCCTCATCTCAAAAAACTTCGTAGAGAAAAAGAGAAGCTGTACAAGACAAAGAATAAATCTGGTCTTAAGAAGATAAACACCCAAATTAAATCTGAAATCAAGAGACTAAACAACATTTATAATCAAACAATACTATCTTGTAAAACCTCAGAAAACATATGGAAGCTTTTTAGAGAAATTACTGGTTGTGGTAAGCATAATAATTTTGCCTCTTCTATTGATGTAAATACTCTCAATAGATCTTTCATCCGCCCTCCAAATGTCCTTTCTGCCTTCAATTTAACTAATAACACGACCAGTGACTTTCATCGTTTCAATACTTCTGATGTTCTTAAATGTTTGAAATCTCTTAAACCTTCCCAGAGTCTAGGCCCTGATGGTATACCTGCCATTGTTTTAAAGAAATGTGCTGATATTTTAAGTAACCCACTTACAAGCATTTTCAATACTTCTTTTTCTAATAATGTTGTACCTTCTCTGTGGAAAGATATTAAAATCATCCCTGTACCCAAGTCTGGTTCTGGAGATAGTGTTAAGTTTAGACCAATTGCCATTACCTCTCCTTTTTTGAAACTGATGGAGAAATTACTGTTACAAAAACTCATTCCCTCCCTAAGCTTCTCAAACGATCCAAAGCAGTTTGCTTACAAACAGGGTAGAAGTACTTTGG
Organism: Trichobilharzia regenti; assembly: GCA_944472135.2. Classification (NCBI taxonomy): domain Eukaryota; kingdom Metazoa; phylum Platyhelminthes; class Trematoda; order Strigeidida; family Schistosomatidae; genus Trichobilharzia; species Trichobilharzia regenti. The sequence continues at coordinate 47,562,724 of OX235263.1, forward strand.
ATGCTGCTGCTGTGTTTCATCACAACATTGTATCCTCCTTAGACAAAGGGGCCAAGTATGTCCGTTGTACTTTCCTTGATTACACATCTGCTTTTGACTCTGTACCTAGAGGCCTTTTGTTAAACAAGCTTAGCCTTACACAAACTGAGTCCTGGGCTATCAACTGGCTGCACTCTTACTTCTCCAATAGGATGCAGTACACGGTATATAATGGTGTAGCTTCCTCTCCTTTGCTTACTGAAGCTGGTGTTCCTCAGGGTGCTGTTCTCTCGCCGTTTCTCTTTTCCTTCTTCTTACATGACTTACCTCTCTCAGACGAAATCAACTTCGTCAAATATGCAGATGACCTGACTGTTTCGCTTCCCGTTAAGTCTCAGTCAGACTGCTTCAAATTAAATAGCTTCCTGTCGGACATCAGTCAGTGGTCTAAACTAAATGGCCTAACGCTGAATCCCTCAAAATGCCAGACTGTCGACTTCTCCTTTAGGCATAAACGAGATCTACAAACACTAGTAAGCACTCATGATGTCTGTAGAATTGAGGGGACTATAATTGAAACAAAGTCTAATGCAAAATACCTCGGATTAGTTATATCTTCCGACCTTACTTGGTCATCTCATATCCAAATGATTTCCAAGAAAGTGTTTCGTCTAACCTACTACATTAAGAAACTCAGACTAACTGGAGTCCCTCAACCTCTGCTTTCACAATTTGTCAACTCTCGTATCCTACCTATTCTACTTTAGTCTTTCCTGGGTTACTGAAAAAGGATTATACCATCCTGAGAAGGATGTTGAAGGTAGTTAGTAGGACTAGCGGTGTAAAACTCAGTCAGCTCGTCACAACATTAGTGGATAAGCATCTGAATACATGTGAGAAATGGTCTAAAACCATACTCTCTGACCCCCAACACCCCCTCTATTCCCAACTCTCTCCTTGCATCTCATCAGGTAGAACCAGAAATCAGTACAAAATAATATATGCTCGTACAACCAAGTATAGGAACTCAACGATACCATATTTGGCCCGTGTTCTAAGTGACAGAGACAATGTTAAGCGTGAAACCTATGACTTGCTTTGTTGTTAATAACATAATTTTGGCCCTTGTTATTTCCCCCTTATACTCTCTTATTTGTACTCTATAGTGAACAACCTTCTTAAACATACTTAGCTGCTTTAAATTATTATCATTGGCTTACTTTTTTTTACTTTATTCTATTCCTTCTTTTGTATATCTACTGGGTCCGACTATATTATCACTATGATTATTAAAAATTGTCCCGTCATTAACCATCATGTAACATTAGTTTTGTGGTTGTTCTTTGTTCGGCACTATTTAACTGACAATCTTGTTTGTTATTGCCACTATCACCATCTTAAAAATTTTGTATTATGCATGATTCCTCACACTACCACTACAAACACTGCATTAGTACTGACAATAAAAAAACACAACCTGAAATGTTTATTTATGATTGTTTAGTGTTGTTCAATCAAATTAACTGATCATCTTGGCTATAAACATTTTAAGAACATCTCATAATTTCTTGTATGATTATAGCTGTTACTGTTCACCACGCATACACATATCATAGCTTCCACTAACCAATACTGAAATATTTTTTTCATTATTGTGTTTATCTTCCTTTCTACTTGGTATTTTTATTTGCATTTTTTTTTTTGTTTTTTTGTTATTTCTGTGTTCTTTTTTGGTTTTTTGTTGTAATTTTTATATTTTTTTGTAATACTCCTTTTAAATGTACGATGAAATTAGATGCAATATTGTAGATATGTGCTGAAAATTCCACACTGTACCACAAGTACTGTTTCTAGAATAAAGCGAAATTTTTATGTTATGTTAGGTTGATGATACAAGTGGAAGACGTCCGGCACAAACAAAATTAACCAACAGATAGGTGAGAGATGATCCCAAATCGATATATACAACAAGAACACATGTACAAAAACAACACACTAAGTACGATGGACTGTGCACCAACGTACTACTCTTTGAAGAATTGTAGGACTTACAGCAGTACGCCTACAACCCTTCTCAGGTTGACGCCCTAGGTTGGAAAATCGTCGCAGAGTTCATTTGCCGACTTCTTTCTATCATCTATATACTCAGCCCTGAACGGTGACACTTTCAAGTCATTGTGTCGTGGAATGTAGATGACTAACATGCATACGACGTATCTGACCAACCAAGCGCATAGTAACTTACACCAGCGATAATAACATTCAAATAGTAACTTGAAACTTGAAAGGCTTTCATTCGTGCAAGTCAGTTTAACCATCACACTCTCATACACAGTTGACTTATCCTCACTAAGCTGACCACTGACATTCGTACTTTCAAACGAATCAATACTAGCAGAGTCACAGCACAAGACACATGAGTTCATGGACGTCACCTCCAATGTGGACGAAAACACCAACGACGACCGAGCGACACAAGCTAATGAACTTAGCGGCGCATCACAAGCTATTGCTGTTCGACTTTTAGAAGATTGTTTAACCGCAAGGTTACCACCACTGCTATCTTTTATTATTAGCTCAGGTTCTGCTCCAACATCTGTCGATAGATGGACTAGACGCTGATCATTTACACTGAGTGTCTCACGAGTATCCATACCTTCTGCAAACTCATGTGCCTTTAATTCTACTTCACGTTCAAGTAGTACAGGACCTTTTTACAACTCAATCATAGCAGGCATTCCGTTTATCTCGTCATGAACAGTCAAAGACAAAAGTGCACTATCATGATCATTATCAGAAATATCAACTTTACCGCCGTTTCTATAATCGACTTCATCATTTTCAAGCTCCTGAATACCAACAGTAGATGATTTGGATAATTCCTCATAAACCCTTACGGGTTTTTTACATTTACTCTCACAATTAATATCTTGAAACATTTGTGGAGTCAGAACTGGACTCCGAAACAGTAACTCTATTCTTCTCCACAAACTGAGGCGTCGTTAGTAACACTCTATCTAGCAATGGTGTCACCCACGCCTCGTAAACCGTTAATGCCCAGCTCTCGCTACGTTAGGACTCACGCTGTGCCTCGAAGCTTCTCAGAAAAGTTTAGGGCCAGCAGACGCGAAAAACCAGAAACCAGTTTGGCGACTCGAGAATTATTTATTCTAACACCAACATATGGCCAATATACAACTAGGCTTTACAACTAAGGTCTATGAACAAATATTACAATAATAAATCACAATATTACTTCTGACGGTTTACTGCTGACTTCTTTCTGAACAACGACCGATGAGACGATGACTGTCGTATTGATGCCTCCACGAAAATTGGGGAAGTTGGTTTTGAGCAAACAACCGTGAATTGATCGTTCAATCTTCAACTGCATTGACACTCCCCGGCAAAAAAGGGATCCATCCCTTTTTCCCATCACGACCAATACACGTTGACTTGGATGCCATTGCGAGAACCTGGGTCACACGGACAGAGCTGAAATGGAAAACAAACAGAAAGGCCAACACACCACAAGCATACTCACAGCACAATCTCACACATCAATGATAACCTGCGCCTTCCAGTTAAAGGCATCCTATTGCAACACAATCGCCACTTGCTAGAATGACTCTTGCAGAATGCAACGTGACCATAGCACCACCTCATGATACTCCACGCACGTCATCTGATCTATTCACTACCAAATACCACTGCAATCGCTTGCCACTCATTCTGCCTCAGTTCTAGTAACGGTGACGTATGCGAGCCTCAGTCGTTTACACTCTTTCTCCCTGGCGTGTGGGACCGCAGCTAACAATTATCTCCGTGTGCATTTCATTCTCAGAACTAGCCTCTCCGGCGTATACGACCCATCTGCTGTCTCTAACATCAATCAATTCATTCACGGATGTAGAAGACAAGAAACAACTTCAGAAGTAATCACGATGAAAATTTTAACAAAATTACTCAACAACAACAAGGTACGAAAACAACGAGTAAACACAATTAATCCAAAATCACAAATTGATATGACACACCACACATATATACAAACAGTACGCACAAACCCGCAGATCGTATCTCGATGGACTTCCTTTGAAGAATCGCAGGACTTACAGCAGTACGCCTACAACCCTTCTCATGTCGACGATTGTAAGTTGTGGAATGTCCGGAGAAAAGCGAGATGAACCAACACTTACACTAATTTCGACACGATTAATTACTCAACACAAACATATGTACAATCAACACATCAAATGTTGGTGGATTCTGCCCTGACGAACTACCCTTGAAGAACTGTAGGACTTACATCAGTACGCCTACATTCCTTCTCAGGTTGATGATCCAAGTGGAAGTCGTCCGGACACAAACAGAATTGCCAACAGCTAGATGACAGATGATATCAATTCAGTATATAGAGTGTGAACTTATGTACAAAATCACACACCCAGCACATTGGACTGCTCATTGATGTGCTACCCTTTGAAGAATTGTAGGACTTACAGCAGTACGCCTACAACCCTTCTCAGGTTGACGCCCTAATTTGGAATATCGTCTACTGTTTCATCCTCCGACTCTCTACTCTCAGCACCTTCCAGTAGACACAGTGTTCTAGTATCTTGCACCAACATGCCACAACTTGTTCTCACCTCAACCGTCCTCACCAATCCATCATCACTACAGAGTAGCCTTACTACCACTCCTAAAGGCCATCTACCTGTGGCACATTTATCTGCTACTAATACTATGTCACCAACCTTTAAGTTTCGGCACAACTTTTTCCACTTGTTCTTGGTTTGCAGTGTTAGAACATACTCCTTTAACCATCTTTTCCAAAATATATCTTTCATGTGCCTGGCTTGTTTCCATCTTTTAATCGTAGTTATTCCTTCCCCGCTTGAGTCCTCTATGCCAGGGTTGCCTCTCAATAACAATAATTTATTTGGGGTTAACACATCAAAATCCTTGACGTCGTCCCTCACAGGTGATAACGGCCGGTCATTTAATATTCGTTCAGCTTCACAAAAAATGTCTCCAGCGTTTCGTCATTCAAACTCTGGTTTTTAATTATGGAGCTTAAAATACGCTTGATAATTCCTATAAGTCTTTCCCATAGCCCACCTCTATGGCTGGCATGTGGTGGGTTGAAGTGCCACTCGATGTTCCTTTTCAGTAACTCTTCATGAACTCTCGTTTGGGACCTTCGAAGTACTCTTTAAGCTCGGCGTGACAGCCAACAAAATTAGTCCCTCTGTCGCTGAACATCATCTTCGGTACACCCCGGCGATTTATAAATCTATGTAATGCTAGCACGAATGAATCAGTAGTTAACGTATGAACCATCTCAATATGCACAGCTCTCATTTTCAAACAGGTGAATAAACAGCCATATCTTTTACATAGGGTTCTGCCTCTCTTCACCACAAAAGGTCCGAACAAATCCACTCCAACGTACTCGAATGGATAATTCCCTTCAGAAGCTTGCCACGCTGGGAGTGGTGCCATCATCTGCTGTGCCGGACGAGCATTTCGGAGTTTACATTCCATGCACTTATCAATTATTTTACGGACAGCGGTACCTCCCTTCACTATCCAGAACTTACATCGAATACTTGATAGTACTTGCGAAGTACCCAAATGACCTTCAAGAACATGGTAGTGTCTTATAATGAGATCAGTGACTGGATGGTAGCAAGGTAATAAAGCCGGATGACGGGTCTCATATGACGATTCTAACATTTGTAGACGTCCACCAACTCTAGCGATCCCTTCGGAAACTATCGGAGATAATCTATCTAACCGCACCTTGAAATCTGCGAAATCAGGACTATCCTCCTTGGCAATCTCACCCCACGCTTCCCACTGAGCAGCCCTCAAAATCGCTAACTCTGCATTTCTAATATCTTCGACTCTCAAAGGCCCCACATTCATATTTTCGTATCCCGCAAGATGCATGACCTTTAAATACGTAACATATCGTGTCAACCACGCAACAGCTTTCAGTAGTTTGTACCAAGAAGAATAATATTTAAAAAGTGGATGTAAACCTGAATGTCTTTCTTGAGTAGATGTTAAACTGACACTTGTCTTCAACTCCAAGGCACACTCGTTTATCGGTGGTTCATCTTCTCTACGAGGCCACATACTATCAGCCCTTAGCAAGAACTCTGGACCTTTCCACCACTTATTTTTAACCACATTCATATCAATAACTCCTCGCGAGGATAGATCAGCTGGATTTTTTCCAGACGGTACGTACCTCCACTGCTCAACAGTTGTTAGTTCACGAATTTGAGATACTCTGTTAGCTACAAAACATGCATATCTTGCTGACTCGTTGCGTATATAATATATCACAGACATCGAATCAGTCCAAAACGTTACGGGATACTTGGGGTAATCCAACTCTTTACACACCGTTGTGAATAACTGCGCAGCTAGTAAGGCTGCGGTAAGTTCTAATCTCGGAATCGAAACCGTCTTTAGAGGTGCAACTCTAGATTTACCCATCACCAGGCTAACATCTATATCATTCCTTAAGGTGGTTCTGATGTATACGGCTGCACCAAATCCAACCTCAGAGGCATCAGAAAAAACATGGAAGTCAATTATATCATGATTTCTCGACGGCTTAAGTGGACGTGAGACGGAATGTAGATTCAGCATTCTTAAACTGTTAACCCACCCCTTCCACTCTTCTCTCTGCCTCTCACTTAATGGTTCATCCCACTGTAACCCTTTTCTGCATGTCTCTTGAAATAACCTCCTAGCCGGAAGTAGATAAGGTGCTACTAATCCAAGTGGGTCAAACACGGACGACAACACAGAGAGCACACCTCTCCGAGTAACTGGCTTATCAATATCACCAACACTAAATCCAAAGGTATCAGATTTCACATCCCATCGCATACCTAATGTGCGTCCAACTGGCAGAGTATCAACAGGTAAATCTCGTACAGTAGGTGCTCTACCTTCTGGAACTATATGCTTCAAAACGTCTAGGCTGTTCGAGACCCACTTAGTTAGACGAAAGCCGGCCTTAGCTAACACTTCAGTGATGCCTGTTGCAAATCTAACTGCGGACTTATCATCATCGAAGGAGGCGAAAAAATCATCCACGTAGAAGCAACAATCGATGACATCCAACCGATCATTAGAACCGAATGTAGACACTGCATTTCGTAAAGCAAAATTAGCACAAAACAAGCAGAACGTGTCGCCAAATGGATGGAATGTAATCCTATATACTGAAACTGTCAGTGCAGTTGAAGATTGAACGATCAATTCACGGTTGTTTGCTCAAAACCAACTTCCCCAATTTTCGCGAAGACACCGATACACCAGTCATCGTCTCACAGGTCGCTGTTCAGAAAGAAGTCAGCAGTAAACCGTCAGAAGTAATATTGTGATTTATTATTGTAATATTTGTTCACAGACCTTAGTGGAACATTTTTTATATGTTGGTGTTACAATAAAGTGTTCTCGAGTCGCCAATCGGTGTTTTGGTTTTGCGTCCGTTATTACTAAGCGTTTCTGAGAAACTTCAAGGAACAGCGTGAGCCCGAGCGTAGCAAGAGCTGGACATTGACGGTTTACGAGACGTGGCTGACAGTTTCTGACAGTACAAAGTCAGTTTTTAAACGGTTTTGGACCGCTGGTGACAGTTTGGATGGTCGCCGTTCATCTTTCCTTGTGCCGGTCAAGTCCTCTTACAACAGGCAATATCTGGAACGTTTTTGGAATTGGGTCAAGTTCAGCAATGCCTGGGTCAAAGAAGGGATAGAGTGTCTTGGATGCAAACAGGAAAGTAAGTCATGGTGACTTGTCTGTTACTTGTAACGATGTGTCTGATGTTAAGCATGACATGGTTGATGCTACTGTTTCGCCGTTCAGGGATAACAGGAACATCAAACTCCCTAAATTTGAACCACGGTGTTTCGATGGAAACCCGGCTGATTATATACGATTTGTAAAGGAGTTTGAGATCATGCTGAGTAATTTTTTATTAATTGATGAATTGAAATTGATGTATTTGATGAGGTATTGCACTGGAGTTGCTTCAAGATCTATACAGTGCTGTGAGTTTATGTCCCCTGAAGAAGGATATTCTGAGGCTATGAGCGTACTACGTCAAAAGTTTGGAAGACCTTCGATGATTGCAGGGAAATTATTCTAGGCTGTTAAGCGTAATGGTGGTCAATTAGAAGATGACTCCAGGGCACTTACTGAGTTTTTGGATAATCTGATGACTTATAAGAATACCTTGATTTCGATGAATTGCATGAGTGACCTCAACTCGAGCTCAGTCCTAGAGGTAATAGCGAGATGCCTACCTACTCGACTGCAAAGAAGTGGGTGAAGATAAGCTCTCGTGTAGAGGATGAGGGTATCGAGCCAAGTTTGATGATATCCTGAAACTAGGTAAAGATAGTGTCAATCAATCTATGAGCTAGTTTGCCAGTATATTGAATCTCACCCCTAGAATAGAGCAGTCTGAGGGTAAAACTCAATCATTGATGACGAATAGGCCTCAGATAGGTGGATATGGAGAAGGCTCCATGATGTCTGGTAATGCATATAAACCTAGTGAGTGTAACAGATTTCGTGGTACATCCTCAACCGATAAGTTACAAGATGCAAGACAAGCACGTTTGTGTTTTACACGTTTGCAAGAGGTGCATACAAAGGTGAACTGTGAATCAGTGAGCAAGTTCAGGGATAAGCTAAATGCAAACTCCAGGCCTGACTCCGAATTGTGTGACGATAACGGTGTGGTGAAGAAGTCTGTAGTTGCAACTGGTAAGCCATTGTTAAATAGAGTGTCACAGTATAGAGTTACAGTCTCAGAGTGCAGTTCTGACTCCACAAGTTTACGAGGCATCACTAGTCAGAGTGAAGGTATAAAACCTTTGGAGATTTGTGAGAAGGAACCAAAATTATCTACTTCTGTTATTAAAGAGTTTGAAAATGATGAAGTCGACCAGATAGATGATGGTAAATTGAATATTCCCGATAATGATCATGATAGTGCACATTTGTCTTTGGTTGATCATGATGAGATGAGGGATATGCCTACTACTGCTAAGTTAAATAAAGGTTCTGTACAACGACAAAGTGAAGTAGAAATAAATGCAGATGCAGTTGCAGAAAGCATACATACTTGTGAGACCGTCAGTGTGATTGATCAGCATGTAGCCCACCTATCATCAGATGCTATTGCTAAAGTGGAGCTAATAGTAAAAGACAGCAGTGGTGGTAATCTTGCAGTTGGACAATTATCTGAAAGCCGAAAAAGAACAGCTTCTGATCCACCGCTAAGTTCATCAACTTGTGTCACTCAGTCGTCGTTGGTGTTGTCATCCACAATGGAAAAGACGCCCATCAACTCAAGTATCTTGTGCAATGACTTCGATAATATTGGTGCGTTTGAAAAGACGAAAGATATTGCTCAGTTTAGTGAGGATAAGCCAAGTGTAAACGAGAGAGTAATTGTTAAATTGACTTGCATGAATAAAGGCATTTCTAGTTTCAAGTTACTATTCGAATGCTATTATCTTTGGTGTAAATTACTCTGTTTCTACGCTTGGTTGATCAGATATGTCGTCTGTTTGTTCGTCATCTATATTTTACGATACAGTGACATGAGCGTGTTTCCGTTCAGATTTGAGGATTAGCTGATAGAAGGAAGTTAGCAAATAAACTCTGCAACGATTTTCCAAACTAGAGCGTCAACCTGAGAAAGGCTTGTAGGCGTACTGCTGTAAGTCCTACAATTCTTCAAAGGGTAGCACATCAATGAGCAGTCCAATGTGCTGGGTGTGTGATTTTGTACATAAGTTCACACTCTATATACTGAATTGATATCATCTGTCATCTAGCTGTTGGCAATTCTGTTTGTGTCCGGACGACTTCCACTTGGATCATCAACCTGAGAAGGAATGTAGGCGTACTGATGTAAGTCCTACAGTTCTTCAAGGGTAGTTCGTCAGGGCAGAATCCACCAACATTTGATGTGTTGATTGTACATATGTTTGTGTTGAGTAATTAATCGTGTCGAAATTAGTGTAAGTGTTGGTTCATCTCGCTTTTCTCCGGACATTCCACAACTTACAATCGTCGACATGAGAAGGGTTGTAGGCGTACTGCTGTAAGTCCTGCGATTCTTCAAAGGAAGTCCATCGAGATACGATCTGCGGGTTTGTGCGTACTGTTTGTATATATGTGTGGTGTGTCATATCAATTTGTGATTTTGGATTAATTGTGTTTACTCGTTGTTTTCGTACCTTGTTGTTGTTGAGTAATTTTGTTAAAATTTTCATCGTGATTACTTCTGAAGTTGTTTCTTGTCTTCTACATCCGTGAATGAATTGATTGATGTTAGAGACAGCAGATGGGTCGTATACGCCGGAGAGGCTAGTTCTGAGAATGAAATGCACACGGAGATAATTGTTAGCTGCGGTCCCACACGCCGGGGAGAAAGAGTGTAAACGACTGAGGCTCGCATACGTCACCGTTACTAGAACTGAGGCAGAATGAGTGGCAAGCGATTGCAGTGGTATTTGGTAGTGAATAGATCAGATGACGTGCGTGGAGTATCATGAGGTGGTGCTATGGTCACGTTGCATTCTGCAAGAGTCATTCTAGCAAGTGGCGATTGTGTTGCAATAGGATGCCTTTAACTGGAAGGCACAGGTTATCATTGATGTGTGAGATTGTGCTGTGAGTATGCTTGTGGTGTGTTGGCCTTTCTGTTTGTTTTCCATTTCAGCTCTGTCCGTGTGACCCAGGTTCTCGCAATGGCATCCAAGTCAACGTGTATTGGTCGTGATGGGAAAAAGGGATGGATCCCTTTTTTGCCGGGGAGTGTCAATGCAGTTGAAGATTGAACGATCAATTCACGGTTGTTTGCTCAAAACCAACTTCCCCAATTTTCGTGGAGGCATCAATACGACAGTCATCGTCTCATCGGTCGTTGTTCAGAAAGAAGTCAGCAGTAAACCGTCAGAAGTAATATTGTGATTTATTATTGTAATATTTGTTCACAGACCTTAGTGGAACATTTTTTATATGTTGGTGTTACAATAAAGTGTTCTCGAGTCGCCAATCGGTGTTTTGGTTTCGCGTCCGTTATTACTAAGCGTTTCTGAGAAACTTCAAGTAACAGCGTGAGCCCGAGCGTAGCAATAGCTGGACACTGACGGTTTACGAGACGTGGCTGACAGATATTTTACCACAAGGTCCATCATCAAACCACAAGAACCTTAAGTGATTTCTGTCACTCTCTGGCACCTTCACCTATAGGAACATTTCCTCAATATCAGCAGCGACAGCAACTGTAAACTTTCTGAATCTGAACAGCAGTTCAACTAATGAGCTCACGCAATCTGGGCCACTATACAGATTATCATTGAAAGAGACTGCTTCATGTTTCGCAGAACAGTCGAACACCACACGGAGTTTACCTGGCTTCTTCGGGTTAAAGACGGGATTATAAAGCAAATACCACTTCCCTGGCTCACTCTGATTAACTAGTTTTTCAACGTAACCATTCATTATGTTTTTCGACGACATCCTTATATTTGGCCCAGAGTTCTGCACCCGTCAGGAACTTCTTCTTTAAACCCATTAGTCTCCTTAGGGCAACTTTTCTATTACAAACTAACTGTCTATCTTTGAATCTCCATGGTAGGCCAACAATGAAACGCCCGTTTTCGCATTTACAGGACTCCTCCACTATTTTAACTGCCTTTAAGTCTTCTACAGAACGACTCTTCTCTGTGACACCGCAGTCACAGAACTCCTTGTCATACATATTTTGAATCATAGTCTCTAGTTTGTCCCCATTGTTTGCAACCAGTGATGACTATGGGTATAGGTCCTCTCACTGTTCATCCCAGTGGTGTTTTCGTCGCGAACAGATCATCTCTACCTCCAAATTTCTCTTCTAATACCTTGTGAGCTTCTGGCACACTACATCCAATGAATACTCTCACTCTTCCATCTTGCAGTGTTGGAAGAGGTATGTCACACAGGTATGGCTTACCGACAATCGTTTCACGACTAGGAACTAAAGCTTCGCCGAGTTTCATACCGGAGGTAGTGTAAGCAGTATCTACTTCAACGGTTTCCCCAGTAGTCAGGGATTCTAACTGAAATGACACTCGTTTACATACAACTGTTTTCGAAGAATTGAAAGCATTTACAACCAAGGATTGCTTTGGGCCTTTATTACCCAAGCAACCAGCCACTTCAGCATCTATCAATGTAACGTCTGAACCATTATCCAACAATGCATAAGTCTCTACGGAAGATTTCGGTCCTTTCACCTTAACTGGTAATACCCCTAAGAAAACTTGTGGGGTGTCAAGGGGTCTAGAGATACTATTAAAATTAACCGAATTCCCAGATTCGTTTGCTGTCCTCAGAAGTGGGTGCATATCCGTTAAACCACTACTTCCTTTGTTTGTCGCCTTACAATTCAACTTTGTATGCCCAATCTTTAAACAACTGAAACACAGCCGCTTCTGTTTTGCCATTTTAACCTTTCTACTGGTGACATAGCGATAAAGCGATTACAATCACTCAATTGATGCATGTTATGGCGAACAATACACTCATCCTTTCTCGTTGTGTCTTGAGACTTCACCACAAATGCTTTCCTTATATTCACTGGTTCCTTAGGTTCTACCTTAGAATTCAAAACGCTGGCGACTTTACCCATCGCCTGGTTGACACTGTCCCTCACCAGTCTCAGAATATCATCAAACCTTGGCTCGATACCCTCATCCTCTACACGAGAGCTTATCTTCACCCACTTCTTTTGCAGCCGAGTAGGTAGGCATCTCGCTATTACCTCTAGGACTGAGCTCGAGTTGAGGTCACTCATGCAATTCATCGAAATCAAGGTATTCTTATAAGTCATCAGATTATCCAAAAACTCAGTAAGTGCCCTGGAGTCATCTTCTAATTGACCACCATTACGCTTAACAGCCTAGAATAATTTCCCTGCAATCATCGAAGGTCTTCCAAACTTTTGACGTAGTACGCTCATAGCCTCAGAATATCCTTCTTCAGGGGACATAAACTCACAGCACTGTATAGATCTTGAAGCAACTCCAGTGCAATACCTCATCAAATACATCAATTTCAATTCATCAATTAATAAAAAATTACTCAGCATGATCTCAAACTCCTTTACAAATCGTATATAATCAGCCGGGTTTCCATCGAAACACCGTGGTTCAAATTTAGGGAGTTTGATGTTCCTGTTATCCCTGAACGGCGAAACAGTAGCATCAACCATGTCATGCTTAACATCAGACACATCGTTACAAGTAACAGACAAGTCACCATGACTTACTTTCCTGTTTGCATCCAAGACACTCTATCCCTTCTTTGACCCAGGCATTGCTGAACTTGACCCAATTCCAAAACGTTCCAGATATTGCCTGTTGTAAGAGGACTTGACCGGCACAAGGAAAGATGAACGGCGACCATCCAAACTGTCACCAGCGGTCCAAAACCGTTTAAAAACTGACTTTGTACTGTCAGAAACTGTCAGCCACGTCTCGTAAACCGTCAATGTCCAGCTCTTGCTACGCTCGGGCTCACGCTGTTCCTTGAAGTTTCTCAGAAACGCTTAGTAATAACGGACGCGAAACCAAAACACCGATTGGCGACTCGAGAACACTTTATTGTAACACCAACATATAAAAAATGTTCCACTAAGGTCTGTGAACAAATATTACAATAATAAATCACAATATTACTTCTGACGGTTTACTGCTGACTTCTTTCTGAACAGCGACCTGTGAGACGATGACTGGTGTATTGATGTCTCGCGAAAATTGGGGAAGTTGGTTTTGAGCAAACAACCATGAATTGATCGTTCAATGTTGAACTACATTGACAGCCTCCCTGGCACGCTTGCTATCCTTGATGCTCATTTCGAACATGTACGTGTAGACTTGGGTGAAGGCCTTTCAGAATCTCACTGATATGCCTATATCTTAAGCTGCATCGACCGTTTCACACTATGGCCTGAAGCAGTTCCCGTCAAGGATTTATCTGATAAATCAGTCGCACGCGTCTTTGTCTGAAGATAGATCGCAAATTTTGAATCCCATCCTTAATAACAGTTGATTGCGGGCAGCAATTCGAAAGTGGCTTATTCTTTCCCTGACTAAAATCATAGGTTATAAGCCTTTCAGAATAACAACCTATCATTAGCAAGTCAACGGCTTGGTAGGACGTCTGCGCCGACAGTTGAAGGCTGGGTTATCAGCTGCACATAATGCACATTGGACTGAATCACTGCTGTTAGTTCTTCTAGGCATATGAAATGCCTTGAAAACTGATGCTGGTTTTACTGCTGCTGAGCTAGTATACGACACAGCACTACGGCTGCCAGGTATGTTTGTTTTTCCCTCTAGCTTCCCACCGGGGTTAGATCAAGGCTTGCACTTCAACAGGCTAACGAACACAATGTGTCCAGCTAAACCTGATCCCCTTCCACCTCAGTCCAAAGATGTCTTTGTTCACCCGTGTTTGAAAACTTCTTCACACATATTTGTTCGTCGTGATTCCGCGTGTCACCCTCTGGAAGCACATACAACGGACTATATAAAGTCATTAAAAGTGTGGATAAATTCCTTGTCTTAGACGAAAAATGCTTCGGAGTCCCTGTTAGCATCGACTGTCTGAAACCGGCCTCCTTGGAAGGCAATCCTATTGGCCTTGACCTGAGCGTGCCCAATGATCCACAAGTAATCGAATATCCTTTAGTCCTTGAATCAATCGCCAGCACGACGAAAGCCACCGAACCCTCTATCGAGCCCTTAAAGAAAAATCGTTCTGGACAAGACGTAAGATTCCCAGAACATCTTCACACTTAAGTCACATAACTGAGTGATGCGATTCACCCAGTTTTTATTAGTTTGTGGTATTTGTTATTCTCTCTCAGACACATCAATTTTTTACATTGCATCCTGCAACACAAGTAAAACACCTCTTTATAACCGTTCATGTTACATCCACTAAAACACTTTTCGATATTCTATTTTTCGCATTATTTTTCTTTATGGTAGATGCCTAGCATTTTCCCCAGCAAGTTTAATAATGATAATAATTCATATTTCGTACAAATTGGTGTTTACTAGTAATGGGTGTCATTTTTACAGGCACGATCAGTTATGTTATAAATTACAATCTTTAAGTACGATATATTAGCGGTTTTCAAATAGTTTCAACTGTTCGATAATTGTACACGCAATTAGATCAGGATCTTAGAAACATTAAATTGTGAACTACTCACCTAGGTCACTGTCAATGTAGTTAAGGATTGGACGATCAATTCATGGTTGTTTCCTCAAACCCAACTCCTCCATATTTTTCGCGGGAGTCATCAATATGGCAGTCATCGTCTCATCTTTCGCTGTTCGGTTGAAGACGGAAAACTATCAGAAGTATTATCGTGATTTATTGTTATAACATTTATTCTTAGGCCTTGCGTGTAATAACCTTATTGTTGGTTACATATCGGCGTAAGAATAAAGGATTCTCGAGTCGCCAAACTGTGTTCTGGTTTTTCGCGTTGGTTAATACAAATTGTTTCTGAAAGTCTTCCAGGGACAGCGTGAGATCCAACGTAGTAAGACCTGGACATTGACATTCGCCATCAAGGTTGTGCGCCGACCTAAACTTCTTCCCGCTTGGCGACAGTCATGGTCAGCCAACGAACGGCCTATATTTGCGTAAGTGCTATACGTTACATGACTTGAAGCCTTTTCAGGAAGATAAGAATGTCCTGGGAAACTACAAAATAGTGTAAAATACAATTATTGCTCATACATCATCGAAAGTACGTTCATAAGACACTCAGGTAATAATTAGAAAGCTCTTGGAATGATGGTACACATTTGCTTTGTTTGATACCGAACATATTGGTTTCACCATGGAAATTATGAGGTTTTCCATGAGAATGCAGCTTTCTTCAAACATTGGTGTTGTTGCTTTTTACCACGCGAGCAACGAACATGAACAAAAGCGTGAGTTTTAGCTTAATAAAGGCCTAGATAATTGAGATAAAATAGAGTATAACAGTAATTAGATAAAAGGATTGTCATGAACTATATAAGTGACACTTCAGAGAAAAGCAGCTTGAAAGATTAAAACCTGTAGGATGTCTGGCGAATTTGTATATGGCCTATGGTGTAGCATCTTGACAAGAGACTAAACAGGCTTGTAGATATTAGGAGCTGGTTGACTATTTTCATCACCATCGTCTCTATATTCACCCGCAGTCCTGTATCCTCTGGCCGATTTCTTGTCCAGGCTTTTGGTTTTCGCCCGAAGGCCTTCGAGTCAGTGTGGCATCGGACACAAATCGTCCGCGAAATCCAGATCTTTCATAGTCTTCTTATCGTTGGTTTAGCCCATTCCCCCTTCTCGTTCCTCACAGTCTTCCTCATAATCAAGTCCATCAATATTAGAAATATCATTGTTAACAACAGGCATCCTTTTCATGCTCCTGGATAACTTCATGCCAGTTCTAGCACAGGCCTAAATCGCTTTTGGCAGCTTGATGAAGTAGACATCTTTTCTCCTAATCAGTGGCTACCTTTCCTTCCTTTCAAACTTTTTGCAATAATCGCATGAGTATATCCACTGAGATCTCTGTATCCGCTTCCGGGGGATGGAATTCCGTCTGAGCATGCTACGTTTCCGGTTGGCGTTCAGTAA
The DNA here is from genome assembly GCA_944472135.2 of Trichobilharzia regenti. Taxonomy (NCBI): domain Eukaryota; kingdom Metazoa; phylum Platyhelminthes; class Trematoda; order Strigeidida; family Schistosomatidae; genus Trichobilharzia; species Trichobilharzia regenti. Next base: position 47,579,443 of record OX235263.1, read on the forward strand.
CTTGATTGTGCCGGAGACTTATGCCTTCCTGACATAATTTCATCACGAGCCAGCATCGCTTAGAGAACCGATCGAAAACCAGGAAGGTGCACTAAATACCTGTTTCGTCCTACTTTGGGATTACTCAGTAGTAGAATAGGGTCCGTGTATGGATAGGGTCTCGGGTGCGTGATGGCCTACAGGATTGGCTTGTAACAAGAAGGTTGAACCCTAGTGAGTGTATACTAACGAAGAGTTCCAAAATCAGATGAAAAAACTGTCGATTACTCCTAGGTGGTTTTCGTGTCACAATGCTGTAGGTGGAGATTGTCTGACATTGTGTAGGAGTTTCGACGGCTGTTGGGGATGTCATGACGACCACTCCGTTTGTGTGCGCGTGGTTGTTGTTTGGGTGACCGGAGTAGTTAACTGGCCCCGTATTTGTGATAGTTCATCATACTGTGTCATTCTTAGTATTATTCTTGTGCTTTAAAATTTCTATGGTGATTGTATTTATATTCACGGGTAAGGTTACTGGCTTAGTGCCAAACCCCACGTCTTTTCCTGTGCTTGCGACCGGCGAAAAATCTGGCTAGCTAGGGAGTGATGTGAATTTTTTAAAAAGAAGTGGGTGAATTGTCGGAAGCCTTTTTCGCGGCCAGATATTTCAACACGATGCACTGAGAATGGTTACTTCAGGTATATTATAGGAGGCAGTGCTGGGCGCAGTGCCACTCCTGGTTTTCATGAACTAGCAATGCAACAACACTGGGTGGTGATCTCTCGTTTCGCAATGGAAGTAGGGATGTAGTGAGGTATGAAATATCTCTACCTGACTATATGAATACCTGTCCTGACCTGAGGAAATAGGGCCACAGAAAGTGAAACAGGGCCACTCACTGTAGATAAATCATAAGTGTAACTACTCAGCAGATGCAGATAAAGAGACCACAGTGATGCATTCCATGCATAGGCAGCAGGGGGATCTTTTCCTTGAGCACTTTATGCTGTTGTTTAAAACTAAGGCAACACCACGCCCAGAATCTCACAACGACACCCAAAAGTCACTGCTAAAATGCTGTGCTAATCTACTGGGAAACGAGAACCAGGGAGCCACAAGAGCTGCCATAGGACTGGTATATTGGAAGTCCAATGGCCAGACGCCACAGCTGGATCTGTGTATTCACAAACACCTCACAGGCGTGGTAAGACCAGTGACGCATTCAAAATAGTACGTATCCCGATGCACTCTGTCCGGAACAAATTGTGAGAAGAGCGCCCCGGCATCAGATGGTCAAGACTTCTCAGTAGAAATCCATGCAACTTCTTCCCGCAGCCAGTAACTAGGGAGCATAAAAATAATTTTCGAGAATACGTTAGTAGGGATGTAATCTGCTTCAAGTTTGATCACCGACTGATATCAATTAGAAAACAATTGAGAATCAGGAGGTACTGGACGACACTCTCCTCCTTGTGTGGGGCTGATGGACAGTACACAGGCAGAAGTTACCTGCAGTCTTAGCGAAGAGTCTTGACCAGTGGTGTCCAATCGGTGTTAAGTAGGGAGAAATACTTGCTGAAAATATTGGCCGGTTGCACTAATATCACGAAATGGCAGAAGTTAGGATCCATGTGCCATTGAGTCAGGCTGAATGATCTATGTGCTTGAACTGTAACAAGGATGTCTCGGGTTCTAAACCCACCCAGTGTGTACTGACGATTAGTCCTAAACGGGGACTGGGCATATGTCCAGTACTTCCTGGTTTCAATGGTCTCTAACAGACAGAGATAAGTCGTCAAATTTGAAGCAAATCAAATCCCTGAAAGTAAAAGAATTATTTCAGGGTTTATTCAAGTATTCACAATAACGGGCAGCATGCAAAATATGGAATTTTCCAATTATAAGATTCGCCTTTAATTTGTTTGAATACAGCAGTTTAATGTACTTTGTTAGGCCATCTGCTATCCCTCGCTTATCAAGTGATAATTAATTATCAATCCAACAGGCTTCGGACTATTAACTATGTTGTTATTTGCTTTCATAATGTTGTTTCACGTTGCTTTGAAAAGTACTGACGCTGTCACTTTGGAAGAAGGACTTCTGAATGCTTCCAAGTATATCAGATACGACACAAGTTAGTAATTTAATTCGCAATGTTATATTTTCTGTCTATCTAGCTCCTTATAATATATGGATTCACGCACTGATTTCTCTTTGTATTACGTACGGAACGCTTACAGGAGGAATCCTGATAGTACACCTTGTGGTTTACCTCTCTGGATCCAAAAGAAATCGTCGTGCCGCTTAATACTACTAAAATTAACGCCTACGTTGCACATAGTATTCTAGGTTTATATGATGTATTTTATCACTCAAGCCACCAGCTTATTATTAATTAAATGTACTTACCTTAGTCAATACTTCAAATTCAATTATTGTTACATGACGTTATTGTAGTGTGTGGATGAAAATAATTTCATGCAACTCGTCATACATTGTAGTATGCCATTTTTGTTTGCATCAGATCATATAACCTTTTACTTAATTCTTTGTTTCTATCATTTGATGTGCTGGAGCTTTTATGTTAAATCTTAATATTTCCAGATTAACAATAAATAAACAATGTATATTACGATTTATTTTCAGTATTAGGGTCCATAGGACGTTATATCACCCTTTACCTACTCTTAGAAATCATTTAAAGAATTAACATCTTTTTTGTACGCAGGTATGTTGTTACCATAGTGGTTAACTGATTGATGGTTGGTTTGTGATAATGATCTTAATGAGTTATCACGTAGATCACTTTTGAACAGGGTTAACTTACACAGACTAGAATATTAATGTGTGAATCCGATTGGATTAGCATTGTTAGTTTAAATTCGCTTGAGAAGAATCTCTAAATGTAGGTAATAAGCCTCCAAAACTGATGCATTATCGCTTTTAAAAATATGATTTTTCATTATTTACTTCGTTGACGTCAACTACTTAAGTAGATTTAACTTCATGTTCTTCCTATGCTAAATGATAGACAAAACTTATCTGGATTGATACGGAAGTATCTTTAATATTCCTGATATAGACTACATATTTTTTTAACGTGAAGTTAGCCCGTCTAACAGTTACCAATTCAAGTACTGGTCCTAAAAGTAACCGAATATCCGGGTTTTCGGTACTTTGGTTATTGTACAGTTAGACAACAGTACCTTAAAAATTGTGTATTTATGATTTAAAGATTTAATTATTGATTACGGAAGTAAAATTCGTCATGGAAATGTTTAAGGTTGTAATTCTACTCGTTTATATTATTATTGAATCATGGAGAGTTTCCCGTGTTGCGCTGTTTTGCCTGTATATGGATCTTTGTAAAATGATGCCGAATTGGTGTCCTTATATTTGTTTATCTGCAGAACAGAAAACTAGTAGTTCTCTAGCCAATTAAGAAGATGCTCACACATGTTAAGTTGAAAGGTTTCAGAACCAGATACATTAGTTTCTACTGGGAAATAGAAGTGATAGAATATTATACTTTGAAAAGTACAAATGGAAATTATGACATGTAATGAACCATAACCTTATGATACAGCACTTTTTTTGATTACAGCTTGATTTCACATCGTATTTTTTGGTACAGGTATGGAATTTTCAGCATGGATATCGGTAGCTTAAATTTGGCAGGCCGACCATAGATATCAGGTGTGTGTCGGCAGGGGATCGAACCTCGGACCATGTGCATGGTCGGCGAGAGTCCTAACCACTGTGCCACTGACGCACACACTGCTAACTTCAAAAACAAGAAGGCAAACTTTTCTTTTCTAGTGCACCTCATTCTCGCAATTTGACACAGAACGTTGGTTTTTTATGGGACATTTAATCTACTACATTGGGGAGTTAGTTAAAGATTTAGAGAGTTAGATTAATGAGAAGCTAATCTCTTGTAGTAGTAAATAACTAAATCAAAATTTATCCGAATTGCGGCTGGGGTTGTTACATAGATTTTATGCCTGATTTCAGACACCTGAAGAATAAATTTAAAAAAGATCGAAACCATATTTATCAGAATTGTAAGCACTTTATTCTTGGCCAGACATTGAAACATCCCCTCCTTTTTGACTGAGTCAAATACCACCTTCAAGTCAAACAATGTGGAAAAAACTGGAAGCCGGAAAATTTGTTTATTTCAGTGACAGTGTAGTCTCCTCTAGGCTTAGAGCCTGCCCTGTTTTCAAGCTTTGATTTCTTTAGAACACCGCTTAGTCTGAGATTGATTAGTTAACCAAGAATTTTCAACAATGTCTTAGTCCAGCTGATTCCTCTATGATTATCACTAGAGAACTTGTCTCATTTTATAAACTAGGGTAATCAGTGTCTTACATCACTCTGACGGAACTACCTCAGACCACAACATACCACCTAAAATCCTAGTTAACCTTTTTAATAATTCATTATCACCACCATTAAAGTTTTCTAGGATAATTCCATCACTTTCGGCTATTTTCCTTCGTTTTAGATTAGAGTCAGCTCTAAAAACCTCAGTTGTAGTTGTGAGACGAAACTCTATATCTTCCTCATGTGGTGTAACAGCAGAAGGCAAGACACGGAAGGAAAGGTATATTTTCAATTAATCAAACCGCTGTTTATATATACAAAGTTTATATTCTTTAACCAATCACTTAGCGTATGATTTTATTTTACATTAAATGACATGAACTAGAATGTTCAAACACGTGTAGTATTCTTTTGCTAATGCAGCATTGAACTGTAGGAAAAGTATTCAGACGTTAACACCAACAAGTACAGTGATTCCTACAGTGAGAATAATATTCCGTTGGAAGAAATTGTATCACATCACCACATTGGGTGTTAGGCAAGTTTGGAATGGTTGTATTCCAGTTGCATTGGTCCTGAAAGCATCACCTCCGAGATTCCAATGGTTTGTTTTAAGAGGCAATTGAAATACTGTATTCCTCGGAAATAATACCGCTTACCGTTAGCTTTTTACAACGACTTTTAAAGTCAGTCTAAATAGTTGTTCGATCTTGCATACCTCTGATGCATTTCCCATCTATTTCTCTTTTCTTAGCCATAACCTTTCACAGTAGTTTTAGTCAGATTGCAATATAACAGCTTCTGCTCTTTTTCATATTCATAATCTGCCTGGATCAGTCTTATTATGTCTATCAGTTTGAACGAAGTAACAGAAATCCACTGCTGTTTCCTGGAAATCAGTAGCCTTAACCACTGTTTCTACAACAGAGTGAATATTATACCAGGCTTCTTCAGTATTGTATTACTGTCTGTATCAGATACGTGCGCAAAATATGTTTATGAATACATCACTTAGTACTTATTAATGAGTACATCATGCACCGTTAATTCAAAAATCGTTGACACCAAATGAGTAAAACGTATTTAGATTTCATTACAAAAATAAAGAAAGACAAGCTAATATAAAGATAACAGTGACCAAGCATTTAAACTTACGTACCTTTCTGTTAAAAACTTGAATCATGTTTGCAGTCTAGGTCTATGGGAGATTTCGTATTCACAAAATCAGCATTCTGCTTACATCATTCAACGCTTTAAGTGTTTTGCCAAGGCTAGCTAGTGCTCAGCCTTATTTCATGAAACATCGTCTTTATGAACACTAAGACGGAAAATGGTAAGATTTTGGAGAATTCTAGAGTTTTTGGTCGATGAGACTACTTTATGAAGTGGAAATTAATTTACAGTGTGCTTAAAACTACGTTGTTTTAACAGAGTGTAATTTATAACTTTGTTTTTTGCGTGTTACTCAGTGCAGAATCCAAATCTTAAGATACTGTCCAAATTGTAAGATATTTGGTAACTTACAAAATGAACTAATTAAACTCTAAAAGTTAAAGTTCTGCCAGAATCAATTTCGAATAAAGATTCCAGGAGACAAAAACCAAAATATCGAAATTTGTTTGCAAGGGGTAAAATTTTCACCCCACAGTTTCCTTTGGAAAACAAATTATTCAGATCACTAAAATATGTGACTTGGTTGTTACCATAATTGGTATCACCAGTTTTCCCAAGTAGTTGATTAGGCTCCTTGAGCCGAGTCGAACTAATTACACCACTGATGAGCTCGGCCTCAAATGAACATCTGGTGTTTAGATCACCAAAGTCTGTTCGGTAGGCATTATGAGTCGATATGGGTGGTATACAACTACTTATCTCATTCAGTCAGTAGTATATAGTTTTATTTTAGGGGAAAAATAAGGAAGTAGGAATATCATTCATTAAGTAATACTTTATCACTGAGTTTTATCAAAATGACTGTCTAAAACATGAAATTATACTCTACCGCCGTGCTCACGTTTTGTTTGTATTCAACTGAATTACAAAGAGGTGTAGAATACTTACGCCCTGGGTTAAAACATGATTTAACTTGGTTTTTATTGGTAAAATAAAATCAGCCCTGTTAAGATATCACTGAAGGACAATATGAATACACAAGCCTACGTATATATTTCAGTATTCAGGAATTATGTTTCACTAGCTGAATAAAGTTTTTATTTAGCGATGGTGTTGATCAAAAATCTGAATTATTAGTCCTACCTTCATATGATAAGTCGACGTTTGTATTACCTGGCTATATTATGAATATTTCTCATTTCCGTGTACTGCTTTTCATTCCCGCTCCATGCTGTCTGGACAGATTTATTATTTATTTTATTCCTTTATGTTCCCAGTGGAACATACAACTTCAAGCTAGAGGCTTCAAATTTCGGTAGCAGTGGTGTTTAATATTTTTACGGGATGGTGTTGCTAGCCTGACGCCCAGTCTTCCTTCCTTCCTTACCAGTCTTATTATTGGCTTAGCTTGGTAAAGGAGCGTGTCAGCCGGAGATCAAACCCTGAACCACATGTTTGGTTGTCCAGCATTCTACCTATGTGTCACCGACTCCCATTCTGGACAGAAGTCAAACGAAAAAGCTATAATAAACCTTCCACCTAGATGAGTACAACAATTATCTATTTTACAAGTCTAAGAGTGACTCTGTAATATAAACATTCGTCTGAAAACAACTCTAGCAAATATTTTATGCAACCTACCTGTTGAGATAATCAGAACAAATGTCATGATGTGAGCCATAATATATATATATATATATATATATATATATATATATAGAGAGAGAGAGAGAGAGAGAGAGAGAAAATAAGGAAGAAGGAATATCATTCAGTAAGTAATACTTTATCACTGAGTTTTATCAAAACTACTGACTAACATGAAATTATACTCTACCACCGTGCTCACGTTTTGTTTCTTTTAGGCTAATTATTGTGGTACTCGACTGAATATATATATATATATATATATATATATATATATATACATGGAATTGGAACAATCACCTATCATTATCAAGTTAGCTGACTTCAGTCTAAGAAATGTAGATGAAGTTGCCTAAAGAAGAAACTAAGGAGATGAAGAAAAAAGCAGGAAAAAACCAGTCAACAGTAATGAAGATCACAAAGTAATGATAAGAAGTATTAAAGTAACGGAAAAACTTCCTAAATTCGGATAAATATATGTGTAAATGTTTATGTACTAGTGTTGTGAATCCTGTATCATAACAGTGTAGACTTTTAATCAACAATTTCTACAGTTTTCTGAAACACTAACTGAAAGTCCTCATCTTATGGCTTACATCAATGATATTTGTTCTGATTATCTCAACAGGTAGGTTGCATAAAATATTTGCTAGAGTTGTTTTCAGACGAATGTTTATATTACAGAGTCACTCTTAGACTTGTAAAATAGATAATTGTTGTACTCATCTAGGTGGAAGGTTTATTATAGCTTTTTCGTTTGACTTCTGTCCAGAATGGGAGTCGGTGACACATAGGTAGAATGCTGGACAACCAAACATGTGGTTCAGGGTTTGATCTCCGGCTGACACGCTCCTTTACCAAGCTAAGCCAATAATAAGACTGGTAAGGAAGGAAGGAAGACTGGGCGTCAGGCTAGCAACACCATCCCGTAAAAATATTAAACACCACTGCTACCGAAATTTGAAGCCTCTAGCTTGAAGTTGTATGTTCCACTGGGAACATAAAGGAATAAAATAAATAATAAATCTGTCCAGACAGCATGGAGCGGGAATGAAAAGCAGTACACGGAAATAAGAAATATTCATAATATAGCCAGGTAATACAAACGTCGACTTATCATATGAAGGTAGGACTAATAATTCAGATTTTTGATCAACACCATCGCTAAATAAAAACTTTATTCAGCTAGTGAAACATAATTCCTGAATACTGAAATATATACGTAGGCTTGTGTATTCATATATATCTGCAATATATCTGCGACATGACGAATTTATGACTTGAATTAGATCTTAATGTTTGGTTTTTCTGCTTCATCACATTAATTAATCTTTAGTTCATACAGTCACTTTCATTTTGGTCTGTGTCTTGAATGTCTATTCACTTATTTATTTGTCTCTTAGGCTGACCTTAAATTCTTATATTTTATTAAGATGTTAATACACCTGGGCAAACAATAAAATCTCAGCAAGTCCACCTTTGGAATGAAATATTTTTACATCCATTCATTTATTATATGTGTTTATGAAACTGTTGTGTACATTGGGGAGTTCATGGAATTCCAAGAGAACTCTTCAGGTGAATACTCTGCATACAGGGATATATATATATATATATATATTGTTAGAATAACATTGAATCAGTATTGCAAAACGACAGGTATGAATGTTTTTTTCAGGTTATGTTCAATATAAATAGGGGGAAGGGAGTATGAGAGATTAAAATTAAAATAATAATGCGTTATGGTTCAATTACATCACTTAAATGAACAATCAGTCATCAGAGAAAGAAGTTGAATGTATCAAGGATTGCGAATTTAATAATATTATTACTAATAATAATGTTAAAACGGGTTAAGATAAGGTTAGTGATAAAAGATAGTTTTAAATAAATCAGGAATAGTAATAAGAGCTAGAATAAAGTATTAATAATAATAATAACAATAATGTCAGTTAATAAGTAAAACATATTACCACCGTAGATTCATAGTGAGCACCATTTCCTTCTGTACAGAAACCTGGTTAATAAACTCTGATTACACAAGCTTCCGCGATTGCAAGTGTCTTCCTGTTTGTTTGTCTGCTGAAAGTAGTGAATAACTTGACAGCGTCAATATAATTTCCAAAGTCCACAAGACGCTTTATTATTGGACTTTTTGACACTTTCAATTTATCCGTTTCTAACCATTTTGACAAATACTTCATCATGCCAGTAGACGAATGCTTTTCTATACTATCCGCGTGTTTGCTTCCACAAACACACTCAAACTGATATATGCAGTTTGAAGTGTCGAGGATTGGCGGCTGGTCTTTCCCAGATTGTTGAAGCAGTCGCTTGGTGGTGTTAAGGAAGACTAGTTTTGTAGCATACTAAGTTCTCTTGATAGCTTTATCGAGTCTTCGTCTGACTACCTCTTGTATATCATCTACTTTAAATCGATAAATACAGCTTTCTTTGAAACTGTTTTGAGAGTTCTACTAAGGTTTATTTCTTTACAGTATTAATTGATGAACTTCTCAGGATATCCGTTCTTAGATAAAATATCCTTCAGAGTCTTTATTTCTTGTTCACTTGTAATGTCAGAACACATTCTTTTTGTGCTCTATTGAACAATGTTCTAAATCAGTTCTTTTTATATTGGATAGGAACAAAATTTTAAAATGTATGTCCCGTCCCATCCATGAAGACTTTCTAAGTAACTAAATCAGAGATAGTGAATTCATTAAATCCTGCTTTATTAACGTTTGTTACTTGTTTTAAGTTCCTATCGGGAAATAAATGTTCCCAATATTTGGGGGTGATAGTTTTGCTAATAAATGAATGAGAAAAATTGACACTAACCGTGAAATTGACAAGCAGAAAGATCATTTATTTAAGGTCAGCACCATAAATCTCTGGAGACCTAATTCCTGGGATTGTACACATTGTACTATGTCCGGTTTAACTACTCTTTTAATTTTTAAGGTGTCCTTTTGTTATGATTGCTTCTGTGTCTCATCCTAGAAATAATTTGGAGGAGAGTTTAGTATCAATCTGTTGTTAGACAAGATAAAGCTTATAATTTCATTTAAAGGAAGGTTCTATTCAGGACGGTTGTTGATTGAGCGAGAAGTGATCACATCTTTGAATCATCATAGTATAGTCATCTGTAAACTGAATAGGATTAAGACAGATAATCTAATGTTTTATTTGTTCGGGAAAAAGACGTCCTTACTAGCTTTTGGATCAAGAACTGAGTCAACATAAACTAATGAGCATCAGCAGGCACTAGTTAGTATGGGGATGGCAAAATCTCTCTGTCGTTGGGTTTCAACTCATTTATTTTAGTTTCTAATTAGCAATAATGTTGTGAAAAATTTCACTTCCGCAGGCGTCTCTGTGTTTTAAATAGTGCAGTGAAAAGCTGTGTTGGAATGTGGCACTGAATAAGACATGTGACAGCAGTGTTTGTCATTAGTATTTGTCATGCGAAACATATGAGTGAACGCATCAATATTAATATAACAGATATTAGTCTTGTGCGTCGGTGGCACAGCGGTTAGGACTCTCGCTGACCATGCACATGGTCCGGGTTAGATCCCCGGCCGACGCACTCCTTTGCCTTGGTAAGCCAGAAATAATGCTGGTAAAGAGGAAAGGCTGGGCATGGGGCTAGCAACCCCATCCTGCAAAATCAAACACTGCTACAGAAACTTCAAGCCACCAGCTTGAGGCCATATGTTCCACTGAGAACGTGAAGGAAAAAGAAAGATGTTAGTCTCACACGTAATTGCAATTTCATTGATTTATTCATTTTTGATGACATATCCGTAGAATAAGGAGTCATTGTTGACGAACTGTTAGATGAGACTATCTAAAATATCACTTATCTCAATTTTTATGTGGATATTTTCTTTTCAAACCTAACACTGTTTATAAGATTTGATATAATTTCTTTCCAACATTCAAGAAGATTTGTAGTCAGAAAGATGAACTTTGCAAGGCGGGCGATAATTGTAGTGTTGGAACGATTAACTGTTTTATACAGTCTAAAGTAGAACATGTGAACATAGAATATTAAAACGGTCTCGAGTATTTTGACAACTTAATGATAAGAAACCGATTAGCAGAGTTATTCTTACGTCTGTGCTTTAATCCAATCGTTTTTAAGTCAGCAAGCTGATATCATTCTATCAAATTTATTCAACCAATTCAAAGACTAATTCTCGCGTCTTTTATATAGATAACATTTCAAATATATCCGATCATTAAGTCTAATTCACAGTCTAGGACCTTAGGGATTACCAAGTACTACATTTATATTGATTGTGGACATTTTTTCAGTTTTAAATTTTACAAATACACGTGGACACTAAAACTGAACCTGTGTCTAAATGTTCATCTTTTGGATAAAGTTGAAAACTGTGATCTGTTACCAACATTTTGCATAGTTTAAAAACAATGAATAAGTTGATTTTACTTGTACCTAGGCTTTTAATAAAGACTTCAGTTAGTTTTCAACAAACAATCACATTTTAAATGTTGAAGTTCTTTGAGTTTGGCCCTTGTTTTGCATCGTATTATTGTTTCTAATAAAGACAAAGCTATCAGTTATTTTCACTGAGCCTTCTTAGATTACACTGGTGTCTTTGATCCTGTTCATACTTGTTAGATAGAGTTATTGAATCACCTACTACATCTTTGGTTATAAACTGGTCACTTTTAGTTCTTCTGTAAGGAAACTATAATGTTTTTAAAGGGAGTACAAGTATTCAGCGCTTACTGAAGCTGGTGTACTTCAGGAAGTTCTACTTTCTTCTTTTCTGTATGCTTAAAACTTAGGAGTTTTTACCTTAGTTGTTTCTTAGTCAGCTGGTTTCTTTGTGAATGTTTTCCCACATAATTTGACCAGCTGCTTTTCCGAATAGTTGAAAACTAAATCCTTGTGTTCATTTTAGTTTGAGATGTGATCAGAACTAATATAAACTGCTTCAGTCCCTTAATTCTTCTAATAGTAGTGATTTTATGGTACAGAATAAATCACCCATCTTGATTTCAGTCTTTCTTTTCTTATTTGTTGGTCGTTTCATGTGATGTTGACTTCTAAAAGACCCTTTCTTTTGACCAGTTATACAAGGTAGCTGGAAATCTCTTGCATAAATCAGCCTTTTCTAGCAAACCATGACTTCTTATATCCTTACGACTCTACTTTTTTATTTCTTATCATTATTCTTTCCTGGAGTATGTTACATTATAAAGGATTTTGAGGGTTTTATGCGGTGCTGGTTTTGCTGCTGTGATCCAACTTACTAACATTGTTGTTAACAGACATTTGAATTTCAACAAGAAGTTATCTAAAGTCAGCTAATTGGATACTTAACATACTGTCTGTAGGCAACTTTCCAGATATCTATCTTCAGAAAAAAACGAGAGGAAGTTTCACAAGACTATTCATTAGGAAAAGTATGAATGTTTAAGAATACCCTATTCATCAAGAAATGTCAAAACATGCTTAATACACAAAATTGTCATTAGCAAATAAGCAGCTATTTTGTTCTCGCAATGTTTTCTGCATTATCATTATTATTAATCAATATAAAATTAATTGGTTCCTGAGTTAACCTCTTCGAGAACACGTTTACAGTGTAAAATACTGAAAATTCCAACCTACATTGGACAAACTATTCGAATTTTTGAATAATTATAAGTTCCAACTAAACTTCTTCTACTTTTTGTTAACAAAGCAAACTTGCGTTTGATTGCATGGAGGATTTCATCATGAGCTGACATTGGTTAGAGAACCACTGGAAACCAGCTGGGGGTACTGGACAGTAGTTTCGTCCTAATTTTGGATTCTTCATCAGCACGCACCCGCCGGGGTTCGAACCCAGGACCTTCCGGTTACAAGGCGAGCTGGTAGACCATTGAGCCACTGGGACCCTATCCAATGGCCAACCCATGAATTCTAACTTCTACCAATTCATGACATAGCGCGACCATTTCGCAATGTCTTCTTCGATGAGTTACTGCCTCATCTTTAACCTGCTGTATCCTACTGGTCATGGCTTCCAAAACTTGTGTTTGTTATTTTGTTTGTTTTTTACAGGTTTTGTACAAAAATTCGAAATCATAAAGTGGCTTTAAAAAGAGTAAAAAGAGACTCAGTTTTATTTATACAGTCAAAAGTTTTGATGACGTATTCGAATTCCAGGTGAATTATTATGTGAATATAAAAATTATGAAAATAAAACGTACTTTTAATAGGATACTTAACTCTTATCTAAGTATATACAATTTTAAGTTAATTGGTCAACTTATAATCATAATTAATGGTGATAATATTTGCATTAGTTAGTAATATCGATGAATTGACACTATTGTCCATTATATTGGTTGTTGAATAATTGAAGGATATAAATAAAGCCTTTATGCAGGCTTCTAAGTTGCTGATACTATCTTGTAACTATGATTTCAATTCTCAAATGTATCAATCTTTGACATTAAAAACTAAAGTATTAAGTTTAGAAATTCAAAGTCTATTAACATTATTCCTGGAAGACTTCATTGAATTTCATCGATATTGTGAAGTTATTTTACTAATTAATGTTAACAGAGAGAACTCGTTATGGGTAGAGAAGCACTTGGAGAGATGAAGGAAAACGGAGAACCGTTCACTGACTTCTGTGCCTTCAATGAACCAGTGATTGGTGGTAGCGTGTAAAAGCACAAGGGTATCCCCAAGAGTATATGGATGTCACCAGACGGGCGAACCAAAAACCAAATTGACTCCATCTCAATGCTCCTCAAAGAAGTGGAGACGCAACTTACTGGACACTAAAGTAAGAGGAGGAGCAGCTGTCGTCTTAGACCACTATCTCGTGCAAGGAACTCTCCAAATCAAAAACTTTCAAAGAAACAGGAGCTGCAGACAGCCCACAAACCAAGTTGAATACTCAAAAACTGAAGGATCAGGCTACATAGGATATCTTCACTGCAATCATAAGAAAAAGGTGGAGGTACAAATCAACATTAGCGAAAAGACCAGCGTCGAAAAGCACTGGAACAACGTGAAAACGGTGTGGAGTCAAACCTGCATGGAAGTTCTAGGCAGAAAGAAGAGACAGGAAAAACAATGGCTCACTACGGAAATATGGAGACTAATAGAAGACAGAAAGATTATCCAGTGCATCGACGAGCGACAAATACAGGAGTTGAATGCAAGCAAAAAATACGCTGAACAAAAGAGTGAAGAAAAGAGCCAATAAAGACAAAAGAAAATATTACTAAGCTATGGCAAGTGAAGCAGAACAAGCTGCAGACAGAGAAGACCTCGCAGCATTCTACCAAACAACTAAGTTCCTATCCGGGAAAAGTTAAACACAAATTAAGCTAGTGAAGGACGACAGTGGAAAGCCAATCACCGAAGAAGTGGAGCAAAAGAAACACTTCTGAATCGACCGCCACTTACAACATGTCCAATAATACCAACGGCGAAAGCAGAACTACCAGTAGACATCAACCCTCTGACGAGAACAGAAATCCTGAGGGCGATCAAGATGCTAAGAACTGGAAAAGCATAAGGATCAGACGGAATCCCTTCAGAAGCATTGAAAATGGACCCAGAGGCATCAGCGAACTTGATGACACCGCTACTGGAGAAGGTGTGAAAAGAGTATAATGTACCTGCTGATTGGAGGAAAGGCTATTTATTCAGGCTGCTATAGAAAGAAGACTTAAGTTAATAGAGGAACTGGCGCAACATTGTGCTCCTGTGTATCCCAATTAAAATACTAAGCCGCATCATCCTGGAGATAATCAAACACGCCCTAAAAGAAAAAATTCGACCGGAACAGGTTGTATTCAGGAGGAACAAATGATGCTTCGATCAAATCGCAACACTACGGATCATCACTGAATAGAGCTTGAAATGGCAGTCAGCTCTCTACCTCACTCAACTTCATCGACTTTGAAAAGGTCTTTGACAGTGTAGATCGAGAGGTGATTTGAAAACTTCTTCCCCTTTATGGTATGCCACCAACAATTATACACCTCATCCAACATTTGTGCGACAATGCTGCATGCCAAGTAATCCACAACAGGAAACTCATGGAATCCTTCGAAGTGAAGACGGGAGTAAGACAAGGTTGGCTGGCTGCCTACTATCTCCAACAATTTTCGTTATTTTGGTAGACTAGATAATGCGACAGACAGCGGTGAGCAGCGAGGAAACAGGCATAAAATGCATCCACACAAAAAACTTGGAGGATCTGAACTTCGCCGATGATATATATCTGATTTTTTACAAACGGGAAGATATAAAAGTGAAGAGCAACAATTTGGCAGAAGAAGAATCGAAGATTGGACTTCAGGTGAACATAGATAAAACAGAGGTGGTGAAGGTTCCTGGCCAACACCAACAGCAACAACGGACCACAATCAGCATGAATGGGAGAAATCTGAAGGAAGCAACCTCCTTTACCTACCTGGGAAGCATCGTTTCAACTACAGGCGGACGGAACTGGTGAGGATATCAAAGAGAGGATTGGAGAAGTAAGGCATGCTTTCATTTCTCTCAAGTCTGTGTGGAGGCTAACAGCACTCAGTGTGAAAAATAAGATGCATATTTTCAACTCCAATGTGAAGTCATTGCTATTATACGGATCAGAGACTTGTCGCATCATGAAGAGCACCTCAAACAAACTACAGACTTTCATCAACTGGTGTCTTCGCTCAATACTCAAGATCAGATGGTCGGCTAGAAAATATCAGTAACAGGGATCTCTGGAAATGAGCGAACCAACCCAGCAGGAACCGATTGTGAAACAAATATGCAGGAGGCTATGGAGATGTATTGGCCATACACGCCAGCGTCTCGAGTGGAATCCGAATGGGAAGCGACTAGTTGGTTGTCAGTGTGAGGTTGACATGCAGGAGGTCATGTGAAGAGGAGATGAAAGCATGTGAGCAGACGCCGAGCCAGGTGAAAACACTGGCGGAGAACCGAACGCAGTGGAGACGTGCGGCTGAATTCCTATGTTCCTCTAGGAACTAAAGGAAACAATAATAATAATTATAATTCTAATAAACAAGTATTACATTTCATTTGCTTTCTGTTATCTATCCTTCAAGACTTAGAACATTTGATATTTTTATTTTATTTTTTTTTTGGTTACAGCTTGATTCCACACTGTATTTTTGGTACAAGTGTGGAATTTTCAGCATGGATATCGGTAGCCCAAAATTCGCAGGCCAACCAAAGATACCAGGTGTGCGTCGGCGTGGGCTCGAACCCCGGACCATGTGCATGGTCGGCGAGAGTCCTAACCACTGTGCCACCGACGTATGCAATCTAGGATGTGCAGTGAAAGAATACATATACTGAATGATGTATATATATAGTGTCTCATTAACGCTAAAGTGACGCACTAAATGTCGCCAATTTATTCTTCTGTCTGATAATTTCAGTGAGATCTGATCATTTGTATTAGTACGACTTCATACATAAGGGAGAAATTTCCAGAAAATGCCGTCACATTTTACATTGATCGATGGTACTTCACTCTAAAATCATACCTCATGCTGTATTCTGATTGATTATGAGATGTTATGAATTACATACTTAAGAACAATGGAAGAATTCACCATTTATGCAGAGTCAGTTAATTCTAAATTTTGAATTACCACTTACAGATGAAAATATAAGTTTGTAAACATAGCCTTCAACGCTTCACTGACACTTTATGTATATTTTATGAGGAGGTAAAGTATCCTAATGTTCTACTTAGGATAAAACGCCACCAACCACATCATGGTGATTGATGCATAACACTCATTTAAAGAAGTCAACATTTGTCTGCATCCGGGGAAATGTAAAATAGTGAAAATACCGAAAGTGTCAGGGTATCCATAGGAGTGTGGTACTCAGATCAATCGTCACTCAACAGACATACAGAAATTGATTATACTTAATAAAAATGTCGCTTGGCGAAATTGGCAAAATGGTCAATTTAGAGTTAGTGAAACGATCAATGTCAACACAGTTTAACATAAGTATAATAAAATCTCTGAAACAAAACTAATTACAGCCAAGATTATCAGGAGATACAGTTATACCATTCATGGAGAATCCCAAAAAAATTGACTTCACTTTGAAGATGTTGTTTGGAAGGACAACGAAAGCTTTACTACTTAATCACACAGCTGGCAGTAGGCAGCCATATCAAAAGCAGCCATCTACGCTTCAGGTCTCTTCTTTATTTCAAAGACTAGTTATTCTTTTTCTGTACACTAAAATTTATTCACTGTGAAATGAAAGAAAACAAAAAATTCACCTAAACCATTTTGTATTTTCATAACCATATTCATGTCACGCAGAACAGAATTTGTATGACTAAACAGGTTTAATGTTTAACAATACTCATTTCCGAATTATTATGAAAAACAGAAGTCTATAAGCTCATCGATCAATTGACCTCTCTTATTTAGATCGGAAAACCAAATTTCTTTCTGACTAACACAGTAGATCATATGAATGCTCACTTGATTAAATACATCTCCAGTCATTTCACACATTTTACATTCAGTGGCCATACATTATTGTCATAGCAGAGTGCAAAGCATGCTATTTCTTTGTATATTCGATACCTGTCGAGCTAACGGACAATACGGTGGATCTGTCGGTTTCAATAACATGAAATTTCAGAAAAAATTACGTCATATTTATTAGAATACTTGTGGAAGTCAACACCAGTCATTGTTCAGATTCAGTGACTTGACCTTTAACAGTTGTCTGTATTACCTTTCTTGCTTCATATCACTGGACACTTTCTCCACAGTGTTACTTCTGTTACCAGCCATTAAATCCTAGTAAGCTACCAGGAGAGGCATCTTTCCATGATTAGGAGGCCTTTTTAAGATACCTAACGATATGCGTGAACAATAATGACTGTTTAGATTTTGAAAATGGAACGATAAGGACTGAGTTCAAGTTTCACTGGAACACATTCAGCTGACAAGTTCTAAATAATACGAGATGCACATCCTGGATTCCACTTCTAGCCACTGTCCATCGAATTGCATCAATTATTGTTTGAAATATTGGTGCTTGAAGTTCAATTCGCTATTTATTACACAATACATAACAATAGTTTAAAGGTTTTCTATGCTTGTTCCAGGAATTGATTATCACTAAGATAGAGATACTGGCATTTAGAAGCTGCTCATATTACATTTTATGTGCAAATAATTATTGACTTGATTTTATTTTGATTGTAATTGAAACTACAAAGGTATAGAAATGGACAAAGGTAGATATACTTAAAAACTCAGGTCGAATCAGTATAGAAATGAACATATCTATTTCTCAGCTAAATATTATGGTTACATGTAAATAGACACAAAAAACACTCATTTGATTTAGATGTGTTGTTGTTGGGTTTTATTTTTTCTAAAACAAATTCTATTTCAGATATCGAAAAGTGTATTATATGAATTTCGAAATAATTTACAAACATAGAATTATGATTCGATCATAAATCTATGCGTTCATTTTTCTGTTCACATGCAAATATACTGGATATAGTCACAATTAAATCAACTGACCAACGCATCATTTTGTACATACCTAATCGAATACGTAGTACTAAAATATAAAGATCGACAGATATGTTAGTTAGTGTAACACGAAGTGTTTAAGCGTAACTGTTAACTAATAATAGTTACCACAGACGAATTACTTGCCTATAATGCTAATTGATTGATTATTTTGGTCATTGTGTTTATATTTAATGGTTGTCAGTGGTTTTATTCATAAGGTACACCTTAACTAATTATTATTCACTAGTTTTTACTAGCGCCTTTATGTTAGTTAATTGATGAATACCCATTGACTTAGTGGATAATATTTTAAAGAGATGGATATGACTCTCAGTGGGAATACAGAGAGAATCGATGATCACCCCACAGATGATGAGTCCCAAATGGGAAGAAAAGCGTGTCCTGGGTTTTAATGCCAGCTAACATCAACCGAATAACATGATGAAAGCTCCTCTATGAATCTGTTGTTATTATTCTGAACTTGACAAGGTTTTGATGGTCCCAGAGTATTAGTATGACTACGTACAATTATTAGTTACAAAGATTTTATCAAACTGTTCTGTCACATATGAAAATTTGACACATATCATTGAAGTACTGTAACATAAAATAATAGTTTGGGGTTGTGTTTATCATTCTGATTAGTATAAATGATGTAATATTGCAGTGAAACTCTAAACTATAGCGACTACAGTATTGGCAAGAAACATTATCCAAAGGAATTGGTATTTATTGAACAGAAGCAATCAAAATCTGTTATTTTTTTTTCAATTGAACTGCGTTAAACTGAAACTTGCTTTCATATTAGCAATTCGATTTAATTTCACCCAATCGTCAGGCCTATTCCCTCTGTTACTTTATGTATATTGACCAACCTTCCGCTTGAATTACCCGTGGGTTGTGAAGTATTGTTTGGTTTTGAATAGATTTCTTTAGCTAGTTTTATCTAACGACTGGTCTCGGCGATACTTACACTTTATTTCTTGTAGTTTAAGAGAATAACTGTACAAACACTATAGGAAGAAAACCATTGTGTTGAATAAAGAGAACACAATCTCAGCTTACTATTCTGGAGTAGTTATCGTCCTGGTGGTAGCCAAAATAAGATGAAGTTTAAAGTTTGGATGATATTTTTAAGGTCCCCATGAACTAAATAGGATTTCATTTTAACGAGTAGGAAACACTCACAATTGATACTACTGTGGAGCTGCAAAATGCATTTTTTCTAAATCTATCTACAGAAGTCTGTTTTATCCACACACAGTGTCCAGTTATGATTAGAAAGGTAAGAAGAATGACATAATCTGACTAATATACTTTCTAAGAAATAACTTCTTTAGGAAAGTCGTCTTGGATATCTAGCGATTAATTTTACCACAGTAAGTCTTAAAGAAACTGCTTTTATGGGAATTATAGGTGCCACTGGTTATGTTATCAGTTAGATTTTGAAGAGATCAGATGAGACAGCTAGCAGTGAAATAGAAAATCTACTTTGGTATAAGTATGTTCTCTAAGGTGAATCATTTAAGTGAGAATAAAAACGCTTGCTGAGATGTATATGCACTTTGGTGTTGTGTCCTGAATCTGTCAAGACATCAGACTTGAAATCTTTTTTTGGCATTAATTTAAAAGTAGTTCTACAAGGTTTAATTTATTAGTTCACATAGTTTTAATAATAATAATAATAAAGAAATGAAAACAAATGTTTTATTGTGTTACCAATTTAGAGCAACATTTCTTCGATTATTAAACCTAAAATGAGCATCATCAATTTTCACAGCGAAAGCTGAACTTTGTTTTATTGAGTTACGTTCTCGATTCCTCCTAAATTAAATACTGTAAGCTATAATAGGTATTTAATGCTGAATTTTCTTAGGATTAGATGTTATTTAGTGGTCACAAAATTTCAAAATTCAACAGAGATCTAGAACCAGCAGATTTATTATCTTGCGTGTACAATATATACACATATATATGACTGCGAATGTAAAGTGCTATGCAGACACTATAAACTGAAACTTCTAAAGCTCTTTTAGACGTTGACGTTTATAAATATACTTTTATTCATAGTGTACAGACAGTAACAAGACCTCAGTTAATTATAATAACAGCTTTAATGCGTTTTATACTTCCTTTATATAGCGAGTTCCAGCTGCACTAACTTATCATATTTGTAACCAGCTGAAGCCAATTTCTTTTGATACATCTAGTGAGCTAGAAATCAATCGGCTACATTCTTCGATTGTTGTGAAATCTAATACTTTTCATTAGAATGCGAACTTGTTACTATTTATAGAGTGTACAGTAATTGCATTTCGAGGTAGCTATTCTATTATAATAAAGGTTTTTTGTATAACCCATTAAATGAAAAACAAAACGATACTGCTTTTACTGACGTTTCACGACCTAATGTTTATAGCTTTATCAAAGTAGTATTATTAAACCAGAATTTACAAAATCGCAGCTATTATTTGACAAATTAATCATCGTTAATCAGCACCGGGTGATTTCGAAGATAACATCTTTTCAAGCATACTCACTGCTAAAATATGCTTAAGATATGTAGATGATAATTTTGTAGTGCTGAAAGTGAAATCTACACAGTGAATTCCTCGAGAAAATAAACAATCTATCTCCCAGAATCCAGTTTACTTCGGCAGCAGAATCAGACCTCAACGAACTACCATTTCCAGACTACCTAGTTAAGAGGAGGGAAAACGGACATTTTAGTATATCTATATTCAGGAAGAAAACCCACTCCAACAAATATTTAGATTTCGGATCGTCACACCCCATCAGCGCACAGGTATAAGTTGTTTCAAGTCGTCTCAGACGATAACATTCTCTGGTGACGGGCGAGAAAGGAAAAGAAGAAGAAATATCAAGCATTACTGAGACTCTCAAGCAACAACAATATCAACAATGACATTAAATATGGTCGGAAACGTATTCCGGAAACATGCACCTCATCAGTTGTATTTCCATATTGAGCAGAGATATCAGACGATATGGGAAGAGTACTTAGTGAGCTCAACATCAGAGTTTTCTTCAAAACATCAGACACACTGCAAAGCAACGTTGTCCACATAAAAGACGAAATCCCTAAAGATTCTCTATCCAGTTGTGTCTACAAAATAGAATGCTTGTTTGGAATGTGATGCGATATACATCGGACAAACATCACCAGAGAGAAATCAAAATCAGAAGAAATGAACACCTTCGGACATTTTTCTGTTCGACCACCGAGAAATCCAGTTGAACTAGAAAAGCTTTAAAAAACATCGGCCATTTATCCACCCGCACTTTAGAATCATGCCACAAAATTGATTTTGACAATATTGGAGTCATCACCCAGAAAAATTTTAGAAATCACAAAGAACATCTAATATCAGAAGCCCTTCATATTAAGTGGAATCCAAATTTTCTGAAAAGGAATGGTGGACTAAGACAGGATATGACCTGGTTACAACACCCCCGTCCCCCATGACATGACAGAATCAATACGAATGTGATAAGCAATTTCACTATGCAAACACACGTTGCTTTTACAATTTTATACACTTGTGAAATCCAACAATCTATACCTGGTTTTTTATACCCAAACCAAGTTCACCTGGTTTTATTATCTTTACCTATTGGCCAACTTGGCAACTCAAAAGTTATCCCATGCTGAGGAACGATGATTAAGTTGTTATATATAAGCTGAGATTTTGTAAATTCTGATTATTATACTGGTTAATTATACTACTTTGATAAAGCTATTAACAGTAGCACAAAGTAGCGAAACGTCAGTAAAAACAGTATCGTTTTGTTTTTCATTCATTGAGAAATACAAAAACCTTTCTTTTAGTGAATATTATAGACCCAATGCCTTAATTTTGTCAAGCTGTTAAAACTGTACTTGTTTTGGACATATGTAACTATTCTATAGGGATTTAATGAAAAATCAAACTGGAAATACGGTCACACCTTCAAGACCACCAGGATTTTTTCATTTGCTTGTTATGAATAAAATTGTTCAGTCCAAAACATAGGTCAAAACTTATTAATTAGGTATACGTGACCTATTATCAGGTGATGATTCATGTAAACCAGTCGCACGTACAGAGGGTCATGTGAATAGAATAGCTTATTTACACAGAGATCGATTTCTTAATTTCAGAATTTCCTGTCAAGTGATTCGTTACAATGACTATTCCGAAGGCTATTCAAAATCAAGCCCACTGTGAAACAAAACAATGCAGATTTTGTAAATTTATAGTTTAACTTTTTCAATAGATGAAATTAATTTGGCCAGATTAAATAAAGCAAAACTGTCGAAGAAAGCTCATTTTTTTTACTAATGAGCACAGAAAGAAGAACTCGTTAACAAGTGATTATTGTTCCCTTAGGTTCCAAGTAGAACATAGGCCTTTAAAAGAACACCTCCACTTCATTCTGTTCTCTGCAGTGATTTTCAGCTTACTCCACGTTTGTTCACAGCCTCTCATATCTTCCTCACACACCCTCTTCCATGCGACACTTGGACGTCGAATTCGTTGTTCCTCATTCAGCTTCCACCTGACGACCTGGCGTGTACTGTCTTCTCAACGTGTATTGAATCCATTTTCATTTTCTGTGGCATATTTATTGGTCAATAAGCTCTTGGTTACTTTGTTCCCAGAGGTTCCAGTTACTTATCATTTCTGGCCGTATGATTTTCAATAAGTAGCAAAGCAAACTATTGATAAAAGTCTACAGTACACTTTTGGAACTACTTCTGGTGATACGGGCTCCAAGTAAATGAATCATATAGAAGCACTGATTTGACATTGGTGCTGAAAACTTGATTCTTGTTTCTGGTGCTTAATAAGGTAGATTTCCACGCTGATTTCAGGATATTAAATGTCTGTCTTTCTCTTATTATCCTGCCAGCTTGAACATCCCCATCTGTGTTACCTGTAGTTGTAATGATGCTGACCGAATAAGTGAAAGCAGTGACCTCATTCACATTTCTTCCATTGACTGGGATTCGTGTAGTGGGCTTGAATTTAGAAATATCTTCTCTGTTTTTACGAGTTTGATTACGGACTGATAGCAGTTAGAGAACCATTGAAAACCAGCTAGGAGTACTGGACAGCTATTTCACCCTAGGTTGATAATCATTGGCAGTACGCAACCACTAGAGTTAGAACCCAGGACCTTCCGGTTACAAGGCAAGCTCGTAGATCATTCAACCACTGGGACCCAAATCAATGGCCAACCCATGAATTCTAAATTTTACCAATTCGTGATTTAGTGCCACCACCAATATCCTCTTTCATTTCTTTTCTATAGTAAATTTAAGTCAAACAATAATTATGGGAAATATGAAGTTTAACGAATTCCTGAAATTTCCGTAGGATTCATCGATTGAAATGGAAAACATTTTTGTCCTGTATATTCCTAATGTAAACAAACGACTGTATTCACAGATTCAACGACATTCATATTAAACAACAGTATTCCCCAACGAAATTGAAATTATCAAAATATCGAACATACGCTGAATTGTGAGATGCCAGTCCAGCTTTGATATGCGTTAAGGAATCTTTCAGCTTCCAGAATACCTCATTCAGTGTGACAATAACATAACTAGAGAGTTCCGCTTAGCTATGTAAGCAGTTTATTTGAATCATCGCGAATTCGAGATTATTGATAATGTTAAAATAACCTCGCCAGATTACTAGCTTGCTAGTTTTCTAGCCGGTCCCAAGCACGGGTAAAGAGGGAGGGTTGGGGCGTAGTGCTAGCAACTCCACCCCCGCAACACTCAACCAAATCGCTACAAAAACTTCAACGAATAAATATATTAAAAATTCTAAAAATATAAACAATAACCTTATTTTTTGCTGGAATCGGAGAAGCGAAATGACGCAGGCTGGTGAAAGCCTTCGGGAAGCCAGTCAGCCGATGTGCCTTCTTTCGATGAAAGCAAAAGTAAGGATGGGTATGTGGAATGTTCGTACAATGTACGAAACTGGAAAGGCTGCCCAGATAGCCGCTGAAATGAGAAGGTACAGAATAAAAGTGTTGGGAATCTGCGACAGCAGATGGAACGGAACTGGAAGGTGCCAACTATAAACTGGAGAGACAATAATCTATTCCGGCCACTCAGAGGACAACCGCGAGCACACCGAGGGAGTGGCCATCATGATGTCACCAACAGCAGCCAAAGCTCTCATGCAGTGGGAACCAATCTCCTCCAGGATAATGACAGCCAGGTTCAACTCAAAAGGAAGGAAAGTTACAGTCATTCAATGCTATGCGCCTACAAACGTCTCAGAACAAGAGAAGAAGGAGGCGTTCTACAGACAACTACAAACAATAATGGACAACGTCCCAAATGGCGATATCAAAATCCTGATGGGCGACATGAATGCGAAGCTGGGAGGAGACAACACAGGAAGAGAACTCACCATGGGTCGAGAGGCCCTCGGTGAAATGAACGACAATGGTGAACTCTTCTCAGACTTCTGCGCCTTCAATGATTTGGTGATTGGTGGTAGTGTGTTCAAACACAAGGATATACACAAGACGACATGGATTTCACCAGATGGAAACACCAAAACCCAAATAGACTTCATCTCAATTTCAAGAAAGTGGAGACGGAGCCTACTGGACACAAGGTCGAGGAGAGGAGCAGATGTGGGTTCAGACCACTATCTAGTACAAGGGACTTTCAAGGTGAAACTAAAAGCCTCGAGGATAGCTGGGGATAGGCCACAATGCAAGTTCAACACTCAATTACTGAAGGACACAACCACAAAGCAAAGCAGGAAACACTACGCGACATCACTGAAGAATCATGCGTGGAAGAACATTGGAAGTCTCTGAAGGCGATTCTCAACGAAACGTGTTCAACGGTTCTAGGAAGAAAGAAGAGACAAGACAAGGAATGGCTCTCAACGGACACTTGGAAATTAATAGAAGAGAGGAGAATGGTGAAAGAGAAAATGATTCAATGCAAGGACGGACAGGAGAAGGAGATGCTGAGCTCAACTTACACAGCACTGGACAAAGAAGTGAAGAAGAGTGCTAGGAAGGACAAAAGACGATTCTACGACAATCTGGCCACTGAAGCTGAGAAGGCAGCAGGCAAAAGGGACCTGAGGACACTATATCAGATAACCAAATCTCTATCCGGGAAGAGATCAACACAAGCGAAACCTATAAAAGACAGCCAAGGGAACCCAATTACCAAGGAAGAAAAACAGATTAAACAATGGGCGGATCACTTCAAAGGACTCTTGAACCGACCACCACCTGCAACCCGTCCAGAAATACCAACAACAGCGCGCACACAACTGCAAGTTGACACCAATCCTCCAACGAGAGCTGAAGTCTTGAATGCAATCAAACTTCTGAAAGCTGGAAAAGCAGCCGGACCAGATGGAATACCCCCTGAAGCACTGAAAGCGGACCCAGAGACTACAGCAGACATGCTGACTCCATTATTGCAAAAGGTCTGGAAGGAGGGAAAGGTGCCTACTGACTGGAAAAAAGGTTACCTCGTGAAACTACCAAAGAAGGGCGACTTACGCCTCACTCTGCAAGAACTGGCGAGGAATCATGCTCCTGTCGACGCCAAGTAAAATCCTGAGTCGCATCATCCTGGAGAGATTAAAGGACGCACTGGAGACAGAACTCCGACCAGAACAAGCTGGATTCAGGAAAGGCAAATCATGTACTGACCAAATTGCAACTCTACGCATCATCATCACAGAACAAAGCATGGAATGGCAATCAAACCTCTACCTCAACTTTATAGACTTTGAGAAGGCCTTCGACAGCGTTGACCGCGAAGTAATTTGGAAATTACTCGAGTACTATGGCGTACCCCAAATATTCATCAACCTTATTCAACAGCTGTACGACAACGGCACATGTCAAGTGATCCACAACGGAAAACTCAGCGAGGCGTTTGGAGTAAACACAGGAGTCAGACAAGGGTGCTTTATTATCACCAATGATATTCCTAATTGTGGTGGACTGACTGGATTATGCGTCAGACAGAGTGGGAAACGAGAAGACAGGGATATCCTGGACCGACGTGAAGAACCTAGAAGACCTGGATTTCCGCGTGGATGATTTATGTTTGATGTCACACAAAATCGAAGACTTACAAGCGAAAACCGACACAAACTGGTCGAAGAAGCAGCCAGCGAAGACAGGACTCCAAGTGAACATAGACAAGACGGAGGTTATGAAAATAACCAACCAACAACAAAACAGCAGCAACATCCAGCGTCAATCACCATCAACGGGAGGGATTTGAAAGAGGTTACTTCATTCACTTATCTAGGGAGCATTGTCTCAACTACAGGAGGAACGGACGAGGATGTCAAATCGAATGAGAATCGGGAAGGCGAGAAACACATTCATCAACCTGAAATCAATCTGGAAATCTTCGTCACTCAGCAGAATCAACAACAAAATTCAGTCGGATTTTCAATACAAACGTCAAGTCAGTCAGTTCTTCTATACGGATCAGAAACTTGGCGGGCGGGTCACAAAGAATATTTCCAACAGCCTGTTGCAGACCTTTATCAACAACTGTCTTCGCTGGCTCTATACTGAAGATCAGATGGCCGGATCGGAAAGAATCACCAACAAGAAACTCTGTGGGAACAAACAAAGCAAGAACCAATCGCCCAACAAATATGCAGGAGAAAGTGGAGATGGACACTCGCTGAGGAGGCCGCTGGGTGACATCGCGTGTCAAGTCCTCGAGTGGAACCCGAAAGGGAAGCGGCGTGTGGGACGTCCAAGGATGACATGGAGGAGATCGTGTGAAGAGGAGTTGAAAGAATATGGATTAACATGGATGCAGGTGAAAAGTACAGGAGAAGACAGAAGCAAGTGGAGACGTGCAGTTGAAGCCCTATGTTCCACTAGGAACCCAAGGGAGCAATAATAATATAATAATGATAATGTTAAATCGATCGAATATTATAGTTCTAGAAGAGACTGTAATGAAACTCCACAGTTTACTTTCATCGTTCGTTGTATTGCTAACATCTTGGAGAAAGAAAACTGGCACATTAATTAGATGAACATTCAAATATTCACTGACTTCTTCAGTAGTCAGTTTAGCTTATGCTGGAGGCTGAAAGGTATTTGAAACTGTAACTGTTTTCTCTGCATGATTCAATATAGAATGTAGACGTACAGAGCCACCAACACATCACTGCGTAATTGGTTAACAGTCCTGTCTTTTCGAATAGCACTGAGCTGTTCCCCTGAATTATTTTCATACTCATTCAAACACTAGACTTGCTAATTCATCAGCTTGTTAAGACAAACTAATTTCATCATCAAAATTTCGCCTAACAATTAGTGGATTTTCAATCTTTATAACCTAAATACAATTGTAAAGTAAATTTTCTAGTGTATTATTCACTTGTATGATATGCCACATTTGTTTAAATTTTACTTTAGATTTATAAATCATTTCCGGTCCACAAATACAAGTTCACTTAATATTGAATTTTTAAGTAGTTTTCTAGTGTTTTCATCACTAGTATAGTTTGTCCTGAGATTTTAAAACGGAAGTTGTTTGCATAGTTTATTTTGTCAGTTAATGATCCACTTGATGATGGAATCTATCTTACTGTCATTGTCTTAATGTCCCACTTGTATTTATAGAAATCTATTGATTACTATGAGTAGAGAAACTCAGTGTTAACACTTAAATTCTCCAACCAACCAAATAAAAAAATTCCCTACAGAACCAATACTTGGTAATTCATCTGATGCTCACTGACTACTGGTCCTATTCAGGCAATGACCCGGGGTTCTAGTGGAAAGCCGTGACTAGTAGGGTGCAGTAGGTTGAAGGTGAGGCAGCAACTCATCGAAGAAAACATTGCGAAGTGGTCGCGCTATATCATGAATTGGCAGAAGTTAGAATTCATGGGCTGGCCACTGGATCGGTTCCCAGTGACTTAATGGTCGACGAGCTCGCTAGCCTTGTAACAAGAAGGTCCTGAGTTCAAAGCCCAGTGGATGCGTACCGATGAAGAGTACCAAACTAGGACGAAACAGCTGTCCAGTACTCCCCGCTGGTTTCCAGTGGTTCTCTAACCGATGTCAGCTCATCATGAAATCCTATAACCAATCAAGCAAAAGTCCCTACAAAGGCAATACTTAAATATGCCTAATGCAAACAAATTGGTATCGTATTGTAATCATTCTTCTATTCACCTATGATGAAGGGAATTGATGAAAACTAAAAATGTCGATATCTTATGGATACATCTCTCGACCTCTCTTGACCTCAAAACTATTGATTGTTTGCTTTCTTTACTATGCGTGGGCAGTCAAGACCCTATATTCAGATCTGTGAGGTTCCTGCTTATATTTCTTTTAGTTGAATAATTCAACTATGCAGTTGTAATATGAAGAAAGAAATCATCCAGTCGTCATCACAAGTTATGGTATCTGAATGGAAATTCTCAGTTGCTGTTTATATCTTTCCAAACTCACACCATAGTCCTGAGTGATATGCTATACCATGTCTCTAGGGGTGAGGGTGGAAGTGGTGTAACATATGCATGTTGACAGCATTTCTGTATCATCTACCTCTGAGATATCTATTGCATCTATCTATAATATCTATAATACCGCCAAGAAAGGGATATAAATCAAAGCGCTAGCTCCTTTTTCCTCGAACTATTGAATATACTGAAGACACTGTTCCTCCTAAAGGGTAAATGGCCTAGGATAAACTTATCCAGTGATGTAAATTTAACTACCTTCACATTGCAACTGAGATTACTGGCTTTTTTTTATCAGATATCGTTAGTGCTCTACGCAATGCAGTTGATGTAGTCTGCAATAATTCGGTCTCTGGCACACAGACCTCTCACGTGGACGAAACAGAAGGGTGCTCACTTAATAAGTATGTGACGTTCTCTAGATTGGATAATTCTTTGTCGAAAGGACACCAGCAATCAGCAGGTCCCAAGAGCACTAACAGAAAACAAAGTGTTGATATGAACTAATCGTTCAGCATGCAACTCATAAATCGAACTATACGTTTCATATATTTAATGTCGCTTTTGGTCAGTTATAATTTGCCGAAATGAGTAAAACTGTACTCGGCCGTTCATGACCAATATAATTCGGTTGGTCTCAATTTGAAGTAAGCACTGCCGGCTGTCGACTCATCATTCTGCTAACATGCACCTCAATTCCTGCTCCGAAAATGTTACTTTTAATGCTCAGCTGAGTTCGACAATTTTATTAAGTTTTGAGTATCAATAGAAGTAGGAGATTTGTAAAAATAAAAACGTTACATTTCTGACAACTTTCAAAGTTTGGTTGTACTGAAATCTGTAAATACACTTAAATAGACAGACCTCGATGTATTTATTTGTTTAACAGTATACAAAATTACCACAAGACGATCAATGGAGAAAATTATCCAAGTAAAAATAAAATCATTTTTATTCTATACAAGTACGGGATATCGTAACATTTTTTTGTTTTGAAAACTAGGTCATAAACTGGTCGATAATTCTTACCTAAAATCAACCAATCGGTGATTAGCGGTGGGAAGAACTATTCCACATAGGACATGAATATCTGGGTCACACCCAAATAACGTTAAAAATCTCCGAAATTGGGAAATAATTAAAAAAAATTATGAAGAATGATATATATATATATATATATATATATATATAATGTTCGTAATAAATTAAATGGTCAGATTGCTCTGTATATTGCATGAAATTTATGGGGAATAAATAAGTCTTGGGATAATTCGTGATTTAATTGTTATTTCATTTTTTTCTCAGTACTCAAACACTGTCAGAGCTTCAGCTCAAATCACTAACCATACAAGTGCATTTAGTTTGCAGGTTTCAATCAGTGGCGTAAAGCTTAATAAATTTGTCGAACTGCGGCCTATCCTTTCTCTTTCCTTAAGTGAAACCAACCTACCTTTGATATCAGGAACGTAATCTTAGTTAAAATGCAGTAATTCCAGTTTCTGCGTTAATAGTAGGTCTTTGTTAACTGAGAAGATCGGGTTGAGAACTTAATGGTCAGGGGTAAATCAAACGAGTAATTTCATTGTTGGTTATATTGGAAATAATAATAATTTATATTTTCATATAAGTTTACATGAAAATGCACGCCATTTTTACAGGCACGATCAAGTATGATATAATATCAAATCGTAGATTGTCTACAAGTTAATTATGTTTCAACAGTTAAATATTTGATATATATATATATATATATATATATATATATATATATACTCATTGTCAGAACCAGGCCGTATAGTTATTGAATTGTACAGCTGTCCTCCAGGTTGCGCGGGACAATCGACTTCGTTTAGTTTTAAACCCGTGGTTGTCGGCATACGATAACCAACCAATATTGAGGTAAGTACAACGTTTACAAGGGATTGAAAGCTGTTTTAGAAAAGTTAAAGTGCTAAGGTGAATCAATAAAGTGTAATAAAATAAATAAGTCCAATATATCATTAATAAATACATTTATATGGGAAATAAAATGGGAAAGTAATTAATCCCTAGGCCGACAACGTTCATTTGCGATGTATAATGCTACCCATATAGTTCGTACTATCATGAGGCCCACTTTTGGCTTTAATATAATTATTTTCAAGCCAGTTGTTTTTATTTCCTACCTTGTCTATTTGGTGCACAACCGTACCCTACAGAGAATAAGAATAGAATAAGTCGAATCAAATTTATAAAGAGCTATGAAATGTTAGGTTTAATGGAGTGTTATGAGGATGAAGTAAAGACGTTATTAGAAAATGAATGAGATAAGACATTGTGAAGTGGTATTTTAAAGATCCGACAATGGATAGCAAGTTAATTTATAGGATGCCCCATAAATCTGTGCAGAGGCCATGCGGTCGATTCTCAACAATAGGCTGAGCGAATGGTATATGTTTAAAGGCAGAAGCATGATCTGTCTAGGCGTTCATTATTATCTTTTTCAAGATAAAGATCTAAGCCCTCATAAAAATCAGAAAAATCTCGAGCCTTCAAATTGCATATTGCTGTTCCTGCAGAATGAGGCGATTCACCTTAGTGATCACCACCATATCCACTGATCAGCTAGCGCCACCCTCCCTCAAAATAACGAATGTCATGAATATTTATACCTTAAAGCTAGATGAGTTCTATCAGATAAGTTTGCAGTGTGACCTCCGGGTTTACGGACTATGATCTGACGAGTGATAATAAGAACGAGACAGAGGTGTAGTGTTTACTCCAACCACCTAATATCAAGGTGATTATAATGTTGTAAAACGTTGTGGCGACTAGTGAAACAACAACTTGTTCTCAAATCACGTTAATTCTGATTAGAGATGCTTGTATTCGGGAGTGCAGAAGAGTCCCAAACATGGATGAAACAACTGTCCTATACTTTCTGGTTTCCAATGGTTCTTTGATATATATATATGTTTATCACCAGCGTTTTCAGTGCCGTTATATTTATTCTTATACATTTTATACAGCAACCTATTCGGACTCATGAGTGTTTCTTGAGTGTCATGTAAGTGACACTTTACGGCTAAAACAATATTAAAG
Organism: Trichobilharzia regenti; assembly: GCA_944472135.2. NCBI lineage: Eukaryota > Metazoa > Platyhelminthes > Trematoda > Strigeidida > Schistosomatidae > Trichobilharzia > Trichobilharzia regenti. Next base: position 47,611,681 of record OX235263.1, read on the forward strand.
GATTTCATGACTGGGTTTCATTTATCTTTAGGATTTCTAGCTCAAAAACTTATCTGGTAAGTATCAGATTGTGTGAATACCTTAATATACCACTTCACTTACGCAAACTGGTCAGATTTTAACTGGTTGAGGCAAACCTTCCACTTAACTTGACTTACTATGTCAGAGAGTGTCTATTTCTTGTTGGACGCTTTGCAGTCACCACTATTAATACTACTACTATTACAGATTTAGTATATTTGCCCCAAATCGACGTAGTGCATTAGGGATTTAATGCTCATAATATCCCATCAAACTCATGACATTCAAAGGTAAATTTATGCCATAAGTGTCATGGATACTGTCCAAGTTCCATATCTCAAGGTTTCTTCCGATAAAGAAAGATATGGGAATCAAAGAATAGAGAATACAGATATACCAATGTATACACAGAAAAAGTTTCATGTTTTGATTATGACAATATTATCCCTGTTAAGCCTCTCATAACCAAAATATCATGTTAAACAGAAAGGAAGTTATTTAATTCAATTTTAGATTTTCCTGTAGATTGATAGATTGGACCGATGTGCTCGGTCTCAGGTTGACATGTCGGCTCCTTGTTCAGATGCTTCGACGATGTCTACTGATATAACTTGAAGTCAGTTGGTGGTTGATAGTGCGTTTCGTCCCATTTGGGACTCGTCAGTGGATGTACCCACATTCACCAGTGAGTGATGGCGTTTCCACCGAGGCTCGAACCAAGGGTCCAAAGTTTTAAACGCCAAAGCGTTATCCACTAGACCACTTAGGCCACGAGAGCCACCTCTTGTGCAACGGATTATATCAATTAACAAGCAGGGAATCCCCCTACGACCAATTCTGGACATGTCGAACTCGCCCTTCCATTTAACTGCCGAATGGTTAGTAAAACTGTTAGAATCACTACATCGCCAGATGGTTAAATATGGTGTATAAGATGTCTTTAACTTTGTTGAAAACATTAAAGATATGAACCTGGCAGACAAAACTATGTTATCGCTGGACGTAACATCACTATTTACCAACGTCCCCCTTGCAGAAACTGTCGACTACATATGCGAGCAACTCGTAGAAAAGAAAATAGAAATTGGAATCACACCAAGACAATTGAAGGAGTTACTAATAAAATGCACTATGAACGTTCGATTTGTATTTAATAAGGAGTATTACCGCCAAATAGATGGGGTTGCTATGGTCTCTCCCCTTGGTTCCTTATTAGCTGACATATTTCTATCTAAATTGGAAAATAGTCCTTTAGAAGAGATATTAAACCAACTCGATTATTATTGTCGATATGTTGACGATACCTTTATTATTTGTAACAATAATTTGGATAGACAGCACCTGCTCCAAATCTTCAATAAGGTACACCCAGCTATTAAATTCACTTGTGAAGAGGAACTCCAAGGTAGTATTCTATTTATGGATGTTATTCTTACGAAAAGAACAGACGGTACCTTAAAAAGAAACATCTATAGGAAAGCGACGGGGAACGGACAATACACCCAGTTCCATAGCTTCATACCTATGCAGTATAAGCGCAACCTAATTCGTTGTCTTTGTCATAGAATTAGACGCATATGTACCGACGATTGTATTGAAGATGAAATAAGAAATCTTACAAACGCCTTGCTTCAAAACGACTATCCTACCAACTTTGTAAAGAAGTACACCTATGAAACTACACATAAAACCAAGCGAGATACAGTAAGTAAGAAAAACCTTTACTTAAATGTACAACTCAAAGGCGATATAGCCAGCGATATATTAAACCGTAAATTAACGAGATCAATAGAAAGAACTTTTAGTGCCGCAAAACTGCATGTCAGTTTCTCAACCAAGCCGATATTGACATTGTGCATTAAAGATGGATTGCCCAAAATGGCGACATCAATGTGTGTATATAAATTCAACTGCTCCTGCGGAGCTAGTTATATAGGTCGTACCCAAAGGAATTTATCTTTACGCACTCGTAAACATATTCCTGTTTGGCTTGGGAAAAGAGCAACCAAATCATTAAATAGTGCAATTCTGTCTCATCTAGTGGATAGCGAACACAGTAACAAAGTAGATGAGTCATTTACAGTTGTGTGTCGAGTACCAAACAGTCTCCCCAAAGTCACACGATTACGCCTCCAAACCATAGCTGAGGCTTTAGAGATAAATAAAGAGAGACCAGACCTATGTGTACACTCTCTTTGTCTACCCTGACCCACTATAAGGTCATCAGGATCATAATTTTTCGTACTATTATTATCATTTTGTGATATCATGTCTTTATTGTCCATTTCCCCACCCAGTTTATTTCACCTCATTGTTACCCTTACTTCTTCTCAGCCTTTATGATTTTAGCCTCTTTATTTTATCATTAGCCATTATCGGTCAGCCCTTACATTCATTGCCTCCTTTGTTAATGAGTGATTGTATGTATTTTGTGGTTATCACATTTCTCTCACCCCACTGACACTTGTATTCTGTTGGCTATTAAGCAACACTGTATCACCCAATTGTTCATTCACACTTCATCACATTTTTTCTGACTATACACCCTATACACATTTGATTGACTATGTTAACTAATGGATGATCATCTCGACTTACACATGCACCCCAATAAAGTTTCTGATATTGTTTTCATTTGCCTATATTGGCTAAATGTACTCCATTATTTATGGATTTGTAACTGTAGTGCCTGAGTTATCGAAAACAATTGTTCGCTCAAAATCTTGTTGTGATTTCAGTATGGGGATTTTTCATTTACTTAATTATTTTATTCAATTTTAGATTTACCCGTTGATTGATTGAACCGAAGCGCTGCCTTGGTCCAAGTGGTCCAGTGGATAACGGTTTGGCGTTTGAAACTATGGGCACTGGGTTCGAGCCTTGGTGGGAACTTCATCACTCACTGCAGAATGCAGGTACATCCAGTGACGAGTCCCAAATGGGACGAAACGCACATTGTGGATTCCACTGCTAGTCACCATCAACCAATTAAATTCTAGAAAGGAAGTTAGTAAAATGCTACTTTGAAAGTATTTTCAGACACCAAATACTCTTATTTGTTGTCTATAACATACAGTATGATAACTTCAATTGACGAAATGTTGTTCACATGTTGATATTACCTTTCAGGTACGACTGTCAACATTATGTGGATATAATTAGTAAACCTGAGATTGTACTTGATTAATGTGTTAGATGATTTTTATATATCATTAACGACCGTCGAGGCACATCATAGACTTATTATCCTGTCATTTGCTTATACTTAACAGGTGAAAGGTAGCTAACGTAAGCTTCCAAATCATAACCAAATTTCATTTCTAAAACCATCTAAAGCCATAAACATTTAAATCATTTTTTAAATATGAATCCTTCGTTTCCACACCTGTATTTCCCATAAATCTCTTGTAAAACTGGCTAATCTCATTTAGTGGACTTGGATATGTACAGAAATCGAAGTTACTGTTGATATTAATAAGAAGATGAGTATTTGGTGGGAAGTTTACTGAACTTTTGATAGTTTTGATTGTCTCTAAGCTTGGACATTTTCTAAGCAGCGACTTAAGGGTTAATACAGATGTTATTACAAGGAACAGCTTTTTCTTCCTTCATGTTCCCAGTGGAACATAGGGCTTCAAGCTAGTGGCTTGAAGTTTCTGTAGGAGTGTTTATTTATTTACAGGATGGGGTTGCTAGAGCCATGCCCAACCTTTCCTCTTTACCAGCATTATTTCTGGCTCAGCGAGGTAAAGGAGTGCGTCGGCCGGAGATCGAACCCCGGACCATGTGCATGGTCGGCGAGGGTCTTAACGGCTATACCATCGACGCACAGAAGGAACACCTAGGGAAGAAATACGGTGAAAGTGATGTCACATTATACTAAAGTTCAACAGGTAAACTAAGTTTCAAAATCTGTACTTTTGTGAAAAGATTTTTGTTTATCTGTTATTTTTAATAGTGATTCGCTTATTTGACATATAACACAGTGAAACAGTGTTCCTTATTGGGTGGAATTTCGAATACAAATTATTTTTCATATTCACACTAAGTTTGTTTGTGAATTTTGTTTATCTTGATTGTTGATTGTGTAAATGTACAAGACCGCCTTCTGTTTCCAGTGTGATCTTGTTGTTCTTTTGCATTTCAGTTCCACTAAATACATATCTGTTCATCGACGATTTCTGTAAAAAAATAGTTCCGCTGTTGCTACTTTATAAAAAATGTTTTCTGTAGTTACGGAAACTATTTTATTGAAGTATTCTCTAGTTAATATGGAAAAAATCCCTACTTGGGATTGAGAGAAGAAATACTAACTTTTCAAATAACCGAAAATGCCCATGGAGTCATGAAGAAAATAAAAGACGATTTCAGTGAAGAAAATTCATCAACGAAATCATCTTCAGAGGCTGTAAAGTCGTATTTGCATTTACCAAAAATCTATAGTAGTCTATTACTGAGTAATAGGGGGTGACATAGCTGATATAATCACTCGGGAGAGGCTTTAGATGTAGAAGACAAAAGTTGTAAATTACGTAGTACTCAACGGCACAAAGGAAGAAATAGTTCGAAATTTGATAAGGTTAAAATTGCTACAACCACTCTTATATATCCTTTTTGTACATTTTCACAACCTCTTCACACTTGTTAAATTGACACTGAGATACTTTTATTCTCACTCAACAGCAATGTTAACCTTATCAAATTTTTAACTATTTCTTCCTTTGTACCGTTTAGTTCTACGTAATTTACAACTTTTATTTTCTACTTCTAAAGCCACTTCCGAGTGATTATATCAACTATGTCACCCCGCCCCCATTATTTAATAATAGACTAGTACACATTTTTGGTAAATATAAATATGTTACATAAAATTGTGTGAAACTTGATAACACAGAATTTAACCTTCCAAAACAGAATTGATTTACAATAACAAATGGAACAAGTGAAATAATACCGAGGACAGTTCAAAGTGAGAATAGTAATAGTAACAATTAACGGAATAAAGGAAGAGTATACAAAGTGAATTAACAAAACGAAAAATTTGGTAGAAACAAAATATGATTAGGGATTACCATACTTTAGCATAGAAGGATTAAGACCATGAGAGTTGGAGGGGTTGAACGAACTTTTCCTGTACACAGAGATCTGTCTTTTCTGTTTCGATAGCCAAAGGTTCAGCAATAGAGATGAGTCGGGTACGTAGTGATTTCGGTAGATTACTTTTTGCCTTGTAGATGACTTTAAAGGCGGAGGCTATAGAGATAGGGTCATCATTTTCGACCAGATAGTTCACTGGTCGCGCTGCTTACTGCTCCACTTCCAACTCTTCGTAACCATTACTTTTCTCCCTTTGAACTGTCCCCGGTATTATTTCACTTGTTCTACTTGACATTCTAAATCAATTCTGTTTTGCAACGTTAAATTCTGTTATCAAATTTCACACAATATTACGTAACGTTTTTATTTGATTCGTTTTGCCTATTAATCCTATAATTGCACACCCCTTCCAATTTCTATACATCCTATGAATTATTCTATGTGTGACATTAATTGTTTTGCTAAGCCAGAAATAATGCTGGTAAAGAGGAAAGGTTGGGCATGGCTCTAGCAACCCCATCCTGTAAATAAATAGACACTCCTACAGAAACTTCAAGCCACTAGCTTGAAGCCCTATGTTCCACTGGGGAACGTGAAGGAAAAAATAGTCACAAACACTTTAACTGAATTTCATACTATTATTAATTAATGTATTCATACCTATGATTCAATTCCCTCACCGGATATAACTTCTTCAAAACCATACATATATACGACTGTAGACTTAGATAATAAATTCGTTGAAAAGAGTCTCTTCGCTAAATCCCTTGTTTTGATTTTCTGTAATTCTGAAATCGCTTCATCTACCGAAAGTAACATCATGACTTATGATAACAGGTGTGGTGTAGATTTGGTTTGTGAATTAAACCTCACTTCACTTAGGAGAGTGGTAGTTCAGTAAACATTTCTCAAAAAGGGTGTTCATTTCCTAACGTGACCATTTTAAGAAACAGGTTTAAAATCATGTAGACATCGTCTCACCGAAATTTAAAGCTTAACAAAAATCGTTTGATTTTAGAGCTCTTGCTATTTTAAGTTTTCACATGCATAATTATCTTAAATAATATAAGTGTAGGATTTCGGCACAGTGGTAAAATATAATTCAATATCAGATAGGTTTATTTGACATAACATACAGTAATACAGTACCGATAATTGAATAATGTTTCAAGCACAAGTTATTCCACATAATCCTATCGATGTAATATAATATTGTAAGTAGCTGGTATATTCTTGATATAGACAAATGACAGCTGATAATGGAGATATGAACTAGCAGAAGATAAATACAGATGTTTACAAAACACAGTCTTTCTTAATACAGGTTTGATGATTATTACAGGACTACTGTTTGAGAGAGAAAGACCAGATTTGCAGTATAAAATCATATCATCATTCTATTTCACAGGTCCATCAGCTGCAGACTACCCGAAATTACAACGGTGATAAATAATGGCAATAACATAATTTAATGTTAAAGTGGTAGTATAGAAGAAATACTATAAAATTGTTGCTTCCAAAATGTAAGCATTACAATTTCTTTAGTTTAAGTTTTTATCATCAATTTATACGCTTTCAGAGTAGAAATAGGTGGGGGATGGGGTAAGACAGAAAATAGAAAAAAGCTAACAAGTAGTGTTAATTTGTAGGTTCACATAGCGAATCAAAAACAAAATCGGTTACAGTTACGTGCAATTGCGGTGTAACAACAGAAGACAAGGGCCAGGCAACAGATCGTTTTATTATGAAAATCAACACGTATTTATACATCTTTCAACTACATTATTATAGACAAGCGCAGTCATCTGATTGGTTGTTTAGGTAGACAAACGCAGGCTTCTGATTGGTTGTTTCGGGATTCCTTGACAAATAGAGTTCTCTCTGCGAATCATATTCTGCCACGTTAACTTTGCTGTGATTGGTTGTTGACTCAGGCTTGTTCATATTTTCTCACGGCCCATATTAGTGACCTAGACCTTAACGTAGATTAGTGCCAACCAATCGGCTAGCAGCCTGCTCTCACCACACTCGTCCCCCGTCAAATACGTGCGACTGAAGTCGGCTTGATCTACTTGGTGCAGGCATCATCGTTGGCTTGTCTCGCTGTATCCATTTCTGGAGCTCGCTGACGTTCACGCGCCTCTCATTGTTCGCCATTGCGAATGTGTCTGCGTAACCCCATCTCGAAGTGACCATATATGGTCCTTCCCACTTTGGAAACTGTTTGCCTGACCCTGTCGAACATTCGTCCATACTTCGGCCCACACCTTCATATGCTGCTTTCGCCCGACCTCCCAGCAGCGTCTCAAGTAGCAGCTCCATCGCTGACAGATCTTGAACGCCACTCAACTGCGCAGAAGCCTTGAAGTCCTGCCCGAAGATCCATATGTCTCCATCAAAAACTGCAAGGCATAGGCTTTTCATTTGTCGGTAGGCAGCGACACCAAATGTAACAACAGAAGACAAGGGCCAGGCAACAGATCGTTTTATTATGAAAATCAACACGTATTTATACATCTTTCAACTACATTATTATAGACAAGCGCAGTCATCTGATTGGTTGTTTAGGTAGACAAACGCAGGCTTCTGATTGGTTGTTTCGGGATTCCTTGACAAATAGAGTTCTCTCTGCGAATCATATTCTGCCACGTTAACTTTGCTGTGATTGGTTGTTGACTCAGGCTTGTTCATATTTTCTCACGGCCCATATTAGTGACCTAGACCTTAACGTAGATTAGTGCCAACCAATCGGCTAGCAGCCTGCTCTCACCACAGCGGGAGCAAGTACGTTGGAAGGACGGAAAGAAGGGTTTCTATCCGGTTTTCTGAACATATTCCAAGAAAATTGTGCCTGAAAGGATGCAGATATTCTCAGAGTGCATTTACTAGACATACTGTTGACGCTGGTCATCTCATAGAGATTTCTAAGTCCTTCAAAATATTAAATAGACAAAAGACAGCAAATTTACTACGATTTTCCGAAGCGATCGCAATCACACGTTTCAGAGCAGACATATGCATACAGAAAGAGAGTGTGCTTAGTCTCTCACTGCCTAGGTAATTGATTGCATTAATAAGTCATATAATTCAGTGATCTTAACTCACTGAGCAAATTGCAACCTTATAAACTGTAAGTGCTTTTGTTTTTTTGATTTGCTATGTGAACCTACAAGCTAATACTGCTTTTTAGTGCTTCATATGTTAGAGTAGAGTCAGAGATGAGGATCTGATTGAAAAGTAAATATTTCTTCTGTCAGTCCTCTTATTTTTTAGTCAAACTTTTTTTCTGTCCAAAATGTGAACTGTATTTTTCGAGAATATTTGTCTAATTATCCTATTAATAGTCAGTTATTTTGACTGATAACAATTTTATTTCCAACGAAGTCATCAACTAGGCTGTATATTCGTTTATTGATAATAAATGGGTAGGAAAGTTCCAGAATAATTTCTGGTCAAGGGTCAAATTAATAAAATTACAATGAGGAATTAAAATGCCATAATAAACAAGGGGAAAAACAAAACTCAAACAAAGAAGCATCATAATTACTGAGAAGATTGACATATTGTGCAATTAAGGGGTTGAAATGTAGAAATAACAAAAATAGACAGGATGTTTGGATAAAAAATCTAGTGGGATCATAACTAGTTTGTCGAATAATTGTTTATGCAGTCATGGATTAAATATGTAGAAATAATAAAATGACAAAACAGACAGGAAATTCGGATATGGAAATGTGGTAGTCTAAATAGGGATTAAGAGAAACCTAAAAACGACATGAATGAACAGGAAGTTTGGATAAGAAAGGCAATGGAATGGTCATTACTAAAAGAATTACCTGTTTATGATAGCCATAAGAGGGATACGGGTTGGATATATTTCTTTTGGATACATAGCGTGGGTTTGAAATTTTGAATAGCTAGTGCCTCGGCTGTGCCCAGAAGTCTTAATTTTACTCCCTTTGATGGGTTTGATCGAATCTTGTATATTATTTTGAAGGATTTCTCGAATGGTGCTGAATGTATTAAAATGACTAGATGTTCTGTCACTGAACTATATATGCATTTTCGTTCTCCTTTTACTAGCCAGGCTGGATAGTGTTCACTAACCTTGACGGGAAATTATTCTGGAACTTTCCCACCCATTTATTATAAATACACAAATGTACAGCCTAGTTGATGACTTTGTCGAAAAGAAAATTTTCTTCGCTTTTTAACAATTCCTATGATCCAGTGTGTATATTCCGTGACAACAGTTTAACAGGTTGCATCATTCCGGACTTGTACTGGTCATAGTTTCTATCAGATACACTTTGTAATCGCGAATGGAGGTATACTTATACCGTTTTTGTAGTTTGTATTTTTCATATTTTTCAGGTTGTAGCCAGTTGGGAAGAATCCACAAAATAATAAGAATTGGTATAATATCATGTTGGTACATTTTTCATTTTTGCTTTATAAAAGTTTACTAATGGGAAAAACCGTGTGAAACTTAACATGTCCAAAATCTTCTATTGTGTGTATTAAACTGACTTATTTATTCTACGACCACTGTAAAAGGAGGGATCGATCACATAATTATTTTCTACACAACGTTCTGATTTCAATTCATGAGTAGCTAAGGCCTCCAGTGTTTGAGGAAGTTAGAAAAGTAGAAGACTTGGTAAGTTTGCACGCACCCGATTCTGTCCAACTTGTCTCACCATAATGTGCAGTATTCTTGTAATCGTATTCAGAATTTAGATTTCCAACATTCTGGTTAAAATATGAATGCTCATTGAACCACAGGGTGCTGAAGAAATTGTTTGTTAGTTCAGGTCATTAGGAGATAATTAGTGTCTTGCATATCGTTATCGATGCATTAGTTCAGTCATTTCAGTAGTCCCAGTTCACATTATGGATCAATAGTCTTCTATTCTAAGAAAAAATTGAAAGCAATTTCTTCTTTATGAAAAAATATATTTAAAGAAATATATATGGGTTAAGGTCTCTAGTCCTTCAGAATGGTTAAAAAAACCCTTTCATCTACAGTAAATTTCAAACTTCTTATTAACAGTATACTCATTGTTAGAAGAACCACTAAGCTGCTCAGGATAACATCTTCCTTACTAGAAATTCCATACATCCTGTGGACTTTATGGAATAATGACAAGAAATTACTCCATCATCAAGTAAATGGAACATTACGTAATGTCCTAGGTTCTTGTTAAATATGTCACTTTCATTTTTTTCGGATGTAAGACAGCCTGCCGAAGGCCCTCACAGTCACATTCGGATTGCGTGTGTATATTATAGATCGATTAATATGTAATCATTTGGGAATCAATAAGGAATTTCCCGTTGAGCAGGACTAAAGTTCTTTTTGCTTTGCATTTTGTACTAAGGTATCAAACTGTTTTCATTCAATGAAAAATACAAACCTAAAATTATTCATATCGTTTATTGAATGCTCAAATTTTATTAAACCAATAATTTGAATGTTTAGAAATCATTGACTTTAAATTAACGTATTTTTTGCATTCACCACTTGTCTGGAATATTAACAGTGAATATAGTAGGCTGTATTGTCATATTGATGTATGCTTGAACCATTGGGTTACCTAGAATTCTATCAGGTATAATGCATAAAATTTTCTCCATTTCATACTGTTTGAATAATCAAACTGTGCTTTTGCTTTGCTACATGAACTCGCACACAATCTTAGTTAGATGTGATGCAGAAGACTTCTCAACAGAAATGAGGAAAAAATATCGTAGATATTTAGACATTACTGCAGATGTAATAATACAGATCTTGTACGAAAAGTAGTTATTTTTCAATTTATATGCGCTGAAATTCCTGTACTGCATGTTGGCTTATTGTCTAAAATAAGCCTGTTATGTGTGGCTTAATAAATTTGCTTTAATATTCATACTACTTACGAGTAGTTCGATGTTTAGTAAAAAATACTGCAAGGTGTGACTAGTGATTACGGTTTACATCAAGCTGACTGGTATGTGGTAAGCTGCTAAATCGTCGTAGTGTAGTAGAAGTTAGCCACTTACTGACAGACAGAAGACTACAGATAAAATTTTTACCGTTAAGAAATTCGTGAAAGAATTAGATAAAATAGTGTTGTCAACTTAATAAACAGATTTAAGGTCTGTTGTTAGGAAGGAAACACGCTGATCAGTCAAATGTAAGATGTTTCCAGCTGTTGTCTAAGTTCCGCTGTACTTGACTGGGTTATTCCTGCTAGTACCGAAGTTCATTCGGTAATTTTTAGTAGATTTTTTTATAACCACCTTATTTTTTTAATATTCTTAAATTTCTTAAATCCACCTTCGTGTAATAGTGAAGCATTTGTTTTAAAGATCCGGATACATCCACATGGTTAGGCAGCAGTTAGGAGAACTGTTCATCCCCTGTCTATACGGACCATATTGTATTACAACAACACAGCCCCATTAATAACCGCCACTTTAATATTTCAGCTAGAGGTGGGGAACGAAGTTATTCCCCTAACAAGGTTTCTGTTCATTATATTAGATGGTTGGAGGCAATCGGCCAAGGGAAGCCTTGGTTGGACCTTGGTTTCGCGCTAGTTGGCACTCATCAGCAAGGCGTATCTGCAAAATCGGAGGAACTCATGTCCCTTCTGAGATTCGAGCCCGCGTCACCCAGTGCTGCTTCAATGAGTGGACTAGAAACATTACAGTAGTTACTAGTGTCAAATCAAAAAGGCTTCTGTTCGTCTTTGCATATTCTCAGTCCAACACAATACTTAGTTCAAATTAATAAACAGTCAGCTCCGGTGAGTTTATTTTAAATATCACAGTGATGAAGTATTAACGACTGGATGATATTTGAAGCAAAAACTATTGGTCATAGTCACAACAGTTTAGTTACACGTTTTCACTGTTTGACTTATATATTTTCTCTCTCTCTTTCTCTCTATCCAATTTCCGTTTGTTGTCTGCTGCCACTTTCCGTATCTCCGGTACAGGAGCTGCATTATTCCAATTGCACGTGTGCAGTATTGAATCAATAAACAAAGATTCAGTGATTAACCTCTCTCTCTCTCTCTCCACCTAACTATATTACTTTTTAATACTTTCACCCTGCCCCACCCTATTTTTTTGATTACATGCATTGCATGTTAAATTATCAGAGTCAATCATTCGAGTTCCAACTAAATTTTTATGTCCCAATAATCTAATTGATCCTAATCTACTAGTATAACCTATGTAACTGACCTCACATTCCTTACATGGTATTTGGTGAATTAAATTATTTTTCTTAATTAGATCTATTTGGTCCTGAAACCGGTAAAGTTCATCTCTAAGAGAGTTAGTTGGTTTAAATATCGCCCTAATTCCAGTCCCATTGATAACGCTACATAAGGCCTCTAACGCTCCTTCTTTATACGGTAGTACTACAGAAGCTTCGAATTCTATATTATTTTTTTTATGGTTCTGCATATATTTTTGAATAAATTCTGGTGGATAGTTATTCACTAGTAATGTTTCCTTTATTTGTTTTATTTCATTACTTCAGTCTTCTGACTTAATAGTTAGGCTCTTGGCCCTATTATATAAGCATTTGAGTAAACCTATCTTTACTGATTCTGAATGGGATGAAATAAACTCTAAGTATTCATTAGAGTGTGTCGATTACCTATAGATCCTAGAACTTAGCCCACTATCTTGTTTTCATCTTATTCTACTGTCTAGCAAGGTCAACTCACCCTGTTCGTTTTCTGACTTAGAAGTGAATCGGATTCCATCAACAACTGAGTTTGTATGTGTGAAAAACTGAGGGTTACGTTCAGATTTCAACACAGTGAATTATTATTATTATTGTTCCCTTGGGTTCCTGGTGGAACATAGGGCTTCAACTGCACGTCTCCATTTTCTTCGGTCTTCTGCTATAATTTTCGCCTGCATCCATGTTAATCCATATTCTTTCAACTCCTCTTCACACGATCTCCTCCAGGTCATCCTTGGAAGTCCCACACGCCGCTTCCCTTTCGGGTTCCACTCGAGGACTTGACACGCGATGTCACCCAGCGGCCTCCTCAGCGAGTGTCCATCTCCATCCATCTCCACTTTCTCCTGCATATTCGTTGGGGGATTGGTTCTTGCTTTGTTTGTTCCCATCAGAGTTTCTTGTTGGTGATTCTTTCCGATCCGGCCATCTGATCTTCAGTATAGAGCCAGCGAAGACAGTTGTTGATAAAGGTCTGCAACAGGCTGTTGGAAATATTCTTTGTGGCCCACCGCCAAGTTTGTGTCTGACCCGTATAGAAGAACTGACTGACTTGACGTTTGTATTGAAAATCCGACTGAATTTTGTTGTTGATTCTGGCTGAGTGACGAAGATTTCCAGATTGATTTCAGGTTGATGAATGTGTTTCTCGCCTTCCCGATTCTCATTCGATTTGACATCCTGGTCCGTTCCTCCTGTAGTTGAGACAATTCTCAATGCTAGATAAGTGAATGAAGTGACCTCTTTCAAATCCCTCCCGTTGATGGTGATTGACGCTGGATGTTGCTGCTGTTTTTGTTGTTGGCTGGTTATTTTCATAACCACCGTCTTGTCTATGTTCACTTGGAGTCCTGTCTTCGCTGGCTGCTTCTTCGACCAATTTGTCGGTCGGTTTTCGCTTGTAAGTCTTCGATTTTGTGTGACATCAAACATAAATCATCCACGCGCGAAATCCAGGTCTTCTAGGTTCTTCACGTCGGTCCAGGATATCCCTGTCTTCTCGTTTCCCACTCACTGTCTGACGCATAATCCAGTCCACCACAATTAGGAATATCATTGGTGATAATAGGCAGCACCTTGTCTGACTCCTGTGTTTACTCCAAACGCCTCGCTGAGTTTTCCGTTGTGGATCACTTGACATGTGCCGTTGTCGTACAGCTGTTGAATAAGGTTGATGAATATTTGGGGTACGCCATAGTACTCGAGTAATTTCCAAATTACTTCGTGGTCAACGCTGTCGAAGGCCTTCTCAAAGTCTATAAAGTTGAGGTAGAGGTTTGATTGCCATTCCATGCTTTGTTCTGTGATGATGATGCGTAGAGTTGCAATTTGGTCAGTACATGATTTGCCTTTCCTGAATCCAGCTTGTTCTGGTCGGAGTTCTGTCTCCAGTGCGTCCTTTATTCTCTCCAGGATGATGCGACTCAGGATTTTACTTGGCGTCGACAGGAGCATGATTCCTCGCCAGTTCTTGCAGAGTGAGGCGTAAGTCGCCCTTCTTTGGTAGTTTCACGAGGTAACCTTTTCTCCAGTCAGTAGGCACCTTTCCCTCCTTCCAGACCTTTTGCAATAATGGAGTCAGCATGTCTGCTGTAGTCTCTGGGTCCGCTTTCAGTGCTTCAGGGGGTATTCCATCTGGTCCGGCTGCTTTTCCAGCTTTCAGAAGTTTGATTGCATTCAAGACTTCAGCTCTCGTTGGAGGATTGGTGTCAACTTGCAGTTGTGTGCGCGCTGTTGTTGGTATTTCTGGACGGGTTGCAGGTGATGGTCGGTTCAAGAGTCCTTTGAAGTGATCCGCCCATTGTTTAATCTGTTTTTCTTCCTTGGTAATTGGGTTCCCTTGGCTGTCTTTTATAGGTTTCGCTTGTGTTGATCTCTTCCCGGATAGAGATTTGGTTATCTGATATAGTGTCCTCAGGTCCCTTTTGCCTGCTGCCTTCTCAGCTTCAGTGGCAGATTGTCGTAGAATCGTCTTTTGTCCTTCCTAGCACTCTTCTTCACTTCTTTGTCCAGTGCTGTGTAAGTTGAGCTCAGCATCTCTTTCTCCTGTCCGTCCTTGCATTGAATCATTTTCTCTTTCACCATTCTCCTCTCTTCTATTAATTTCCAAGTGTCCGTTGAGAGCCATTCCTTGTCTTGTCTCTTCTTTCTTCCTAGAACCGTTGAACACGTTTCGTTGAGAATCGCCTTCAGAGACTTCCAATGTTCTTCCACGCATGATTCTTCAGTGATGTCGCGTAGTGTTTCCTGCTTTGCTTTGTGGTTGTGTCCTTCAGTAATTGAGTGTTGAACTTGCATTGTGGCCTATCCCCAGCTATCCTCGAGGCTTTTAGTTTCACCTTGAAAGTCCCTTGTACTAGATAGTGGTCTGAACCCACATCTGCTCCTCTCCTCGACCTTGTGTCCAGTAGGCTCCGTCTCCACTTTCTTGAAATTGAGATGAAGTCTATTTGGTTTTGGTGTTTCCATCTGGTGAAATCCATGTCGTCTTGTGTATATCCTTGTGTTTGAACACACTACCACCAATCACCAAATCATTGAAGGCGCAGAAGTCTGAGAAGAGTTCACCATTGTCGTTCATTTCACCGAGGGCCTCTCGACCCATGGTGAGTTCTCTTCCTGTGTTGTCTCCTCCCAGCTTCGCATTCATGTCGCCCATCAGGATTTTGATATCGCCATTTGGGACGTTGTCCATTATTGTTTGTAGTTGTCTGTAGAACGCCTCCTTCTTCTCTTGTTCTGAGACGTTTGTAGGCGCATAGCATTGAATGACTGTAACTTTCCTTCCTTTTGAGTTGAACCTGGCTGTCATTATCCTGGAGGAGATTGGTTCCCACTGCATGAGAGCTTTGGCTGCTGTTGGTGACATCATGATGGCCACTCCCTCGGTGTGCTCGGGATTGTCCTCTGAGTGGCCGGAATAGATTATTGTCTCTCCAGTTGATAGTTGGCACCTTCCAGTTCCGTTCCATCTGCTGTCGCAGATTCCCAACACTTCTATTCTGTACCTTCTCATTTCAGCGGCTATCTGGGCAGCCTTTCCAGTTTCGTACATTGTACGAACATTCCAGGTACCCATCCTTACTTTTGCTTTCATCGAAAGAAGGCACATCGGCTGACTGGCTTCCCGAAGGCTTTCACCAGCCTGCGTCATTTCACTTCTCCGATTCCAGCAAAAAATAAGGTTATTGTTTATATTTTTAGAATTTTTAATATATTTATTCGTTGAAGTTTTTGTAGCGATTTGGTTGTTTTGCGGGGGTGGAGTTGCTAGCACCACGCCCCAACCCTCCCTCTTTACCCGTGCTTGGGACCGGCTAGAAAACTAGTAATCTAGTAGCCTAGCAAGCTAGTATCTGGCGAGGTTTCAACACAGTGAATGCATCATCCATATTGGCTAATCAAATTCATACCTGTAAAGCTTAGTTGAAATTCTATCTAGAAATTAAAGAAAATGTTCCTCTTAGGGGGAAATTAAGGTACTGTAAATAAATTGCTTCAGATAAAGGGAACTGATGGCAATAAATCAATAGAAAGATATTAAACCAATGTCAGTGATTCTCAACAGTAAGAACTCTAAACTATTACATTTGGACTAAAAGATTCTGTGGATATTCAAAAATCATAAGATAAGTATTCTACTGGAGCTTTTGGACTTAATTATGCAAAAGCGCCAAGTATAGTTAGAACACAGTGTTTATTTTAAGAAATAATAGTTGTGTTATAAATATGTGATTTTCTTTAACATTAGGCAGAATAGTACTTATCAAAATGGTTATGGATTATTATTATTATTTATTATTGTTCCCTTGGGTTCCTAGTGGAACATAGGGCTTCAACTGCACGTCTCCACTTGCTTCTGTCTTCTGCTGTACTTTTCACCTGCATCCATGTTAGTCCATACTCTCTCAACTCCTTTTCACACGATTTCCTCCATGTCACTCTTGCACTGACATCCCACTCGTCGCTTTCTTTTCGGTTTCCACTCGACCGATGGCCTGATGCGCGCGCGATGTCACCCAGCGGCCTCCTCAGCGAGTGTCCATCTCCATCCATCTCCACTTTCTCCTGCATATTTGTTGGGCGATTGGTTCTTGCTTTGTTTGTTCCCAGTCAGAGTTTCTTGTTGGTGATTCTTTCCGATCCGGCCATCTGATCTTCAGTATAGAGCCAGCGAAGACAGTTGTTGATAAAGGTCTGCAACAGGCTGTTGGAAATATTCTTTGTGGCCCACCTGCCAAGTTTGTGTCTGACCCGTATAGAAGAACTGACTGACTTGACGTTTGTATTGAAAATCCGACTGAATTTTGTTGTTGATTCTGGCTGAGTGACGAAGATTTCCAGATTGATTTCAGGTTGATGAATGTGTTTCTCGCCTTCCCGATTCTCATTCGATTTGACATCCTGGTCCGTTCCTCCTGTAGTTGAGACAATTCTCAATGCTAGATAAGTGAATGAAGTGACCTCTTTCAAATCCCTCCCGTTGATGGTGATTGACGCTGGATGTTGCTGCTGTTTTTGTTGTTGGCTGGTTATTTTCATAACCACCGTCTTGTCTATGTTCACTTGGAGTCCTGTCTTCGCTGGCTGCTTCTTCGACCAATTTGTCGGTCGGTTTTCGCTTGTAAGTCTTCGATTTTGTGTGACATCAAACATAAATCATCCACGCGTGAAATCCAGGATGGATTTTTGAGGCATTTTTATTGTTGAAAATTACACATTTTCGGAATTAAAATTTTGGAATTTCAATAGAATTGGCGTTTCATGATAGAAAATAGTATCAACTTTTTAAAACTTCTTCTATGAAGGGATTTTACGATTCGATTCACTATTTTGAACATGAAATCAATTATCCTTGTGTTCTTTTTCCCAAAAGTAATCAGACTTTAAAGTGCGGCTTTTAAGTGGTAGATGTCAGCTGCAAGGAATTTTTAGATCTAACTAGGTATCTCACTTGTTGACATTTATTTCCAGGATTTAATATCAAGAGAAACATTATTATCTTTGCAGTTTAAATCGACTGAGGTTTAACAGACTAGCATTGGACTAGCTTAGCCTCCTTTTAGACTGTACTATGACCACATTAGCCAATATATTTGTTCAACTGTTAGTGTTACTGGCTAGATTTGTGATGCCTGTCTAGATTAGTTTGGTTAATATGGGTGAATAAGCATAAAACTCACACATAGAGGTTAGTGTTTTTGGACTTTGATAACTGATATATTGTTAAACATTTAACTGGAAAGTATTTACATGTTCCATACTGGCAATGTAAATATATATTAAAATTTAAAACAACACATTTAAGCTAACAATACTGTTTCCAGTTACTTCTTATCAGGTTTAACTCTAATGTACATAACTTTAGGAATAAGTATTCAAATATAAACTGGTCATGGTGTTTTGTCGATAGGACAATAAGACTAAGCGTAAAAAATTGTGCAATTAGCGATAGTAATACTACTACTAATAATAATGGTTTTTATCAATAACAAGGATGAAAAAGTCAAGTGATCTGTGATAACAAGAATAACCAAAAACAGCAGGATTAAATAAACAAATGTTTATGTAGAGGAAGTAGTCGATAAAGGCTAATAAAAACAAATGGCCCGAATGCTAGATTGTGAGGGAAGTAAATAAAATACTATAGGAAGTTTTGAATTTCGGAATTACTAGAAAGCAATTATCGGTCCAGGGAGTAGCACCTATGATGGAAACTGCTCTACAACATTTCATCAATGAAGAATCACAATGTGTACCTCAAAATACATCAGATATATTAATGACACGACGAAACACATCATCTAATCTCACCAAACAGGAATATGAAGTTCTAAGAAATTTGAAGAAAGAAAAAAGCACTGTTATGACTAAAACCGACGAGGGAAACGACACTGTGATAATGAACAGGACTGATTTTGAAAAAAGGCTATTGAACACCTATCCGAAGGACCAAATCTACCCACTAAATAAAAGAAAAAATCTGCCGAATTCAACAAAATGCTACTAAATACCAACAGACTCCTTCAAAAAATGAAACCTAAAAGGGACATTCTCTCTGGTTTCAACTAAAATATAAATCTTATGTAGCTTTAAGAGTCTACGGTCAACCAAAGATAGATAAATCCACAGTTCCATTTAGACCAGTAGTAAATTTCACCAACTTACCGACATACAATCTCTCCAAATACTTATTTTCGATGCTAAAACCACTGCAAAAGGACACTCAAAATATTGTAAGAAACTCATATGATTTCAAATCCCAAATACAACACCGAGAAATTGATAAAGAAGACATTATGTTGAGCTATGATATCAAATCATATACTAAAATCCCTTCTATCAAAAGTCTTGATATAATTTCCAGTTTACTAGAATCAGATACATCGCTATCACAAAGATGTTCACTGGAAACCAGTGAAGTAATCAAGAGCTAAAAATCCTGCCTAAAAAGTAATTATTTTACATTTAAAGGGAATTTGTATAGACAGACGAATGGCGTTGCTATGGGTTCGCCAGTTTCCCCAATAGTCGCTAACCTTTTCATGAATAGATTCGAAGATAACGTCTTATCCAGCGTACTTACTCCTAAAATATGGTTAAGATGTGTAGATGATACTTTCGTAGTGCTAAAACGAGATCTACACGGTTCATTTTTGGCGAAAATAAGCAATCTGTCTCGCAGAATTTACATCAGAAGCACAATCAGACTTCGGTGAACTTGGTTTGGACATATATAAATAAAATAAATCCTAACGAAGATGTGATGAGATTAAGGGATGAGAAGAGAGGAGTTGAAAATAAAAGTAAGGGGTGGAGACGTCAGCAGTTGGTTATATCTTTATAGGCCAAGGATGGTGGGTATAATGGTTGTACGAACTTCTTTTGAATGAATAGTTTAGGCTTAATAGTTCAAATGCCTATCATCTTATCTGTGTGGAGTAGGCGAATACTAAGTCTCTTGGATAGATTCAGTGGGATGTGATGAATTACCTTGAATGCTGTTGGAAGTTTTCTCCATTATATGACCACTATCAACAAAATATTAGATTTTAAATTTAATGTAGAAATTGTAATTTACATTTATGTATAGTTTTAATGACTAAATAACTAGTAAAGTAACTTTCACCGATCACACCAATTTACATTTAAGGAAATATATTTGTGAAACTGTCAACATTTGATGTCACAAAATTTTATTGTTTATATTAATGCGTAATAATGTAAACAGAGTTGTTAAGTTTATTTCACCTTAGACAGGTCAACAATGCATTGAAATCTATACTAATTCAAAACTGTATCATCAGGATACATTTTTTCTTACGACACCTGGCAGAGACATTAAATTAAATTTCATCAATACATAGAATACAGTAATGCTGAAACAGACATTTTTCAGCTAGTAATAAGAAGTATTTATTCGAACATCAAAGCATGTTAGAATAAGATCAGCTGGTGTTATATGAGATTTGAAGTATTTCTAAGACATCTGTAGGAAAGTGAAACACCTACTTAAGTTAATTACGGGAAATCATATTTAAATCGTATGGGTTCGAAGTGAAGAAATATTGGTTTCAGTAATCAGATATTATAATTTTCTTTTTCGTCGATAGTTTTGCTGAAAACTGACTCGTATTTAAGGTCTGCTTGTTGATTTGGTTCTGTGCCTGTTGCGCTGAAGCCCAAGTTTTGTTTTCTTATCAAAGTTATAGGGATAGTAAAATCGATGTTTTGATAGTTTTGAAAGTGTCTTTGAAGTGTAAATCCTACTCGGAAATTTCTGCATGTAAGTAGTTTTTCTGGGGTCATAAGAGTTTCTACAAGGAAATCCTAGCCAAAAAGCACTGAGTGTAATATCCTACGCAAAGCTAAGTCGAGATATACAGGTGGAGTAATAACACCTTTAGCAGTCGAGACATGCTAGCATTGATTTCAAGATTTCTAGCTAATTATGCTCGGTTATATAATACTGATTAATTGAGATAAACAGGTGGATATAACTCATGTTAACCAGTAGTGTGTGCTAGCCAGGTAGGAGGGATCACCAGTTCACCCAAGTAACTAGCTACAATCCAGGTGGTTGGACTGATCAATCTGGCCCCAAACGCGGGGAACCACCATAGAGTATTAAGGTTACTGGTTGATGTAAGTGATGTGCAACTGTTCATCTCAATTAATAGTTTATATATTAATAGTATATAATCAAGCATAATTAGCTAGAAATCTTCAAATCAATGCTGACAGGTTTCGACTGCTAAAGGTGTAATTACTCCACCTATATACGTCGTCTTAAATCTGTGTAGGGTATTACGCTTAGTCCCTTTGAATATGATTTTCTAGGCAGCCTGCCTTAAACTTGGGCTACCAAAAACTTCCATCTATCTACTGCATATGTAGTTCAGTTTATCTTAATCGATTAAGATATGATCTCCAATGGTATTATATACTTTCCAGGTATTGCTTTTGTAGGGATTTTTGTTTGATTGCATAGAGGATTTCATCATGAGCTGACATCAATTAGTGAACCACTGGAAAACCTGAAAGTACTGGACAGCTGTTTCGTCCTAGTTGGGGACCCTTCGTCAGTACGCATCCACTGGGGTTCGAAGGACAATTGGATCAAGTCCCAGTGGCCTAATGGTTTACGAGCTCGCCTTGTCACCAGAAGGTCGTGGGTTCGAAACCTAGCGATGGGTGCGTACTGCTGAAGAGCTCCAAACTAGGACGAAACAGCTGTACAGTACTCCCAGGTATTATATACCTTTGTGTGTATTTAAAATTTTCACAAGCTTCCGTTTCGAAAGTTCCTACTAAACTTGAGGAATGGCCTGATTATGGTTGGCAAAGTGTATCAATACATGAGATGACTGTTCTTCACTTATCTCCTTGAGTCTCAAAATGTACTTCTGAACATTTTACAATTGGCTATGAACTAGATATCGTGGATTTCTCGAAGGAGACAAAGTAGATATATCATAATGGAATGGTTTACACTTCAGCTTAGAGACCATCGTGTCACAGGAAATACTGTCAATTTATATTTTACTTGAAGATATTGTAAAAAGGGAAAATAGCATGCAATAAACTCCTCTGAGGACTCTGTACATCTGATAAATACTGTACAGAATAAGGACATTATTATTACCACTCATCTCAATGAATCAGTAGTATATAATATGATGTATTTCCGTTTGATTTCTTGATTACTATTCTTAGTCTCAAGCAGGTCTTAATAGCCTTGGTTTCCAAAGGAGACTATGGTGAAGTAATCAACTTTAACTGTGAAAAGTGTGAACTAATTTGTAAATTGTGAATTTGATTTACTTATGTAAGGTACAAGGGAACTAGAATATATCAAATATAGGAGCCGAGTATTTAATTTTATTAGAGTACTACTTAATTATTACAAGTAGTTTTACAAAATCCCACACTAAATTGCTAAATACAATTAAATAAATTAAAAGTCAATATGAACGAAGAATATTCTTTTCAATAATTTCTCTTCAGGTACTTACAATTATAAAATATAATATTTGTGGTCGTTACAATAAAGGCCAGTTATGCGGCGGATACATTTTTAACGTAGAATAACAGATTAGTTATGGGGTGTCGAAATAAATACTCATATTTTTGTGACACACGTGCTAGGCTGAAATCGATTAGAAATATTGTAAAACGGGAGACAATAGTGGTGATTAATCATAACAGAATTGTAGGGTGTGGGTAGGAAAACTGACAAGTCAGTTCAAGGTTATAAAAGGTGTCAGGTGAGTGGCTAGTACAAAGTGGTCTATATTAAACAGGAGATAATAAGACTGCATTGAGAGGTTCATAATGAGATAACGAATATGTGAAATGAAACAGGTGGAGGCATATATTGAGAAAAGAGATAATATCGCTAATAATAAGCCGTATAAATGAAAATTCGATAGTATTGAGGGAATGTTTGCATAAAGGGCATAAATTATGACGAATAATAATAATGACTGTAATAATAATGTTTATAATAATAAGAAAAGAAAAAAAGAAAAAAACCAAGAGGGTTAAGGGGATGGAGCACTCTTGGTGAGAAGAAAAATCTTCAATCCAAGGTTGGCCACGGTAGGAACATCGTCTGGACGTGTTCTTTTTGGATACAGAGTTCTAGTTTAGTCGACCTTATTGCACCAGCTTCAGCTATGTGTAGCAGACGTAAGCGAACTGTACGTAATAACGACTTTGGAATTCTGTATATAACCCTGAAAGCTGTGTTGACATCGATGAGATGTCCTTTATTGTAACGACCACAAATATTATATTTTACAATTGTAAGAACCTGAGGAGGAATTATTGAAAAGAAAATTCTTCGTTCAGATTGACTTTTAATTCATAATATGGGAATATTTCACACTATCAAATCTTATAACAATTAAATAAACCAGATTACTCTTTGAAAATGATTTATAAATCCATAATTTTTCAATATTAGCCTGTCATTGTAAAATCATTTTCTATGCATTTAAGTGTTATGCATGATGATGAATAACCGATATAAAATGAGTTCAGCCTTGTGCTTTATTATTTCTATTTGATTCATATTATTGATTAGATGGTCATTTCCTTTCACAGTTTTTAAATGAAAATGTTTGTTTGCTAAGTAGGAGTATTTGATATTCCACTTTCGGTTAGTTTGTGTAATTAACGCAAAGTTCAGAGGTCATTAGAATGATTTTCTGTTACGCTTTGCACTCTCGTCGATATTACTGTTAGAAAGCTGATTAATTAACAGCGAATTCTTGTGCATGAATGAAACAATAATTAGTGTTTTGATTACACACTTGTGTAGCGTGATTGGCGCCTTGTTTAAGTCACTGGTCTACCGAATTCTCCATTCATCAAAATGCATTATATTTACTGTATTTCATATTGGTTTAATTATCAAATTATATCATTGAGTCGCAATGTGTACTCATATTCATCTTTAAACTTGTTCCAAAATCTTGCTACTAATTTTTCCAAGAAAGTAAAGGAAAAACACAGGAGGATATTTGTATGTGTTTCAAATAAACCAAAATTGCTTCAGATGGAATATAATCGATGATTACTTCACTAGAAGGTTGTGGATAGGAAGCAAATGCTTTGCACTTTTCAGAAAAATGCTATTATGGCTACTAGTGATGTAATAATTGAAGTGATTCATGGATCCGATATTAATGCTGATCACCAGTTATTTCTGACCACATGCAAACCAAAACAGAAAACTTGACCTAACAACAACAAGTACATTAAACACAGATATTGTGTACTTTCAATGATTCAGGTAGTATAATGTGGGACATCTAGATTGTTTAATCGCATTATAATAAATATGCTTCCTCGGATAAAAAGTTGAATTTTTCCATTCTACCTAGGCCTATTTTGACTGATTTTAGACACTTTCTACAATTAAGATCATAAGATTGTGCATATAAATTGTGCATTTAGCCATAGTAATACTACTACCAATAATAGTGATGATAATGATAATGGTTCTATCAATAACAAGGATGGAAAAGTCAAGTGATCTGTGATAACAAGAATAACCAAAAACAGCAGGATTAAATAAACAAATGTTCGCGTATACGTGGTAGTCGACAAAGGCTAAGGGAAACAAATGAACCGATTAAGTAAAACTAGATTGTAAGGGAAGTAAATGAAACACGTTTTTATTTTTCTATTTTTTTATTTTTGATTACAGCTTGATTCCACACCGTATTTTTTGGTACAGGTATGGAATTTCCAGCATGTGATATTGGTAGCCCAAATTTTGCAGGCCGACCATAGATATCAGGTGTGCCTCGGCATGGAATGAGGATGTGATAAGATTAAGGGATGACAAGAGAGGAGTTGAAAATACAGTAAGGGATGGTATAGAAGTCGTCAGTTAGTTATGTCTTAATAGGCCAAGGGAGGGATAATGGCTGTACGAACTACTTTTGAATGCATAGTTTAGGTTTAATAGTTCGAATGCCTATCGCCTCAGTTGTGTGCAGTAGACGAATACGAAGTCTATTAGAAAGATTCGGTGGGATACGATGAATTACTTTGAAGGTTCTCGTTTTCTCGACTACATGACCACTATCAATTAAATGTGACAAAAGTGAGCTACGGATCGCTTTTTTCTGTCCTTCGCCAAACCACGATGGGAGATGTTCACGAACACGTTGGCTAAGCTGTCTAGTGGTACGCCCAACATAACTGTCACCGTAGGTGCGTTGAATTGATAAATACACATAGATGTGGCGAAATTATCTAGTTTAAACTTTGTTTGCGTCCCCAAACACTTGCCTACTGCGTAATGCGTTCTGCGTATACTTCTGGAAAATTTCTGGAATAAAATCCCACTTGACAAGTCACCATTAAATTGTAACTTAATAAATAGAGGTTTTTTGCGTGCAGTCATAATTTCTTTTGTTGAATCATGATGTTTCGCGTTATTCTTGTTATCACATATCGCCTTACTTTCTACTATTATCACAATCGTGATTATTTAGAACTCATTAGTTGAATAAACTTGTATTCTAGTGAGTGCTTGTGTTCTGCCGGAAAGTCATATCAAGGTCTTTGTATAAAGAATCTGTTTGTGACAAAAGATTATTATAGCAAAAATATTCATTCAGACATTTATAAAACACAAAGCAATCGAGCAAAGAATATTCTTTTCGATAAATTCCTCTTCTGGCTTTACATTTATATATATGTTTATATACATAGAATATTCTAGATTAGTAGTCAATAACAATATTAGTGTTTTTTAAATAATATCTACTTGTATAGTAAGAATTAAAGTTCATTGAAGATGCTTAAATTATAATAATAATAAAGAGATAGTAGCGAATAGAATATCAACTAAAATTAGGAAAATTCCACAAAAATTTATGATCATTCAAACCTAGATGGCTAAGGTAATGATAATATCTGAACTAACTTCTTTTGGATGCATAAATTAGGCTTGTTAATATGGATCTCCACAGCCAGTCTCAGCAATATTTAGTAGTCGAACTCTTAAGGCAAAATTGAGATTCGTAGGTATGCGGTAAATGACCCTGAAAGCATAGTCGACGTCAATCGTGTGTTCTGTATCCACAAGATGAAACAGAATAGCACTGTGAATAGATTTTGTTTGCCTTTTGCTTAACCACGCAGGGTGATGTTCGGAAATTCGATGAGAAACACGCCTAATTGTACGGCCTATGTAACTGGCTCCACAGGAGCAGTTAAACTGGTAGATACACATGGAAGAGATGAAACTAGGCAGTTTGCCGTTTACTTCCGAACGCAAAAGAGGAGTGGTTTTGAAGATACAGTATAATTATGCAACAGAGAATGCTCTTTTTACCGCAATTCTAAAGCGCTGTGTTAGTATCTCGCTTGTGTTTTCCCCAAGGAACTCTGTTTGTAAGAATAAGGCCCTTTTGGAACTGTTGGTAACTTGGACTGCTTTGGTTTTAGATTCATATTCTTATCAATAAACTTTTCAGGATAACCATTTTCACTTAGCAACCGTCTAATATTATTAAGTTCCTCATCAAGACATTCGTCCGAGCAAATCGCTCTTGCTCTGGGAACCAACCAGACTGCGTTTGTACTTCAAGGGTGCGAAGCTGAGGAAATGAGTATACTGACCCGTTTATGTAGGCTCTCTATATAAACTTCTTCTAATTGTGCCATCCTCTTTTCTGGTCATAAGGGCGTCTAAAAATGAAATACTGGATTCCTTTTCTTTCTCAATAGTAAAATTTATTAGCTTCAGTCCTACAAATCTACAGCAGGGAAGATTGGATATCTTAATAATTTCTAGTACCATTGAGAAAAATTACAGCATAGTGAATAGGTTGACCTAACATAATGATTTTCCCAAATTAACATCAAATTAGTCATTATTAGCTTTGAGTGAATCCAAAGTTCTATTTTTAAAAAAACGTTTTGAAAATCCTATACGATGTGAATTATTTTCTATAGGTCATATAAAGTGAAGTGCATTAAGTTACGATTTATATTACCGAAGATTCTAATATAAATGTTTACATAATGCAAAATTCAATCTGAATTTATGCTACTTTACGAGATTTTAATTATCAGCATATGACTGTGTAATGATTTATAGATTAGCTAGCTGTATGTTATGTAAATACCTTATTATGACTTTCTTTTCACAGTGTAACATGTGATTAGTTTTTTCAAAGGCTTATACATATTTCATTTGCCAATTCCAGATAAGGAGGTTGTATAAGGATTTGGGTTGTGGTATAGTTTGATAATCTACATAAGGCTATTTGAGTAAATACATGATCGTTGGAACGACTGTGTGATAGATAGCCTAGTGTCGATAAAAGGAAAGTAAGCAATAAAGGTTAATAAAGCAGGATTTGATGATTTCATCAAATTTCGGTATAACTATTCCTCAGCTCAATACTCTACATATGCGGATACATATATATATATATACTTTTGAAATGACATTGGGAGATATACGACTGATAAGTAAACAAACTACATTGAATTAGTCATGCAGAAAGACAGGTTCGAATGTTTTCCAGGTCATATTCAAATAGATAAGGGGAGAGAGAGTATGAGAGATCAAATTAAGATAAATTGCATTACGCTTCAATTACATCACTTAGATAAACAATTAGTCATCAGAGAATATAATACGAATTGCAAACAGTAATATCAATAGTAATAGTTATAATAACAATAATAATGTTGAAGTGAGTTAAGATAGTGCTACTGATTAGTTTAAAAGAATCAATAATAATAATGAAAAAAAAAGGTAGAATAATAAGTAAAACGTATTACCATGGTAGATTCAGAGTCAAAACCATCTCCATTTGTACACAGAGACCTGGTTTATAAACTCGAATTGCACAAGCCTTTGCAATTGCAAGCATCTTCTTGTTGCTTTGTCTGATGACAATAGTGAATGACTTGACAGCGTCGATATCACGTCCGTAGTCCCCAAGATGTTTTGTTATTGAGGATTTTGGCACTTTGCACTCAGCTGTTTTCAAACATTTTGGAAAATGCCCCATAATGCGAGTAAACAACCGCCTTTCTGTACCACCTATGTATTTGCTTCCACAAACACACTGTTTGAAGTGTCCAGGATTGGCGACTGGTCTTTCCCAGATTGTTGAAACACTCGCTTAGTGGTGTTAAGGATAACAATTTTAGCAGCATAATAAGTCCTCTTGAACATGACCTAGAAAAAATTCGCACCTGTCTTTCTGTGTGACTAATTCAATGTAGTTTGTTTACTTATCAGTCTTATATCTCCCAATGTCACTTCAAAAGTATATATATATATATATATATATATATCTGTGTATGTAGAGTATTCAACTGACGAGTTCTACCAAAATTTGATGAATTCGTTAAATCCTGCTTTATTAGCCTTTATTGCTTGTTTTAAACGGAAAGTAATTTAACAGGGGAAGAATGTGCCAGGGGAGGAATGGAACCAACAGGAACTCAGATGCATTTGTCAAGTAATCATTTAAATTTACTGATGACCACATCGTTTTTAACCAAGATTTTTGGTCCACTAAAGAACATCCATCATACTCTTTCCATTCACAGTCTTTCAGTTTTCTTATAAGATTGTCTGTAAGTGGTATGATTGCTATTAATGCCTTCCGCCAGGTGTTGATTGTCAAATCACAAGTAGTATGATTAAAGATTAGCAATGGAGTCTTTCTTAAAAATGAAAGTACCTAAATGCATTTAATTACTGGTATGAAGTACCATACTGTCTTGTTGGTCGAAATTATCAGCCTTAGACTAAACTTTATGCAAGTTTATTTGTGTTTATTTTTAAACACTATAATTAAAAAATAGACTACTTATTACCTTACATGTCCAACACTGTTATTTGTCTGTTTTCATCTTGTGTCAATCATGTGATCGTTTGTCTTTGTGGTGTTTTGACTAGATAAATACAGACGCGGTAATCAGTTCTTAAACTCATTTTTAGTAAGCTCTTAAGATTATCATTACACATGTGTTTATATAAAAATGAGTGAACTTCCTGTAAATTCATTATCTTCCTATAGTCTGACTTTTCTGATCTATTTTCATGTCACAAAATCTGACTTCTTTCTCTACAGATATTTTTAATAATCTAATTGACGCTAATCGACTATTTGACCTTTGTCTGAGCTAAATACTTGTAATTCATTGGATAACTCTAATCTAAACTGTCCACCGCTTTTATTATCTAGATTCACTAGTTCAATGTATCCTTTGGATTTTGCCATTTTAACATTTTAAAATTTGTCACTTTAGTATTATCTCCTTCGACTGTAGAATTTTCTAGATGATAAGCGGCCATGAAATAAACTGAATTTATTCAACCCTAAAAGCCTTGTCGTCCCCAATTTATCAGAACTGTTGTCTGATATACTTGTAAGAATAAAATTTTGCCATTTATAGGGAATAAACAGATACTAGGAATTGACTCCAATCTGTATAATTGGATCTAACTGCGTCTTCAAGATCGCTAGTGTACCAAATACTATGTCTGACTTAGTACCGACAAAGTTATGTCAAATGAAGACTTCGGAAACTGTGTTAATAGCTAAAGTACGCGAACTGGAAAAAACACTGCTTAACGGCGCCATGTGTATCAAGACACTCAAAAACCAATGTTCATTAACACGGTGAAAAGTGTTCGCTAAGCATACATGATATCACTTTCGGAAAAAGTTTGATACAGGTACATGAATTACTTTTAGAAACGTTTGGTTAGAGTTAGTTGACGGGAATAACAAGTTTTAAAAAAAACTAATAATGTTCTGTGTATACTTTAGCATTTCGAATATCAAGATTTCGAAGTGAGTTTGAAAGGGTTAGATTAATTCAAAGGTTGTTCGCATCAGTCCATGAAATCCCTGACAGTTAAACTGAGTCAGGGAGGGAGGAAGATGCAGACTTCCGGGTTGGGGCCCTAGGGACTCTAGGAATCAATGGCTGGAGACGATAGGTGACATGGCTCAAAATCGTTGTCAATGGCTAGCGCAGATGTATTCAGTCTCTGTAATCTTTCATATTCCTTTCTACTACTACCCGTTCTGTTCCACTCTTATACTTGCTAAACTCTATTGATTCTCTTCACTCATCTTTTTGTCTACCTTTGTGTGCTATTTGGAACGTGGCAACTCGAACTGGTGGACTTCGGTGGCAAGTTCTATGTTGAATCCAGACAGACAGACCGACTCATACAATAACGCCAGCTAGTAGAAGCATTGGAAACCACTGAAAATCGGATATTTGCTTAATCTGCATTTTGAGACTGCTGGAAGGCGTTTTGCCATTTGGCCGTTGAGTATGACTCTAACTTCTGTTTATTTCCGTCTTATCAATATCATCATCATCATCATCATTCAATCTTATCACTGAGTAAATGTCTTAAAATCTTTCGTCGATAACCTTAATGGTCATCAGTACTCATTAAAATTAAGGGAATTTCACCGAAGAGTAGTCTTCGAATTAAAATTAAGCTGTTGGGGAAATAACCTCGAAAATCGTGTCCTTAGATCCTAACATACACACAAAGTTAGTGGTAACATCTTCGTTTAGAAAAAGAATGGTCCTAGCCCTAGTTCCCTGCGCCTTCTTGTGTGTTTACTGCGAGAAAGTTTCAGACTCGAAGGAAAGGAATGTTCAATCATCCTCTGTTTGTAATATTCCTCTCAGCTGGTACAGATGGAAATAGTCGAATCCACACAAATCCCGTAGTATATATGTAGTGTAATCGTATATCAGTGGTTGTTTATACGCAATGATAAGATTTTGATTTTGGAAGTATTTCGAGCAAAATTACTGCCCGTGATCACGCGAATTGTTGGAGTTATTTTGTCATTTCAGGATACTGAACACAGCATCGATATCAACACAGCTTTTAGGGTTATATACAGAATTCCAAAGTCGCTATCACGTACAGTTCGCTTACGTCTGCTACACATAGCTGAAGCTGTTGCAATAAGATCAACTAAACTGGAACTTTGTATCCAAAAAAGAACACGCCCAGACTCTGTTCCTACCGTGGCCTAACTTGGATTGATGATTCTTCTTCTCGCCAAAAGTTCTTCTTCCCCTTAACCCTCTTGATTTTTTCTTTCTTTGTTTATTATCACAGTTATTATTAAAACTGTTATTATTCATAATTTATACCCTTCATACAAACATTCTCTCAATACTATCGAATTTTCTATTTATACTATCCGGACTTATTATCTCTCTTCTCAATATATGCCTCCATCTGCTTCATTTCACACATTCTCTATTTCATTATGAACCTCTCATTACAGTCTTATTATCTGGACCACTTTGTACTAGCCACTCACCTGACACCTTTTATAACCTTGAACTGACTTGTCAATTTTCCTACCCCATATTTGACGAATCTGTTATGACTAATCACCACCACTGCCTCCCATTTTACAATATTTTGTAATCGATTTCAGCCTAGCACGTCTGTTACACAAAGACTACTATTTATTTTGACACCCTATAACTAATGTTAGTCTACGTAAAAAATGTATCCGCCCCATAACTGGCCATTATTTTAACAACAACAAATATTATATTTTATAAACCTTACAAACTAACTACAGAAAAATAAATTTTTATTTTATTGTTTTCATTATTTTTGATTACAGCTTGATTCCACACTGTATTTTAAGGCACAGGTATGGAATTTTCAGCATGTGATATCGGTAGCCCAGATTTTGCTGGCCGACCATAGATATCAGGTGTGCGTCGGCAGGGGATCGAACCTCAGACCATGTGCATGGTCGACGAGATTGCCACCGACGAACAAAGCGCTCCCGCGCCAGGAGTCGAACCCGGGCCGCCTGGGTGAAAGCCAGGTATCCTAACCGCTAGAACCTGAAGATAAAAACAATGAAAAGAATATTCTTCGTTCAGATTAACTATTAAGGATAATTAGGGTGAAGATTGATTTATGTAATATGATGCGCGAATTCTTTCCACTCTTACCAGTTACAGACAAGTAAATAGTGTTAAAAATTTGAATTAGGAGATATATGAATGGAGTAGTAATTAAGAAACATTAAAATTATCTGATTAGCAGTTCCGTAGAGCAACATTGTTATATTAACATTTTCGTCGGTAGGTGGGTTCATACACGACAACAGTGGGAAGGAAGGCGGCGGATTAATTAAATTACTACCACAGAAAACAAACTAAATCTGATGTAAAGTAGTTTTCACATTCAAATCAAGTCTTAAGATGAAAAATATTGACTTCCAAGAAATAAACAGAAGTGTGTTTCTATTGTTTATTCACTACTTTATATGGAATTCCAATGTTCACTTGGTACCTTATGTACAGTTAGTGGTTTTCGTAATCACTAAGTTCTTGTAGGCTGAAGGTTTTTAAAATCAGTGATCACGAAATGACTTTAGTTAGAGGACTAGTGAAAACCAGGGAGTGCTGGACAACTATTTGTCCTGATGTGCGACTCATCATCAGGAAGCATCCATGATCCCAATGGAAATCGAAATGGAGAGCTT
This sequence comes from Trichobilharzia regenti, assembly GCA_944472135.2. NCBI lineage: Eukaryota > Metazoa > Platyhelminthes > Trematoda > Strigeidida > Schistosomatidae > Trichobilharzia > Trichobilharzia regenti. The sequence goes on from OX235263.1 coordinate 47,644,096, forward strand.
CAGATTAAGAGGACAGCTTGTTGATTATTCAGCCACTGGGATGGAGTCCACTGGCCACGAATTCTAATTTCTACCGTTTACAATGGGTCGTAGTACTACATCACATAGGTAAATTGTGAAAGTGTATATCTGAATGAAAGACTTTATTCAATACATCTAGTCCTGGATGCTCACGGCTTTCAGTATACAGCTACCGTAAACTTGAGTTATCTTTGGGGGAGGTGTGTTATCTAGACACCCATTAAGGGATGGTTGTAGTATACAGCAGTCTGCTTTGTTCTGCTCTGTGGAAGTATGATAAAGCTTTCTTTTCACCAAAGGTATCTGCGTTCAAAAGTTACCTCATTAGGTGTTTTAGTAGACTAAGTAATACTGAAATTATACTAAGTGTCAGGTAAAAAGTAAAGGTCAGTGGAAGTAGTTATGAAACATCATTCAAATACTAGGCACTACTAACCGCAACCTTGTTCAGTAATCAATGTTATTTGAAATATGAGTATGTTTTAACTGACTTAGGGTCAGTAAGACAAAACATGGTGCGAATCTGTGAAGTCTCTGACTGCTTCTTCCGAGCCACACCGACTCGTGTAAACTGTCTCTTTAGGGCCCCAGAGAAACCGAGAATCTGTTGAGACGGAGTGACCAGGGTTGACTAGGCGTTCATTTACTGCACTCCATATAAACACTCTGCTGCCTTTCTTCAACCAAGAGGGATGGTATTCCTGAAGCCTTTTAGACGTAATAGGCGTCGAATGACCAATATATACTCGGCTCCACAGGAACCAGTGAACTGATATATGCACTTAGGAGTTTTCAAATGCTAATTTTTGTTTTTCAGAAGATCAACTGACGGCTGGAGAACACTAATCTTAGCGTTACTGGGAAGAATGTTATTCTCAAAGGTGGTGGAATTCTTCTCCTAATGAAATCTCAGGTTAAGTCTCCCTTGAAATCAATGTTAGTGTGGAAACTTGTCGGTTGGTAGTTTTATATGGGTTTCTTATAAACTGACCTTCCTAAAGTTCTGCCAGCTCTTCTTATTAATTGCACATTAAGAAAGTAAATTTTCAGTTCATCTTGCATTTCAAGAGTGAATTCTGTTGCTAGGTGGAATTTGTTAAATATCTGTAACAAGTGGTCGACTTCATAACCATTGTCATAAATGATGAAAATATCACATATCTGTTCTTGAAAATCCAGGCATATTGGTCATTCGATGCTTATCCTATCCAAAAGTGTTCAAGAACACTATTCCGCACCTTACAGACTTAATGTTTACATGTGACTATTCCACATGATTGCAGAAAAGAAACAGTGGCTCTATAAGGAGTGTAGTATTTGGAAAGTGAGATTTGATTGTTGGGAACTATCAGTGATATAAATCAACATAGTTTGTAGTGGCGCAGTTAAATTCATTTCTCGTCAACTTCCACACTCTGAAAATCCTCACTAATAATAATAATAATAATGATTTACTTTATTCCAAAAACAGTACTTGTGATACAGAATGGAATTTTCAGCATTAATCACAATGTTGCATCTGATTTCCTCAAATTATAAATAAAAATTAATCACACAGAAAATTTTCCACATTTACAATAGAGGTAGAGTCAAAAACATGCAGCATATAGAATGGAAATAACAATAATAATGATAACAGCTAGGGTAATAATAATAAGAATACACTAGCCTTTATCTAATTATTCTTTACCCAGTACAATTCTACAGATCTGTAGTTTTATCAGATTTTGTTCCCTAACAATTACTTTTGCTTATATGAAGCCTGGCAAATTGAACTGCTACACTTTTGTGTAAAGTTCCATTCTGGGATTCCAGTTAAACTTTACTCTTTTACAAATAAGATGTTGCAGTGGTAAGTAATTCCCCAGAATTATTAGCCACAACATTCATCAATGAATATTGGATGCTGACCCTAACTGTTTAAGTCAGTTTGTTTAGATGAAGGCCTCCGGTCAAGCATACATGGTTTTTGGCACGACATGGTGTTGCGTTCGTTCGTTCGTTTGTGCACGACTCCTAGCTAGTTAAGCAATCATCTCGTACTCCAGTTTGCTCCCGAAATATACTTCGTAATTCGGATAGTCAATTCTGGTGTTTTGCTTTACCTTTGGTCTAGGCGGAACGAATAGTATAGAATTTGTGGGTATTAGATCTTGCGTTAGTACTGTCCGTGAACGTCAACACTCTCAGTCTCTAAAATATATCCGGAAAGAATTTGAATTCATGCTAAGATTTGACATCATACAAAACAATGGTTCATTCCTCGTTTGTTCACTGTTAGTATAAATTAAGCTGGTGTGTGCTGAATATATTATAACACAAATCAAGCTATCCAAATACTTAAGATTATTTTGATGCAATAATAATAAAGGATTAAAGATGAATTTATGAACCGTAAGTGGAAAGATTTTACTAAGAATACCATATTAGAAATAAACCTTACAGTTAGATAATTCGAATCATCAACTTCTCAATGGTGTTACATAATTAATTGATTAATCAATATCACAAACTGAATTTTAAAAAATATTATCTGAAATGTTTAATGTACTATCAAAATGAAAACAGTCAATAATTTATAGATATAAACTAATGGATAGGCATGAAGGTTTATTTTTGTTCAAATTATCTAACATTTTAATTGATTTCTTTCATTGATGTTTATTTTCATTTGCATTTGGAATGCTGCCCCAAGAAGTGAAAATCTACTTAGGTGGTGGAGCGTTGGGCTACCTATTTGGAGACTGGTAGTTCGAACCCCTCTGTGACCCAGATTTCCATTTCCCCTTCAACCAACAAAGATTATATATGTGTACGTACGCATATATTAGATATGTTGAGCGAATTGGCGAAGGCGATGATCTTTTAGAGGTTGACGGAGTCTCTTGTTCAGCAACTTCTAACTTATTTATTCTCGCGAACCAAAAACAAAGCAAAAGCCAATATTTGATCGTCCAAACTACGTGATATATTTCAGGACCAAAACAAACCGTCAGACGAACGCTTAGCTGGATAGTGATCGTGCACGTGACACGACCGGGTACCAAATGGCGGGGATGCTTGACCGGAAGCCTTCAGCTAAACAAGTCGACTTAAGCAGTGGTGGTCAGCATCCAATGGTGAGTGATTGCTGTGATCAATAATTTTGGGGAATTATTTACCGCTACAATCTTTTACATTGTTAAGCTTTCCATATATTTGTAAATCATTAAAGATTTATTACAAGGAAAAGTTTCGTACTAAATATTGAATGAAACGATCATGCAGTAAAATGTTTAACTCCTAGTCAGAGCAAGACAACTAATTATGGTCACTTTGATCTCAGTCGGTTGATCAAGTAGTTTTAAATAATAATTTTTAAGTCAAACGTGATTTTGTAGTGTTTCCTAGGTCAAATAATGTAATGTAATGGTGTCATATAATAGAAGTCTCATTAGAGCTATCAAACGTGCCATATAAATAGTTCCCCTATTGGACACACCAATGTCAATTGTGTTTTTTTAAGTGATATGTCGATTCGCATTTGAGAAATTGGCAAAGTTAAACTTTAAGCACTACTAACTACCAATCAGCTAATGACCTCAAACGCTTTTTTGTGTATGGAATACGCATATTTATGAAATAATGCATAAAAGCTGTATGAAAGTGTTACAGAGGATAGCTTCCTCTCACATATGATAAAAATAGCTCTCAGTTTTAGGTTTGAGTAACAACAGAGTATAATTTCATTGTGGGTAAAATTTATTTTGGTTAAATCTCATAGTGTAATACAGTAATATTTCCTGAGCAATAAATTGTGCTCGAAACATCATCATTAAACATTACTGTATAACACTGTAAAACTTTACCAGAATAAATTTTACCCACAGTGGAATTATAATCTACCGCCACAGTGCAAAAGTTCTATTCTTATATCGACAGAGTAATTTAACCACATTCTATGCATGTAATTATTCAGGTCTTCTAACCCTACCCTAACAATAACCCTAATTTTTCCTGAACCTAACGTGAAAATATCCCTAAACTAACTGTAATCTAACTCGAACCAACCTTAATGTCATATTAATTAAGTCAACCTAACCCTAACTTGTTCTTCCCTCAAAACGCAACTTAATCTTTCCCAAACCTAAGCTGAAACTTGTCAGATATCCCATTTAACAGCATAACACTTCGATTAGCATATTTTATTGATGATGACACCATTATTTCCCAGGTTTCACTAACTTGCTCAGTGAGCGCTTCAAGGTCACTGGTGCGGTCGCCCTCCATAGGTAGTTAGTGGTGCTTAAAGTTTAACTTGGCCGAGAAATTTAAAACAACCAACATCTTTTTTCTAAATGGCTGTGCGTACTCATGTAGACAGAATTTAAACAAGTGAATAAAACCGACCCAATTAACACATCTCTAGTGTGAGTGGCAATAAACATTACTTGAAGTGGCATTACACATTTGATTTAAATGTTGGTTTGCAGGGATTTGATTGGTTTCAGGATTTCATCATGAGCTGACATTAGTTACAGAACCATTGGGAAACCTGGGTAGCTGTTTCGTCCTAGTTTGGGACTCTTCATCAGTACGCACCCACCGGGATTCGAACCCAGGACCTTCCGGTTACAAGGCTTGCTCGTAGGCTATTCAGCCACTGGAACCCAACTCAGTAGCCATCTCATGAATGTTAACTTTTACCACTTTGATGACTTTAGTGCGACCACCAGCCAGTGCATCAGTGAGCACATATCCTCAACTGCAAGCAGGTGGAACCTGCTGATCACTACCCCTTACTTCTCTAAAAGATATCTGTCTGTATGTTTTCAACATAGAACTTTTGCACTGATGTGCAGCAGTTCAAGTCGCCACACTCCATGTAGCACACAAAGCAAGAGAAGAACGTAGAAGAAATGCAAAATGGAGACAGTAGATAGGGAAATGAGACAAAAGGAATAGTGAGCATCTCATTGGTTTTCAAATGTTGGTTTGTAGGGATTTGGTTCTCTAACTAATGTCAGCTCATGATGAAATCCTGAAACCAATCAAATCCCTACAAACCAACATTTGAAAACCAATGAGATGCTCACTGTTGACTGGCCCTATTCAGGTAGGTAGTTACCTGGGTTTCAGTGGGACGTCGTGACCAGTAGGGTGCAGCAGGTCGGGTGTGAGAACAAATACTCGCCGAAGACATTGGCTAGCGGTCACGCTATGTCGTGAATTGGCAGAAATTAGAATTCAAGGACCATTGGATCGGGTCCCAGTGGCTTAATGGTATACGAGCTCGCCTTGTAACCGGAAGGTCCTGGGTTCGAATCCCGGTGGGTGCGTACTGCTGAAGAGTCCCAAACTAGGACGAAACAGCTGTCCAGTTCTCCCAGGTTTCCCAATGGTTCTCTAACTAATGTCAGCTCATGATGAAATCCTGAAACAGTCGTTTTAATTCCTTTAATTTATCTATTATTCTGGTGCACTGCAAAACTCCGTTATTGATATTACTCATGACGTCTAGTAATTTTGTAGACCGTTTTCTTAGTTGAAACCTCCAGTTTATGGATTCTATAGATGCCTTTTACCAGGCAAAATTTATTAAAAAGATCCTCTGAAAGAAGGCTTGAAATAACACTATCTTATGCAAGAATATTCTTTAGAAGCCTCTCATCAGGTGGAAGTACATACGAGAGTCTTAATCAACAGTACAGTCAGGAGGGACATTGGATTACTGTGATCCTTGAAATCAACATACTAAATTGTTATCATTATTCCCTTAGGTTCCAAGTAGACAAGAGGACTTCACCAACACGTATCCATTTCACTCTCTTCTTGCTAATCTGTTTTAGTTAACTCCACGATTGCCAGTAAGCTTTCGTTTTTTCGTCACGTGATCTTCTCCATGTCACTCTCAAAGGCTCACTAAACTACTTATACAGCTTAAGTAGTGATTAAAAACTTCATAACAAAAAATGCACAAGTGTTAGTATGTATGGATTCGGTTTGCTTCAGGTTTGAGAACAGATTGGTATCAGGTAGAGAACCAGGAAGTACTGGGCAGCTGTTTTGTCCTAGTTTGAGATTTATCGGCAGTACGCATCCATTGGGTTTTGAACTCAAGACCTTCCAGATACAAGGCTTGCTCGTAGGCTATTCAGCCACTGGAACCCAACTCAGTAGCCATCTCATGAATGTTAACTTTTACCACTTTGATGACTTTAGTGCGACCACCAGCCAGTGCATCAGTGAGCATATATCCTCAACTGCAAGCAGGTGGAACCTGCTGATCACTACCCCTTACTTCTCTAAAAGATATCTGTCTGTATGTTTTCAACATAGAACTTTTGCACTGATGTGCAGCAGTTCAAGTCGCCACACTCCATGTAGCACACAAAGCAAGAGAAGAACGTAGAAGAAATGCAAAATGGAGACAGTAGATAGGGAAATGAGACAAAAGGAATAGTGAGCATCTCATTGGTTTTCAAATGTTGGTTTGTAGGGATTTGGTTCTCTAACTAATGTCAGCTCATGATGAAATCCTGAAACCAATCAAATCCCTACAAACCAACATTTGAAAACCAATGAGATGCTCACTGTTGACTGGCCCTATTCAGGTAGGTAGTTACCTGGGTTTCAGTGGGACGTCGTGACCAGTAGGGTGCAGCAGGTCGGGTGTGAGAACAAATACTCGCCGAAGACATTGGCTAGCGGTCACGCTATGTCGTGAATTGGCAGAAATTAGAATTCAAGGACCATTGGATCGGGTCCCAGTGGCTTAATGGTATACAAGCTCGCCTTGTAACCGGAAGGTCCTGGGTTCGAATCCCGGTGGGTGCGTACTGCTGAAGAGTCCCAAACTAGGACGAAACAGCTGTCCAGTTCTCCCAGGTTTCCCAATGGTTCTCTAACTAATGTCAGCTCATGATGAAATCCTGAAACAGTCGTTTTAATTCCTTTAATTTATCTATTATTCTGGTGCACTGCAAAACTCCGTTATTGATATTACTCATGACGTCTAGTAATTTTGTAGACCGTTTTCTTAGTTGAAACCTCCAGTTTATGGATTCTATAGATGCCTTTTACCAGGCAAAATTTATTAAAAAGATCCTCTGAAAGAAGGCTTGAAATAACACTATCTTATGCAAGAATATTCTTTAGAAGCCTCTCATCAGGTGGAAGTACATACGAGAGTCTTAATCAACAGTACAGTCAGGAGGGACATTGGATTACTGTGATCCTTGAAATCAACATACTAAATTGTTATCATTATTCCCTTAGGTTCCAAGTAGACAAGAGGACTTCACCAACACGTATCCATTTCACTCTCTTCTTGCTAATCTGTTTTAGTTAACTCCACGATTGCCAGTAAGCTTTCGTTTTTTCGTCACGTGATCTTCTCCATGTCACTCTCAAAGGCTCACTAAACTACTTATACAGCTTAAGTAGTGATTAAAAACTTCATAACAAAAAATGCACAAGTGTTAGTATGTATGGATTCGGTTTGCTTCAGGTTTGAGAACAGATTGGTATCAGGTAGAGAACCAGGAAGTACTGGGCAGCTGTTTTGTCCTAGTTTGAGATTTATCGGCAGTACGCATCCATTGGGTTTTGAACTCAAGACCTTCCAGATACAAGGCTTGCTCGTAGGCTATTCAGCCACTGGAACCCAACTCAGTAGCCATCTCATGAATGTTAACTTTTACCACTTTGATGACTTTAGTGCGACCACCAGCCAGTGCATCAGTGAGCATATATCCTCAACTGCAAGCAGGTGGAACCTGCTGATCACTACCCCTTACTTCTCTAAAAGATATCTGTCTGTATGTTTTCAACATAGAACTTTTGCACTGATGTGCAGCAGTTCAAGTCGCCACACTCCATGTAGCACACAAAGCAAGAGAAGAACGTAGAAGAAATGCAAAATGGAGACAGTAGATAGGGAAATGAGACAAAAGGAATAGTGAGCATCTCATTGGTTTTCAAATGTTGGTTTGTAGGGATTTGGTTCTCTAACTAATGTCAGCTCATGATGAAATCCTGAAACCAATCAAATCCCTACAAACCAACATTTGAAAACCAATGAGATGCTCACTGTTGACTGGCCCTATTCAGGTAGGTAGTTACCTGGGTTTCAGTGGGACGTCGTGACCAGTAGGGTGCAGCAGGTCGGGTGTGAGAACAAATACTCGCCGAAGACATTGGCTAGCGGTCACGCTATGTCGTGAATTGGCAGAAATTAGAATTCAAGGACCATTGGATCGGGTCCCAGTGGCTTAATGGTATACGAGCTCGCCTTGTAACCGGAAGGTCCTGGGTTCGAATCCCGGTGGGTGCGTACTGCTGAAGAGTCCCAAACTAGGACGAAACAGCTGTCCAGTTCTCCCAGGTTTCCCAATGGTTCTCTAACTAATGTCAGCTCATGATGAAATCCTGAAACAGTCGTTTTAATTCCTTTAATTTATCTATTATTCTGGTGCACTGCAAAACTCCGTTATTGATATTACTCATGACGTCTAGTAATTTTGTAGACCGTTTTCTTAGTTGAAACCTCCAGTTTATGGATTCTATAGATGCCTTTTACCAGGCAAAATTTATTAAAAAGATCCTCTGAAAGAAGGCTTGAAATAACACTATCTTATGCAAGAATATTCTTTAGAAGCCTCTCATCAGGTGGAAGTACATACGAGAGTCTTAATCAACAGTACAGTCAGGAGGGACATTGGATTACTGTGATCCTTGAAATCAACATACTAAATTGTTATCATTATTCCCTTAGGTTCCAAGTAGACAAGAGGACTTCACCAACACGTATCCATTTCACTCTCTTCTTGCTAATCTGTTTTAGTTAACTCCACGATTGCCAGTAAGCTTTCGTTTTTTCGTCACGTGATCTTCTCCATGTCACTCTCAAAGGCTCACTAAACTACTTATACAGCTTAAGTAGTGATTAAAAACTTCATAACAAAAAATGCACAAGTGTTAGTATGTATGGATTCGGTTTGCTTCAGGTTTGAGAACAGATTGGTATCAGGTAGAGAACCAGGAAGTACTGGGCAGCTGTTTTGTCCTAGTTTGAGATTTATCGGCAGTACGCATCCATTGGGTTTTGAACTCAAGACCTTCCAGATACAAGGCTTGCTCGTAGGCTATTCAGCCACTGGAACCCAACTCAGTAGCCATCTCATGAATGTTAACTTTTACCACTTTGATGACTTTAGTGCGACCACCAGCCAGTGCATCAGTGAGCATATATCCTCAACTGCAAGCAGGTGGAACCTGCTGATCACTACCCCTTACTTCTCTAAAAGATATCTGTCTGTATGTTTTCAACATAGAACTTTTGCACTGATGTGCAGCAGTTCAAGTCGCCACACTCCATGTAGCACACAAAGCAAGAGAAGAACGTAGAAGAAATGCAAAATGGAGACAGTAGATAGGGAAATGAGACAAAAGGAATAGTGAGCATCTCATTGGTTTTCAAATGTTGGTTTGTAGGGATTTGGTTCTCTAACTAATGTCAGCTCATGATGAAATCCTGAAACCAATCAAATCCCTACAAACCAACATTTGAAAACCAATGAGATGCTCACTGTTGACTGGCCCTATTCAGGTAGGTAGTTACCTGGGTTTCAGTGGGACGTCGTGACCAGTAGGGTGCAGCAGGTCGGGTGTGAGAACAAATACTCGCCGAAGACATTGGCTAGCGGTCACGCTATGTCGTGAATTGGCAGAAATTAGAATTCAAGGACCATTGGATCGGGTCCCAGTGGCTTAATGCTATACGAGCTCGCCTTGTAACCGGAAGGTCCTGGGTTCGAATCCCGGTGGGTGCGTACTGATGAAGAGTCCCAAACTAGGACGAAACAGCTGTCCAGTTCTCCCAGGTTTCCCAATGGTTCTCTAACTAATGTCAGCTCATGATGAAATCCTGAAACAGTCGTTTTAATTCCTTTAATTTATCTATTATTCTGGTGCACTGCAAAACTCCGTTATTGATATTACTCATGACGTCTAGTAATTTTGTAGACCGTTTTCTTAGTTGAAACCTCCAGTTTATGGATTCTATAGATGCCTTTTACCAGGCAAAATTTATTAAAAAGATCCTCTGAAAGAAGGCTTGAAATAACACTATCTTATGCAAGAATATTCTTTAGAAGCCTCTCATCAGGTGGAAGTACATACGAGAGTCTTAATCAACAGTACAGTCAGGAGGGACATTGGATTACTGTGATCCTTGAAATCAACATACTAAATTGTTATCATTATTCCCTTAGGTTCCAAGTAGACAAGAGGACTTCACCAACACGTATCCATTTCACTCTCTTCTTGCTAATCTGTTTTAGTTAACTCCACGATTGCCAGTAAGCTTTCGTTTTTTCGTCACGTGATCTTCTCCATGTCACTCTCAAAGGCTCACTAAACTACTTATACAGCTTAAGTAGTGATTAAAAACTTCATAACAAAAAATGCACAAGTGTTAGTATGTATGGATTCGGTTTGCTTCAGGTTTGAGAACAGATTGGTATCAGGTAGAGAACCAGGAAGTACTGGGCAGCTGTTTTGTCCTAGTTTGAGATTTATCGGCAGTACGCATCCATTGGGTTTTGAACTCAAGACCTTCCAGATACAAGGCTTGCTCGTAGGCTATTCAGCCACTGGAACCCAACTCAGTAGCCATCTCATGAATGTTAACTTTTACCACTTTGATGACTTTAGTGCGACCACCAGCCAGTGCATCAGTGAGCATATATCCTCAACTGCAAGCAGGTGGAACCTGCTGATCACTACCCCTTACTTCTCTAAAAGATATCTGTCTGTATGTTTTCAACATAGAACTTTTGCACTGATATGCAGCAGTTCAAGTCGCCACACTCCATGTAGCACACAAAGCAAGAGAAGAACGTAGAAGAAATGCAAAATGGAGACAGTAGATAGGGAAATGAGACAAAAGGAATAGTGAGCATCTCATTGGTTTTCAAATGTTGGTTTGTAGGGATTTGGTTCTCTAACTAATGTCAGCTCATGATGAAATCCTGAAACCAATCAAATCCCTACAAACCAACATTTGAAAACCAATGAGATGCTCACTGTTGACTGGCCCTATTCAGGTAGGTAGTTACCTGGGTTTCAGTGGGACGTCGTGACCAGTAGGGTGCAGCAGGTCGGGTGTGAGAACAAATACTCGCCGAAGACATTGGCTAGCGGTCACGCTATGTCGTGAATTGGCAGAAATTAGAATTCAAGGACCATTGGATCGGGTCCCAGTGGCTTAATGGTATACGAGCTCGCCTTGTAACCGGAAGGTCCTGGGTTCGAATCCCGGTGGGTGCGTACTGCTGAAGAGTCCCAAACTAGGACGAAACAGCTGTCCAGTTCTCCCAGGTTTCCCAATGGTTCTCTAACTAATGTCAGCTCATGATGAAATCCTGAAACAGTCGTTTTAATTCCTTTAATTTATCTATTATTCTGGTGCACTGCAAAACTCCGTTATTGATATTACTCATGACGTCTAGTAATTTTGTAGACCGTTTTCTTAGTTGAAACCTCCAGTTTATGGATTCTATAGATGCCTTTTACCAGGCAAAATTTATTAAAAAGATCCTCTGAAAGAAGGCTTGAAATAACACTATCTTATGCAAGAATATTCTTTAGAAGCCTCTCATCAGGTGGAAGTACATACGAGAGTCTTAATCAACAGTACAGTCAGGAGGGACATTGGATTACTGTGATCCTTGAAATCAACATACTAAATTGTTATCATTATTCCCTTAGGTTCCAAGTAGACAAGAGGACTTCACCAACACGTATCCATTTCACTCTCTTCTTGCTAATCTGTTTTAGTTAACTCCACGATTGCCAGTAAGCTTTCGTTTTTTCGTCACGTGATCTTCTCCATGTCACTCTCAAAGGCTCACTAAACTACTTATACAGCTTAAGTAGTGATTAAAAACTTCATAACAAAAAATGCACAAGTGTTAGTATGTATGGATTCGGTTTGCTTCAGGTTTGAGAACAGATTGGTATCAGGTAGAGAACCAGGAAGTACTGGGCAGCTGTTTTGTCCTAGTTTGAGATTTATCGGCAGTACGCATCCATTGGGTTTTGAACTCAAGACCTTCCAGATACAAGGCTTGCTCGTAGGCTATTCAGCCACTGGAACCCAACTCAGTAGCCATCTCATGAATGTTAACTTTTACCACTTTGATGACTTTAGTGCGACCACCAGCCAGTGCATCAGTGAGCATATATCCTCAACTGCAAGCAGGTGGAACCTGCTGATCACTACCCCTTACTTCTCTAAAAGATATCTGTCTGTATGTTTTCAACATAGAACTTTTGCACTGATGTGCAGCAGTTCAAGTCGCCACACTCCATGTAGCACACAAAGCAAGAGAAGAACGTAGAAGAAATGCAAAATGGAGACAGTAGATAGGGAAATGAGACAAAAGGAATAGTGAGCATCTCATTGGTTTTCAAATGTTGGTTTGTAGGGATTTGGTTCTCTAACTAATGTCAGCTCATGATGAAATCCTGAAACCAATCAAATCCCTACAAACCAACATTTGAAAACCAATGAGATGCTCACTGTTGACTGGCCCTATTCAGGTAGGTAGTTACCTGGGTTTCAGTGGGACGTCGTGACCAGTAGGGTGCAGCAGGTCGGGTGTGAGAACAAATACTCGCCGAAGACATTGGCTAGCGGTCACGCTATGTCGTGAATTGGCAGAAATTAGAATTCAAGGACCATTGGATCGGGTCCCAGTGGCTTAATGGTATACGAGCTCGCCTTGTAACCGGAAGGTCCTGGGTTCGAATCCCGGTGGGTGCGTACTGCTGAAGAGTCCCAAACTAGGACGAAACAGCTGTCCAGTTCTCCCAGGTTTCCCAATGGTTCTCTAACTAATGTCAGCTCATGATGAAATCCTGAAACAGTCGTTTTAATTCCTTTAATTTATCTATTATTCTGGTGCACTGCAAAACTCCGTTATTGATATTACTCATGACGTCTAGTAATTTTGTAGACCGTTTTCTTAGTTGAAACCTCCAGTTTATGGATTCTATAGATGCCTTTTACCAGGCAAAATTTATTAAAAAGATCCTCTGAAAGAAGGCTTGAAATAACACTATCTTATGCAAGAATATTCTTTAGAAGCCTCTCATCAGGTGGAAGTACATACGAGAGTCTTAATCAACAGTACAGTCAGGAGGGACATTGGATTACTGTGATCCTTGAAATCAACATACTAAATTGTTATCATTATTCCCTTAGGTTCCAAGTAGACAAGAGGACTTCACCAACACGTATCCATTTCACTCTCTTCTTGCTAATCTGTTTTAGTTAACTCCACGATTGCCAGTAAGCTTTCGTTTTTTCGTCACGTGATCTTCTCCATGTCACTCTCAAAGGCTCACTAAACTACTTATACAGCTTAAGTAGTGATTAAAAACTTCATAACAAAAAATGCACAAGTGTTAGTATGTATGGATTCGGTTTGCTTCAGGTTTGAGAACAGATTGGTATCAGGTAGAGAACCAGGAAGTACTGGGCAGCTGTTTTGTCCTAGTTTGAGATTTATCGGCAGTACGCATCCATTGGGTTTTGAACTCAAGACCTTCCAGATACAAGGCTTGCTCGTAGGCTATTCAGCCACTGGAACCCAACTCAGTAGCCATCTCATGAATGTTAACTTTTACCACTTTGATGACTTTAGTGCGACCACCAGCCAGTGCATCAGTGAGCATATATCCTCAACTGCAAGCAGGTGGAACCTGCTGATCACTACCCCTTACTTCTCTAAAAGATATCTGTCTGTATGTTTTCAACATAGAACTTTTGCACTGATGTGCAGCAGTTCAAGTCGCCACACTCCATGTAGCACACAAAGCAAGAGAAGAACGTAGAAGAAATGCAAAATGGAGACAGTAGATAGGGAAATGAGACAAAAGGAATAGTGAGCATCTCATTGGTTTTCAAATGTTGGTTTGTAGGGATTTGGTTCTCTAACTAATGTCAGCTCATGATGAAATCCTGAAACCAATCAAATCCCTACAAACCAACATTTGAAAACCAATGAGATGCTCACTGTTGACTGGCCCTATTCAGGTAGGTAGTTACCTGGGTTTCAGTGGGACGTCGTGACCAGTAGGGTGCAGCAGGTCGGGTGTGAGAACAAATACTCGCCGAAGACATTGGCTAGCGGTCACGCTATGTCGTGAATTGGCAGAAATTAGAATTCAAGGACCATTGGATCGGGTCCCAGTGGCTTAATGGTATACGAGCTCGCCTTGTAACCGGAAGGTCCTGGGTTCGAATCCCGGTGGGTGCGTACTGCTGAAGAGTCCCAAACTAGGACGAAACAGCTGTCCAGTTCTCCCAGGTTTCCCAATGGTTCTCTAACTAATGTCAGCTCATGATGAAATCCTGAAACAGTCGTTTTAATTCCTTTAATTTATCTATTATTCTGGTGCACTGCAAAACTCCGTTATTGATATTACTCATGACGTCTAGTAATTTTGTAGACCGTTTTCTTAGTTGAAACCTCCAGTTTATGGATTCTATAGATGCCTTTTACCAGGCAAAATTTATTAAAAAGATCCTCTGAAAGAAGGCTTGAAATAACACTATCTTATGCAAGAATATTCTTTAGAAGCCTCTCATCAGGTGGAAGTACATACGAGAGTCTTAATCAACAGTACAGTCAGGAGGGACATTGGATTACTGTGATCCTTGAAATCAACATACTAAATTGTTATCATTATTCCCTTAGGTTCCAAGTAGACAAGAGGACTTCACCAACACGTATCCATTTCACTCTCTTCTTGCTAATCTGTTTTAGTTAACTCCACGATTGCCAGTAAGCTTTCGTTTTTTCGTCACGTGATCTTCTCCATGTCACTCTCAAAGGCTCACTAAACTACTTATACAGCTTAAGTAGTGATTAAAAACTTCATAACAAAAAATGCACAAGTGTTAGTATGTATGGATTCGGTTTGCTTCAGGTTTGAGAACAGATTGGTATCAGGTAGAGAACCAGGAAGTACTGGGCAGCTGTTTTGTCCTAGTTTGAGATTTATCGGCAGTACGCATCCATTGGGTTTTGAACTCAAGACCTTCCAGATACAAGGCTTGCTCGTAGGCTATTCAGCCACTGGAACCCAACTCAGTAGCCATCTCATGAATGTTAACTTTTACCACTTTGATGACTTTAGTGCGACCACCAGCCAGTGCATCAGTGAGCATATATCCTCAACTGCAAGCAGGTGGAACCTGCTGATCACTACCCCTTACTTCTCTAAAAGATATCTGTCTGTATGTTTTCAACATAGAACTTTTGCACTGATGTGCAGCAGTTCAAGTCGCCACACTCCATGTAGCACACAAAGCAAGAGAAGAACGTAGAAGAAATGCAAAATGGAGACAGTAGATAGGGAAATGAGACAAAAGGAATAGTGAGCATCTCATTGGTTTTCAAATGTTGGTTTGTAGGGATTTGGTTCTCTAACTAATGTCAGCTCATGATGAAATCCTGAAACCAATCAAATCCCTACAAACCAACATTTGAAAACCAATGAGATGCTCACTGTTGACTGGCCCTATTCAGGTAGGTAGTTACCTGGGTTTCAGTGGGACGTCGTGACCAGTAGGGTGCAGCAGGTCGGGTGTGAGAACAAATACTCGCCGAAGACATTGGCTAGCGGTCACGCTATGTCGTGAATTGGCAGAAATTAGAATTCAAGGACCATTGGATCGGGTCCCAGTGGCTTAATGGTATACGAGCTCGCCTTGTAACCGGAAGGTCCTGGGTTCGAATCCCGGTGGGTGCGTACTGCTGAAGAGTCCCAAACTAGGACGAAACAGCTGTCCAGTTCTCCCAGGTTTCCCAATGGTTCTCTAACTAATGTCAGCTCATGATGAAATCCTGAAACAGTCGTTTTAATTCCTTTAATTTATCTATTATTCTGGTGCACTGCAAAACTCCGTTATTGATATTACTCATGACGTCTAGTAATTTTGTAGACCGTTTTCTTAGTTGAAACCTCCAGTTTATGGATTCTATAGATGCCTTTTACCAGGCAAAATTTATTAAAAAGATCCTCTGAAAGAAGGCTTGAAATAACACTATCTTATGCAAGAATATTCTTTAGAAGCCTCTCATTAGGTGGAAGTACATACGAGAGTCTTAATCAACAGTACAGTCAGGAGGGACATTGGATTACTGTGATCCTTGAAATCAACATACTAAATTGTTATCATTATTCCCTTAGGTTCCAAGTAGACAAGAGGACTTCACCAACACGTATCCATTTCACTCTCTTCTTGCTAATCTGTTTTAGTTAACTCCACGATTGCCAGTAAGCTTTCGTTTTTTCGTCACGTGATCTTCTCCATGTCACTCTCAAAGGCTCACTAAACTACTTATACAGCTTAAGTAGTGATTAAAAACTTCATAACAAAAAATGCACAAGTGTTAGTATGTATGGATTCGGTTTGCTTCAGGTTTGAGAACAGATTGGTATCAGGTAGAGAACCAGGAAGTACTGGGCAGCTGTTTTGTCCTAGTTTGAGATTTATCGGCAGTACGCATCCATTGGGTTTTGAACTCAAGACCTTCCAGATACAAGGCTTGCTCGTAGGCTATTCAGCCACTGGAACCCAACTCAGTAGCCATCTCATGAATGTTAACTTTTACCACTTTGATGACTTTAGTGCGACCACCAGCCAGTGCATCAGTGAGCATATATCCTCAACTGCAAGCAGGTGGAACCTGCTGATCACTACCCCTTACTTCTCTAAAAGATATCTGTCTGTATGTTTTCAACATAGAACTTTTGCACTGATGTGCAGCAGTTCAAGTCGCCACACTCCATGTAGCACACAAAGCAAGAGAAGAACGTAGAAGAAATGCAAAATGGAGACAGTAGATAGGGAAATGAGACAAAAGGAATAGTGAGCATCTCATTGGTTTTCAAATGTTGGTTTGTAGGGATTTGGTTCTCTAACTAATGTCAGCTCATGATGAAATCCTGAAACCAATCAAATCCCTACAAACCAACATTTGAAAACCAATGAGATGCTCACTGTTGACTGGCCCTATTCAGGTAGGTAGTTACCTGGGTTTCAGTGGGACGTCGTGACCAGTAGGGTGCAGCAGGTCGGGTGTGAGAACAAATACTCGCCGAAGACATTGGCTAGCGGTCACGCTATGTCGTGAATTGGCAGAAATTAGAATTCAAGGACCATTGGATCGGGTCCCAGTGGCTTAATGGTATACGAGCTCGCCTTGTAACCGGAAGGTCCTGGGTTCGAATCCCGGTGGGTGCGTACTGCTGAAGAGTCCCAAACTAGGACGAAACAGCTGTCCAGTTCTCCCAGGTTTCCCAATGGTTCTCTAACTAATGTCAGCTCATGATGAAATCCTGAAACAGTCGTTTTAATTCCTTTAATTTATCTATTATTCTGGTGCACTGCAAAACTCCGTTATTGATATTACTCATGACGTCTAGTAATTTTGTAGACCGTTTTCTTAGTTGAAACCTCCAGTTTATGGATTCTATAGATGCCTTTTACCAGGCAAAATTTATTAAAAAGATCCTCTGAAAGAAGGCTTGAAATAACACTATCTTATGCAAGAATATTCTTTAGAAGCCTCTCATCAGGTGGAAGTACATACGAGAGTCTTAATCAACAGTACAGTCAGGAGGGACATTGGATTACTGTGATCCTTGAAATCAACATACTAAATTGTTATCATTATTCCCTTAGGTTCCAAGTAGACAAGAGGACTTCACCAACACGTATCCATTTCACTCTCTTCTTGCTAATCTGTTTTAGTTAACTCCACGATTGCCAGTAAGCTTTCGTTTTTTCGTCACGTGATCTTCTCCATGTCACTCTCAAAGGCTCACTAAACTACTTATACAGCTTAAGTAGTGATTAAAAACTTCATAACAAAAAATGCACAAGTGTTAGTATGTATGGATTCGGTTTGCTTCAGGTTTGAGAACAGATTGGTATCAGGTAGAGAACCAGGAAGTACTGGGCAGCTGTTTTGTCCTAGTTTGAGATTTATCGGCAGTACGCATCCATTGGGTTTTGAACTCAAGACCTTCCAGATACAAGGCTTGCTCGTAGGCTATTCAGCCACTGGAACCCAACTCAGTAGCCATCTCATGAATGTTAACTTTTACCACTTTGATGACTTTAGTGCGACCACCAGCCAGTGCATCAGTGAGCATATATCCTCAACTGCAAGCAGGTGGAACCTGCTGATCACTACCCCTTACTTCTCTAAAAGATATCTGTCTGTATGTTTTCAACATAGAACTTTTGCACTGATGTGCAGCAGTTCAAGTCGCCACACTCCATGTAGCACACAAAGCAAGAGAAGAACGTAGAAGAAATGCAAAATGGAGACAGTAGATAGGGAAATGAGACAAAAGGAATAGTGAGCATCTCATTGGTTTTCAAATGTTGGTTTGTAGGGATTTGGTTCTCTAACTAATGTCAGCTCATGATGAAATCCTGAAACCAATCAAATCCCTACAAACCAACATTTGAAAACCAATGAGATGCTCACTGTTGACTGGCCCTATTCAGGTAGGTAGTTACCTGGGTTTCAGTGGGACGTCGTGACCAGTAGGGTGCAGCAGGTCGGGTGTGAGAACAAATACTCGCCGAAGACATTGGCTAGCGGTCACGCTATGTCGTGAATTGGCAGAAATTAGAATTCAAGGACCATTGGATCGGGTCCCAGTGGCTTAATGGTATACGAGCTCGCCTTGTAACCGGAAGGTCCTGGGTTCGAATCCCGGTGGGTGCGTACTGCTGAAGAGTCCCAAACTAGGACGAAACAGCTGTCCAGTTCTCCCAGGTTTCCCAATGGTTCTCTAACTAATGTCAGCTCATGATGAAATCCTGAAACAGTCGTTTTAATTCCTTTAATTTATCTATTATTCTGGTGCACTGCAAAACTCCGTTATTGATATTACTCATGACGTCTAGTAATTTTGTAGACCGTTTTCTTAGTTGAAACCTCCAGTTTATGGATTCTATAGATGCCTTTTACCAGGCAAAATTTATTAAAAAGATCCTCTGAAAGAAGGCTTGAAATAACACTATCTTATGCAAGAATATTCTTTAGAAGCCTCTCATCAGGTGGAAGTACATACGAGAGTCTTAATCAACAGTACAGTCAGGAGGGACATTGGATTACTGTGATCCTTGAAATCAACATACTAAATTGTTATCATTATTCCCTTAGGTTCCAAGTAGACAAGAGGACTTCACCAACACGTATCCATTTCACTCTCTTCTTGCTAATCTGTTTTAGTTAACTCCACGATTGCCAGTAAGCTTTCGTTTTTTCGTCACGTGATCTTCTCCATGTCACTCTCAAAGGCTCACTAAACTACTTATACAGCTTAAGTAGTGATTAAAAACTTCATAACAAAAAATGCACAAGTGTTAGTATGTATGGATTCGGTTTGCTTCAGGTTTGAGAACAGATTGGTATCAGGTAGAGAACCAGGAAGTACTGGGCAGCTGTTTTGTCCTAGTTTGAGATTTATCGGCAGTACGCATCCATTGGGTTTTGAACTCAAGACCTTCCAGATACAAGGCTTGCTCGTAGGCTATTCAGCCACTGGAACCCAACTCAGTAGCCATCTCATGAATGTTAACTTTTACCACTTTGATGACTTTAGTGCGACCACCAGCCAGTGCATCAGTGAGCATATATCCTCAACTGCAAGCAGGTGGAACCTGCTGATCACTACCCCTTACTTCTCTAAAAGATATCTGTCTGTATGTTTTCAACATAGAACTTTTGCACTGATGTGCAGCAGTTCAAGTCGCCACACTCCATGTAGCACACAAAGCAAGAGAAGAACGTAGAAGAAATGCAAAATGGAGACAGTAGATAGGGAAATGAGACAAAAGGAATAGTAATAACGAAGAACAATATGGCTTCATCGGAAATTATTAGTCACAAGGAGTGGATGCATCTGCGCCATCCACTGAGAACGATTTTGAGCCATATCACCAACTGTCTCCAGCCATGGGTTTCCACCGTCCCGAGGACCCCAACCAGGAAGTCTACATCTTCCTACGTGGTTTAAACTAACTGTCGTGGATTTCACTGACTGGTGATGGCATGTGTTGTTTTGAACACCGTTAGCTCTTTTCCAGCCTAACCCTATGTCAGCTAACATTGCCCGTCGTCGGGCAGGCGATGACTAGGCATACGTAACACATGTCTTAACTATCTCAGTCGATGAAACTTCACAGCCTCGTCGATTGATTTCCCCTACTTACCTAACACCCGACGCCTAACCTCAACATTGTTCACCCTATTACACCACTTGACACGGAAGACAGAACGCAGACACCTAGAGTCAAAAGTAGCTAACCGTTTCATGTATTTCACTTTCAATGGGCATATCTCACAGCCATGAAGAAGGACAGAGCAAACTGTTGAGCAGTACACACGCCCTTCGCTCGACAGCCAGCCGGATATCACGTCTACACCGGAGGCGGCGTAAACTGGCATATTCAAAACAAGCCTTCTGCATTAGCGCTGAAATTTCGTCAGCGAACAACGCGTTGGGGCTGGCTGATGCAACTTCCCAAATAAGTGAAGTTGTCAATGCGCTCTTCCACTCCACTCCCTATTTCTAAGCTAGGAGTCAATGTAGTCCAATCCTGTAGCATCATCTTACATTTGGCAGGAGTGAATCGCATACCAAGCATTCAAAGATTGCAGCTCAAGGTGTTCAGAGGACTCTGCATTTTGTCAGCGTCCTCATCTCTAGGACTATATCATCTGAATATTCAAAGTCGACCAGACTGTTCCTTGGTAACAGGTCAATCCCTGAGTCACTGAAGTCAGCAGCTAGGGTGTAGTCCATTAGTATATCTATGATGAAATTGAATAGAAATGAGGGTAGTGGGCATCCCTATCGGACACCACTAGTCGTCATCAGTTCAGATGACAACTCGCCGTAAGCTCTCACCTGGCTAACTGCATGAGTTCGATTAGAGTGCTTTGATTAACGCAATGTATTTTCTCGGCATTCGTTTCACAGCCAAGCATCGCCATAGTACCTCTCGGTCGACAGAATCAAATATTGCCTTTAGGTCAAGAAATATAACGATTGTTGGACGCAGGTAAGTATGCCTGTGTTTCAGAATCTGTCGAAGGGTGAAGATATGATCAATACACCTTCTTCCTGGTCTGAAGCTTGCCTGATTCTCTCGTGTTTGTGCCTTCCGACTATCACTTAGTCTCCGCATTATTATTGAGCTTAGACTTTGGATACCATATTAGTCAAGCTAATCCCACTGTGATTATCCAACGTCAAACCTGAAAAAAGTACTCTATAACTATCAAAGAAGGTAAGATCACAATGAGATCAATTCACATTTTTTTCCTTTTTTATTGAGAGTTCTGTTGTTTTTTTTATTGATCAGAATTTATGATTAGCAGCCAAAACGTTTTTTTTCATATTAAATGATACACTGATCAAATACTAGTGTCTACAATTTGGTTATTTCATCGTTGTTCTTTTCCTTTTTATGAAAGAACTACTATCAAAAGTATAAAAATTGAAAAGATCAGACAAATTGTATAAATTGATAGAGAAATAAGAAAATAAGAATATTACAAGAAAGATAAAGAATAAGTCAGTGTTTATCAAATGGAAATGCCATTTCATGAGGTTTTACAATTTCATCAAATTTTTCTCCACTTAATAAATTTAAGTCAATTGCACTTTCACGTAATCCTTTTTTGTACTTTGTTGCATGTTTAACTAATTGAGCTGATAAATCATAACCAATATGTGGTGTTAAAACTGTTACTAACATTAAAGATTTTTTCACATACTCTTGAATTTGATCTAAATTTAAACGTAATCCTTTTACACAGTTATCAGCAAAGCAACGTGTTGAATCAGTTAAAAGTTCACATGTATGCAAAAGTTTTGCAGCTATCAAAGGCTTGTAAACATTTAGTTCTAATTGGCCTTGAGATGCAGCCATAGAAACAGTGAAATGATTACCCATTATTTGTAAACAAACCATTCGAAGTGATTCACACTGAGTTGGGTTGACTTTACCTATTTTTTTTTAAAAAAAGAGATAGAAATGAAATATGACAGAAATATGAGAAATGTTGATAATCATGAGTTTCCAAAAGAATGTTTACTCAACAATGAATATTGTTTTCGATAACTTCACCATCACCAGGGATATTGACACTATTAACGTTGTTGAAATAACATCGAATCAATGATAATATCAGTGGATTACAGTTCAACAGAATCAATATAACAATACACTAAACATCAGAAAAAATTAGGAGAGATACCAATACAAATTCATGAATTCATAGTCTCCAGTGAAGGCCTGTCAGGGCAATAGCAGTCACTGGACTTGTTTTTTCTGAACACAGGGTACGGGTGTATAAGGTGAATCGTGATAGCCCCTGCTGTTTGAAGTATGCGGTACCTCCATGTTCTTGGCAGTTTATCTGGTACTCGGAAGATGATGATGAAGGATTCTTGGATGCTGGCTTTGTGGTCCGTTCGGATTAAGTGGTATAATATCAAACTTTTGATGGTTTTTACTGCACCTTTACATAGGCACACTAGTAGATGCTCCCGATCACGGAAAATCAAGTTCCTAGAGTAACGGATAATATAACTTGCTGCAAAACCGCAGATGAAATCGTGGATGCTAGAATAGGTAGCTAGTCTAGGCAATTCATGTTCCAATCGGTCTGCGATCCTTTGAAATGATTATTAATTCATTCACTATTAGGTACATATAACCTTAGAATCTGATAATGAAGTTATCGAAAAGAATATGCTTTGTTCAGTAACCATTCTTTTGAAAAATTTGAACGGGCATTTTTAATCAGCCAATCATGAGTTTGTGAATCAAATATTATTTTCTTATGCATTTATTTAAAAAAAACATGTTTAGGGAATGATATGATTAAGAACAATATATCGTGTTCGAGTATGTGTGATATATTTATTATTATTTTTAAGTATTGGTTTGTAGGGTTTTTGTTTGATTGGTTGGAGGATTTCCTCATGAGTCAACATCGATTAGAGAACCATCAGAAAACCTGCAGGGAGAACTGGACAGATGTTCCGTCCTAGTTTGGGACTCTTCACTAGTGCGCACCCGCCGATAAGGTTCGAATCCAGGACCACATGGTTACAAGGCGAGCTCGTAGAACACTATGCCACTGGGACCCGATTCAATGGCCCATGAATACCAACTTCCCGATATAGCGCGACCACTTAACAATGTCTTCGATGAATAACTGTCTTCACCTTTGAGCTTTATTTTATATTTTATTTCTTTACATTTGAGTGGAATATAGGGCTGCAAGCTATAACTCTGAAGTTCCGGTAGCAGTGGTTTTAAGTGAACAGGTTGGGTTTGCTAGACTCATCCCGAACCTCCCCTCTTTACCAGCCTTACTACCGACTTAGCGAGGTTTAGGAGTGCATCATCCGGGGACCGAACCCTGGGCCACACGAGTTGTTGGCAAGCGTACTACTGCTAAACCGCAAACAAATGAATCTGAAATTTAGGGAGTCCTTTTTCTCTTTCCTAGAAAGACAGTAAATACGTATACTTCCTGAACATCTTCATACAAGTGAAAAAGCACCTCAGCTGAAATGACTGATTATTTTAGTATTACTCCCGTTAAGTAAGAAGTTTATTGGAAGTAAATCAAGCAGCAAATAGTTTCAATATCTAAAGAATTTAATCTACGAAAATGATTATAAACAGCAAACAAAGAACTTTTGGTCTACAAAATCAAATCTCTTTTGGATTCACATTCAAGTTCGTGGATCTTTTAGTGATATATTCATACAGAGCAATGAACTTGAAAACTATCGATATATTTCATTTCTTAGCTGAACATTTATTTGTACAAAATAGGCATACAATGAATTCGTGATATGCAGTAGTTTTATTTAGTAACTAAACTAATTTCCTAACTAATATCATGACAATTGGTGGATGGTGGCTAGCAGTGGAATCCAGGATGCGCATTTCGTTCTATTTGGGACTCGTCATCTGGATGCACCTGCATTTCTCAGTGAGTGATGGTGTTCCCATTGAGGCTCGAACCCAGTGCCCATAGTTTCGAACGCCAAAGCGTTATCCACTAGACCACTTGGGCCCAGACATACCCAGACATCGTCGAAGCATATGGACAAGAAGCCGACATGTCAACCTGAGACCGAGCACTTCGGTCCAATCAATCGACGGGAAAATCAAAAATTCAATTCAATAATTAATATCATGACAGCTTATTTGTATTTTGAAAAGTATGCATAGATAAAGGAATAAATCTAATTCCTCAAATGTATAAAATTCCACTGCCTTATAATGTATAGAACTTGTGGCCACAGCGATTTGACGAACTGAAAATATAGTCCCTAAGATCGAATTGTGTTTGAGTTTCATTTTCACCATTCACATAGCAAATCTTTTTATTATAACTTCTGTACTAACTTTTGTTCTGGCGTTTAGATAATCTAGATCTGACTAACAAATATTACTGCTTACTATGAGATCTAAGCGGGATATATCTCTATAAAAGAGACTTTTTCTGAACAGTGTTTTTGTAATGTACAGAATTTTCAGCGGAGTTTATTACATGATATCTTCTCTTCATGCAGGATCTTCAAATACAAGATTAAGTTTTCAAGTATTGGTTTTGTAGGGATTCGGTTTGATTGTATGGAGGATTTCACCATGAGCTGACATCAGTTAGAGAACCACTGGAAAACCTAGGAGTACTGGACAGCTGTTTCGTCCTAGTTTGGGACTCTTCAGTAGTACGCACCCACCGGGTTCGAACCAAGTGTTTTTCTAACTGATGTCAGCTCATGGTGAAATCCTCCATACAACCAAACCAAATCCCTACAAAATCAATACTTGAAAATTAATCTGATGCTCACTAGCGACTGGTCCTATTCAGGCAGTTAACCTGGGGTTCTAGTGGGAAGCCGTGACCAGTAGGGTACAGCAGGTTGAAGATGAGGAAGTAACTCATCGAAAAAGACATTGCGAAATGGTCACGCTATGTTGTGAATTGGCAGAAGTTAGAATTCAGGAACCATTGGATCGGGTCCCAGTGGCTCATTGGTCTACAAGCTCGCCTTGTAACCGGAAGGTCCTGGGTTCGAATCGCGGCGGTGGGTACATACTGATGAAGAGTCCCAAACCAGGACGAAACAGCTCTCCAGTACTCCCGGGTTTTCCAGTGGTTCTCTAACTGATGTCAGCTCATGGTGATATCCTCCATACAAGATTAAGTGTCAGTAGATCGTGTGATACAGTTCTATCTGTCCTGAAGAGCAAACGAATCTATTATGATATCTTTTCCTCTTCTCTCCGACAAATACACAACGACATTTTGTTGAATGCCAATTTCACAGTGTTCAGGAGCACATTTTGTGAACCAAGGACATCACCACTCAGGAACGGTCACCTCATCTATTGGGATAAGCTGCCATTGAGGATAATGCTTTATCACATATTTAGTAGAAAATTGTGAATCAACCGGTTGCAAGTGTTTTAAATACACTCACCAGAGTAACGAATACTATTACAGAGCATATTCGACTAGATTTAAACAAAATAAATTAGAGAAAATATATGCAATACATTGATGGAGATTTTTCGGTAGCCCAAGTTTTAAGCAGGCCACCTTTATGAAAAACTCTGAATGTAAACTTCAATGTAGTATAGATGGTGATACAACTACTTCAAGAGGAATAATCCAAGATTCATCCCTTATAAGAAAAAATTTATAACACCTTTAATGACCATGCAACAAAGTTGTCTATAAGGACACGAAATACTGAAGTAAAAAAAATAGTAGGCAAAAAAAGAAGAATGTACAAAAGAAACACTTGATAGTCTGATTTGTCTTACTTGAATGGTGAACTTCCAGTAAGTGCAACACTAAGCAATATATTGATGGAGGTTTTTCTGTAGCCCCAGTTTTAAGCAGGCCACCCAAAAGAGGGACAAAATACAAACCTGTAGAAACGAAAAACAGTAGTCTAGCCGCATACTTAAAAAGTCCTGATGCCTGGGTAATAAAGATTCCCCATCAGGAGACTAGAGGGTTTTCATCTTAGAAAAAATATACAAATCTTGTTGTCTAATCAAAAAACGGATTTGAAATCTACTCATCCACGTGTGGAGTTTTAATTTGCAAGAAATCCCTTGATAGTTACTCAAGTGACACAAAAAACAGATTGGATTCATTTCTATATTATAACACGTAAACTCAACTTGAATATTCGGTGCATACAAATGTATGTACGACACAAGCCTGGTGTAGAAACACAGTAACAAGCAATGTCGCCTACGAACTTGGTTATCGTCAGAATTGAGTATATTCTAACAATTATTTACATTTTTATCACTGCAGAACAAGTAGGCTTGTCTAAGATTTAAACACACCACTTTCAATTTATTCGGACTGTGAAACACATTAGAAAGGAAATGGGATGCAACAAAGTA
Source organism: Trichobilharzia regenti (assembly GCA_944472135.2). Taxonomy (NCBI): domain Eukaryota; kingdom Metazoa; phylum Platyhelminthes; class Trematoda; order Strigeidida; family Schistosomatidae; genus Trichobilharzia; species Trichobilharzia regenti. The sequence goes on from OX235263.1 coordinate 47,670,662, forward strand.
AGATGCATTTATATCAATGACAACCTTACAATATATTTGTAATGTTCTCGTTTTATTACTGCCACAGAATAATTTATTAGGAAGGTGAAGGCGAAATCAGTCGGATCTTATTCCTTATGGTGACACAGATTTAGGTATCACAATCACAAGTTAGACTTTGTAAATAAAATACAACCACTTTGTTACTTCATTTACAGGAGTGCACAGTTTCTTAGAAATGATGTTATGAGAGTGATCTGAATAGGGTGTGACAATACATTACAGAGTCCATTGATTGGAACCATGTGACTAAGTACAGATGTTACTGATGAGAACGCCGGTTTGAAGATAATAGGTGTAGTGGGTCGAGATCAGTATCTTCAATGCATAACTAACTGTCAGATAGTGATACGAAGTTCCATACAGATAGTCTACACTATTTCTTTGACCGTCCCTTTGCGTTTGAGTGAAACATTTGACTTGAAGCTTTTAGGCTTCAGTAGCAATGATGTTTTTACGCGGTTGGGTTGGTAACTTCGCATCAAACCTCCTGTCTTCTTTTCGCCTTATTGCAGGCTAGCAAATTGGACAAGTTTTAGAAGTGTGCCGGTTGAGAATCGAATCCAGACACGCCGCAAGGATGACGAGCATCCGTCACACTATTAAGCTCTAAAAATGCTTTTATGTTTAAGACTGACTACAAAAAGTATGCAGTTTGCTGCATACTAACATGAGAATCTGTAGATTGCTCATATCTGTCTGCGGTATTTATTATCTAGAATACGACTGCCTAAGCACTTGTCACATATTCATTTGAAATTTGAGTGGTCCTCTTCGTTATACTATTGCCTGTCAACAATTTATTGAGAATCCTAATTATTTCAACGGCAAAATACATTTATTATACATTTAGTAGGTACAGTTGTCCAAGTTATACTTCCAAAAACAAAACATTCATGGTCCTAAATAGAAACCTCAAAAATAATTTCCACTAACCTGGCATAATACTTGATCCAGGTTCATTCGCAGGCAAAATAAATTCGCTGAGACCACAACTTGGTCCAGAACTGAGTAAGCAGAAGTCATTGGCTAAACGCATTAAAGCTGTGGCAGTAGTATTGAAGCATCCACTTAACTGCAACAAAGCGTCATGACCTGCAAGTGCAGCAAATTTGTTTTCTGCTGGTTTAAATATTAGATCCACTACTGGTGGAGATTCTTTATACATCTAAAAAAGATGATGGAATTCAAATAAAGTGGGTATTATTCTGCATTAAATGCTTTCAAATGAAATGGTATACTAAGACCAATTTCTCATTTGTTTCAAAGTGGACTATAAACGGAAATGCTGAGAAAGGACTGAGAATTGCAATTTTCTGACGAAGACTGGCTTACTTATTCACCTTTTAGAAACACCAAATATTTACTCTTCATAAAGGAGGTTTTAGTGAGGTCTATAGAAGTTTAAAGAGTATTTCTTCCATATAAACATACACCAAGTATGCACAGTTAGAGTTCTAAATACTTGAAGGTGAGTATGACTGTATTTTCTCCTTAAGGCAGTTATTAGATACTTGACACCCTAATTTCCTCTCAGATATGCACATCCTAACAAAAGTTGGTTTGACGTATGCATGTGAAAGGATGACATGAAGGGGATAGTGTTAGGAGATGATGAGAGACTATGGGTAGTCGTGGCGCCAGTTGAATAGGGCTGCAGAGAATAGATAAATGTGACTTTGAAGCCCTTTTTCTATCAGGAACCTAAGGGAACAATAATAATATAATGTAATCAGTAATTAGCTCAGAAACCTGAGAGTTCGACCCAAACTTGTTACTGGTGGAGCCATTTACAAGTGACTTAGATGAACGTTCCGATTTCAAAACGTTCAAACCTGATGGATGGTCTTTAAAAGTTAGCTCATTTCACTAGCACATTTTCTTAATATAAAGTGGTTCCGTATTACGTATCATAACCTTTGCTTTTGGTTTCCATGGGTAATCTTATAGAAATTACGGTGTTTGACTAAAGCACTCTTTGACAAATGCGGTTGCGTGACATTTGGCAGTAAACCCTTTTAGCTATAGATCAATCTAAACTATTTAATTAATGTGAATCTATCGTTTTACAGCTGTTTGAAAACCATAGACTGACGAAAGACGGAGGATTGTTTAGAAAAGCAAGGCTTAGACGTATAAATGATGGTAAGCCATAAATGTATAGTTGAACGAACTAACAAAATAATCTGCTGTTTATAGTTTGTAACGATATTTGATTTCACACTAATCATGACATCAAAGCTGCAAAGCAGATCTGAATATTTTAGTTTCATACAGTAAACAAAAATGATGCACTAACGCGTTAGACAACCAACTGCTCTTTAGTACATACAAGTCATCTGTACACTCTCAACATAAGCATTGGCTTGTGGAAAAGTTTACAGTCATTGTCTTTATGAATTGTAAATTTTTAGACTGAACTTTGAATTTGCTTGGTGAGTACGATAATCTCACAATTAGCACATATTGTTGGATATTCTTATCAAGTAAAGATATTAAACTTCTCCCTACGACTGCAGTACACAGTTTTCCTCTGCGGCCAACCACAACACCATCCACTATATTAAACCAAGAGATAAGAGAAACAGAACGTTTCTTCAACTATTCCAGTATCAGCGACTAAGTCTCACCTATAAAGAAGAATAAGGCAAATGGATGGATAGAATACATGTCATCTGATCGATGACCAGATTTCTTATCTGTGTCAGAGATGATGAAAATTGGCAAATGCCACACGAGGCCTTTTTATTTGTGCTGAGCATTCGTCAATAACCAGTGTACTACGGCTATTGCAACTTCCCAAAAGAAGTGAACTGGTTAACACACTCAGCCAGTCCACTTCATATTTTTGTGGCGGACCTAATAAAAGACTAAGTAGTTACACGAAGTCATCTTTCTGCACTTGAGATCTTTAAACTATGAGTCTACGTAGGTCAGTATCACAGGGTCATCTTACAGGTGCGAATCGCATGTCAGACATAATATGATTTATGACGGAAGTGTCCAGAAGACTCTGCATTTTGTGTATATATTCAAGTTGGAGAATATCATCTGCATGCTCCAAATTGATCAGACCGTGCCAGGGTAAGAAGTCAATCTTTAAGCCGCTAAAGCCCATTAGGAACCCATCTGTTAGTACATCTGAGATTTAACTGGTTAAAAATAGAGATACCGACCACTACAAGTTGTCATCAGTCTTAAGGGGTTGTGTGAGTTTGAAAAGAGTGCCTTGATTAGTGCAATATCCCCTCCGGATATTGCTGAAGCATCTCATGGCTAACAGGAGGAATGCCAGTCAGGTCAAGAAGTAGGACAAGTGTTAGAAGCCTTGTTTTAGAGACAGCTTTGGATTCTTGGCCAAAGTTAGAGAACTAATGTCTTTATAGCATTCAGCTTGGAATGGATAAGGGAAAAATTAAGTGCTCCTGCAGGCAAGCTGACATAAGAGAGTCTTCAAACCGAAGAATGGTTCTTTCTATGCACGGAAAAGTAATTATTTCTAGACACTTACAAAAGCTGACCAACGTTTGGTTGCTTGAATGGATATAAATATATATCCGTAATCAGGTTCATTAGGAAAAGCTACCACCAATAGGCTATTAAGATTGAATGTTGGCTCGATTTCAAAGTCTTTAAACTTTACGAAGGACGGCTTAAATCTGGAAAACAATTGTTTCGAACTTTGTCAGTTACTTTCCATATCAGTGGGTATAATAAATATATGTATATATATGTGAGGTTTTGAAAAGAAGAAAACAAGACTTACTGAGACGTAACGAATTTTTGTTAGTTCTGTCAGGCTTTTACAGAATTCTTCATCAAAACCTTTGCAACAATTTAATCCTGTCCCTACTGCGGTTCCACCGACGGCTAAATGACAGACTAGGGGCAGCTGTAACTTAATTGAATTCACTGCCTGTTGAACTTGGTTGACATATCCGCTTAGTTCCTGACCAACACTCATTGGAACTGCATCCTACAGAAGGGATAAATAAGTGGAATTAACTGACCTGCATATGAGTCCGTCCAATTTTGATGACATCCATGTATTCATTCATTTTTTCTTCAAGGACTTTGATGAGATAGTTAAGGGAAGGTATTACTTTCCAAGAAGTTTCTATTGCGATGCTCAAGTTCATACATGTAGGAAATATGTCGTTTGAACTCTATAAGCGCATTGAAAACAAAGAGAGAAAACGCACAAACCTGTCCTAGATTAACATGGTCATTTGGATGAACAGGGACCTTTGAATTCCTAGACCCTTCAATTAACTCACTTGCCCTGTTCGACACAACCTCATTGACATTCATGTTTGTTTGGGTGCCTGAGCCCGTCTGCCAAATAACGAGAGGAAATTCTTTATCATGTTTTCCTTGGTATATTTCACGACAAGCTTGCACAATGGCATCAGACAACTGGTTATCTAACCTGCCACTTTTAAAATTTATTAACGCGGCCACTTCTTTTATCATGGCCATAGAATAGATTATTTGAGACTACAAGAATTACACGCTAATGAAATAAATTACTGGCATCTTGTCAGTTCTTGAGCAAATGTTGAAGTTCATGCAAGATCTTGCAGTTTGGGCTCCATAATAACTTTCTTTGGGAACTAGAATTTTACCAAAACTGTCTTCAGCAACTCTGAATTCTTGAGGACACATAGCAGCCATCGCGATAACTAAAAAATATTTGAAAATACTACGATTATAAAATAATTTAAAACAAAACTTATATTCTGCTAAAAATCCTGTAATAAGACGGCAGACAATTTTTTGTTTACAGTTGGAAGTATTTAATCCAGATCACTATTTTCTCCAGTAAAAACATGCGGCTTTTCTGAATGTGTTCGTTACAACCAAGGTTCCAGGATATTTTTAGTCGTATGATTCACCCTCAGTGATTTAACTCGACACCTTCAACAGAATAGCTGAACCGTGTAAGTTTTAAAAGATTGCACCATTTTGATTTTTGTATAAATGTTCACACTAAGTATAGTGAGAAATTTTAATAGGCTACTGATACGTAATAACTTGTTGCCTACATTTTAAGTTGATCTCAGTTTTTATTTGAAGTTCCGTTACAATGAAGCATTTTCATATATTGGGTTTTAAGGAAGCTACAGAAACATCTCTATGAAGGCATATAAGTGTCGTGTTAGACTCTTTTGTGAGTACACAGTCATGATCAGTTGTCTGTATCATTTCTTCGTTTGCTTGGAAAATTATGGTACATGAATTTAGTTTCATTGTAATTTCGCTGAGCGAGTCTTTGTTCATAGAAAACTTCTTTGCTGCAGTAACGAGTAGATCACTCTCATATCGCAGAGTTCGCTTGTGCGACATATCACCGTTTACTACGGAGATATTTAATCATTGCTGACTTTATCTTTTTTGTTAGCCGAGTACTTGTTCGAATTCAAATTGCTCATTAGATCTTTCTTCTCTCAACAAATAAAGCCAATCTGGTATTCTCCCAGATGTGTGATAAGTATAATTATAAATGCTTACACTTGTGGCTTTTTCTGTAATCATGCATTCGTGTTTAGTCTGTGCTTCGATTTAGTATCTGATGGCGAGGTCTGGCAGTCACACAGTCCTACGTACAATATTTTATCCCAGACGGAAGTCTGTTTCTGGATTCGCTCCTAATCCTTAACTGATAACGGTGTGTTTATACAGTGTTTTGAAAACTAAAAAGACCGATCATATTCTTCCTGTTTAACCTTTGGTCGTGCACCCACTCTGTACAACCCATAAATTAAGATCGGTGAGTCTTACTGAAGACTGAATATTACGTCAGGACATTTGAAGGTGTAATCATCGTAGCGAGTAGCTACTATGGATAGGTGAGAAAACTGGGATGGGTGGGAATGTCTACTTTTGCCCACTGAATTAATGATATCTATCCATTTTTAACTCAGTGTGGATATAAAGCCATCCTCCACTTCGCAGATGAATCACTGACTTACACATAAAGTAAATGTCTGTAACTATAATTTGAACTCTTTTTGACTGAAATTAAGCCACTTCTTATTGTAATGATGTCCAGTGGCAGCTCGGCGGATCAAATTTCTTTTGGTCTGTCAGGTTAAATCTTGTGAAGTAAGGAAATCAACCAAGTAAAAGCATAGAATGTAATCATAAAGAAGGCGTAAAGTAAGTTCAATAAAAGATTGGGTAATTGGATTTTATTATTTGAATGAAAATAAGGCGTAAATGTAAGCTTTTCTTTGGGATGGTTTCTGGAGCATATTGTTTTAAGTGTTGAGTTCCTGATAGATGTTCAAGAAAAACCATCACCTGCGGATTCGACTAGCACTCAGGCTTTATGTTTAGAGATATTTCTGAAGTTGATCTTCTATAAATTTTTTGACTTTATTCGAGCTGATTTGGAGACATTTCAGCTGATTGAGTTGACTGAGCTATATAATCTGACCGAGTGCCTAAATTCTCTCAGTCTGTACTCTTCCACTGACTAACTCTCAATGTACGCATTTCCCGCCATATTATGGATTATAGAACTATTTTAATGGCTTTTATACATTTAATTGTCTTATTTTAACAGTCAGAGAAAAAATAGTATACATTGTTCTATTTAATTATATTATTTGTATCACACAAGGTTGAGATTTTACCAGCCATTTGGTTATATTGGCGATAGCATTGACAAAACCTATATTATTGTATTATTATTGTTCCCTTGGGTTCCCAGTGGAACATAGGGCTTCAACTGAACGTCTCCACTTAGTTCTGTCTCCTGCTGTACTTTTTACTTGCATCCATCCAGGTTAGTCCATACTGTTTCAACTCCTCTTCACACAATCTCCTCCATGTCACCCTTACACTGACGTCCCACTCACCGCTTCCCTTTCGGCCTGGTTCCACTCGAGAGATGACCTGACGCGCGCGCGATGTCACCCAGCGGCCTCCTCAGCGAGTGTCCAATCCATCCATCTCCACTTTCTGCTGCATATTTGTTGGTTGGCGATTGGTTCTTGTTTTGCTTGTTTGTTCCCAAATTTTCTTGGTGATTGTTTCCAGCCTGGTCATCTTATCTTCAGTATAGAGCGAAGACAGTTGTTGATAAAGGTCTGTAATAGCCTGTTGGAAATATTCTTTGTGACCCGCCCGCCAAGTTTCTGATCCGTATAGAAGAACTGACTGACTTGACGTTTGTATTGAAAATCCGACTGGATTTAGTTGTTGATGCTGGCTGAGTGACGAAGATTTCCAGATTGGTTTCAGGTTGATGAATGTTTCTCGCCTTCCCGATTCTCGCTCGATTTGACATCCTCGTCCGTTCCGACTCCTGTAGTTGAGACAATGCTCATGCTAGATAAGTGAATGAAGTGACCTCTTTCAAATCCCTCCCGTTGATGGTGATTGGCACTGGATGTTGCTGCTGCTGTTATTGTTGTTGTTGTTGGTTGGTTGGTTATTTTCATAACCTCCGTCTTGTCTATGTTCACTTAGAGTCCTGTCTTCGCTGGCTGCTTCTTCGACCAGTTTGTCGGTCGTTTTCGCTTGTAAGTCTTCGATTTTGTGTGACATCAAACATAAATCATCCACGCGCGAAATCCAGGTCTTCTAGGTTCTTCACGTCGGTCGGTCCAGGATATCCTTGTCTTCTCGTTTCCCACTGTCTGACGCATAATCCAGTCAGTCCACCACAATTAGGAATATCATTGGTGATAATAGACAGGCACGCTTGTCTGACTCCTGTGTTTACTCCAAACGCCTCGCTGAGTTTTCCGTTGTGGATCACTTGACATGTGCCGTTGTCGTACAGCTGTTGAATAAGGTTGATGAATATTTGGGACGCACGCCGTAGTACTCGAGTAGTTTCCAAATTACTTCACGGTCAACGCTGTCGAAGGCCTTCTCAAAGTCTATAAAGTTGAGGTAGAGGTTTGATTGCCATTCCATGCTTTGTTCGATGATGATGATGCGTAGAGTTGCAATTTGGTCAGAACATGATTTGCCTTTCCTGAATCCAGCTTGTTCTGGTCGGAGTTCTGTCTCCAGTGCGTCCTTTAATCTCTCCAGGATGATGCGACTCAGGATTTTACTTGGCGTCGACAGGAGCATGATTCCTCGCCAGTTCTTGCAGAGTGAGGCGTAAGTCGCCCTTCTTTGGTAGTTTCACGAGGTAACCTTTCCTCCAGTCAGTAGGCACCTTTCCCTCCTTCCAGACCTTTTGCAATAATGGAGTCAGCATGTCTGCTGTGGTCTCTGGGTCCGCTTTCAGTGCTTCAGGGGGTATTCCATCTGGTCCGGCTGCTTTTCCAGCTTTCAGAAGCTTGATTGCATTCAAGACTTCAGCTCTCGTTGGAGGATTGGTGTCAACTTGCAGTTGTGTGCGCGCTGTTGTTGGTATTTCTGGACGGGTTGCAGAAAGAGTCCTTTGAAGTGATCCGCCCATTGTTTAATCTTTCTTCCTTGGTAATGGGTTCCCTTGGCTGTCTTTTATAGGTTTCGCTTGTGTTGGTCTCTTCCCGGATAGAGATTTGGTTATCTGATATAGTGTCCTCAGGTCCCTTTTGCCTGCTGCCTTCTCAGCTTCAGTGGCCAGATTGTCGTAGAATCGTCTTTTGTCCTTCCTAGCACTCTTCTTCACTTCTTTGTCCAGTGCTGTGTAAGTTGAGCTCAGCATTTCTTTCTCCTGTCCGTCCTTGCATTGAATCATTTTCTCTTTCACCATTCTCCTCTCTTCTATTAATTTCCAAGTGTCCGTTGAGAGCCATTCCTTGTCTTGTCTCTTCTTTCTTCCTAGAACCGTTGAACACGTTTCGTTGAGAATCGCCTTCAGAGACTTCCAATGTTCTTCCACGCATGATTCTTCAGTGATGTCGCGTAGTGTTTCCTGCTTTGCTTTGTGGTTGTGTCCTTCAGTAATTGAGTGTTGAACTTGCATTGTGGCCTATCCCCAGCTATCCTCGAGGCTTTTAGTTTCACCTTGAAAGTCCCTTGTACTAGATAGTGGTCTGAACCCACATCTGCTCCTCTCCTCGACCTTGTGTCCAGTAGGCTCCGTCTCCACTTTCTTGAAATTGAGATGAAGTCTATTTGGTTTTTGGTGTTTCCATCTGGTGAAATCCATGTCGTCTTGTGTATATCCTTGTGTTTGAACACACTACCACCAATCACCAAATCATTGAAGGCGCAGAAGTCTGAGAAGAGTTCACCATTGTCGTTCATTTCACCGAGGGCCTCACGACCCATGGTGAGTTCTCTTCCTGTGTTGTCTCCTCCCAGCTTCGCATTCATGTCGCCCATCAGGATTTTGATATCGCCATTTGGGACGTTGTCCATTATTGCTTGTAGTTGTCTGTAGAACGCCTCCTTCTTCTCTTGTTCTGAGACGTTTGTAGGCGCATAGCATTGAATGACTGTAACTTTCCTTCCTTTTGAGTTGAACCTGGCTGTCATTATCCTGGAGGAGATTGGTTCCCACTGCATGAGAGCTTTGGTTGCTGTTGGTGACATCATGATGGCCACTCCCTCGGTGTGCTCGGGATTGTCCTCTGGGTGGCCGGAATAGATTATTGTCTCTCCAGTAGATAGTTGGCACCTTCCAGTTCCGTTCCATCTGCTTCGCAGATTCCCAACACTTCTATTCTGTACCTTCTCATTTCAGCGGCTATCTGGGCAGCCTTTCCAGTTTCGTACATTGTACGAACATTCCAGGTACCCATCCTTACTTTTGCTTTCATCGAAAGAAGGCACATCGGCTGACTGGCTTCCCGAAGGCTTTCACCAGCCTGCGTCATTTCACTTCCCCGATTCCAGCGAAAAGTAAGGTTATTGTTTATATTTTTAGAATTTTTAATATATTTATTCGTTGAAGTTTCTGTAGCGATTTGGTTGAGTGTTGCGGGGGTGGAGTTGCTAGCACCACGCCCCAACCCTCCCTCTTTAGCCAGGCTTGAAGCCGGCTAGAAAACTAGTGAGCTAGTATTCTAGGTGAGGTTCAACAAGACCCTTAGTTGAGTATTACTTCGGGGTGATGAAGAACACTTCATTTCTTTTTGAAAAGGTTGACTGGAGCGTATGATCTGAGAGGGAATATTGAGTTCTTCATAAGGTATCTGCCTCATGAGGTCCTGTGTCTCCCTTATGAATATTCGTACAGTTCAATTAGTAAATAATACACCATTACCACTAAAAGCGTTTTTGTGTCATTCAGATTGCTGTTTTAGTCTAATCACATAAGAAAAGACTTGAAAAAAACATTCCGATAGTTGTTAAGACATCCTTTTCATTAATGCCTAGGCTTGTGAATGCTCTCTAGCTAGAATATGTTAGACCTTTTACCACGATGCATGAATCCGTTTGTTCCTAACTCTGTTTATATAGATTGATGACGCTTTATTGTTTACTGAGTTTTTAGCTGATTATTTCATTATTTCTTTCAGCATCACATACATCTATACAGTTACCTGTGAATTTGGATGGTCAAGGACCGATTACCCGAGCTTGAAGCTGTAATTCCTACTATTTTTATTGACGATTGGTTGTATTCTTAGCGAATAAAGGGAAAAAATGATAAACAAATTAAAAAGGATGAGAACTGTAGCTTATCTCAGTTCAATGCTAAACTTTTCAATCAAGTAAATATTTCTTGCCTGTTTAACTGTTGTTAGGTAAATGAACTGCACACTGATATTGAACTTTTGGAGAATGATGTCAATACAATCGACAAACTTCAGAAGGATATACTAGCCACTCCGCAAAGAGATTCAGGTAACTTTATTCATTTGTTTATCCTAGTTTAGAATTGGACAATCAGCTTAATGCAGTTACTAATTCCATTAGAGACAGAGCACATAAAATCAGAAGTTCTTTAAAAGGTAGTTATTTCTATGTAATCTTTGACATCCGTTCATGATTTTAGAATTAGAACTAGAGGAGGATGACAAACTTTTGTCAGGAACGACTGGTAAATGTCGGCTAAAGTGCTCTCAGGTTTTAGTTTTTGAATATCTTATCTATTTTACTTTAGCATGCTGCTATTTCTCGACAGTTTGTTCACATTATGAACAGATATAGTCAAATCCAAGTCGACTATCGAGACAAGTGTAAGGCTCGAATTCGAACTAAGCTCAATGTTGGTAAGCTTTTTTTTATTTTCATCTTTCAACAAAATCTACTTCCTTCTAGCTAATGTGACATTTTCTGAGGATGAGGTTGAAAAAATGTTAGAGAAAAATCATCCTGGGATTTTCACGCAGGCAGTAAGTGGTACACTGCTTTAACACATTTTCATACAGAAGCAGTTAAACTTGCTTTTTGCCGTGACCTCATGAAACTATTTACACCCAAAGCGTTATTATTTTGAAGTCCTTTGTTTCAGTGTGGTTAATACTCAATGTGGCGGAGCTTCGAGAATGTGGTTTGTACGCAGTTACCTGGAGTAAACTTTTCATGTAATAGGCTATGTGTCACACATTATGTCAGGGTTGAGGATATTATCCAGTTGCCTCAGTTGAAGGACGTGAGATAGGATCCACTAGCTGTGAGTTGAGTGCTTAAGCCTATGAGCCTCATCTTCATCAAGAGTGTAGTATTGCTGCTGATTATGTAGGAATGCAGTGTAAACTTCCACTTTAGATCAATGCATTACTTTGTATACTGTGGCTTCTCAATGAAAAAGCATCCTTCGAAAACCAATTGTGGTGTTAAAAAAACAGAGCTTCTTAAAGACTATTCATAGCTAACTTGAAGAGAATATTCTGTTAACTCTGTACTACTGAGATATTAGTTTATTTTCTTATTCAAGCACTAAAGAGATATGAACATCTTTGGATCTTTGGAAAAAATAAACTTCTTTTGCTTTTATTCGTGCACGACGTTATCTCTTATTAGTGCTGTCTCTCTTTCCTCGTTTTTAATTAGCTTCGTCTTTTAACAGGATTGTTATACTTTTCAACTTCCTGTTTTCTGGTGGTCGCCAAAGATTCGAGTATTCACCGAAACTGTTACCACAGAATTTGTTGACTAATGTCACAGCGTCTCAGACCACGGAAATATGTTGTATTAATGAGACATTGATACATATTCACCTCCCTTGACGTATAGCCTTATTAGAATTTTGCTTTGCGTCTTCATCATTCCAACAGTGAAATACAAATTAGTGTTTTTTTCCTTCACGTTCCCCAGCGGAACATAGGGCTTCAAGCTAGTGGCTTGAAGTTTCTGTAGCAGTGTTTGATTTTGCAGGATGGGGTTGCTAGCCTCATGCCCAACCTTTCCTCTTTACTAGCATTATTTCTGGCTTAGTGAGGTAGAGGAGTGCGTCGGTCGGGATCGAATCCCGGACCATGTGCATGGTTGGCGAGCATCCTAACCACTATGCCGCCGACGCACACTTGCCGGAACCCATTTTAGTTGCTTTAGTTTTATTGAGTTGATTCCTCACGTCAGAAGTATTGAAAATAAGTATTTGTGGAGAACTATTATTTTCAATTCCCTCTAATAACATATATTCGCCTACGAATAAATAGTGTAACATGTATGTGGTTTGAAGTTTTGCTTATTGGTTATGTAGTTGAAAATGATAAGCCTAAATTTAAGTAGTGGATTTTTTTTTATCAAATAGGCTTAATAAGCTTCTTAGTCTGGGTAAAAATCACGTTCAATCTGTAACCCAACACGATACACGAACATGTTGTGCTGCTTTAAACTTCATTTTTTAAAATTTTATTCCTTCGCGTTCCCAGTGGAACAGAGGGCTTCAGCCTTTGAACTTTGAAATTTCAGTAGCAGTGGTGTTATTCTCTTTTTTTACGGGGTTAGACTGATAGCCTCACGCCTAACCTTCCCTCTTAACCGGGCTTACTACCTACCGCCTAAGCAAAGTGTAGGAGTGCATCTTCCAGACAATATGTGTGGTTGGCGAACATTCTGCTGCCTTGCTGCAGATACTGCTTTGAATCACTTTGCGCATACGACATTTTAGTGGATTGTAGAGCATGTTACAAGTACTATTTAAAGATATTTCACTGTTACACAGCATATATGGATGTTTTTCTTTTGATAGATTATGGCAGAAACAGAAGCTGCAAAGCGATCATTATCAGATATAGAAGCTCGACATGCAGATATTATTCGTTTAGAAAAAAGTATTCAAGAGATGAGGGAGTTATTTTTCAATGTGGCGCTTCTCGTTGAACAGCAGGTAATTTGTCTTCGCTAACTGTGTATCCATTCTCTCATGAATATTCTATGGTTTTAATCCACCTTATATATTGTCCCCCATTAGATTACTAAGTAGAAAGTTATATTTTCTACTCTACTTGTTTATTTTTGGAGTATTATTGTTAGTCACTTATTCCTATGCTTTTCTAGTGGCAACAATCGTTACAATCGTTTATCTGACATCGACTCTGTCTGTGTTGGTCTCCTAATGGGTAGTGACGTCATTACTTCATATATTTTTGCGAGGTCTCTCTTACATGTAGCCTGTTCTACTTCAGTTTTCAGCGTGTCGTAAAAGCATCTTTTGCCTTCCCTACCATTCTTCTTCACTCTTCTCTTCATTGCTCTATAGTTTGTACTCAGTTTCTGCTTTTTTTTCCATTTCTTTATTGGTTCATTTGTCTCTCCATCCTTCTCCCCATTTTCAGCTTCCAGGTGTCTGTAGTGAGCCATTCCTTGTTTTGCCTCCTCTTTCTTCAGAGGCATATAGTGGCTTTCTTTCACATTGCTTTCAGAGATTTACGGTGTTTTTCTATGCGGGTTTCCTCAACGATGTTGTTTAATGTCACCTACATTTTCCTGATGACTGCCGTAAAGGTGTACTTTGTAGCTTCATCCTTCAGATTTTTTTGCTGAATTTTAATTTCTGTTTGTCTCCAACTTCTCTGAAGGCTTTCAAATCGATCTGGGATATTCCTTGCGCTAGAAATTTGTCCTAATTTACTTTTACTCTTCTTCCTGATCTTGTGTTCAGTAAGCGGTGTCCTTACCTTCCTAAGATTGTTATGAAGTCTATCTGATATTTATTGCGTCCCTGTGGTGAAATTCTTGTGACCTAGTGGATATCTTTGTGATTGTACACGTTACTTCTAATGACCAAATATCTTAACGCTCAGTAGCCTGCAAGGAGTTCTACGTTTTCATTTAGCCGAGTACCTTTCAACCCATGATGATGATGATGGCATTCATATTGCACATCAGAATCTTGATGTTGTCCATTATTGTTTATAGTTATCTTTAGAAGTCTTCCTTCTGTTGATCTGCATTTGTTGTAGGAGAGTGACATTCCATAATTGTAACTTTCCTTTATCTTGGGTTGAATCTTGCTGTCATTATCCTGAAGCAGATTGATTCACACTGTATGAGAACCTTGTATACTGTGGGTAACATTGTGATAGCCAGTCCTTCATTGTGCCCGTGGTTGCTGTTTGGGTGACAGGAGTAGACTATTAACTGGAGACAGCTTACTGTCCGGATTAACTGAGGTACTAGGCAGCGTCTGGGAATCAGAAGAAGTCCCATCGGGTTGGTGTAAGTCACTGATTATCCCCATATACAAGAAGGGAGACAAGTCTTCCTGTGATAATCACAGAGGGATTAGCTTGACTAATATAGTATCTAAAGTCTTAGGCTCAGTAATCATGCGTAGACTGAGTGGTGCTCGGGAGTTACAAACAAGAGAGAGCCAGGCAGGCTTTAGACCAGGAAGAGGGTGTATTGATCATATCTTCACCCTCCGACAGATTCTAGAACATAGGCATTCCTACCGGCGTCCAACGGTCATTATATTTCTTGACCTAAAGGCAGCATTCGACTCTGTCGATCGGGAAGTTCTCTGGAGATGCTTGGCTGTAAAGGGAATTCCAAGAAAATATATTGCACTGATTAAGGCACTCTACTCGTACTCATACAGCCAGGTGAGGGCTTACGGCGAGCTGTCATCTGAACTGATGACGACCAGTGGTGTCCGTCAAGGATGCCCATTATCTCCTTTTCTATTCAACTTCATCATAGATGTGTTAATGGACTTAACCCTAGGTGACTTCAGCGATTCAGGGATTGACTTGCTACCTGGGAATAATCTCGTTGACTTGGAATATGCAGACGATATAGTCCTTCTAGGCGAAGACGCTGACAAAATGCAGAGTCTTCTAAACACCTTGAACAGCAATCTACGAATGTTTGGCATGCGATTCGCTCCCGCCAAATGCAAGATGATGTTACAGGACTGGACTACATCGACGCCTAGTTTAAAAATAGGAAGTGAAGTGGTAGAGCACGTTGACCGCTTCACTTATTTGGGAAGTACCATCAGCCCCAACGGGCTGATCTCTGACGAAATCTCAGCACGAATACAAGGGGCTCGTTTCGCATTTGTTAGTTTACGCCGACTCTGGCGTAGACGAGATGTTCGACTATCGACCAAAGGGCGGGTGTACTGCTCATCAGTCCGCTCCGTCCTCCTTTATGGTTGTGAGACCTGGCCACTGAGAGTGGAAGACATGAAAAGACTAGCTACCTTTGATCATAGGTGCCTGCGTTCTATTTCCCGTGTAAAGTGGCATAATAAGGTGAGCAACATGGAGGTTAGGCGTAGAGTTCTAGGTAAGGAGGGGAAATCAATCGACGAAGTCGTGAAGCTACATCGACTGAGATGGTTAGGACATGTGTTACGTATGCCAAGTCATCGCCTCCCTCGACGAGCTATGTTAGCGGATATAGGGTCAGGCTGGAAAAAAGCTAGCGGCGGTCAAACAAAAACTTGGCACCAGTCAATGAAATCCACAACAGTTGGTCTAAGCCACGTAGGAAGGTGTAGACTTCCAGGCTGGGGTCCTCGGGACGGCAAAAATCTATGGTTGGAAACAATTGGTGACATGGCTCAAAATCGTTCTCAGTGGCGCAGATGCATCCACTCCCTGTGACTTATGATCTTCAATGAAACTGTTTTGTATTTATTTATTACTCCTTTGTCTCACACCTCTGCTCACTGTTTCTATTATGCTTTTCTTGTACTTTCTTCTCTTGCTTCGCGTGCTACACGGAATGTGGCGACTTGAACTTCCGCACATTTGTGCAAAGTTCTATGTCGAAAACAGAAAACAGAAACAGAATTAACTCTTTTGTAAACAATTCGGAGACTCCAATTCCATTCCATCTCTCACAAATTCAAAATACTTCTGTGCAACATCTCACTTCTGCAATCTGAGGTCCCCTGCTAGCCTCAAACTTGGTGCAAACATTCCATGTTCCCACTCTCTCTTTTGCTCTCATCAACCGGAGACATATTGGCTGAAAGGCTTCCTGAAGGTAACTTTTCTCTTCAATTAACCAAATCTAGTAATAATATTTCAAACAGCGATGGTGTAGGTTTCGAAAGAATTCTGAACATGTGAGTTCAGTAGGGATGTAGGAACAATAAATTAAAGAAGATACTCTTTATTTCAGAAAACTGATTTCCACTGTCTCACAAATGTCATATGTTTTTCTTAGGATGTTGGATATTTTTCTGATGGATTCATTCTACAGATAATATCGATTGTCAACCTACATAGTTTCTATTATTTGGTAGGCATTTGCATATCTCACTTGTCCCATTGTCCCACTTCCTATATAAGTTGTCAAGGTCTTTCACCACTGCTACTTTGATCATAGGATTTTCGGACTTAAGCCTAGTTCTCGAATCGTCGCAAGCAGTTGGAACTATTTCTCGGAATGCAGTAAATGAAGTCAGAGTTAGTGTAGAATGCCTTAACCTGACTGACTGAGTTTTCAACGCGATACCTACCACACTACATATAGGAGATATAAATAAAAGTTTAGTGGAATTATAAAGAACGATCATGTATGTGATATTGATAATTACATGGAGAATAGTGAGAATTTGATTGTTTTAGGAGTTCATAAAGAATAAGTGCATCTGCAACATTGAAAACAATTTTGATTCATATTGCCAGCAGTGTTCATCCATTTGTGGGGAGGCTTCGTGTGCTTTTGGAGGTGTGTGGGTGGTTGTTACTTTCCGACTGCCTACACCGTGCCTTCATTGAGTAACCAAGTGATCTATGTATCTTGTCTACGCAAGCGATGGCGCAAGTTAATAAAGGGCACACAATCCTTTTGTCTTTGAGCTGAGATTTTGTAAACGATCAACCTATTTTATGTGATGAAACTTTCTAAATAACTGAGGTAGTCAACACGCTCAACCACTTCACTACTTATCTTTAAACTAGGAGTTGGTGCAGACTAGTCCTGCAGCGTCATCCTGCACTTTACAGGAGTGAATCGCACGTCAAATATACTAAGATTCCTGTTGAAGATATTTGGAAGACTGCATTTTGTCAGTATCTTCATACACTTTAAATCTACAAGACTTTTCCCGTGTAACAAGCCATTTTCTAACTCGCTAAATTTGATTAGGTTTATATCTGTTAGTACGTCTAAGATGAAGTAAAAATGGCGACGATAAACACTGGTTGTCATGACTTCAGATGAAAACTTTCTATAGGATCCTAGACGACTGTGTGATTTCAAATGAATTACCGCGATTAATGTGATATAGATTCTCGATACTCCCTTTGTAGTCATACATTGCTACAGCACCTCTCAGCTGAATGTATCAAGTGCCGCCTTAGGGTCAAGAAATCAAATCCCTACAAACAAATATTGGAACTGTCGGATGTCTGTCACTTGGATTTATTTGCATTCCTTTCGAGTGATAGTGTTCTCACTTGGACTGTGACGCGTTAGTCGTGGTTCCAGATGTCAACGTATCAACTACTGGGTCAATAAACCGCAAATGAATCCCTTGGGTTGATAACTGTACACAAAAGGTTTCATAATTATGTGCTTTTCACTGAAAACTCAGGCAAATATACAAAGCGTCCGTAAGAAAAGTGGACGTTACAATTGTTTATTGTCTGAATAATTCAGAAGTTTCAGGACGAAGGGTCTGATTATTAATAAAATTTAAAATGTGAAGTATTCCGGTATGATGAAGGTTTAGACGTTTATTTACTCACATTAACAGAAATAATGAGACAAACCCATGAATCAATGAGTATCTTTGAACTGTTTTTCTATGTACCATGGATTTCTAACGTAGAACACTTAGTTTACTGTTGGATTATGCGAAAACCATCATAGCTGAGAGAACGGCCATATTTGTTTACTAATTATAAAGGTGTAACACGGAGTAACATGAATTTCTTGACTGAACACGAATTTTAGTAGCCCAAACCACATTTAGGTTCAAATAGGAATAAATATCTTTTCAGAAGATAGTACTTCTCCAGATGTTAATCTTATAGGTAGTGATGCTTATTCTATCAGGTTTCGCAATGTCTATTTGAACAAACAAATTAATTAAGGGATGCTTGCGAAGCCGTTTAAGGAGTCTGACTGACTAGTTTCGACGCAGAATTTTGCACACATGTGTACCACTTCATTTTGCTAGACTCCATGTTGCACACAGAACAAGAGAAAAGAGTAAAGAGAAATTCAAAAGAGAGAGATAATAAACAGGGATGTGAGTGAGGGAAAAGAATAGAAATATGGAGGAACAAAAGAGTTTTATTGTATACGACAGATTATAAAGGGTGAAGGCATCTGAGCCAGCTATTGGAAACGATTTTGATCGATATAACCGATTGTCTCCGACCTTACATCCCTAGGACTCCAACCAGTCTGGAAGTCTACACTTATCTCCCGACGTGGCTGCCTGACTTAAACTAACTGTTGTGGATTTTATTGAGTAGTGAAGCGATGTTTTGATTTGACCACTACTAGCTCTTTTCCAACCTGATCCATCCTATGTCATTCGACTAAAATTGCTCTTTGTCGAGGCAGGTGATGACTAGGCATGCGTTCGTAACACATATCCTAAGTAGTGTATCAATTACTGCAGCCGCTTCACAACTTCGTCGATTGATTTCCCTTGCTCACCTAGCACTTGATCGACGTGTAACCTCAATATTGTTCACCGATGGGAGATAGAACGCAGACACCTATGATCAAAGAGAGGTAGCCAGACTTTTCATGTCTTCCACTCTCAATGGCCAGGTCTCATAACCGTAAAAGAGAACGGAGCGGACTGATGAGCAGTACTCAAGTCCTCTGGTTGATAGCCAGCTGGATATCATGTCGACACCAGAGATAGAGAAAGCCTTCTAGATCCTTGCTGAGATTTCATCAGCGATCAACCCCTTTGGAGCTAGCTGTTGCAACTTCCCAAGTAAGTGAATTGGTCACGTTTATGGAGTAAAGTGAAAAGTTTATTTGCCTAACATAATTCACAATTCATCTCTTTTCGTTTTGTTTCATTGTATAGTTAAGATACTCTTGTCCTAGCTATACTGACTATTTTTTCTCTATTAGTATTGTCAATCTGATATTGTCCACTACAGTCCTTTCGTAGCATAATGTTATTGCAGATGTTTTATTTTCTTTATTTTTAATGAACTCAATTTGTTTATTATATATTTTATACATTAGGGTGATTTAATCGATCAGGTGGAATACAATTTGAGTAAAGCTACTGATTGTGTTGTAAGTTCCAAGAGAACACTTTCTGCAGCTGTCATTAGAAGTAAAAAGAATCGTCGGGTAAGTGAATTATTTCAGTTATCGTCACTTTTTGTCATTGTTCACCTGTAACTCCTAAGAATGTCACTATTTACTATTCTCCTGAAAATGTTCGTACAAGATTTCAGTAACACACAAGTTCCCATTATCGCCAAATGTATAAATTGGAAGCTGTTATTGTCAGGATTCTCAGACTAAGATAAAATTAGGCAAAAGAAAACCTAAAACTTGAGATCACTACATTGCACGTTTAGTATTTTATCTGATCAACGTACATGTGTTTAACCTTCGTTCTAGTTGCGTTCCCCTGCTTCACTTTACAGTATTTCTTATCTCTTTCTTTCGAGAAGATAATCTTATGTGCTAGACCACTAACCAAAATATGATAAACGATAGCTTATGATGTCCAAGTTGAAATAGATGGCAGAAGTTTATAAGCAACTGGTTAACAAGACAAGTTCGGTTTGTTACCAAGTAGTTTTTACTTTGCAAAACCTAACTTTGATGGTTATTTCTATGTATGTTTTTTTTTCCACCCGAACATCGAAAATACCATATTTGCATTTGTCTTCTGTTTGTTATGCAGAGAGATGATGTGGCAGCTTAAACCATTTCTTAGTAATGTTTGTTTCTGCGTTGATAATATTCCTCTTGCTCTCTAAAATGAACTTTTGGACTTTGAAAAGGTACAATTAAGTTATGCAGTATAGTTGGATTTTCAGCCTACTCAACTTGCCTTGTAATTCCTTTTGTCAGTTTCCCATGTGCCTGTTGTCAAGTGTCTTGTTAATATTTAATTGGAAACATTTCATTACATTTAAAGGTGCTTAGCATTTTGAAATTTTGAGTACGTACCGGAAAAGCAGTAACATTTACAGCACGTCAACTATCGTAACTATTTTAACTATATTTACCTATCGTCATCTTTATTCTCAGAATGAAAAACGCTAGAGATAAGTATTCTGTAAAGCTATAATTTCGCCACTATCAAAAAACTGATCTCTTGAACTGCAGACACTGGGATTTGTGATGTACTATTGGGTCCTTGTAATAGTCCTCGCTGTACAATTAAAGGTTGCCTCTATCACTTCAGTAGCGCTTAGCTAATTATCTGAACACACAAATTTCGAGACTAATTTTAGTGACTTGCATACGAGAGTGATTGCTACACACAACTGCCTATTTCGTAAGGAAGTACTCTGCACTTTTGACGGTGTGAAGTATATATATATATATATATATATATATATATTACACTAGAAGAGACTTTTAGATAAGTTAAGATCAACGCATTCACAGTTTAAGTAAATTTTGACGCCTATGATGTCAACACTATAGCTTTGCAGCTCACCTTTAATATAAAAGCAGGTAATATTTCAAATGCACAACTATTGTATCTGTTTGAAGTTGATAATCATGTGTAGCATTTGTTTCCACATAATTTTCCTATCATATCTCTGTCATCTGTCTGTCTGGATTCAACATAGAACTTGCCACCGAAGTCCACCAGTTCCAGTTGCCACGTTCCAAATAGCACACAGAGGTAGACAAGAAGATGAGTGAAGAGAATCAATAGAGTTTGACAAGTATGAGAGCGAAACTAAATGGGTAATGGTAGAAAGGAATATGAAAGATTACAGAGACTGAATACATCTGCGCTAGCCATTGACAACGATTTTGAGCCATGTCACCTATTGTCTCCAGTCATTGATTCTTAGAGTCCCGAGGGCCCCAACCCGGAAGTCTTCATCTCCCTACCTGACTCAGTTTAACTGTCAAAGATTTCATGGATTGATGAGGCCATGTTTTTGTTTGGCCACCACTTACTCTTTTCCAACCTGCACCTATATCAGCTAGTAATGCCCGTCGGGGGAGGCGGTGGTTAGGCATGCGCAGCACGTGACCTAGCCATCTCAATCTATGTAACTTTATAGCCCCGTCGATTGATTTTCCCTCTTTGCCCAACACTCTACGCCTAACGTCAACATTACTTATCTTATTAAACCACGTAACGTGAGAAAGAGATCGCAGACATCTCTGTCATCATAACCACCTTGTGATTACTCAAAATATTCTCATCTGAATTATTTGAAACGAAATATTTAAAAAAATGTTAGGATAAGAAGTCGTTTAATAGTTTCTAGCTTTTATACACTTTCTCTTCGTATTTATCATGTATGCAGTGCGCATAAATTGATGGAGAGGGAGGGGGTAAGGTAAGCTCTGTCCATTACCTGACGACAGAAGAAATATCCAATGCTTTGAGTATTTATCTATTATTTTTTGTGGTCCATCTTTCTCTAATGGTTATCGGTTTACTTTGTAATAAACGGAATCAAGTTATTCAGGGGTTTGTGGGGATAACTTCGTTTAAAGCATAAAAAAATTTTCAGACATACACGCACCATTTATGGCATGTACGTAGTATCTGTGTATGTTGTCCTAATAGTATGAATTTATTTATTGTTTTACGTTGTTTTAAAATTATTGCTGTTGTCTGTTATCCGTTGTATGAATATTGTTATTATTATTATTGTTGATGTTGTTAGTTTTGTCCCTAATATTCCTCCTTTCTTTTCCCTTCTCCCTCTTAATTTTTTTGGTGTACTGCGTACACACACACTTCCACCTCCTATATACACCGTTTATGCCGTCTGTGAATTACTGATAATATAATCACTATCACAACATCAATCAATGAATAATCAACTGTCTGTTTTAGTGCAAGATAATCTGTATTATATTGGCTGTGGTGGCGAGTATATTGATTCTAATCTCGTTAGCTTCAGCAATCGGTTTAACACGGTGATTGGCAATGGGTATTATGAAGTGCTGATTGGTAAACAACGAATTACTGCTTATCTGTTTTGTATCTTATTACTACTATTATTGTTATTATTATGAAATAACAGACAGTTAGTCAACCATTAATATAGTTATGGATATGTACATATATCTGTAGCTCCACACATGAATGCGTTTTTTTTACCTAACTATCTATCTATCTAACTTTATATTTTGTACAAAACAAATTATTTGATGCATTATGCACCAGATCAGCTGTGTTCTCTTGATTTTAAAACCGTATAATTCTACGTTATGATTTCCTTATTTATTTATTTATCTATTCATTTTATTTACCACGCTCCTATAACGTGTTAATATTGTTACTACTTTTATTTTTATTGTTATTATTTTATAGTAATGTTACAAGATCAATATTACCTCATTTATCTAATTGATCACAGATACCTGTATCCCGTCTGCTTCGCGCATATATATATATATATATATATATATATATATATATGAACTTATAACAGTATATTTTGAAATTGTTTTAGGCATTTAATCAATTAAATATTTCAAATCAAACTACGTTTTCAACTGCTGTAACATTCGTATTGCGTTATCACAAGATCGAATTCCTATGTAGTAATAAAATCTATAAATTGTATCATAATATGAGAACCCTTAGAGTTTTCAGTAGTTGTTTTTCTTCTCTTTCAGTAATGCAGAGTCTTCTGAACACCTTGAGCTGAAATCTTTGAATGCTTTGCATGCGATTCACTCCTGCATTCAAATGTAAGATGATGCTACAGGACTGGACTACATTGACTTCTGGCTTAGAAATAGGGAGGGAAGTGGAAGATCCCGTTGACAACTTCACTTATATGGGAAGTTGCATCAGCCAGCCCCAACGGGTTGATCGCTGACGAAATTTCAGCGCTAATGCAGAAGGATCGTTTCGCATATGCTAGTTTACGCTGTCTCCGGTGTATATGTGATATGTGACTGGCTGTCGAGCGAAGGGCGTATGTACTGCTCAGCAGTTCGCTCTGCCCTTCTTCATGGCTGACTGTGAGATATGCCCACTGAAAATGAAAGACATGAAAAGGTTAGTTGCTTTTCACCCTAGGTGTCTGCGATAAATCTCCCGTTGGTGTAAGATGGTATAATACAGTGAGCTATATTGAGGTTACCAGTCGAGTGCTAGGTAAGTAGGGGGAGTCAATAGACGAGGTTTTGAAGCAGCTGCAGCGATTGAGATGGTTGGGACATGTGTTGCGCATGCATGCCTAGTCATCGCCTGCCTCGACAACGGGCAGTGTTAGTCGGCTGATATAGGTGGGTTTTATTTATACTGTTTCAAGTAGTCTAATGGGAACTGACTGACTGGTTTCAATATAGAATTTTGCACATATGTTCCACACTCCATGTGGCACACAAACTACGAGAAGACAGTAAATGGAAGTTGAAAAGACAGGTAATAAACAAAAGTGTGAGTGAGGGAAAAAGAATAGTAATATGGAGGAACAAAAGAGTTTTATTGTATACGACAGATTATAAAGGGTGAAGGCATCTGAGCCAGCTATTGGAAACGATTTTGATCGATATCACTGATTGTCTCCGACCTTACATCCCTAGGACTCCAACCAGTCTGGAAGTCTACACCCATCTCCCGACGTGGCTGCCTGACTTAAACTAACTGTTGTGGCTTTCATTGACTGATGTCATATTTTCGTTTGACCACTTACTAGCTCTTTTCGAACCTCATCCATCGCATGTCACCCGACTAATACTGCCCGTTGTCGAGGCAGGCAATGGCTAGGCATGCATGCACAACACGTGTCCCAACCATCTCAATCGCTGCAGCTGCTTCAAAACCTCGTCTGTTGACTCCCCGTACTTACCTAGCACTCGACTGGTAGCCTCAATATAGCTCACTGTATATACCACCTTACACCAACGAGAGATAGAACACAGACACTTAGGGTGAAAAACAGCTAACGTTTTCATGTCTTTCACTTTCAGTGGGCATATCTGACAGGCAGCCATAAAGGAGAACGGAGCGAACTGACTGTGAGTAGTCACTGTGCAAAAATAATATCAACTGTTTTTATAAATTTCATTTGATTAGACTGCGGTATAGTAAACGCTTCGGTTTCGTGTATTTGCGGGGCAGAACTCTTAAAACGAATGCATTTTCGTCATAATAGGAATATATGTTTATGTAAGGTAATGAAAAAAACTATCTAGTGGGTACAATTGTTTTCGGAGGCATTATATTCATTCGTTTGCACTTATGATTTGGGAAACGTATCTCTTTATTATTTCTGGATTCTCTGGTAAACGTGGTCTTCTGGTATAAACATTTTATGTACTGCATAACTAACATAGTTTCTGTCTTCTCTATCACTCAAGTTAAAACAGAGGCATGGAGTTGTTTGAAATATTTGAGGAGGATAAAACATGTATGTCAATTTTCTTCGATTTTGTAAAATTAATTTCGTTATAAATCGATGTGTTTAGTTGAAGGACTACCTGATTTCACCCTTATTGACCTCTATCGGTAATTTTCTCCTGTTTTACCCATTCGAGATTCCTTGGCTTTCCATTTTCAGTGATTCCATATTTGAGTTTTTAACTGTAATTGTACATTTCCACATTGACTTCAGAGTAATAAAGGTTTCTTTTAATTTTTCGATCCTGCATGTCTTTGATGCAGTCATTTGTGCTGCCTGTAAATGAAAGAGTGCTGGTCGGGTAAGTCGAATACGTGACTCCTCCTAAATTTCTCCTGTTTATTACTGGTGGCTGGGTATTTTCATCCCCTCTGCCTTCACGATTACCTGAAGTGGTCATCGGTGCTTTTGCTATCAACTTGTTGGCTTTTATTTATCAATCTTGGGGAGTGTGCGACATCGGATATATATATCACTAAATGCAGATCTGGTATATTTTCGTTGATCCAACATATGCCCGACTTTTCATTCCTCGTATTCTGCTATTTCGTTCAGTCCTATTTTGTGACTCTTGGTTCAAATGAACGGCTAGTTGCGTAAGATAAGTATTAGACTGCCCTCAGTATTGTATGCTCCGTAGCTGACCTAGTTTCTTTTTCCTTTTTAACTAAATTCGAATTTTCAAGTATTGATTTTTGTAGGGATTTTTTTGTTTGGATGGTTGGAGGATTTCATCACGAGATGACACCGGGTGCGAACCCAGGTGTGTACTGATGAAGAGTCCCAAGCTAGGCCTACGAAACAACTGTCCAGTACCCCAGGTTTCCCAGTAGTTCTCCAAATGATGTCATCCCATGATGAAATCCTCCAATCGAATAAATTCGAATCAAATAATCCTTTTCGCATGAAATTTACAGGTTCGTATTAAATGTTTAAAGATGACGAAATATGTATAACGATTTTCTTAGATTTAGTAACATTTGTTCCCTTATAAATGGATTGGTTTGTTTGAATTACTACCTTATTTCAACTTTTCCACTCGTTAGTGGTTCATGGTCTTTTTATCGATTCCATATTTTGGTGCATAACTGTAGTATTTTACTGCCAGCTGATATACTAAAGCTTAGGAATTTCAGCCTCGCTTATTTTTTCACAACAATTTCTGTGCATGTAACTATTGACTGTGATAGTAGTTTATTAAGTAAACTGCTTTCTCTGATATATCATAATCTCCTATAGACAGAACTTAAAAACTATGATTGATGGGGCTTCTGTACATTTTTACTTGATGTTTTTAACAGGGAAACTTTAAATGTGTAATCCAATTCCAAACTTCCTTTTCAGTTATCTTGAGACCTGCTGACATGAAGACACTTGCCCACTATGGTAGTTTTTTACATTTGGTTTGTGTAACAGAAAAATTGTTTAAAAAATCCCTCTTGAACGATCTAATTACAATATATGTATATACCTAGTTTGGTGTTTCAAATAAATTTGTATTTATTATCCATTTTCATCCTGGACTGTATGTCATTTTCCTGGCATTTATTTATTATTTATTTATTTAAACGCATAAAAAACTTGGTACAGTATGGCACCAAGAAGGATACGCCACACAATAATAATAAAACAACGTAGATAAAAAAAAGAAGGAAAAGAAAAAAATATAAGTAGAGAACGGATAAAGAACTTTATCTGGAAGGAAAACAGTCATGCTTAACAAGTTCAAACAGTATTCGTTAACTATCATCGGGAAGGGAAGAAAGAAGGAAATTGTAACACGTTCGCCATTGATTACGATTCTTGGCCATATCCGATAACGTTTCGAGACATCGATTTGAGCTATCTCTCGGACCCCGACCAGGGAGTCGTGACACACCAACCGATGCTAATCTAGCACAAAAATCCTCCATCCCACGACGCCACGTCATGGACTGACCACCTCTCCGCCTTTTCCATCCCGTCCAGGGCTAGCGAACAGAGACCTGTATTGAAGCCTCTGGGATGACATTCGCAGCACATGTCTAAGCCACCGGAGCCGGTGTTTCCATATGACAACACTCAATGAATGGTGATCTCCACTGTGTTCAAACACACGCCGCCGAACCTCAGAATTACTCACGCGACTATGCCATCAAACGCAAGCAATCCTGCGGGGACATCGATGATCGAGCACACATGGTCGCCGCACATCCTCGGCTCGGGGAGGCCAGCTTTCACAGGCGTAGAGCAGCGCGGCCCGCACCGAAGCATTGTGTACCCGACCTTTGACAGCCAGGCTAACGTCACGACGGTGCCAGAGGTGGCTCAAGTTGACGTATGCCACCCTAGCCTTTATTATACAGTTAGAAATCTCATCAGTCACTCTTCCGCCAGCACTCACACAACTACCCAGGTACACAAACTTATCAACAACTCCAAGTGGTTCACCCGCAAGAGTGAGTGCAGGTACAGACTCCTGCCAATCTTGTAACAGTACTTTGCACTTAGACGGCGCAAAGCACATACCATACTTACAGACACTGATCGCCAACTGATTAAGTGGGGTTTGGGCAACCTGCATGCTATCGCACAGTAAGACGATATCGTCTGCATACTCGAGGTCGAAAAGTCTATTCCCAGGTAGCAGATCTACACCACCTTCACGCACATCCTTCAGAGCTGACTCCAGAATGTCATCGGTGGCAAAGTTAAAGTTCCTTACATTTACATATCACGTGTTGACATGATCCCTGTTATTTATCTTTGTTCTTGTTTAATCTCTAATTTTAATGCAATACATTGATGATATGTATTGATGTTTGAGTGAATAGAAGTCATTCTGACCTTGGACTGTGTTGCGAGATCTGTCGGTGTGTGATCCTAGTGGACATAGCTTTGATCTCACCTTTATTGGGAATATTCTACTTGGTTCTAAATACTTGTTTTGTTTTATTTGGAAGTTCCCTTTACTGTATTATAGCTGCTTAACGGCACTGCTGAGAGCCACACACAGGGTTTCAATCACGAAAAATTGTCATTTTGATGTGTTTGGAGCGTTTTCTGACTGTGTGGTCTATCAATGGAGTTTCGGATAGTTATACAGTAGGATGCAAAGATTGGTTTCCCCGAATATTCAGACCACAACGATCCAGTTTTGGTCGTTACAGTTGGTTTATTCTATATCATACAGTGATACAGTACTAATAATTTCTGAGTAAGATTTCGATACCCGGCCACAGACTCACTCCTTTACCTTGCTAAGCCAGAAATAATGCTGGTAAAGAGGAAAGGTTGGGCATGAGGCTAGCAACTCCATCTTGTAAAAAATAAGCACTGCTACAGAAACTTCAGGCCACTAGCTTGAAGCCCTATGTTCCACTGGGAACGTGAAGGAAAAAAAAGATTTCGAACATAATTTATAAACAGTCGTAAGCATCACAGTATGAATAATTATTTACTGTATTCATACTGTTAACTTGAGGCGTATAGAGGAGTAAACACAACCAGTTTGTCTTGTACAGTCTTTTCGTATTTATGTATTTTTTTATCAGACTAGAAGTAAATCCAATGTGTAAGTGTTAATACGGATTTGAAGATTACATTCAAACTGCTTTACAGTACTCCTCTCTACGGTTTACAATTCTGTATACTGTTGGTTTCGTGGTTGTTCTTCACCTGATTTACTGATTGATTTTTATGTACTCAACTTTCCATTAACAATAAAGATGCATAATTTTAACCATTGGTACAAAAATTTCATCGATTGACAAGCATACTGATCCAGTTCTTCATGGGAAATTTCTAATTTACAAAAATACAAAAAACATAATAATTTTTTTAAAAATATTGAAATTCATTACAGTCACAAATTAAATTTTATTAATATTGAAGTATTTACATTCGTGAATTGTAGGGGCTGTTCCAACCATATTACCTCTAGATAAGTGGATCTTTCAGCTATACCATCTGTCTGTTTAGGCAAATTAATATCTGTATAGTCCTAGGTTTCATTTCTTTCATGTTCTGCTTTGGATTTATACTGATATGGCTTCTGGTTTGCTTTACACATTATGGCTCTCGCCAATCAACAGTGTGAAGAGAATATAGTCCTTCTAAGTGAGGACGCTGACAAATACCGTTTGCTGAACACTTTGAGTATAAACTTTGGTGTGTTATTCGCTCCTGTAAAGTCATACTACAAGACTGGCCTGCATCAACTTCTAGTAAGAGGATTGGGAGTGAAACGGTTGAGTTTGATGCATCAGCCCCACCCAACTCATTGCTGACGAAATCTCAGCACAGATACAATAGGCTGTTGTAGCATTTGGCATGGTATCAGACTGTCGATCAAAGGATGTGTGAACTGCACCGTGGTCCTTTCCATCCTGCTTTACAACTGTGAGACATAGTTTTTGCAAAGGTTAAAATGTTAACCATCTTTGGCTGTATTTGTTTGGCGAGTAATAATAAGGGTAGGCGCAGAGTGTAAGGTAGGAAAGTCAGTCGATAAAGACGGTTGGGACATGTGTTACTTTCACCGAGCCACCTCCTCCCTTAACTACCAATATTACATGATATAGGGTTAGGGGAAAAAGAGTTAGGTGTAGTCAGACTGAAACACGTTACTGACCCATAAGGCCTTTGTCTGCTGGTTTACGTCACGTGATATAATACAGACCGCCTGGTTGACGTGATGAGATGACTCGAAGGGGGATGTATTCATTCCTGATCTTCATGTACCTTTTATTTCTCTCTTACAGTTTCGTTTATTTGTATTTGCATTACGTTACTTCTTTCTAACTTTGTTTTTGCCTTTATGAGGTGTGGCAACTTAAACTGTTTGATTTTTTCCTAGTTCTATGTGGATAGTTTGGTCTACATACTGTCAATATGTCAGTCATAAATATATATTGGCATTGATTCTGCAGTTTTTGAAGTAGGTATTCAAAGTTCTTTGAGATGGGTTAATTCCCCACCTATTATATAGCAGTTATTTCTATAGTGAATGAATATACAATGACTTACTTTCCAAGCATTCTTTTAACTGATTTAGTCTCGAACTATTTATTTCCTTTTCATGTACGAAGGGGTCATATTCTGTAATGCATGAGTGGAAATCATCCTTTATTGAGTCCAAAAGTTGTTTTACGCTACTTCTTTCATTTATTGGATCATATTCACGATCAGGGTAAAGCAGAATTATTATTGTCCATAATAAGTAGATTTCAGAGTCGGTTAATTGAATTTCGTACTTCTCAATGTCGTTTAAAAGCTGTAATATTGTAAATTTAACTTTTTTTTAACGCTCACCTTAATTTTTCAAATAAAAGTTCTAACCTTTTTAAGATGATTACAGAAAAGTTGAAAAACATAACCAAGAAACGTATAAATAGTAACATTAACATTTTTATTGGACAGTAATCAAGATTTATGACCAGCCAAGACTACGCATTTCCCACTGTTTCACTTAGTTTATCAATATAATGTCAGTCAAATTATTCTAACACTAAAAATGTCATAATCGTAGTCATTCAATTACAGTTGCTTGCGACAGACTGTATTCTTCGTAATTGCTTTCACCACTTAGCACAGTGTGTTGGTATTCCGTACTATTGGGTTATCGTGCTTCCGAAAGTTGCTTACTTTATGAAATGATCAAGCCTGAACATCCCAATGGCTCAATGGGTGTTCCTGTGGGCCGTACCATGCCGGAAAGTCCGTTTAGATAGCGATTATACTAAAAGCAGTCAGAATCAGGGTGTAACTCATTTACACTATGTTTGGAGGTCTTAGAGCGAACTCGTATTACTGAGGAACAGGAATGTGGTGGCTGGCCACCCTGTCGAAGGGGAGGTTAGTTTAAATTCACCTCGAAGATTGTAGGTCCCTACTTACCTTACTGTAGTCTTTAGTCGGTGGTTAGATCTTTATATGGATACAGCTTTCAAACTTAACTCAAACAGGCCGTGTGTGACTGGCCTAAAGCAGTTGTCCTCTGGACTCTGTGGCCACGAAACACTAATGCTCGTTCTGTTTCAATAATTTAAATAAATCTATTTCCCCATGGTGCGTGCAGCGTGGAGGTAATAACTGTCGACACACTTGCACAAGAAAACAATGCTTTCCTGGTTATCATGCTCAGTTTGTTGCAAATATGTTATCTGTTTTGATATTTATTGAATGTGAGACAATATATATCACTTATTGTTTTGAAACGAAATATGTTCGAATGTGTTCATTTGCAGCTGACTCAGACTTCAACCTCTGTAAAATCTTTCAATTAAAGCTGTAGTAAATGTGCTCCCAGATTATATGTGGGAAGTGAATTTTTAGAGCCTTGGAAACAGTTTCCAGGAAATTGTCGGCCATTAACACAGTACAGTTTAGGAACGATTAGTATTTATTTATACGAGTTTGATGACGGATTGATATCAGTTAGAGAACCATTGAAAACCAGCTGGGAGTACTGGACATCTGTTTCATCCTAGTTTGAGGGTCATCGGCAGTACAAACCCACTGGAGTTCTAACCCATGACCTACCGGTTACAAGGCAAGTTCGTAGACCATTCAGCCACTGGGACCTGACTAAATGGATTATGAATTCTAACTTCTACCAATTCGTGGTTTATCGCTACCACCAACCAATGTCATCGGCGGGACATCCATCCTCACACTTGACTGCATTGACCTCACTGGTCATGACTTTTCACTGGAGCTCCGGGAAACTCTGTACTGTAACAAGTCACTAGCGTGCATCAGATTAATTTTCAAGAGTTTGGTTTGTAAACAAATCTAATGCTTACAAACCAAACTTTTGAAGATTAGTACTTTATAACATATAATTTTTGTTTCTTTGATATCTTCTGCTAAAATTCTTCCTTTATTGAACAAACATAATTGTAGTCGCCTTGTTAAATTCATTCTCTTTAGTCTTATGCATAAGCGTTTTCAGTGGTG
The DNA here is from genome assembly GCA_944472135.2 of Trichobilharzia regenti. Lineage (NCBI taxonomy): Eukaryota > Metazoa > Platyhelminthes > Trematoda > Strigeidida > Schistosomatidae > Trichobilharzia > Trichobilharzia regenti. The sequence goes on from OX235263.1 coordinate 47,702,449, forward strand.
TAATGCGTCCAGTGAGATTTCGTATGAGCTTTCGTAAGCTTAGATGGTAGTCTGCAGTGGCATTCATAAAATGCAATTTTTCTTATTTCTGAAACGGTACGAACCTACTTTTCATTTCGATACTCTATTGTTTTACAAGTGAATTTTATTTACATAGCCGATCAAAATTTTCTCGTGATTTTACACTTTAAGGAATCAAGTAGAATTAATTTTCTTTCAAATTAGTCTGTGGTAAAAATACACTTTCTGTTATGCTTAGATAATTGGTTTTGTAGGGTTTGGGATTAAATTTAGTACAGCATTCGTCACAGACTAACATCAGTTAAAGATTCATTGAAAACCAGAGAGTACTGGACAGATGTTTCGTCCTATTTTGGCACTCTTCAACAGTGTGCAGCCGCAACACTACAATGAGACAAACCCAGCGCATCCAGTTTACGAGAGCATGTAGTTGATCATTTAGTCATTTCGGTCGTAATTCATTGACTCGTGATTTAGCGCTGCCACAAATCAATACCCATCTATGAGCATCCACTTTACCTTAAGATGATAAATACCATAGGCCATGAATTGTTATTACAACTTCAGGACACCCATTCAGTAGCCATCAGTGAAATGAAGACTAATATTTAGAGTATGGGTTTTGGATTAATTTCAGTCTATATTTCTGCTATACATTATTCTGAATCCATATTTTCGTACTATGGCTTTTTTGTGGGCCGAATGTTTGTTTTTGTCAATCTACTTCGAATCCAAATGTTACAGATGTTTCAAATACCTGAATGATGTATATTTCCTTGCAAACTGAACCCTTCAGATGCTATTCGTCTGTTTACTTATACTTCTTATGTCCTGTTTTGACACTATTAATTGCAAATAAACAAAATTCTTTCATACGTCAGTTTTGAATGGCATTCATGCAAGCCTAATGAAACTGTCATTAAAACAGATTGAAAATAGACTTTAATTTGTAGTATTTTAACAAGTAGAATCTTTTAAACGAATTTATTATCAAGCATATACATCTGTATATGCATATGTGCTTTATTAAAAGAACAATATCGCCTAAAGAAGTTTAAACTAGAGGTGTCAGAATTATAGTTAAGCATTTGAGCGGCAACAAAATAGGTCACGTAATGTATAAGATATTATTTATTATTGTTTTATTCCTTTAGGTTTCAAAGGGAACTTAGGGTTTCAAGCTAGAGCTTTGAAGTTTCGATGTAGGGTTGCTGGCCCCATGCCCAACCTTCCCTCTTTACCGAGCTTACTACCGGCTGAGCAAAGTGTAGGAGTGCGTCGGCTGGGGATCAGTCCTCAGACTATGTGAGTGGTTAGCTAGCGTTCTACCGCTGAACCACCAACTGATTTTAATATCTCATGCAAAGTCATGTTTCTGTTAGTTGTGACCCAGTTGTTAACTGCATAGTGAAGTTGGGGCTGAAGATATTGTCTGTCGCGAACAAACCATCCAGATCAAAGGACACAATTACACCAATAAACCGTCTTAAAGTAAAGCCGTTATTTGACAATAGGAATTATGCCTCATTAACAGATTTCGCAATTTCCAATTAAATAGGAGTTTTGTGATATATCTGTGCTACAGCGAAGGTTTGAAAATTTTCATTGTATAAAAACATACCACTTATTCTTATTGAGTCATGAGCAGTATTGGAATAATTTTGCTGATTGTGTTGCATAGTGCAATTAATTTTTATTCAAACAGTAAATTGGGCATGTTCCCTTCTGTTACAAGATATTTTTGCGTGAGCTTGAATTTAGGTAAAATAAAAGACATCTACAAGGGACGTGAATCCCATCAAGATTTTAGGTATGCCTTGATGATGAGTGCCAACAAGTACGAATCCTGAGTCCAAGGCTTCATGCCGATCGCCTGCAACCATCTAATAACAACAAGTCACAGTTCACCGTGTTAGCGAGCCACACTGTAAACCTGACTGATCGAATTCATTCGGCACGAAACTAGTTACTTACTGCCTTGAGTGCACTCAAAGTAGTTTTGAAAAGTTCCAGTAATCGTCATGTATTTGCTTCACTCCCTGCCACAGATTTTAATACATTTTTATTTTTTCTGAACATTTGGGTATTGAATTTCTTTGAATTGTCTGTAGTTCGTTAGGTCGCTTCAAACTTGCTGAGACTGATACAAATATAGTTTAGATTGCAAATCTACACTGTAGATCTCACTGAAAGCTTACACAAATACCTGTTCAGCTGTTAGCCGGCACTTTTGATTGTCGACTGTTTACAGTAGAGATATTTCAGGCAATCATGATTTTTAGCTTAGGAAGATAATTTTAGTGATTATGATGGGTGGTTCTCTGGGTGACCGGAATAGATTACTGTCTCTCCAGTTGATAGTTGGCACCTTCCAGCTCCGTTCCATCTGCTCTCGCAGATTCCAACCACTTCTATTCCATATTTTCTCATTTCGGTGGCTACCTGGGCAGCCTTTCCATCTCCCTACATTGTACGAACATTCCACGTTCCCATCCTTATTTTCGCTTTCGTCGAAAGAAGGCACATCAGCTGATTGGCTCCTCGAAGGCTTTCACCAGACTTTTTCATTTCACTTCCCTGATTCGGGCGAAAAATAGGGTTATTGTTTATATTTTCAGAATTTTCAATATATTTGTGCGTTGAAGCTTCTGTAGCAATTCGGTTAAGTTTTGGGGGTGGAGTTGCTAGCACCACGCCTCAACCCTCCCTCTTTACCCAGACTTGGGACCGGCTAGAAAACTAGCGAGCTAGTAATCTAGGCGAGGTGAAGAGAAGTTGAAACAGTATGGACTAACATGGATGGATGCAAGTGAAAAGTACAGCAGAAGACAGAAGTGGCAAGTGGAGACGTGCAGTTGAAGGCCTATGTTCCACTAGGAACCAAGGGAACAATAATAATATAATGATGCGTGGTTCAGTTGAGAAGCTGTTTTTATCAACCTAGACAAGATCGTCAACGAGAAATTGAATTAGTACACGTATATACAAAGCTTTGTGTTGATCAGTATGTTTTTCCGTCTTCTCAGAGGATGCAAAAATAGCAATTGAATCAAAGTAGACACTTAAAATTCTCAGGCAAAGGAAACTAAAATTACTGATAATGCAGGCGATATAAATATGTCTAAATAAATACTGTATCATTGAATGAATGAATGACTACACAAACGCAGTAAAAGGCACCAAAACATTCATCTGACGCTACAAGAGGATGGGATTTCAGTTGAAAGTATCTCGACAAATTATATCCTATAGTTTTTCTATTCCTCTTTGTATTTTTGAATCTTAAAGCACAATTTTCAGCGGATACACAGTAACCTAATAGTGTTGTTGGCATAATCACGAATTGGTTTCAATGAGTGTCCTAAGAAATGTCGTTTAGCCTTGATTTCTTTCCCACCTCTTAGTTGTTTGTGGTGGCCTACACATTCACCTATTTAGACTGTGTTTGTGTTATGTGAAGATTAATAATCTTTAAATTAAACACTAATCACATTCAGTTTAACTGATGGACTAAAAATTGTTATGTGAAACTGTGGTAACTCATTTAGTTAGACACGTGACTTTCAATCATTGGGTCAGTGGTTCACACACGAAGATTTAGGTTAGCATGATAGTTTCATAAGCCTACACAAAACGCCGTATCACTAACTGTTGCCAAACTAACTAATATGCACATGATTCTTGAGTAAGTTTTTAAAAATAATAATAATCATAAAACAGTGTGTATTAAGTGGGCCCTAAGACTAGATAGTGGAGTTTCATCAAATCATCATCCAAATACACCAAATGATTTGAATTCTGCTTTTTTCCACAACTAAACTTACATTTTCATATATTCTTAAGGTTAAAAAATTCAATTCCATGTTTATTAAACTTTTTTGTATTCTTTGTGGTATGAATTTATTGTTGTCGAAATTCATTAATTGACGTTTCTCTGCTCCTCTTTTATCTTCTTCGTCGTCTTTTTCTTCTTCGCCTACCCAAGTAAATTTACACTGACCGCATGTAGACACGCCTGTATAGTTCACTAGTTCTACATAACTATCTTGTAATAATTTTAAAGTTTGATTTAAATAGTCCACTTGATCTTTGTTTAACACGTCTGAATAACAAATGTCTAGGATACCAATCACTTGATTGTTTGAATCAATAAATGGAAATGTGCAATGTTGTCTACCAAGTATACAATACTGCATTGTATATTTAGATTCTGCTACATCGAATAAGTAATAGCTAAGAGATGGTAAAAAAAAAACAAATTATGGTGATAACTACTTGAATATAAACCAGTTTGGAGGAAGGATAAACACTGTTCTTGTTTACAAAATGAATGAAATAGTTCATGGTTGAATAAGACTGAAATAATTAGCATAGAAAGGATTATTTAAATAAATCTTGTAGCATAGCAATGTCCGATAAATAGATGCAAGTTTTTAGAAGTTCTGGAAGCGCTTTTGATGAAAACTGTTGGTAGGTATTAGTTTCCGACCAAATAGGCTATTAATAACTCTCCTGACTTCAGAATTGATTTGTACAAACTTGTATTTTTGACAATGTATCAGTTTCTTTAAGATTACATATAGGTTCTGTTGATGAGTAAGCAATAGATACAAAACCTAGATAGATTTATTCCAGTCAACTACTTCTAGTCATATTCTAAATTACATACAGAGTTGCCTGGCTTTTTAGCTTTGTCCTCGTAGCATATTTGTGGTCGTTCGAGTTAAGCGACATAACTTTCCCACCCATTACCGTCATGCCAAAAAAAACGCTCATTCATTTCCAACCACTGATAGTCCGTTAACTAATGTTCATTTGTATTAATCAGTCAATAATCTCACTAGGTAGCCATTTTGTTCATTATCAGCAGACGACAGGAGTTAAAGGTATTCAAATACTTTAGATTTTCTTTACTGGAATTAAAATAAGACAAAATAAATCACATTACACATGGCTTAACAAGGACAAATAGAAGGCTAACTATGGACAGTTTGATAAGAACGAAGCTAATGATTTAACCCAACAAATGATTAGTGTTAAAAGGAAGACAAATTTAGCAGCTTTAGAATCCTTAAGGTTAATTTCAATTATTTACCCTAATACTGTAACTGGTAAATCTGGTTTCTTTCGTCAAAATAATTCAAATACTGAACAGTTAAAGAAGTGATATATATATATATATATATATATATATTGGAGTCACAGTTAGCTACATGAATAACATCAAAATGAAATTAAGTTTATATATTTCACCATGGTAACCTTAGTGTGCATCGGTGGTTCAATGGTAGAACTGTCACCAACCACGTACTCAGCCTTGATTCCATTCCTGGCCAACGTACACTCACACCTCGCTTGGCTGGTGGCAAGTCTCGCAAATAGCGACGTTTGGATGTGAGACTAGCAGCCCCACATCCTGTAAAAGTGGCGCCTGTGTTACTGAAACTTCAAAGCTCTAGCTTGTGGCCTCATGTTCCACTCTGAAAGCAAAAGCAGGAAGAAAAGTATCATAGACGGTGCCTGATTTTACTGACTAAAACCTTAGTCATTTTGAGTAAATTTAGAGAGTATTGTTAAAAGACAGAGTTTACCTGTTCATATCGAATAACCTGATTACATATGTACAAGCCAAGCCAATTAAAATGAACAAAATAATAACAGAGGATTTAAGAGAAGGAAAGATGATAATTAACACGATTTTCGGTAAGGCAATCAAATAAACATTTCCCAAGGTAGGTTAAGTTTAATAGTATTTCGTTTCAACACTCTGAAGGGTGGCTTCGTTACACTAATCATTATCTTTACAATACATTTTAATATCCACTTCGGATATGTGTAAAACCGTAAGTTTATATCAGTATCAATCTTCCTGTCCGAATCTGCTATGTGATTTGCTCTGGAGGAAGACAGTATTCTGCCGTTTATACTCATCTAGTTTTTGTAGTATATATGTATTCAGGCTTGTGTTTCCGCAAGCTAAATCTGGTTAGAAAGTACTACTGGTTGATGGGTGGGATATCCGACTACTCATATCAGTCTAAGCTCACCTACGAAGTTTGATTACCCCTCTTCGTTTAAGATATGATGTAATCATTTTTAGAATGTAATAGTAGATGGTACAGAATTTGCTTTGATCTTTCGATAAAAAAGTTTTTACTGGTGACAGACTTAAAATCATACGGCTTGTTTCTTCGTTGTAAGGTAATTTGGTATATACATCTCTGTTTGCGACGGGTTAAATTATAGGCTTTGAAATTGGCTGTCCTCTGCACCGAAGTAAGGTCTTTACAGTATATCCATTTTCTAAGTTTGTTCGTCAATACACTGATGTCATCATATATAGTAGCGATAAAACTGGCGGGTTGCATCCTCTTAAATCCTCTTTTTATATTTTATTTGGTACAACCTGTGAGACCGCCCTGTTCAATTGGACTTTAAGCAAATCATCTATTTTGTTATGTAATCTTTGATTCCAATCAAAAGTACATCTAAAATTGGTCGCATGTGCTTGTGTGTTTATTATTATCTGACTATATGGTCACAAGTAGTGTATTTTAATTGGCCTCTCATTTCTTCATTTGCATATTAATTGACTTGACAGGTAGACATGTGATCAGAGTGTTTAAAATGTAATGCGAAAATGTTTCATGTTGTGCCGAAGAACTTATTATTTTAATAACCCCTTTCAAATTGAAATAACTCATATGTAAACTTATATTTTAGTGCAGGTTCCAATATCAAGTCTTTAGTGGTATAGTTGAATGAGAGCCACGCAACCTTCGTTTATCTGTGGCCAGATTTCGTTAGCCATCTACACACTAAAGCTGATGTGACTTTTCTGTCAACTGAAGTCATCCAGTTACTCGAACAATTCACTTTTTAAGGCAGAGAGAGTTTAATTGCAGTCTTAAGTTACAAATTAATAGTCTTGATGCGAAAAATATGTAGCGAATATTCGAATATTATCATCCAAAGAATCAGAAAGACTATGCACCTTATCAGTTTTCCGCCTAAAACTATTTCTTTAGAGCATGTCAAGTTAATTATGGTATTTCCCGTGATTTCAGAATTTTAATGGGAAGGAATTGACATCCATTCTGATATTTCTGATAAAGTTCAATAGAACCAGAGAGTGAAAATTGTTGGCAAGATAAACAAGGGTCTAGCAACCACTTCGATAAAAAAATACTGTCACTTAATACAACTGGGTCTAAGGTGCTTGTGTATACGCGTATATAACTTGCCACCTTTTGTTTATTTAATTCAGCATAATTTTTGGCAATGTCGCCTTGTCAAGCCTCTCAACTTGTTGAGTAATTATAGAACACGATTTAAGTAGGTACGTATTTGCAGTAAATTCGCATCAGGCTTTACATTTACATAATGAAATATTAGTCATACACATTCAAATTAATCTGGTTGACAGAATATAGTATCAGAATTCAGAAATGTGAATTAATGGATAACAACCGACGTGACCATATTAACAATAATAAGATAAATTCATTCAAATGTTTATATAATTTAGGTAATGGTGAGTGTATAGGTAGAATGTGCATACTGGTAGGGGTAGAGGGGAAAATAACTATTGTCACATAGCATTTAGATATGATAATAATAATAAATTGTGAAACCCAGAGTAAAATATACAACTACAGCACAGCATGATATTGATAATACAGTTAGCATTACAAATAAAATATAATATTTTACAGTTATCCAGTGTCGCCAGGATAGATAAGTATTATAGGTTGACGGCTAAAGACAAAGGTGGGAGAGAGAGATTGAACAAACCATTTCAGAACAGAGAGATTGGGTTCGAAAATATTTATGGCAACTGCATCAGCTAGGTTTAGCAACTGAAGAGGTACCAGCCTAGGGAGTTGAGGTGGTACCCTGTACAGAATTGTAACAGCTAAATGTTTGTCAGTATTGTGCCGTGTATCCACTGGGTGTGCCAATATGGAACTTCAGATTGATTTTATGGTTGCTCTACCTAACCACATTGGACGATTCTCAAGAAGGTGACACTGGATAACTGTAAATATTAGCTTATTATATATTTATTTTATTTGTAATGCTAACTGTATTATCAATATCATGCTGTGCTCTTGCTGTACATTGTATTCTCGGTTTCACAATTTATTATCACCATATTATCTAAGTGCTATGTGACAATAGTTATCTTCCTCTCTACCCCTACCAGTATGTACATTCTACCTATACACTCACCATTACCTAGATTATATAAACACTTGAATGAATTCACATCCCTGAACTCTGATGCTATATTCTACTATTATTATTATTATTATTTTTCCCTTGGGTTCCTAGTGGAACATAGGCCTTCAACTGCACGTCTCCACTTGCCACTTCTGTCTTCTGCTGTACTTTTCACTTGCATCCATCCATGTTAGTCCATACTGTTTCAACTCCTCTTTACACGATATCCTCCATGTCACCCTTACACTGACGTCCCACGCGCCGCTTCCCTTTCGGCCTGGTTCCACTCGAGCGATGGCCTGACGCGCGCGCGATGTCACCCAGCGGCCTCCTCAGCGAGTGTCCAATCCATCTCCATCCACTTTCTCCTGCATATTTGTTGTTTGGTGATTGGTTCTTGTTTTGTTTGTTTGTGCCCATGGTTTCTTGTTGGTGATTCTTTCCGATCCGGTCATCTTATCTTCAGTATAGAGCGAAGATAGTTGTTGATAAATGTCTGCAATAGCCTGTTGGAAATATTCTTTGTGACACGCCCGCCAAGTTTCTGATCCGTATAGAAGAACTGACTGACTTGACGTTTGTATTGAAAATCCGACTGGATTTAGTTGTTGATGCTGGCTGAGTGACGAAGATTTCCAGGTTGGTTTCAGGTTGATGAATGTGTTTCTCGCTCGCCTTCCCGATTCTCGATTTGACATCCTTGTCCGTTTCGACTACCTGTGTGGTGAGAGCAGGCTGCTAGCCGATTGGTTGGCACTAATCTACGTTAAGGTCTAGGTCACTAATATGGGCCGTGAGAAAATATGAACAAGGCTGAGTCAACAACCAATCACAGCAAAGTTAACGTGGCAAAATGTGATTCGCAGATAGAGAACTCTATTTGTCAAGGAATCCCGAAACAACCAATCAGAAGCCTGCGTTTGTCTACCTAAAAACAACCAATCAGATGACTGCGCTTGTCTATAATAATGTAGTTGAAATATGTATAAATACGTGTTGATTTTCATAAATAAACGATCTGTTGCCTGGCCCTTGTCTTCTGTTGTTACATTTGGTGTCGCTGCCTACCGACAAATGAAAAGCCTATACCCTGCAGTTTTTGATGGAGACATATGGATCTTCGGGCAGGACTTCAAGGCTTCTGCGCAGTTGAGTGGCGTTCAAGATCTGTCAGCGATGGAGCTGCTACTTGAGACGCTGCTGGGAGGTCGGGCGAAAGCAGCATATGAAGGTGTGGGCCGAAGTATGGACGAATGTTCGACAGGGTCAGGCAAACAGTTTCCAAAGTGGGAAGGACCATATATGGTCACTTCGAGATGGGGTTACGCAGACACAGTCGCAATGGCGAACAATGAGAGGCGCGTGAACGTCAGCGAGCTCCAGAAATGGATACAGCGAGACAAGCCAACGATGACGCCTGCACCAAGTAGATCAAGCCGGCTTCAGTCGCACGTATTTGACGGGGGGACGAGTGTGGTGAGAGCAGGCTGCTAGCCGATTGGTTGGCACTAATCTACGTTAAGGTCTAGGTCACTAATATGGGCCGTGAGAAAATATGAACAAGCCTGAGTCAACAACCAATCACAGCAAAGTTAACGTGGCAAAATGTGATTCGCAGATAGAGAACTCTATTTGTCAAGGAATCCCGAAACAACCAATCAGAAGCCTGCGTTTGTCTACCTAAAAACAACCAATCAGATGACTGCGCTTGTCTATAATAATGTAGTTGAAATATGTATAAATACGTGTTGATTTTCATAATAAAACGATCTGTTGCCTGGCCCTTGTCTTCTGTTGTTACACCTGTAGTTGAGACAATTCTCAATGCTAGATAAGTGAATGAAGTGACCTCTTTCAAATCCCTCCCGTTGATGGTGATTGGCGCTGAATGTTACTGTTGTTCTTGTTGTTGGTTGGTTATATTGTATTAACTACACTAATTTAAGTGCCTATGACTAATATTTCATTATGTAAGTGTAAAGCCTCATGAGAATTTACCGAATATACGTATTTGCTTAAATCGTCTTGTATAGCTATGATTACGGGAATTTTCAAATTGTTTAGCAATGTTTTTTTATTTCCCGCTAATCTTATCAGTTCTGCCTCCTTTCCAAGTACATTTCATGAACTATTCTATAAAATATGTAGCCTATTTTTTCTATGGCTTTCAACTATGATTAAAAACACACAAATAAAGGGGAAAATCACTTGTTTAGACCAATGGAAACATTCAAACTACTTGACTTCGGAAAATATCTTAATTCGGTCTACTGTCCTCCATTGTTTTAGACTTCATACAACCCCCTTAACCAATCCAAGTATTGAAAGTCTTGTGTCAGTGTAATCTACGTTCTGCTACTGCATAGTGATCAATTAATGAGTACTTCCTCAAGCCGTTCTCAGTAAATAGTGAAACAGTAGAATCTCAACACAAAGACTAGCTTCATGCTTTAATTACAAAAAGGCATTAGCATATTATTACTTCTAACAAGCTTACTATCTAATAGAATCTAAAAGTAATAAGTAGAGGTAAAAATCAATGTAAAAATGTAGTGAAAAAGTCAACTGCTGCTTACTAATGTTTTCATTTAAACAGACTACGCATAGCACACTGCGATCTTATAGCTGTTCATTAAATTTTCAGGTCATATCTGACAGAATAACATATAGTCATAAAATATTTCAGTGTTCCTAACAATTTCTTTTAAATTGATATCGATCTCGTGTATTTATATACATCTTCAATTATGATAATATATTCCTTAACGTTATTAGCTCACAGCAAGCCTCTACTAATCACCTTCAGAAAGTGCATATGTGTGAAATGACTGATGCAATTCAGTCACTGCAATTTAGGACATGACATTGGCTATACCAATCAATATAACGATTACAAGATGTCAACTGAGGACTTGGAATAGTCTGATGGTAACATTTTTGACTGTCGCACTGGTTGACACAGGTTCAGATCTCAGAAGAGACATCAGTCCCTATAAATTTGTATATGTAACTTGCTAACGAGTTCCGATAAGTGAACAAAACCTAGGTCAAGCACATTCTACTGATGACCTCCTACCACACAACATACATTATATACAGATCGCAGCATAACAAACTTAACAGATATTGTTTTTGTCAAGTATTGGTTTTTGTAGGGATTGTTTTTGTTTGATTGGTTGGGGGATTTTATCACGAGATGACATCAGTTAAAGAACCATTGGAAAACCTACAGGGAGTACTAGACAGCTGTTTCGTCGTAGTTTGGGGCTCTTCATCAATACGCACCCGCCGCTAGGTTTCGAACCCAGGACCTTCTGGTGACAAAGCGAGCTCGCAGACCATTGACCCACTGGGTCCTGATTCAATGGTCTTTGGATTCTAACCTCTGCCAATTCACGACATAGCGCGACCATTTCGCAATGTCTTCTTCGATGAGTTACTGCCTCATCTTCAACCTGCTGTACCCTACTGGTCATTATATATATTATGAGTAGGCTTTCGAATGAACAACGAAGCAAGCTAAAATAAGTTCGATGTCATATATACACCAAGAGATTCAGTAAGTAGCCTAATATATAGATATATTCATCTTAACCTTTTCTTATCAACTGATGTCTACGTGTATAACAGTGATTCAACGGACAACAAAAAATGCAATACAGTACTTATAAAAACTGGTATCTCCTGTTAAAAGTAATAGATACGTATGTGACTAATAAGTCGCAAGCATAAGTTTACCACCTATTGAATTTATTGATGATAGAGCGTCCTAATAAATAAACTTTAACTTAGTTGAAAAAGTAACATCTTATTATCATTTAGTTGCATAGTTATGCCGATAAGGCTCTATTATCTTACATTCCTTTGTCTAGAATACCTTTAACCTACAATAGTGAATCATTTGATGCAATTCTTCTTCGTCACATTACAACAGTCCCCTATTTCTTTCATTTCTTCTTCTATTACTTCTGCTATTCTCAAACTAGGCATGAGCTTTTTATGAGTCACCCTTGTAAAACTGCCTTTCTTCTGTGCTTATTTATTTCTTTTCGTTTAACGTGTTGAAAACTACTTTGTTTAAAAATTTTAGTCACCGATATCCTTGTCAATTGGGCTTTTTATAAATAACAGCGTTTTAACACTTTCCGGCTAAATTATTTTATAGTCTGAATTCTTATTTGATACACGTGTCATAAAAAGAAAACACTAAATTTCGGTAAATGAATTGATAGTACCACGAATAGTTTGATTTGATCGTTTACTCAAATCCGTATAATGAATGTAATCGCATAAAGAGCAAATGAAAACATCAAAGTGAAACCAGCTTTTGTAAAAGGAATAAGCCCAAGGCTTATTCGTATCACTGTTATATATATATATATATATATATTGTGCGTCATTCAGTTCCTTTGTTTTAATGAAACCGATGTTTTGCTACACGCAAATAGCAATAAAGACAAACTATTGATTAGACGTCTGTAATTTGAAAAGACTGCTTACTGAGCCAAAAATATTCTTTTCGATAACTTCATCATCAGGTAGTATTGAATGAATTCGTGTTATTAACAACATTAATGTTATTTAAATGACATCGAATCAATAATATAAATAGATTAAAGTTTAAAAGCTTCTCTAAGGGTGATAACATGCATTTATGGGTTCTACAGACAGCTGGGACAGTAGTAGTGACTGGACCTGTCTCCTCTGCATACAAAGCGAATCTCAGTAGCCCCTGCTGCTTTGGGGGATTCGGTACGTGGATGCTTTTGATAATTCATTTGATACCCGATAGATGATGGAGAAGGATTCTTCAATGCTTACTTTGCGGCTGCCTTGAATCAGATGGTCTAATATCGAACTGTTGAAGTTTTTCACTATAGCTTTATTTGACCACACCGATGGGTGTTGCCGAGCAGGAAAAATCAAGTTCTTGAAGCAACGGCTAATGTAACTTGCTTCACAAGCTCAGTTGAATTGGTGGATACTATTAGAAGTTAGTGAAAACAAAACGCGTAGTTCAGTGAAGAGTCTCGTGTCAGAGGCAAATTCATTCACATAGCTGTACAATCGCGATTATATATAATTATTTTTCTATGTGTGTGTGTGTGTGTGTGTGTGTGCGTAATTAGGTCTGTCCAAGTAGAATAAAAGTTGGTTAGAGTTACTGTTGTCAACACATTTCAAAAATGTGATGAACAGTCAAACTTTAACCAAGGCGGCCGGGGGAGGTGAATATTGACAATAGGGTAGTGGTGATGTGTAGTCAAAAAGCAATTATTAATGTTAATCAACACATAAAAGAAGTTGAATAAGCGTAATACAGTTGAGTGATGAGAAGAATACTACTACCATGGTAACAAGTGTGTTGACTTCTGCTTACTTGATGCTTGTGTGCCTGCCTTTCTAACTCCTTATAATATTTGTTATTTTTGTAACTCTCACATAATTTCATATTTTCCTTTGTTTCTATGTTCATCACAGTCAAACCTCGTTCATTAAACTATTCATCTCATCACTCAACTGTATTACGCTTATTCAAATTCTTTTATGTGTTGATTAACATTAATAATTGCATTTTGACTACACATCACCACTACCCTATTGTCAATATTCACCACACCCGGCCGCCTTGGTTAAAGTTTGACTGTTCATCACATTTTTGAAATGTGTTGACAGCAGTAACTCTAACCAACTTTTATTCTAATTGGACAGACCTAATGTACTCTGAGCTGGATGGTTAGTTTGCGAAGCTTTCATCACCTTACTGGGTGACATCTTCAGCGCATACTTCAATTTGAAGTGAGCTTTTAGATTTCTCCACGAGTTTATTATTCATCTCTCCTGGTGACCTTGGACGTGATTGGTTGTTTGTGTGTGTTTTCACACCTTCTAGGTTACTTGTATTGGAACTGATTGTTTCTTTGACTTGAACTTTGACCCTTTGTGTGTGAAGTTTCTTTCTTATTGGTTGATAAATTTTGTCTATCTCGATGTGTCTATTGATTGATGATTCACTGGAATGCCAAGCTTCTAAAAATTCCCTAGCATTCTTGTTATTTCCTTTGTCTAATATTTTAACGTTGTCCCAGTCGAATTGATGTCCGTGGTTGTCTGTGTGTAGTGAAATGAGGGAGTGGATATCATGTCTTTTGACGGCTAGCTTATGATCGTGGATACGAAGACGAAGGGGACGTCCACTTTGGCCAATGTAGTGTTTTTCGCAGTTGTTACAGTTTATTTTGTAGATGATGTTGGTTTTGTCTTCTTTCGCTGTTGAGTCTTTTGGTTGACATAGAATTGAGTGCAGCGACTTTGTTGGTTTGTGTACGACGTCAATTCCTAAAGGTTTGAAGAGTCTTGTAGTGATTTCTGAGATATCCTTTATATATGGTAAGGCGAATTTCTTTGTGCTTTCCTTGGTGGCTTTTGCTTTGATAGGTTGGTTTGGGGGTATATGTCTCTTGATGAAATTCCTTGGATAACCATTCTTTCGGAAGACGTCCATGAGATACTTTTCTTCAATTTTCCTTAAGGTGGGAGTGCTGCAATGAGTCCTTGCCCGCTTGAATAGTGTTTGTATGCAATTCCTTTTGTGTGTTATTGAACTGTTGCTGTTGTAATTCAGTATCAATCAATAGACACATCGAGATAGACAAAATTTATCAACCGATAGGAAAGAAACCTCACACACAAAGGGTCAAAGTTCAAGTCAAAGAAACAATCAGTTCCAATACAAGTAACCTAGAAGGTGTGAAAACACACACAAACAACCAATCACGTCCAAGGTCACCAGGAGAGATGAATAATAAACTCGTGGAGAAATCTAAAAGCTCACTTCAAATTGAAGTATGCGCTGAAGATGTCACCCAGTAAGGTGATGAAAGCTTCGCAAACTAACCATCCAGCTCAGAGGACAAAACCACATCAAAATCATCCACCTGAGCTACAAATCTTCTCTATCATATCTAGACCTAATGTACGCACACACACACACACATAGTACAATAATAATATATAATCGCGATTGTACAGCTAAGTGAATGAATTCGCCTCTGAGAAGAGATTCTTCGCTGACGTAAATATTTTGTTACTTTAATAGCTGGATGAGTATTATTCAACAGCTAGAAACGACTAGTCTAGGTACTTTATTCTTTCAATTGAGTTGTAGTTTACCACCATGAAAAGTTCTTCAAATATATTTTCTTGACTTGTCAGTAATCGTTTCACTAGGTAGGTCACCTGTGAACTCCAGTCATATACATAAAGGCTTCTTATTTACAAAAAAGACAGAATAACAGCCCTTTTCTACTTTCTTGGTCATCTGTAACTACTCCCATACTCTCAACTTTAAGTTAGGCAGTTCAGCACACCTCTATGATATACGACTTACAGTATGCCCAACATTATTATCTTTATCTCAGCACCTTTGCAGCTTGTCAGTAAATGCTAAATGGAAAGCCAGTCGGCTATATCCATCTGTCTTTTTTGAGGAATGCGTATAGTATTTAACAACACAGAACAAATACCCCTCTTAAGCTTATATTAAATTCTAATTTAGATACCTTAAATGAACCACATAAGAAAAACTTGTAGGATCTGGACTTCGCCAATGATATATATCTGATTTCCCACAAACCGGAAGATATGCAAGTGAAAAGCAACAATTTGGCGGAAGAAACATCAAGGATAGGAATTCGCTCAGGTGAAGAGAATAGAACATAGGTGAACATAGAGAAGACAAAGGTGATGAAGGTTCCTGGCCGACAGCACAACAACAGACAACAATCTGAAAGAAGCAACCTCCTTCACCTACCTACAGGGGAAGCATCGTTTCAACTACAGGCGGACGGAACTGATGAGGATATCAAAGCAGAGAGGATCGGGAAAGCAAGGCAAGCTTTTTATTACTCTCAAGTCCGTGTGGAAGTCAATAGCACTCAGCATGAAAAATAAGATCCGGATTTTCAACTCTAATGTGAAGTCAGTGCTACTATATGGATCAGAGACTTGGCGCTTCATGAAGGCCACTTCAAAAAAACTACATACCTTCATCAACAGCTGTCTTTGCTCAATACTTCACTCAATATCAGATGGCTGGAAAAGATCAGCAACAGAAATCTCTGCAAGAGAACCAACGGAGAAGGAACCAATTTTGCAACAAATATGTAGGAATAAATGGAGGTGGACCGGCCATACTCTGGGAAAACCATCAAGTGACATCAGACGCCAGGTCATTGCTCGATTGGAACCTGAATGGGAAGCTGCGAGTTTGTTGTCAGTGCGAGCGTGACATGGAGGAGGTCATGAGAAGAGGACATGGAAGCATGTGAGGAAACGTGGAGCCAGGTGAAAAAGTTGGCAGAAAACCGAAATCAGTGGAGACGTGTGACTGAAGCTTTATGTTCCTCTAGGAGCTAAAGGAAACAATAATAATAATGAAACTACTGGTAGAGATATACCTGGAATGTAAGTACACTTATCTAATATCCATTTTAAACATTTACGGATTCTGAAGTCAATCTTTTTGCTTCTTAATGAAGCCAACTAACTTTTGAATTTAAGTGAAGCAATTAAAAATAAAGTAAATTTAAAAAAATTAAATAATCTAATTAAGTTATATCCTAATTCATTAAATAAAACTGAATTATCATCTGAAGACAATCTGTATTTATTTAATTTAGAGTCTTATGAATGATTCAAATTACTCTTATTCTAATTTCTTTTTTGGGACTCGTAATCAAAATTCAGTCCATTTAAAAGTATGCTTAATTAACAATGCATTTTTCTCAGTAGTTAACCGTCAATGGTTACTATCAGGCTTTCCCGACCTACCTGAAAATGTTTTAATGTTATCATCTTTACAACAAGTTAGTTAATAACTGAATTATTCAAATCAGATGAATAATAATAATAACAGGTAAACATTTGATGACAAGTATCTTAAAAAAGGAACATCAAAACAATTCTTATTATCCATGCCTTTCCCTAATTAATTCTGAACAATAACTGTTACCTTAATGCAGTCGTCAGGCCTATCTACCTCAATGACCTTGTGAGTATTATTGGAGGTGGGCTTAGAAAACGTCGGTGCCGAAAATAGAGCATCACAAATTAATTTTCAATTGTTTTAATTTAGAGATTTGATTTATTTCAAGTTTGACTACGGATTGATATCTCTTATAGGAATATGTAGAACCAGGGAGCGACTGACAGGTGTTTCGTCCAAGTTTGGGACTCATCATCAATACACACCAATCAAGTTTCTAATCCACGTTCATCCGGTCGAGAGTAAGGATAAATACTTGCCAGTGACACGAATTGGCAGAAATTACAATTCGCGGGTTGATTATTGAGTTGGGTTTCAGTGGCTGAATGGTCTGCAAGATTACCTTGTGACCAGAAAGTCTTGGTTCGAACCTTTGCGGTGGGTGTGTACTGCCGATGAGTCCCAAACTGGGGCGAAGCAGCTGTCCAGTACTCTCTGGTTTCCAGTGGTTCTCTGACTTAAATCCTAAATTACCCTTAGTTGACCAACAGCCAGAGGTATGGGTGATTGTGCATGCTTGAATCTAATTGTTACAGCTTAAACTAATGTACTTTTATAAGACCAACAAAGTTCATCTACAAGTCTCTTTACGGCGAATTCATTCACTTAGCTGTACAATCGCACTTATATATAATTAATTTGTATGTGTATATACGTTAGGATTATCAAACACAAACAAGATATAATAAAAATTAGTTACGTTACTGTTTACGTCATTAAAATGTTTCTTGAGACTAAAATCCACAGAATACGCGGTCCCGAATCAGAAGAAGAGGAGATCACTCTTTTGAGAAAGACAATACCACGATTTATAGATAAACATATAAAACTGAAAATCAACAAAGAACACAAAGTCTCTGTGCCGAAGATGTTATACATGAATGTGAAGTTCAAAGGCTACGTTCTGGCAGAAATCTTAAATAGTAGAATATCTGACACCCTGAAAAGAACAATCCCTGCTGCTACATTACGATTGGTATTCTCAAGCCACCCATTGTTCTTCAACAACTCCAAAGATAAACTATTGCATTTGACCATTTCTATATATATCTACCAATTGACTTGCTCATGTGGAGCGAGACATATAGGTCGTTCGATGCGTCTTTTATCCAAAAGAGTCAAAGAACATTATCCTGCTTGGCTACGAAAAGATAACAGTGGATCAATAAACAGTGCTATAGTTGAACATATAGTCAACACCGGTCACTCAATATACACGGAGAATTCATTCAAAGCTATCATCAAAGTAAAAAGAAGCCTCCCGAAAACGGCAAGCTCCCGTACACTTTGTATTGGCGAGGCCTTCGTGATCTGGATAGAAAACCCTGACTTATGTATAGAGAAGAAACTTTTCCACCCCCCTTTTACACTGGGTATAATTCCAAGTTCTACAACTTTGTTTATAATGTTTTGTTTTTATATTTGTTTTTTTTTGAATTTTTGTATGGCATCTTAGTAACACCTTTTTCTTAACCACCCCCTTTATCTACTCTTACGACTTATTACGTAATTTGTTTTTGGGACACGTATCACCATTAACGTCCTATTTCATATCATTCAACCCTTGTCAATACGCACCAATCTTGACCCCCCCCTAGTTACAATTCCGACTATTCATCACATTTTAGAAAAATTCTGATGACGTAAACAGTAACCTGATAATTCTTATTTTATCTTATTTTGTCTGACACTAATAATGTATACAAAAATAATTTTATATAAATGCTATTGTACAACTAATTGAATGAATTCGCCGAAAAGAGACTCTTCGCTGAACTTAGTTGTTCTTATATTCATATCTTGATGGGTACGTTCCGTGAATTAATGCACTTATGCATATAGTTCCACTTTGATTGTTCAGCTGAGTTCATTACTCCTGGTGTAAGTATTTTTTTTTTGATTTACAGCTTGATTTCACACTGTATTTTTGGTACAAGTATGGAATTTTCAGCATGGATATCGGTAGCCCAAATTTTGCAGGCCGACCATAGATATCAGGTGTGCGCCGGCGTGGGCTCGAACCCCGGACCATGTGCATGGTCGGCGACAGTCCTAACCACTGTGCCACTGTTAACACTCTTCTCCCCTTTTTTATTATTTTACACATAGATTCCTAAAATGACTGTACATGAGTCATGAGTAATCAAGCATTTTGCCAGTTGTAGTACAGTGTGTAAACTGATTTTAGTAAAATTTGATTGGTGAATCAATCATAATAAGGTTCCGTAGTACACTTTCGTACTGAATAGTTTTACTTTAAACATTTATGTGTGTAAAACGGAGATGATGTTGAAAGTTTCTCGAGTGATGATTGTTAAAGTACCATAAACATGCATGTGTTCGGACTTAACTTTCGAATTAACTTACACAAAATGCATTGATAAATAAGTTTAATTTATTTGTCCTCTTAAGGATAATATACCCACGGCGTATATAACGAGAATTTTTCTTTATGAGTGTTGAATTTAAAGGTGATACTGCAACTGCGATCCTGAAGAATCGCTTATGCAGATCACTGAGGAAAGCCTTCTTTATGGCCGAGCTACGTATCAATTTCTACAGCCGATAAATGATCAACGGAGGTGTGAAGGATAAACTGCCGCTTTGGGCCACCTCAATGTGTGTTTATAAATTCACCTGCTCTTGTGGAGCTAGTTATATTGGCCTCACAAAGCGCAAGCTTTCCAAACGCATCTCTGAACATTATACGACATGGTTAGCAAAGGGACAATGCAAGACAATTACTAGCTCAATTCCCGAGCATTTTCTATAGTTTGATTTGTAAGGATTAGTTATGTTTTACGGGTTGATCACGGATTGATATCAGTTAGAGAACCATTGAAAACCAGGGAGTACTGGACAGCTGCTGTTTCATCCTAGTTTGGGAATCATCGGCAGTACGCACCCACTGGGATTCGAACCCGGGACCTTCCGGTTACAAGGCAAGCTCGTATACCATTCAGCCACTGGGACCCGATTCAATGGCTTGTGAATTCTAACTTCTAATAATTCGTGATTTAGCGCGACCCCAACCATTGTCGTTGGTGGGACATCCATCCACACACGTGACATCTAATTGGACCTCCCGAGCATTTGGTGAACTCAGGCCACGTAGCTCCACCAGAGTCGTCTTTCAACATAATCTACAAAGTGAAGCCAAATTGTACAAAGGGCATCAGGTTTCGGCTTTTGTGTATGGCAGAGGCGCTGGCAATTCATCAATACAACCCTGAACTCTATACAGAAAACGTTTGTCCAGTCTCTTATTCTACCTTGGTCTTAACCTCTTCACTAATCATTCCCTGTAAAAAAAAAATTTCATGATTTTTTCTTTTGCTCTTAATTTTTAATTTTACTCTTAGTTTACTTTTGCTTTAATAATTAATTAACTATTATCAGTTTCATATGCTCCTTTTGTATATTTTCACCCCCTCTTCACACTTGTTAAACTGACACTAAAATACCTTTATTCTCACTCAAGAGCAATTTCAACCTTATCAAACTTCTATCGTTGTGCCGTTGAGTACCATGTAATTAACAACTTTTAATTTTCACTTCTAAAGCCACTTATGATTAATTATATCAATTATGTCACCCCCTATTACTCAATAATAGACCACTATACATTTTTCTAAGTATAAATACGACTGTACAGCCTCTGAAGATGATTTCGTCGATAAAGGAAATTTTCTTCGCTGAATCTGTCTTTTAATTTTTCTTTTATTAGTGCGCAGAAAAGGAATAAATGAATTACAAATACGTCCTCACATTCAGTGTTTCCTAGCAGGTTTTCCATCTTTTTTCGTTAACCAGCTGTTTAGCTGATTTCAGTTTAGTATTCAATTGGTGGATGATGGTGACTAGCAGTGGAATCCAGGATAAAACGCATTTCGTCCTATTTGGGACTCGTGGTCATGTGGATGTACCTGCATTCCCCACTCAGTGAGTGATGATGTTCCCACCGAGGCTCGAATCCAGTACCCATAGTTTCGAACGCCAAAGCGTTATCCACTAGACCACTTGGGACACCACGAAATGCGCATCCTGGATTCCACTGCTAGTCACCATCCACCAATTAAATACTAACTAAATGCACATACATCGTCGAAGCATCTGGACAAGAAGCCGACATGTCAACCTGAGACTGAGCACTTCGGTCCAATCAATCGACGGGAAAATCTCAAACTCAATAAAATGATTTCAGCTTACTTGTTTGTATAGATTATTTCAAGTTTATCGTTTATGATTTGAATAACGGTGATGATCAGAATGTTGAAGGTGCCAGTCTGACTGGCGTCTTCCATTTGTACACACTGATTAGCAAGGGATATTTGTAGGGGTGTGGAAAATCATATCTTTTTCTCCTCAGATTCAAAGCGTTTATCAATCAAATACAAATTCAATAAACCTACTATGATAATGTTAAGTTAATCGATCCAGTCCTAATAACATTTAAGAATTGACAGTAATGCTGACTACAATCAGGCGATCAAGTCAAGTTTTCATAAGTAATCAAGACATTCAGGATTTGTATGTACAAACATTGTTTTTAAAATTTAAATTTGAATATTTGTGGTGTAATTGTTTTTACTTATAACAGCTAGTAAACCTATAAAACTTACCTAAATTTCATCAGCATACGAACAGTTTGCCAAACTCTTTTCCGAAATGTGTTACTTTCAAAAAAATGCCAAAGTTGACGTTGACAATGTCTTGATTACTTATGAAAAAGTGGCTTTGGTTAAAAAGGCAGACTATTACTTATACTAATGGATTTCACTGTTAAACAATCTAATCATATTTCAGATCAAATGACTACTATTAGTAAAATGGCTATGAAATAAATCACAGGACTGTTTTTAGAGATATTATTAAGTGTCGTACAACAACCAGCACCAGTAACCATCAACAGGAGAGGTTTAACAGAAGTTACGTTCTTCGCTTATCTGGCCAGGAAGCATTGTTTCAACCACAGGCGGAACGAGTGAAGATGTCAGAGTCAGAATCGGAAAGTCAAGACTCGCCTTCATCAACCTGAAACTAATTTGGAAATCTTCTGCACTCAGCAGTACATGGAACAGGATTCGTATTTTCAACACAAATGTGAAGTAAGTTAGCGCTTCTGTCTGAATCAGAAACTTTGCGCATCACTAAAAACATTCCCAACAAGTTACAGGCTTTTATCAACAGCCACCTTCGCTGGCTATATGTTGAAGATCAAATAGCCGGCCAGAAAGAATTAGCAACAAGAAACTCTAGCTGGGAATAAACCAACCAAGAACCGATCGCTCAGTAGATATGTAGGAGAAAATGGAAATGGACTAGGCATACACTGAGAAGACCGTCGAATGACATTGCGCTCAATGCAGACCATCGCTGGAGTGGAATCCAAATGGGAAGCGACGAGTGGGTCGTCGGCGCGAGGGTAACATGGAGGAGATCGCACGATTGGGAGGAGATGAGAGACTATGGACAATCGTGGACCCAGATGAAGAGGACGGCAAAAAATAGAAGAGAGTGGAGATGTATTGTTGAAGCCTTATATTTCACTCAGAACCCAAGAAAATAATAATAATAATTAAATGTCATAACAATGTCTTTTTATCATTTAGAGATATACTATATTAAAAAAACTTATATCTGAGAAATCCATGCAAGCTTAGTATGTAGTTATTCCTGTGAACTTGTCAAGACTGGATATCACCTAAGTATACATGAAAATATCTGCTAAATAATAGTCTGAAAAGTAAAACTGAAAACAGACCTAAAAGTGTAAAGTGCAAAAAGGTAAGAAAAACTCAATTACAACTGAAGTAGTCAGCAGTTTAAGGTAATATTCGAAAGAATATACTATGCACCCACTAACGACTGTCGTTAGTGTATTCAGAAATGTCATGATATAACAGCATTCATCAGTATAAGCGTTACTACGGGTTGTTCCATATCATAAGCTGATTCAAACATATGTCATAGGTGTCAGTTAATTATTGTAACGAAGGTTTATCGGACATAAAATGTTAATGTTACTCTGTCTTAAATAGGTTGCGTTCCAAGTAGAACATATGACTTCATCAGCACATTTCCTTGATATCACTTTCAACTGGCTTCATGGCTACCCATAAGTTTTGATTTGTTCTTCAGATGGTCTCCTCCATATCACTTGGAGATACTCATTTCATCGCTTTCCATTTGGGTTTCTTTGAAAGACCTGTCTAGCGCGTGATATCACTTGGTGATCTCCTCCATTTACTTCTCTAAATTTGTAGACGGATAGGTTATTGACTGGTTAGCTGCCAGCGTTTCAGTTCATTCATCCTTTCCGGACAGTCATCTGTAGAGCGAAGTGGTTTATTGTTGATAAAGATCTGTTTTCAATGATGCTCGTTCAAAGTCTCTGAACTATATACATGCACTAACTTGCAATTAGATTTGAAAATTCGGATACTTTTGGTTGTGTTGAGTGCTCTTATTTTCACACTCATTTCAGAGTAATTGGCCCTTGTTATAACTTCTAAACCTGATCCTGACTGGTCTTCATTGCTTCATCCGTGTCACTGCCTGTATTTAAAGTGATGCTGACCCGATAAGTTATTAAAGGGGACGACTTCCTTTATATTTCTCTCGTTGATGTTTGTTGCTGCTTCTTATCATTAGTTGGATATCTTGATCACCTCCATCTTCTCTATGTTCACCTGAAGTCTCGTCTTGATTAATTCTCTGGACGACTTGTTGATTTCCGCGTAAATATTTTCGTATCTATGCTACATGAAATGTTGAACATCTGAGAAATCCACATCTTTAAGTGCCTATTTTCAATTCATTTTGTACTCATCTTACTCCCCATGGTTCTCTACGTGTTACAGTCCAGTTCAATGGGGTATCTGAATATTATTTTTAATTTTCTTATTTACTTATTTTGATTTTTAATTCTGACAATTCTGACATTGATGGATGTATACTTAGATAGTCTAGTTCGTTCGAATTAATGAGAATGACAGGGTAGATTTTAGCTAACTTCATTTAATTTTATACACATTATACCAGAAAATAGAAACAAATGAACTGGTTCAATTTAAGTAGCGGTTGTTGGTCTCAGAATAGTAGGAAAATTGGTACTCGAAGAATCCATTACCGTATGTGTATGTGAATGTAAAGATGTCTTATAAACGGTACAATTGAAAATAGACTAGTGATGATAACGATGATTAAGGATAAGGTTTAAAAATTCCTGGCATAATACCAAATGACACCTATTTTTCTATGTAGCACCTAATTTGAATAGTGGGCTAATTAATTTGATCAGTCTTAAAAATATTTTGAATGAATATTCTTAATATATGTGTACAACTTAGGCACTGTGGTAGGACGTAATTCCATGTTAGCTTGTTTATTAGATATATCACACAGTGAAACAGTGTTAGTATTTACTGGATGATTTTTCGAACACAATTTATTGTTCATAATCATATAAATTACAGTCATACGACTTCGAAACTCCAGTTTTATAATTTTCTTCATTCTCTCCTATTTGTCGTACAGGTGGTAGGATTTTCCAGATGTCCGGCTGGACAGGTGTTGACTCATTCATATTACACGTGTTTGAAGTTGATTCGATTAGTAAAGCTTCCGTTATCAATCTCTCTCTCCACCCTGTTACATTCGATTTTAAAACTATCTTCTTACCACATTATTATTGTATGGTTGTGTGTAATTGAATGCAGTGAATGGAACAGCTGAACTATTCTTTAGATTTCTTATCTTATTCGGGTCAGTTAATCAAGATTTTACTAGGTTTTTGTGCTCCACTAGTCTGACTGACCCGACTGTACTACTTTGACCTATGTATTTGACCTGACAATCATTGCAGGGTATTAGATAAACTAAATTGTTTTGTTTTAAAGGCTACACAGGATCCTTTAACCAACAGAGCTTGTTTCTAATTGAGTTTGTGGGTTTGAATACCACTTTATTCCTGCCTTTTTAGGAACTCTCAGTAAGCTTTCCGAGGTTTCTTCTCTGTATGGAAGTACTTCTGATGGTTTAGATTCCTTATTGTGGGTGCTGTCATTATCCTGCGCATGTTTGACGTGCATATCGTCATTAATATTATTATTATCAACACTGTCACTACTATTATTATTTGTTTTATTTTTACATTTCCCTACATACTTCTTGATTAATTTATCAGGGTAATTATTAAGTTTGAAAACTTCCCTCATATGTCTGACTTCCTGTCTTAGATTTTCCTTGGTACTACTTAGTTTTTGTGGTCTGTCATTTAAACATTTCACCAATCCTATTTTTACTGACATAGGATGGGATGATCGGAAGTCCAAATATCTGTTTGAATGTGTCGGTTTCCTGTAAACACTAGTGTTTAACTTCCAATCTTTCCTTTTTACGCTACAATGTTAGATATTTAATAAACAAACTAATATGAATAAATCTTATTCTAAAAGCTTATGATATATAGACTTCAGAGATATTTTTCTGTTATCGATGATCAGAGGTTAATTAATTTATTTAGAATTCAATAAAAAAAAGGTAACGGAGTAAAAAAAAACTAAGATCGAATAACGAAAATATTTCTGACTATTAGTTTGTATTTTTGTAAGGAAAATCATGCTGTTATCGG
Organism: Trichobilharzia regenti; assembly: GCA_944472135.2. NCBI lineage: Eukaryota > Metazoa > Platyhelminthes > Trematoda > Strigeidida > Schistosomatidae > Trichobilharzia > Trichobilharzia regenti. The sequence continues at coordinate 47,728,374 of OX235263.1, forward strand.
TATATTGGTATATTTAAGTGTTTCAAGCATAAACACATTACTCTAGTTGTTCCCAAGTTCTTATTTCAGAGTATGACAGTAGGGGGCCTTACTGAAACACATTTAAGAGTATGTGGATTCTTTGTTTTGTCTTATATATATATATATATATATATATATATATATATATATATATATATATATATAATAAATCAAGTTCGCAATTTGACTTAACTCATTACCAGTTCACTGAAGTAGCTAGTCAGAATGTCGGTGGTTTCAACTGGTCTGCCTCTCTGAGCTTATGAGCCCAGACTCAAACAAGTGACACTACTGTCCGATGTTTAGACCACTTAGATCAGTCTAGCAAGTACTACTGGTTGGTAGAAAACATGTCAAACTATGCATGTCAATCAACAAGTAATAAATATTGTTGAGTACATGTATGTCGGGTCTCTTGATTACTATTTATAACATTGAACAGGTCATACATTGCCATCTGATTAATCTCGGTTTCCATAGGAAACTGTATAATGAAATAATCAATCGGAGGTGAGTAAATTACGAATTAAGCTGCAAAACTGTTGATAGTAAACAAGTCGAAAGATATTCTGTACTGCTTTTTACAACACTTTGATTGGACTATTTGAGTTAATTAGATTAAACATATTTACAATTATTAAGTAATTGTAATAATTACACTCATAGTACTTATATATATATATATATATATATATATATATATATATATATATATATATATATATATATATATATATATAACTTACCATAGATAATTGTCTTTTCTATTAATAACTTTTGGATCAGCATGAATTATTGCCTTATGCATACCGTATTTCGACACAAGTCTATACAACACCTGTCGATGAACACTTTCATTCCTTGAATCTACGCGTACATTTATATCACTAATATTATTCTCCTCTGTAGAGGAATGTTGATGATAAAATACTATCTGATCAATATTCACCAATCGTTCAGAAATCCAGTCGAAGGCGTATTTCAACATGGAAGTGAATAAGTATCGAGTATTGATTAATGAAAAAGCAAAACCAATTTGACATGCTATACCCTAAAATGTGAATGCAAATATATTAAGAAATAATGCTGATAATTATAAACATCAAGTGTATTGTTAACTTTATAGGAGATAAAGACTTGTGATGCATATACACAGTAAGTACAGCTTTATAATATCATTTAGACTACAAACAGTACTGTTTCTGTAAAATTATCATAATACGTTTAACTTTAGTCGAATCCGAAAATATGTTGAAGAACACTAACTTCTTTCCATGTTCTATCTACTGAAAATCATTTTATTGTGACACTTTAGAGAGCATTTATGAAGAGAAGTGGTGTTTCTTAACATGTATGTTTTAAGTTAAACTACGGATTGACATCAGTTAGAGAAACACTGAAAACCAGGGAGTACTGGGCGGTCAGCTGTTTCATCCTTGTTTCGAACTCATCGGTAGTACTACTCACCACAAGTGTTCAAGTCAGGACGTTCCGGTTACAAGGTAAGCTCGTACACCATTCAGCCACTGGGCCCCGATTCAATGGACTATGAATCCTAACTTCTACTAATTCATGATTTTTAGCGCGACGGACCAATGTCATCAGCGAGAAATCCACCCTCACTCCCGACTGAATGGACCTCATGGGCTATTGAATCGGGTCCCAGTGGTTGAATGGTGTACAAGCTTGCCTTGTAACCGGAAGGTAATGGGTTTGACTTCCCAGTGGGTGCGTTCTGTCGATAACCCCCAAACTGGGACGAAACAGCTGACTGTCCAGTACTTTCTGGTTTTCAATGATTCTCTAACTGATATCAGTCCGTGGTACAACTCGAAAAAATAAATCAAATCTTTACAAATCAATTCTTAAAAATTTGTATTTTAACCTGAAGCATTGCTTCCCTTAATTTTGAACTCAGCATAACTTAGTATGAATAGAGTTTAAATGTAGAATGCTGGTCTGATTATTCCTTGACATGTTCAAATTAAATGAACGTTACAGATATATTTTGTTTCTATGATCTTCAAAAGTTTCAGTGTTGTTTTTTGTCAGTCTTCAGGTAGTTATTTTTCCTACTCTTATATTCATGTTTGTCTACTTTAGTATCCCTTCTGTACGTTTTCGATTGTTGCCCACTTGATGTTTTGTGATGTGGAAATTAGTAGTGATGTACCAACTTCTGGATTCTATTTTGTTATGTTTTTCTGTTTGTCCGTCTGTTATACTCAAGAAAGCTGGAAAACATGACATCATTTTAAAAAGTTTGAACGCTTCCTGACCGAAGTTCACACTTGTCTGTCTGTTTGTCTGGATTCAACATAGAACTTGGCACCAAAATGCAGCAGTTCGAGTTTCCACGTTCCAAATAGCACACAAAGGTAGACAAGAAGATGAGTGAAGAGAATCAATAGAGTTTGACAAGTATAAGAGTAAAGCAGAATGAGTAATGGTAGAAAGGAATATGAAAGATTACAGAGACTGAATACATCTGCTCCATTGACTACGATTTTGAGCCATGTCACCTATTATCTCCAGCCACTGATTCTTAGAATCCCGGAGTATAATTCGACCTAGACATTCAGTAGGTTTATTCGATGGATTTCATTCTGTCATTTCTCCTAAAACTATTAAGGTGAAAGGTTGATTTAGTTTCTACGCTTTCAATAAGTTGAATGATAGTTTGACAGGCACCGAAGTATACAATTAATTGACTTTTAAACTCTTCGAAGCAGAAAATTTCTGTGGATAGACAGAAAATACCATTAGATTGTGGTTCAAATTGCCACACCATATAACTGAACATCAAGTAGTTGGTGTCAGATGGGGGCCACAATGAAACATGAATAATAATAACATGAATAATAATTTCCCGTATGATTATAGCTGTTACTGTTCACCACGCATACACATATCGTAGCTTCCACTAACTAATACTGAAATATTTTTTTTCATTATTTGTGTTCGTCTTCTTTTTTACTCAGTATTTTTATTTGCATTTTTTTGGTTATTTCTGTTTCTTTGTTTTGGTTTTTATTATATTTTATTTTTATTTTATAATACTCCTTTTAAATGTACGATGAAATTAGATGCAATATTGTAGATATGTGCTGAAAATTCCACACTGTACCACAAGTACTGTTTCTGGAATAAAGCGAAATTGTTATGTTATGTTAAAAAAAATATAAAATTTATATGAAGTTTTATGACTAAATAAGAAAGTGCAGAGCAAATAAACAACAGGGTGTTATTATTAAGTAATGAACAAAGCTGTGAGATTGAACCTGAACCATAGTTATCTGTGGTTACACGGACGCAACCGCGTTATCCTACACTGCCTGGCTTAGACAAGCAGCCAGCAACTTCGCAGACTTAGCAACTCTACTTCGTCTCACTGTGCCTCACCTCTAAATTAATCCTACTTTCAGTAATGAAATATTTGGAAATAGACGGTGATTAAACACTGGTAACGTGTTTCTAGACACTCTAGGAAAATGTAATTTACAAATTCCTATCTTAACTAGGACGGAGTATCGATGTTGACTGGTTCTAAATTATCTATTTACATTATGAAGCATAAAAACGTATCTCTTACATTCTAAGGAATTCACTTAAAGTGTTTGAAAGACAACATTTGCTACTGTTCCCTGTCAAAGGTAGCGCTTCATCTGTATATTCCAAACTAACTAAATTGTTTGTTGTGATTCAGTCAAACTTTATAAATTCGAATGTGCAAATAGAAACTTTCACAAGCGTATATAACATAGAGATCGGTAAAAACAGTATATTGTTCTTGTCTTTCTGTACCAAATATATATATATATATATGAAAAGTGTACTTATTCGGCCTTAAAATGAAACACATTTCAAGACTCCAATTCCGCTAACGGGAGTCACCAGTTGATTCAAACAACATTACAAATGATAATAGTCCACTAATAGCACTATCATTCTTGGGAAGAACGGTATTCATTGTCAAAAGATATCATTCTAAATTACAACATATTTGAAGTGAATATTAACTAAACCAAAGACGTTTATTAGATTGACAATAGCTATAACAGGTTTCAAAAATGCGTGTTTCATCCCACTTGGGGTTTCATCAGCTGGTTTTGCCTGTATTCCTGGTATTATGATGTCTCCAATGTGACTAAAACCAGCATTTATCATTTCAAAAACGTCAAAGCGTTTGCTACTGGTCTACGATAGCCGCCTCATATACAATGAGTAGAATATCTAATTACTGAAAACAAAACCTGACAGAAAATACCAGTATTCATCTGTGATAGTTGTTTATCGTCTAATCAGTTATGAAGAAGTTCAGTAAAGATATCTTTTCGGTGATTTCATTCTCAAAAGCTGTACAATCGCATTTATGTAGATTAATTTACAAGGATACAACTATTATTTGTTTAATTCCACATAGTAACGAAGGTGATAGTAATTTTCAACTTCATATGAAAATTCGAAGGTAGGAATATAGATTACAAGGGCCTTAGAGACAAGATTGCATAGGATTAGAAAACAGTTACAACGTAAACAAAATTAATATTTGATAACTGGAGAATTAATTTAAAGGCGAATAAAAAGTGATAATTATTTTCAACTTGATATGAATTACAATTCATCCTATTTTTCAGTTATAAAATCAGTTATTTTAAGTTTGTTTCCATGCTCCTCCTGATCGCACTTGTAATCCGTTTAGAATAACCACTTTACAATTATATTCTAATCCTGTGTAATTTTTTGTTTCTATGCCTCTTGTAATCTATATTCACACCTCTTAACTTACATTTCAAGTTGAAAATTTTGAATTCAATTTGTTTCCATGCTCATTTTGTTCACACCTGTAATTCGTTCTACCCCTGCGTCCCTAAGCCCCTTGTAATCTATATTCCTACTTTCAGACTTGAAAATGATTATCACCTTCGTTACTATGTGGAATTAAACAAATAATAATTGTATCCATGTAAATTAATCTATATAAATGCGATTGTACAGCTTTTGAGAATGAAATCGCCGAAAAGACGGATATCAGTTTGCTGAACTTCTTGTTCTTTTCAATTTAATGTCCCAATGGGTATTTTCCATGATTTAATCAGTTGTAATCGTCACTTTATCATTAAAATGAATAAGGTTGTAAGCTAACTTTATGCGTGCTGTACAGTGTTCATTAGTGTCATCATCCTCGATAATTTCAGAAGGTATTATCCACTACTGGTTATGAAATGGAAATGTGGGACATTTGCAAAAGTGATCAGCTTTCAGAAGTTGGTTACTCTGTCTAGATTCCACTTCAGACTGAATAACTGCTGGGTGGTATCACCAGCTTTCATACGATAAGTTTGTTTGATTGTTCGATAAGTGAAAAGATATATTCAGTGTAACTAAGTCCTAACGAGCTGGTTATAAGGAGAAAGAGAAAATTAAAAATCAGACAAAGATTAATAAAGAGGTATCTAAGTTACTTTGATTACTATTCACAGTATTCTACGCTCTAAGCACCTACCAGTTATTAATTCTATAATACACTTAGAAACTGCCATGTTTTTCTTTTGTATTCTGAGTGAAACATAGGGCTTCAAGCTAGAGCTTTGAAGTTACGGAAGGAGAGGTATTGCTTTTTACCGGATGAGGATGCTAACCTCACGCCCAACCTTCTCTCTTTACTGGGCTTACTACAAGGTAAGCCAGGTAAAGAGGTAGACTGCCCGGGAATCGAACCCTGGACCACATATATGGTTGGAGGTTATCCAACCTCTGAACCACCGATGCACAGAAACTGCTATTTGCTAAAAGGATTTAACTATAATATGACCATACTATATATATCATATGATGTAGTATATGACAAATATATACTTGACAGTATATATGTGCGTTAAATTTCAATAAAAACATAGGAACAAACATTTTTTTGGAATAATGTAGAACTACCACAACTACCTGATTACGTCCAATTGGTGTTTATGTATGTCATTCATCTTTCCAATGTAAACATCCTTTATTTTATTTTATTCATTATTTCATATATATACGCATATATGAAATGTGTTATTAAAGGGTACAAATTTTATTGGACAATTTAACTTACTAGAATCGGTTATGGTTTACTTCAGTCATTCAGTTAATTAATTATTTAATTCACTGACTAACCGATAAGTTGGTTCAACATAAATTGTTCATGTTTATCTGAAGTATAATTTCTTTCTTTTTATCTGTACAGCATGCTAATGAGGATAATCTTCAAATGTAAGTGTACATCTGTATATTACTTTCCTTTGAAAATTTAACCAATTTTGTCATATGGATTTATTTCAAGAATTCGTTTGCAGGGATTCTGTTTACTTCCGGGTTAGACCATGGATTGATATCAGTTAGAGAATCATTGGAAACCACGGAGTACTGGGCAGCCAGCTGTTTCATCCTAGTTTGAGGATCATCGGCAGCACGCACCCACTGGGAAGTCGAACCCAGTACCTTCCGGTTACAAGGTAAGTTCTCATTGGGTCCCAGTGGCTCAATGGTATACGAGCTTGCCTTGTAATCGGAAGGTCCTGATTTGAATCCCGGTAGGTGCGCACTGCCGACGTTCCCCAAACTAGGATGAAACAGTCAGCTATCCAGTACTCTATGGTTTTCAATGGTTCTCTAACTGATATCAATCTGTGGGCTAATCTGAAACAAACGGAATCTCAACAAACCAATTCTTGAAAATTAATATGGATTTATGTCGATTATGTTTTCCACAGTTACGTAGATCTTATGTAACGCCGATATATAAACTGAGCCCTGTGAAAGAATGTACCTGCCTGTTGGACTTCATTATTTGACGTGATTCAGCCTTACTTGATCAGTAGTGCTTCTAGATGGCATGAAACAGTGACTAATAACGAGTTTAGGTGTAGAATGTTAGGTATAAGCTGGAAGTATAAGCTGGCAAGATCATGAAATCCTTTTGATCGAGATGATTATGATATGTGTCACTAACAGCATGCCAACTCACTCCGCATCCGATCGATATTATGTTATATATGATTAGGTTGTATAAGATTCAGGAGTGGTCAGACTAGAACATGGCATTGATGCATAAAGTTTGTAGCTAATGAGCTACACCACGTTGGGAGTTTTATAATACTTGGCTGGGGTCTTTGGGATACTAAAGGTTAATGGCTTCAGGCTATTGGTGGACTGGCTCAATATCATTCTCAGTGACGCAGATGCCTTCACTCTGAATGATCTTCCACATTTTGAGAAACCTTTATACACTTCTTTCTGGTGTACGAATTCCGTTTATTGTAGTTTCATAAAACACCTCTTCGCAAACCTTATGTGTGCTTTTTATTAAGTATGGCAACTTGAACTGATGCAGAGTTTGGAGTGGATAATTCAGCTCAGTTCAAATAATTACTCTTATATATATATATATATATATATATATATATATATATATATATATATATACTGATCAAGTAAGGCTAAATCACGTCAAATAATGAAGTCCAACAGGCAGGTACATTCTTTCACAGGGCTCGGTTTATATATTGGCGTTACATAAGATCTACGTATATATATATAACTCTATAAGTTCAGCATGAGTGACAACTGTAAAATATCATTATAAATGATGATAGTATTTTAAACTGATGATACTGAGACCGTATCCCACAATATTTCGTTGAACTGAATGAAGTTGGTAGAGACCAGAACTGTTGTAAAAACGAGCAGCACATATTCTATACACTTTGTTTTTGCTAACTGAAGTAACTTGCTTGCATCAGTTACTCATGAAGTTAATAGTACTACTAGGTAGTGAGTGGTACGATTACTTGTCGTTTTATACAAATAATTTAGTGATAGCGTCTATGACGGCAACACTGGATAATGTGGGCTCCAATATCAAAGAGGACGTTAGTGCCTTATAAGTTGCTGATATAAACACGAAATCTATGTCTAGGATTTCATGTTGATTACCTTCAAGCATCGAACAACTATTCAAGAAGTGCACTGCGATACTGAGTTTCCCAGACTGGTAATCACAAATGAAAACTAAAGAATAGAGCTATAACACTGTTTACTCTACGGTGGCCAACCAGTACAAACGAATACTTTGTTATTATTTCAGTTAACACTAATTCATTATTACAACAATAAATCACTTTGATATATATGAATAAAGCATTTAGAAGACAGATTTCGCGAGATAATATCATTTTGTAGTATATCTACAATCGCTTTACAACTAGCATGGCTCACTTATACAAAGCCAAAATGTACACACCAATTACCAGTCATATTTAAATAGGTCAAGTAGTCCATAGTAGGCGAAGCTTGAAGCCTATTGGTTTTTGTACACATAGTTTAAGATGTATATGAATAATCCAAAGTGCTTCCATAACCTGTAATAACCTTGTATTAGAAATATGTGAAATGACTGTTAAGCTGTCATTACTATTGATTTTGTGACCTGACATGAATAAGTGTTTTGCAATGGATGATGATGGATTTCTACTCAGATTAACTGCACTGGGATTTTCTATGTGTTTTAGTAACCATTTTGGAACATGTTCTTTTCGACGACATCGGAATATTACATTGGTTCTACCTATGTAAGTGTCGCCACAACTGCAGGTGGAGAGTTTGAAGTAAAGTCCACAGAATTTCATCCTTTATTAGTATATATAAGGTTCGAAAGTGTTCGGCAACTGGAGATGTGGAGTGGAATGTGCGTTTGATGGCTGCCCGAAGTCTTTGAGCTAGCTGCCAGCTGCATAATCTGGTCACCCTTAAATGGCAGGTTAATAAAGATAGCTTTGTTTGGTGAAGAGAGGCTGTCTTTTCTAGATGTGGTCTATCCTTACTGTGACAATTGATAAAGTTTTCCGGATAAACATTGGCTAATAAGACTAAATGTACATATCAAAACTCATCCATCAATGTGTCGCTCGTGCATATTTTTCGGGCCCTTGAGAACAAACCTTTTACTAAGGAGCCTTTATACTGGATAGGAAGAAAACTAGTGAAATGAAGATATTGTCCACTCATTGTCTGCTTACGAAATATAGATTGCTAAATCGTTTCATTGTTTCTTCTAGTCATTGAAATATCCAAGAAACCGAGCTTGTCATTGGATTCGAATTCGGAAGTCACTCGGATATTTGGATGCATATAATTAAATAAAGTAATAGAGTTTTCAATAGACTTACTATTATTACCAATAATGAGTGTATCATCCACGTAACGTTTATATAGCATAAATTCTCCAAGCATACCTTGCATTTGTTTCCCCAATTCGGAAATGAATATATTTGCTAACAGGGGCCCAAGAGGGCGTCCCATTGCAACACCATCGATTTGTTTGTGTGCCTTTTCTTGGAAAGTGAATCTGATATGTTCTGTACATGTTGAGATAGTGTTTATAATGTAAGTGACAGGATTAGGTAATCGTATCCCATTGATTGTGATTTAATCGCAAGTGAAATCAACAGTTTCATGAAGTGGGACTTTAGTGAATAACGATTCTATGTCAACTGAGCACATTACCTTTTCCTTAATGTTCAAGGTGTCTAGCATATTGGTCAGATAGAATGAACGTTTTACAGAATGATTTGATTAGGAGTCTCTTACTGCCGTAAGGAGCTCTGTAATCCATTTTACGATTTTATTATATAGAGAATTCGACATATCTAAGATGGGTCTCAGCGGATTCTCAGGTTTGTGAGTCTTGGACGACTACGCAGCCGGAAAGTATGTGATCCAATAGCTTTAAGTTCTTTATAAAGCTTTTCGTTTATAAAACAATGCCTCAGTAAAATCCAAAGCTAACGATTGATGTGGTTTTCCAAAAGCAGCACATTATCAGCAGTTTTATTCGCTAGATATTTGGACTGATCTTTGAGGACTTCATTAATTTCATTTTGATCATCTGATTTATTCATGATGACAACGCCTTATTCTTTGTCAGTTTTAAGGATAATAAAATTATCTTTTACGATTAATTCCTTTTACGAGTTGATCACGGATTGATATCAGTTAGAGAACCATTGAAAACCAGGGAGTACTGGACAGCTGCTGTTTCATCCTAGTTTTTGGGAATCATCGGCAGTACGCACGGAAGGTCCTGGGTTCGAAACCCAGTGGGTGCGTACTGCCGATGATTCCCAAAAACTAGGATGAAACAGCAGCTGTCCAGTACTCCCTGGTTTTCAATGGTTCTCTAACTGATATCAATCCGTGATCAACTCGTAAAACATAACTAATCCTTACAAACCAAAAAACTATAGAAAGATTAATTCCTTCACATTTATATCACATAACTCTAATTGTAGGTTATTAAACTATGTTATGAAAATAACCAACCAGCAACAACAACAGCACCCACATCCACCGCCAATCACCATCAACGGGAGGGATTTGAAAGAGGTTACTTCATTCACTTATCTAGGGAGCATTGTCTCAACTACAGGCCAGAGGAACGAACGAGGTTTTCAAATCGAGCGAGAATTGGGAAGGCGAGAAACATATCATCATCATCAACCTGAAACCAATCTGGAAGTCTTCGTCACTCAGCCAGCATCAACAACAAAATTCCGTCGGATTTTCAATACAAAAGTCAAGTCAGTCAGCTCTTCAATACAGATAAGGAACTTGGCGGACGAGTCACAAAGAATATTTCCAACAGGCTATTTCAGACCTTTATCAACAACTAACTGTCTTCGCTCTATACTGAGGACCAGATGACCGGGCCGGAAAGAATCACCAACAAGAAACAATGGGAAGAAACAAAGCAAAGACCAATCGCCAACCAGCAAATATGCAGGAGAAAGTGGAGATGGATTGGACACTCGCTGAGGAGGCCGCTGGGTGACATCGAGCGCGCGTCAGGCCAGTGCTCGAGTGGAACTTGAAAGGGAAGCGGCGAGTGGGTCGTCGGTGCAAGGGTGACATGGAGGAGAGCGTGCGAAGAGGAGTTGAAAGAGTATGGACTAAGATGGATGCAGGTGAAAAGTACAGGAGAAGACAGAAGCAAGTGGATACGTGCAGTTGAGGCCCTATGTTCCACTAGGAACCCAAAGGAACAATAATAATAAACTATGTGTGCAAAAAACCATAGACGTCTACGTAAGCCTACCATGAACTACTTGACCTACTGAAATATGATTGGTCATTAGCGTGTACTTTCGGTTTTACATAATTGATTAATTAATTTTATTTTCGTTTAACAAATTTAATGTACACACATATACAAAATAACTGTACAGTTGTGAAAATGAATTCGCCGAAAAGAGACTCTTCGCTGAACTACTGGTCTTCTCTCTATTAATTTTCGATTGGGGATTTTTCATGGACTGAGTAACTGTGGTGCATTTTATCTTGTTATTGTGAACCATATTAGTTGTAAAGTGATTGAAAGTAGAAACTACGAAATGATTCCATCATCCCACGAAATTTGTCTTCTATATGCCTTATTGAAATTCATTAAATAATGAAGCATCATTAATTATTTTTATTCTTTGAAATGATCAGTTTCCCATTGTTTTTTGTTTATTTTACAAATTTTATTTATTTTTATTTCAGATTTCCTTCTTTTGGAATTTCCTCAGCTACTATATTTAGGAAGTTCAAGTATTTTCGGATTTCATCAATCCCATTATATTTTAACTTCAGTCGCCATCAAAACTGATCAAAGCTGTTTAAAACTTATTCGATTACTTATTAATATCCTGTTGTATAGAACTAAATTATATATAACAAAAAATAATCCAATTTATATTGACAACATTGAAAATTGGATGATAAGTCTAAGCAATATAACAATATGGGGTTTTGATGAAATTAGTCAAATTAATGAGCACACGAATCAATTCAGTATTGAACAAGAAGAAATCTGGCTTCAATCAAATAAAAATCAACCAAACAGTGATGTTTCAATTAAAGAATGGATGATGAAACGAGACAGAAAGTTATGCGATGTATATAAAATTAAATTTTCCATTAAATTTAATAAGAATTTAGAATTATCCGCTAATTGGTTACTATTTCCAAGTTTAAACTCGTTGACTGCTAAAAATGATTTTATTCATATTAAATTTATTGATTTGATTATTGATGTCAGCTTACATTTATTTATTAATCAGAATGGTCCAGTTGGATTAGAAATTGATTATATAAAGATAACAAATTTATCAGATATAGAATTGTATACTTTTCAAGATTCTAATTATTCAACTGATAGAAATTTTAGTTGGCATAATACTACTGTTAATAATTTTGAAAATTCATTGAAAAAATTCACTTTTTCATGGTTATTAGATGAAAAAGCTTTACGTGATGTGCTGTTTCACTTGTTAGAGGCAATAGTTACAAATGCTTTGAAAACAAATTTAGCTCAACTACAAAGTAACTTTACAATGAATAATAAAAGTGTTGACTGTAAAAGCATAAATTAATAAAAAAATAAACGACAATGCTTCTTGTATTCTTCTTATCAAATACAATTTCTAGTTTTAAGCACTATCCCCTTCTAAATATGTTCTGTATCTTTTTCCTAGCTTAAACGACAATACTCAGGTAATCTGTAGTCATCGGAGTGGGAAGGATTTATCACAGGTGTGATCACTGACTGACATCAGTGAAAGAGCCATTGGAAAACTATGGAGTGCTGGATAGTTGTTTCAGCCTAGTTTGGGACTTTTCAGTAGTATACAGCCACTGAGACTTTGGCCCACGACCTTCCTTGACTTTTCAATGGTTCTCTAATTGATTTCACCTCACATGTAACCAATCAAGTCCCTGCTAACCAGCACTTGAGAAAGATTTATTTTAGGCACTAATGAAATATCAGTGGAAGACGTGCATTTTAAAAGTAACCGAAAGATTTGTCAGAGCAGTCGTGTATATACTGTATCTCTCTTGCATTCTGAATCGTCTACTAATTTTAATCTAACTCCAGAAAAAATACCGAAGTAATTATCAACGAAATTCAATATGTTTTTCTTTATATTAGCATTTGTCTCGGTAAGAAAATTGTTATTATTTCTCATTCTATGCTTTGTATGGTTCTTCCACCTATTGAGTTGAACCGTGGTTACAGTGGCGGGCGTAATTTGTAAATGATTTAAGTGCTGCTACTCATTTCTCAGTTCTGAATCGTCCAAAGTTATTATCTATGACTTTCCTGTAAAAACATCACTGACTAGCATTTTAATTTTTTGTTCCTTGGACTTCGAGTACAACAAAGAGCTTTAGTAGGAGATCTATATTGTACTTGTTTATTTGCCGTCTTTTTAGCTAGCTCCACGACTATCTACCAGCTTTCATTTCCTCTTCACATGATCTCCATGTCAGCAACGGAACCACATCCAACCTGTCGCCAGAGTGGGGAGGTGCTAATGAAAGTCTTCAGCCTGTTGGAAATACTTTCGATGATGCACACGCCGAGTCTTTAAGCCATATAGAAACACTGGCTTGGCGCTGATGTTAAAAGTTTGACCTTTTTCCTTTTGTTAAATGTCATAGTTTTCCACACTTACTTCAGAGTAATGAAGCCTTGTTTTGATCTCACTATCAGAGTGCACCTACCTTTAATATCCTTATCTGTGCTGCCACCTGTAATTGAAACGATGCTTTCGCGACCGGTAAGTGAAGGAGACGCCTTCCTTTACGTTCCTCTCATCTATAGTACTTTTTGGTGATTGCTGGTCGGGTATTTTGACCATCTCTGTCTTCTCTATGTTAACCTGAAGTTATTCCTGTTGTCTGCACTTCTGGATTTTGCTTGTAAATCTTCACGTTTGTAATATATGAGACATAAGTCATCCGCGAAGTTCGGATGTTCCACGATTTTTATTGTTAGTCTAACCTATGTCAATCTTTTCGCTCCGCATGGTCTGACACATTCACGAATATCATTGGTGATAGTAGTACTGGGTGAAACATTCACCACTTCCGTGTTTATTTTTATGTTTGGAAATGATAAATGAAGCCAAAATGAAAACCTTGTTTGCTGTAGGAGGAGAACCACAGGCCTTATGATAGCTACTATAAATTGGGCATTACTTTCAAATTCTCCGATTAACTTATTATACAAAAGTGTGATCATCTAAGACGGTTGCAGAAACTATTCCTTTCGGTTAAAATTTTACAGCTTATATTAGCTGTAAAGCATTTTTAAACTGAGTATGATTATTCCAATGAACTACATAAGTTATATACTTTTTAATATCAGGTTTTATGCCAGTATATTCACCTATTCAAAGTATCGTTAATGGCTATCTATCAGTTCAAGATTTTAGCAAGTGTCTTTGAGCCAAAATTTAGATAGTTCAGATAAAACAAAAATCGAAAGCTCTGCTTACTCGATAGAACTGAATTTCATGTTCTGCAAATTTGGGCACCTCCACACTATTGGATGAGTTATTCACCTCTATTACTCCAATAAAATATTTTTTAGGATTTGGTATAGGTATAGCAAGAGCAAATGGGAGCGGTTGGTCATTGGAACTTGAGTTCACTTCACCACACATCGATGACGAACTATACTCTTCCTTGTTCATGTGTGAATATTTCCTAGCTTCCAGTAGTTCGGGATGAATCAATGTCAAACCTGTCCTTAAACACTAGAAAAAGAAAAATCAATCAAGAGTACAGAGTTTTAAAGTGTTATTTTACTCATAAGTAACTAAAGGTAACAAGTACTTCTGATCCTTTAGGTAATAATCCAAAATCAAACATACAGCAGAAAACGAGATATCTTCCCTTATTTTTGGAATACATTAGAAAGACAAATATTTGACTACTGACGGCTTGTATATTTCTATTCACACAACGGAAATGAAATATCATCACTAACAATCCAGCACTATTCCATATAGTTTGGTCATCTATATCTATTATCAGTATTGTTCCCTTGGTTTCCAAATGGAACATAGGGCTTCAATAACCCATCTCCACTCTCTTCTATTTCCTACTGTCCTCTTCATCTGGGCCCACGATTGCCCCTAATCTCTCACCCACTTCAACTCACACGATCCTCTCGACGTCACACTCGCACCGACGACTAAGTCTTTGTTCCCTATTGGGATTCCGCTGGAGTAATGGCCCACATTGAGTGTGATGTCATTCGACGGTCTCCTCAATGTATGCCCAATCTATCTCCATTTTCTCCTACATATTTGTTTAAAGATAGGCTCTTGGCTGGTTTATCCCCAGCGGGAGTTTCTTGTTGCTAATTCTTTATGGGCGCTTGGCCATTTGATCTTCAATATAGAACTAGCGAAGGCGGCTGTTGACAAAAGTCTGTAACTTGTCGGAAATCCTTCTCGTGAGTCAGTGGCCAATTTTCTGGTCCGTATAGAAACACCAACTAACTGACTTCACATTTGTGCTGAAAATCTAAATCTTGTTCTTTAAGTTAGTGCAGAGGATTTTCAAATTGATGAAGGTGTATCTTACCTTTCCGATTCTAGGCAGCTTTGATGTCTTCATCCGTTCCACCTTTTGTTGAAACAATGCTTACTTGAAAATAGAAATAAGTAAACTCTTTCAATTTTCTCCAGCAGATGATGATTGGTACTGATTATTGTCGTTGTTTGGTTGTTTTCAGCAATTCTGTCTTCTCTATATTCACCTGGAGTCCTGTCTTCTCTGACTGTTTCTTCAGCCAGTTTGTTGGTTTTCGCGTTTGTGTGACATTAAACACAAATCACCCAGGAAATCCAGATCCCCTAGAATCTTCCTGTCAATCCATTATATTCCTGTCTTGTCACTGTCTTTGCACAGTCTGACGCATCATCCAGTCCGCTGCAATTACGAATATCATTGGTGATAATAGGCAGCCTTGTCTTGATCTTGTATTCACTAACATGATACTCCATAATTATCAAGTATTGGTTTTGTTGGGATTTTGTTTGATTGGACGAAGCATTTCATCATAAACTGACATTAGTTACAGAACCACTGGAAAACATGGGAGTACTGGACAGCTGTTTCGTCCTAGTTGGGGACTCTTCATCAATTCTAGTGGGAAGCCGTGACCACTAGGGTAAAGCAACTTGAAGATTAGGCAGAAACTCATCGAAGAAGACATTGCGAAATGGTCCCGCTGTGTTGTGAATTGGCAGAAGTTAGAATTCAAGGACCATTGGAGCGGTTTTATTTTTTTATTTATTTCTTTTATTTTTGATTACAGCTTGATTCCACACAGTATCTTTGGTACAAGTATGGAGTTTTCAGCGTGGATGTAGGTAGCCCAAATTTTGCAGACCGACCATAGATATCAGGTGTGCGTCGGCAGGGGGTCGAACCTCGGACCATGTGCACGGTCGGCGAGAGTCCTAACCCCTGTGCCACCGACGCACTGACCCAGTGGCTCAATGATCTACGAGCTCGCCTTGTATCCAGAAGGTCCTGGGTTCGAACCCCGGTGGGTGCGTACTGTTGACGAATCCTAAACTAGAACGAAACAACTGTCCAGTACTTTGAGGTTTTCCAGTGGTTCTGTAACTGATGTCAGCTCATGATGAAATTCTCCATCCACTCCACAATTAGCCAGATTCATGGTGTAAACTTTCAATAACTTCTACGATAAGAAACACTTGCGACATACTTTTCTTCAATAAACAACTCACTTTTGTCTATCAATTGTTAGTTCACTAATATTAAGTCTACCTATTATAATTTACATTTTAATTTGTTTCACTCAAAAATTTAATTTTTTTCACAGATATCCTTTATTCGGTTATGAGATAACGAAAAATAAGAAGACGAAGTTAGTTCTTGATTTTGATTAGGGACTACGTATTCAAATCTTCCTTGGGTTTTAAAGGTCATCACTTGATTTATACATGTTCAAACCAAGTTCACTTTTAATAGTTTGAAGAGATTTGGGCATTGGGTATATGATATTCATTATAAGAAAGGTTTTTTGTATTTCCCAATGAATGAAAAACAAAACGATACTGTTGTTTTTACTGACATTTCGCTCTTATGGATAAGATTTTATTTTGATAAATCACACAGTGTTGTACAGTAATATCAACTGATATTATATTATATTATTAATATTACTGTACAACACTGTGTGATTTATCAAAAAAAATCTTATACATAATGGAGTTATGCTCTACCACAGTGCCCAAGTTTTATACTTATGACGTTTTGCTACTTTGTGCTACTGCTAATAGCTTTATCAAAATATTATTGAGCCAGAATTTATAAAATCTCAGCTATCATATAACAACTTAATCATCTTTCCTCAGCATGGAGTCATTTTTGAGTTGTCGAGTTGGCCAAATGGTAAAGATAACAGAACCATGTGTAGATTGTTGAATTTGATAAGTGTGTAAAATTATAAAAGCAGTGTGCGTTTACATAATGAAATCGCTTATCACATTCGTGTTGATTTTTTTACATCATGGGAGAGGGAGGTGTTGTAACCAGGTCAGATTCTGTTTTAGTCCATCATTCCTATTCAGACAATTTGGATTCCATTTGATATGAAGTGCTTCTGAAGATGTGCGACGTTCTTTGTGATTTCTGAAATTTTCTGGGTGATGATTTCAATATTGTCAAAATCAATTTTGCCGCCTGATTCTAAAGTGCGGGTGGACATATGGCTGATGATTTTTCAAGTTTTTCTAGTTCGACTGGATTTCTCGGTGGTGGAACAGATTCTCTACGGTGTTCATTTGTTCTGATTTTAATTCCTTCAGATGTTCGTCCGATGTATATCGCATCGCATTCCAAACAAGCATTCTATTTTGTAGACACAACTGGATAGAGAATCTTTAGGGATTTCGTCTTTTATGTGGACAAGGTTGTTTCGCAGTGTGTCTGAATTTTTGAAGAAAACTCTAATTTAGAACAACACATTTAAGCGAACAATATTGTTTTCAATTAGATCTCATCAGGCTTAACTCTAACATACATAAGTTTACCAATAAAAATTCAAATATAAACCAGTCATGGTGTTTTATCTATAGGATAATACGATGGTGAATATAAATTGTGCAATTAGTCATAATAGTAGTAGTGATAATAATAATAATAATAGTAATAATAATAATAATAATGGTCTTATCAATAATAAGGATGAAAAAGTGAGGCAATCTGTGATAACACGAATAATTAAAAACAGCATGATTAAACAAACAATTGTTCAGGTGGAAGTAGTCGATAAAGGCTAGTAAAAACAAATGAACCGACTAAGTAATGTTAGATTGTAAGGGAAGGAAATGAAACACGTTTATAATGAATATAAGATTAAGGGATGATAAGAGAGGGGTTGAAAATATAAACAAGGGGTGGTGTAGAAGTCTTTAGTTGGTTATGTCTTAATAGGCCAAGGAAGGGATAATGGCTGTACGGACTTTTTTGAATGCATAGTTTAGGTTTAATAGTTCTATCGCCTCAGCTCTGTGCACTAGACAAATACGAAGTCTATTAGAAAGATTCGGTGGGATACGATGAATTACTTTGAAGGTTCTCGTTTTCTCGACTACATGACCACTATCAATTAAATGTGACAACATTGAGCTACGGATTGTTTTTGTCTGTCCTTTGACAAACCATGATGGGAGATGTTCACTAACACGTTGGCTAAGCTGTCTAGTAGTACGTCCAACATAACTGTCACCGCAGGTGTAGTTGAATTGATAAATACACATAGATGTGGTAAAACTATCAAGCTTATCCTTCATTTGCGTCCCAATCATTCGTCATCTAGAGAATGACAAACATAGGTGTGCTGCGTGAAATGTTCGTCGTATACTCCTTGAAAGTCTTTGGAATAGAATCTCACTAGATAAGTCACCATTAAATTTTAACTCAATAAATAGAGGTTTCTTATGTGCAGTCAGAGTCTCAGGTTTTTTCTCTGATGTTTTCATATGTTTCTTTATGAAACTACTTGGATAGCTCATCTCCGTCAAGGAATCGTGAATATATTCAAATTCCT
Organism: Trichobilharzia regenti; assembly: GCA_944472135.2. Taxonomy (NCBI): domain Eukaryota; kingdom Metazoa; phylum Platyhelminthes; class Trematoda; order Strigeidida; family Schistosomatidae; genus Trichobilharzia; species Trichobilharzia regenti. Next base: position 47,747,347 of record OX235263.1, read on the forward strand.
TTTGTAAGAGGTCATCCGTACATATCTTTCTTGCTCTGCTCGCGAGACATTTTACAACATTCCTTTTATATTTAATGGGCACGTAACTAATGAAGTGTGTGTATTGCCCTGTGAATGTGGTTTTCCTGTACACGCTTCTCCCGAGAGACCCATCTTCTCTCCTACTTAGCAAGACATCCAGGAAATGTAGTTTATTCTCCTGCTCCTCTTCACAGCAAACAGAAGTAACAATAAAAGGATAAGTCTTGTGAAATCTCTCGAAAGCCAAAAACTTGAAAGGAAATTTCCGTCAGATCCGGGCCGGTATGTTCACAATTTTTCCAGTGTCGTGCTTAATAAGTTTCAATTGGAGGTGTTATCCCTAGGTCCCAAATTTAGTGATTATGCTCCTAAAGTTGATCAATTAGACACTGATACACAGTTTGAAAATTTGTATTCTCGAACTTCAGATTTTACCCCATCATCGGATGATGAACTAACTAGGTTCAAAACGACGCTAGTGGACGGCTGCCAGCAATACAAGAATAATAGACATTCAGTAAATAGTCTTTCGTCTAAACAACACATAGAAGCTCTAAGAGAACTTAGAAGCAATGAAAGCTTAATTATTAGCAAGCCGGATAAAGGTGACGGTTTAGTTTTACTGGACAAAAGCGATTATGTTGAGAAAATGGAAGGTATTTTGAGTGGTCAAACTAAACTCCAATATCTTGGTGCTTCCAAAGACCTCAATGTAAGAGCTTAGAAACTAATGACCAACTCCCTCAAAATCTAAACCAAACAGGAGTATTATCATCAACCATGTATGAGTCCATGAAATTAACCGGTACCTATACTCCACGCCTTTACGGTCTACCAAAAGTGCACAAAACGGGTCTTCTTCTTCGGTCTGTGTTAGATATGTATAACTCTCCATTTCACGGAACAGCGAAGTGATTAGTTACGATTCTGGGTCCTTTGCACTAAGAAATCGTGCAACATAGAATTAGTGATGTCTTCGACTTTATTTCTAAAATATCCGAGACTAATGTGAGGTAAAAACGCATGTTATCCATGGACGTATCATCACTATTCACTAACGTACCGCTTATGGAAACAGTTGATTATATTTGCCAAGAAATCACTGATAGGCAATTAGACTTAGGAATCCCCTTGTGTAGCCTCAAAGAATTACTTCTTAAATGCACAATGAATGATTACTTCACTGGTGTCCAATTGAAATCTTTGTGATAGTGTTGTATCTGATTCTAGTAAACTGGAAATGATATTGAGTTCATATATAATGTCTATATTTTCATGAAGAGTAACGAATTTACTTTTCAAGTTGGACCACAGACTTTCAATGGTTCTCTAACTGATATCATTGCGTGATCCAACTTGAAAAAAATCAAATTCCCACAAACTAAGTCATCAGAATTGACTTTTACGATTGTTACAATTTACTAAAAAAAATGCAACTGAATAAATAAACATGCAGATATCATTTTCCTGCTAAACTTATTATCATAGTTGTCTATTAATAATTAAATATTAGTGTGTATCTAAGCGTCTTGAACTGCAATACAAGGAGAATATGTAGAATAATCCATAGGATGTTCAAGTAATTTAGTCATAGTAATTACCATTAACTAGGGGGAGAATAAAATTTAATATGATGCCATAAGAAATGAACACTGTTACTTGCAACTTTGAAAATATCTTCCGTTCTTATTACTACACAGAAGTGTATCAAGAAGTATAGAAATTATTATACAACACTAGCAGAAATAAAATAATTTTAATAAATATAAAAGTTAACAAGTGAGTTACTTACTTGAATCAATAGATCAGATTGAGTTTTCTGTGGGCATTTACCAATTACTTTTTCAGCTTCTTCTATTGGTATAGCTGCAACATATTGTAAAGAGGATTGTGTGTCTGTATTTAAGGTTACTTTTTCATTTGTTGTAGTAGACAGTATAGCAATTTTAGCAGTGATTTGCTTTTGTTCACCATGTCTTAAACTATCTTTAATAAGCGTCTTTATAGTATAAATAATAATGAAGAAAAACATTAAAATGAAATGATAACAGTTATAATAATATGGGTAGTAGAATACATATCGATAAAGGATTCATCATTATTTATCATTATATTAAAAATACAATGTATTAAAATGAAAAAAAATATTCTTGACATTTATCAGCTTTTAATGAATGTTAGGTGGTTATTTATTTCTTATTTCAATTTTGATTATTCCCGTTGGCTGTGATTGGACCGAAGTGTTTGACCTCTGTTAACATGTCGGCTTCTTGTATGGATGCTTCGATGATATCTAAGGATTGATTTGAAGTAGTTTAACGGATGGTGACTAGCATTGGAATTCAGAATGCTGATTTCCTGTTATCTGGGACTTGCTGCTGAATGTACCTACATTCCTCAGTGAGTAATAGTACTCCCACATGAGAACAAATAATAATTGATATCCGTTATGCAAGAAATGGTTCTTGTGACATAAGGTGATCTGTCTCAAACAGAACGAAATGAGCATCTTGGATTCCACTGATAGCCACCATCCACCAGATTTTATGCGTTCACTTCAAATTATTACGTTGAATTTCATATTAATTTGTTTATCAAGTATATCACTCAGTGAAAGAGTGTTAGTATTTACTGGATGAGTTTTTGAACACAATTTATTGTTCATGATCATATCAATTATAATCACATGACTTCGAAACTTGAGTTTTATAGTTATCTTTGTTCTCTTCTGTTTGTCGTTGTTGAGGGAGTAGAATTTTCCAGATATCTGGGACAGGTGTTGACTCATTCCTATTACGCATGTTTTCAGATTTTTCGATCAGTGAAGCTTCAGTTATCAATCACCCCCTCCACCCTGCTGTTATATCAGATTTTAAAACTATCACCTTATCCCATGCAGCCTATTGTATGGTTGTGTGTAATTGCATGTAGTGAGTGCTATAGCTGAACTAACTATTCTCCAGATTTCTTATCTTATTCGGGTCAACTAATCTTGATTTTACTAGATTTTTATACTCCCCTAATCTGACTGATCCTGTTCTGCTACTTTGATCTATGTATTTGACCTGGAAATCTTTGCAGGTAGGGTGTTAGATAAGCTAGATTGTCTTGCTTAATTGGCTCCACAGGATCCTCTAACCAATAAAGCTTGTTTCTAATTGAGTTTGTGGGTTTGAATGTCACTTTTATTCGTGCTTTGTTAAGAATTCTCTGTAAGGTTTTCATGGTTCCTTCTTTATATGGAAAGAAATAAGCTTTATTGGTTAAAGGATCCTGTGGTGCAAATTAAGCAAAACAATCTAGCTTATCTAACACCCTACCTGCAAAGATTTCCAGGTCAAATACATAGGTCAAAGTAGCAGAACAGGATCAGTCAGATTAGGGGAGTATAAAAATCTAGTAAAATCAAGATTAATTGACCCTAATAAGATAAGAAATCTGGAGAATAGTTAGTTCAGCTATAGCACTCACTACATGCAAATACACACAACCATACAATAGGCTGCATGGGATAAGGTGATAGTTTTAAAATCTGATATAACAGCAGGGTGGAGGGGGTGATTGATAACTGAAGCTTCACTGATCGAAAAATCTGAAAACACGCGTAATAGGAATGAGTCAACACCTGTCCCAGATATCTGAAAAATTCTACTCCCTCAACAACGACAAACAGGAGAGAACAAAGAAAACTATAAAACTCAAGTTTCGAAGTCATGTGATTATAATTGATATGATTATGAACGGTTCGAAATTCATCCAGTAAATACTAACACTGTTTCACTGTGTGACATCTAATAAACAAATTAATGTCGAATTACATACTACCACAATGCTCAAGTTTTACACATATATTAGTACGTTGAACTTGTTTATTTTTTGATCATCCTTCTAGAACAATCTTTTCTCGATAAAACGGAGTATATATTTAGTTATGTTATAAATAGGGTTTAAGGAAACCACGGCTGTAACACGAGTTGAATCAGTTGCTTCTAGGTTGTCTTCCCATGTGCCTGATAAATAAGCTATGGATTAAAGCTGTTTGCTGAAGCCTCAGTTTCAAATATTGCTTAAGACATACACTGAGAGGTTGTAATGTATGCTTCGTAGTTTTGAGTATCTCAAACCACACCTAACTATAAGGAAGTATTAGTCAAAAACTCCCAGGAATATAAACGGAATTTTACGCAGAAGAATCAAGTTAGTTAACTAAAGATAAACTCCCTATAAGTTTCACAAAGATAAAATCAAGTTAATAACCATAGTAAAACAAAAAATATGTGTACTACCTTGTAATTCTATCGATTGAAATTTGTATGAACGAACCTTGGTAGTTTGAATACTATTGTAAGGTAAATGTCAAAGGAATGCTGACTAACCGTAATAATAACCGTAAACAACATGGGAGAAAAAGCTAATAATAATAATAACAACAGAAATCAAGGCAGCAGTAGTACATGTCTAGCGTACGACTAGTACAAAGTATGATAATTGAATATTGGCATATGAATCTTTATACATTTTAATTTTTATTGTAGAGTGTTATATATTAAAACAGGTAGTGACTCTTGGTGTCTTCACTAAAGCTACCATGATTTTTGGCTTTGAGCAACTGAAATATTGAAAATAACATTTCATTTCAGCATTTGTTTCATAAATTTGTTAAATTGCATTATATAATTTATGAAGAGAAAGATAAAAGCTATGAAAGGCTGAAATAAAATGATTACTGAGCCATAATGGTATTACTATGAACAGTGTTATATATTTAAAAATCATCCAAATACCTAATAATCAAACTGATATTGAGTTTCATCGGGGTGAACTGACAAAATTCAGTTCTGATTTTACCAACCATGAATGATATCTAGATTTATGCAAAGTTTTTTGTGTATTTATAAATTGGAAATAAATTCATTTTCTATGATGAAGTTAGTATAAGCAATTAAAACAAAATTCAGCAGACTGAATGATCTTTTCTTAAAGTACCTGAAACAGAAGAGGTATTAATGTTCCATGAACACAAAGCCTAGGTGACAACTGCTTGAGGCTGACCGGTCTGAGCTACAGACTACTACAATGTAGATCGGAATGTACAGTTTTCGAGGTGGATATCTTCCAATCCCCTGCCTCCCAAAGAAGAGAGAGGCAGCACACACTGTCATCCTTAGGTAAAATCTCACTGGTATTATGTTCACATTTGCCAGCAGTATAACACTGTCCTAATAACTCTTATTATAGTGTAAGCAACCTACACTATGATGGTAACTGCTTTTGGTTTAATTTCTATCCAGACGACCTGGCGTGGCAAGATCTGCAGTAACTCTAGTTCCAGTCAGTGTAGCTCGTTGGGTCAGTGAGATATACACTCCTGACAACCGCGTTCGGATAACGACTTTAGGTCAGGGAATTCGGCAAAGGAATCCTCATCAGCACATTAAATCTAGTATAGGGCACTTTGACGTAGTTACAGTCAAAACAAAACTGAGCATCTAAAATAGAGTTAGATGAGGAAGAAATAAGTTACGCAGCGAAACCGAATTCCAACTTAATGTAAGTGACCAACTTACATGGCAAAAGAAAGACTCAGGTTAAATTTATTCTAACATTTGAGTAGGAGGTTCAGCGGTGATTTTAAGAGAGAAGATGACAAGTAGGTTTATACTGGAAATAAAATCAGAACATTTACATAAGGTTTTAACCTCTATTGTATGCATGATTGCATAATGACTATTTGGTAGCGAAATCATAGAAAACGTTGGACCTATTTCAGCAAATTTTAAGGCGTAATATATGAGAAATAAGTAGATGCAGACGTAACAGTCAATGTCCGTTTCTAAAATTGTAAAGTTATGCATATCCTGCAAATTTATGACAAAATATCTCTGGAACTTGTCCCACTTTATTAGACTAACTTTTCGCAACACCACAGTTAGTGCCATGAATTCGCCTCAAGCATGAAGTGAAAGTTTCAGAGTAAACTGACAGAATACACTACCAAAAGCATAAGCAATTAATCATTATCCTATTTAGATTGATTTACTCATCCATTCAGTCTACACCAAACAAACGACTTGATTCATCAAATTAATTTCTACCTGGTGTACAGTCAAAGTATCCGTTACAGTTCTACAGGGGGTTCAGGTACGACCATGAACAGTTCAGTGGTAATGTCCCTGACTGCGGTACTGTGTGACCAGAGTTTGAATCTTAAAAGGGATATAAATTTTTTCAAGATTACAGATATAGCTCGTGCAAGGCTTCCTGTCCACTGCCTTCAACCACCTAACAAAAAGTTATCTTATCTAAGAATTTGAAGCCTGAATAAATATTATGACTTATATTTATTAAATTTTGACCTTTTCTAGTAACTTTTATGTTAATATATATGACAGACATATGTATGATCAGAGTGGCTAAAATGAGTTCTACACATTTCATGTCTTCTTGCTGTTTTGTCGAAATTCATAAACATATAACTAATTTCTCACTTTTTGTTTCACTACTTACTCAAAAGAAAAAATAATTGATTGTAAAGAGATAATGGATTCTGTATGAGTACCTTCACAAGATGGTTTCAGTACATACAGAAAATACATAATGTATAGCCTTGTAGCACTTGTTTGCACCATGTGTTTAAAGCATACAATAAATAATTAAAGACTTAATAGTGTTAAATATTCCCATATCGTGAATTAAAAGTCAATCTTAATGAAGAATACTCTTTTCAATAAATTCTCTTCAGGATTTTATACCATTCGGATTTATTACTGGTGATATTGTTTTTATTTCGATATATATATATTGGTTATTTCATGATATTTTGTGCTAGCCACTCACCTGACAATCCACATGGTATGAATCTGTTTGGACTAATCACCATCACCGTCTCTCATTTCACAATATTACGTAATTGGATAGAGCCCAACACGTTTTTCACATAAACACTATTTATTTTATCACCCTATAACTGATTGTATCATTCTGTGTAAAAACCTATCCTCCGCATAACTGATCATTAATGTAACTATAGAGATTACATTTTTTTTTAGTTATAAGGACCTCAAGAGATCTTACTAAAAAGAATATCCTTCTGCTCAGATTGACTATTAAATAAATAAAGCAGAGTAATCTACCTGAAAAACAGCCTTGTAAACTGTTTCCATTGAATTGTTGTAGGAATTTTTTGCAGTATTTACAATGTTCTGTATCCATTCTCTTCTGACTTCAAATTTTATTTTGTCAGATATATTCTGTACTAGTTTCTCTTTTAAGTAGTCTAATAATTTCTCCAGGCAGTTTAAGTCCAATTCATCATAACTGCTTAGATATGGATCATTTTTAGGCCAAAATATATCATTCAATAGAGATTTGAAGTCGTTTATGCTTATTTCAACTAATTTTTTAGGATAATGAAGATATAACTTTGATGATTGATCACTGGAACTGTGGAAATTCGATTGAGAAGTGAATTGTTCAGAGGAAGGTGTTAAACTGCTTGACACATTTGAACCTGAAGTTGTTTGTATTGTTGACTGTTGTGATGAGTGTTTGCTATTAGATAATTGGAGGACTGAAGCTAAATCAGACTTGGCTATGGAAGGATAAATAATGAAAATATAAATTACTAATGACAATATAAAATCGATTATATCACCAAATGTAACAGATTTCCTTGACAACTAATATTTTTTTTAATCCGAAAAGGTTTTCTTCATCTGTACAAAGCGTGAACGCATTTCAGTACATTATCAAGCATGGTTATCAAGTGGATATTGCAAGTAAATCACTTTCTTAATCTTCCAGGATCTGGTGAATTCCACTCACCTAGCTGCACAAGAATTCTTTTTATTTTGAAAAATTATCCATAATGGAAGATAAAATCATATAAGTGGTGTTAGATTGCAAAACTTGTTGAAGGCAGTAGTGATTTTCCAATTTGTGTGAGGAATTTTTATATTAAAAAATTGGTGTAATCTTTTATTCTGGTATAATCTTGAAATCCTTCTTACTTGTTACAGCCTATTTTTAGTAGTTAATCTAATATTACCATCTATGCACGTCATTTCGTTTTCTTTAACTTCCTCACACTTGTCATGTGGACACTCTAGAAATTTGCTTCTCATTTAATAACAACTTCTACTATGTTAAGTTTTAAACCCTTAACTAGATTAATTTTGAAATTTCTATGAGATTTTTTCTAGTTTTTGGAGACTACTTCTAGATAACTATGTTAAAGATGTCACTCTTGCATCCCCCACTATTCAGTAGCAGATTTTTGTACTTTTTACTAAATATAAGTGTACAGCCTTTGAAGATCAGATGTTCGGTTAAAAATGTTTCTTCTCTGAGTTGTCTCTTAAGTTTTTCATGACCCAATAAATATTTTTGGTCATTCGACAGAGTTGTAAATCTTTAGTAATTAGCACGTATAGGGTATATGTCACGCATGCTAAGTTACCGCCTTCACCGATGAGCAGTGTTAACTGGAATAAGAACACATGTTGGGGAATAAGTTAAGTCAGACTAAAAGGAAATGTTTAGCGACTCTCAAGACCAATTTCAAGTGGCTGGGTAAACAAGCAAGATGACAAGATATGACAAGGTACTTGAGTATAGATTTACTTACATTCCTTTACTGAGGCTGATAAAAGGTTGTAATTTTATTAAAATGGTGTAAATACTTGACCCTGTGCACAACCAATATACTTTGCTTCACAGGAAAAAAGTTAACTGGTAAGTGAAGAGAGATAGTATAAACTGACAATGGATGAACAGTTTTCACAATTACCATTTGGATAACGCGAGAAAATTACGAGTGCGAAAGACAAGCCTCTGCATAAGAAATATGGATGCATTATGATGGACAATAAATCAAGAAGCCTAAAAGTGGAATTTCCAAGAGTTGGTTTATTAGGATTTGATTTATATTTTTTCGAGTTAAATAACCATTGAAAATCAGGAAGTACTGGGTTACGAACCCACGACCTTCCATTAGGTGTGTACTTCGGGTGAGTCCTAAACCAGGAGGAAACAGCTGTCCAGTACTCCTTGATTTTCAGTGGTTCTCTAAATAAGAGTAGAGTGCCGGCAGTGAATCTTACAAAGAGAGGAAAACTGCATGTATAAACTATATCATGTCTGATAAAACTGCTACCTTTTATCCACAAGGCCTCTACTTAATCTTACACTATAACTAAAATATAAGTAGCTCATGCGAATAATCAATTTCTATTTTATTTACACAGCTTTTCCGCTATATTATCCATGAATCATTTATTTCATTTTTTTTCAGCATTTCATTTGCCTCCCGAGTAGAACATAAGGTTTCAAGTTTTCGGAGTCTCATTAGCGATGATGTCGATTTTACAAGGCAGGGTTGTTAACTTTACATTTGGCCTTCTCCCTTTCTCGGGCTTGCCGTCAGCTAGTAAACTCAGTTAGGTTTAAGAATGTGTCGACCAAGAATCAAACACCAAACGTGTGCTTGTTTGATCAGCATTCTACGACTGAACAACTGGCGCACTGGATACTTTTACTAGCAGAATAAAAAGTTAGGATCTCATTAGAAAATTAATTCACATAATTTTTTTGAACAAGCACTGAATGTCAACTCAACAACAGATACAAACTGATAGTACGGATCCTGGGATACTTAAAGTGATTTCAATACTTTATTCAGCTGCCTACTTTAGTTGTGTTTTTTTTCAAAGAAATCCAGATTATGAATTAGCCTGTAGAAGTTAAATTACTAGAATTTTAACAGCCAAAGACGTCAGAATTCGGTAACGGGGATATTCATTGGCAAGTTGATAGGCGCAATACGTCACAATTTGCACATATCTTCGGTACTGTGCTGTTTCGCCCTTCGTACTATGCTTCTTGTCTTCTTCTCACATGTTTTTCATGTTGCCTTACAAGCATCATTTATTAAATCCATCTCTCCGCTATTAGAGCTATGCTTACCACCGACTTACGTATTTATATCTGCATCTATATACTACTTGTAAATCATGTTAGTAGCACACGCTACAGTATCACCTTAAAGAACCCCGAACCAGATTACTAAATTCACTGTTGGAATTATTTTATTTCAGATAAAGTAAAATTTTCATAGATATAAGTTATTTAAAAATTAATTTTTTTTATTGACAGCTGTATACGTGTGGTGTTGATATGTGCAAAACACCCCCATGAAACATGCGTTTTCAGTCAGTTCCTGTAGCTTATCTCCACTTATTTACATTCCATTATCTGGTTAGGATAAATAACCCATTTGTTATAAATTAATTTGCAGTCATTATTTACATAAAATGATAAGTGCATAATTGTGGTAATATTTGCAACAACATAAAATCCAAACGATTATTCGAAAAATAACCAGAATTAAAAATTTATCACCTGGAGTTAATATTTATTTACAAGTCTATTTGTAGGAAATAAATTGATTGTGTTATGCCATAAACACTTGTAAACTTGATTCAACGAGCATATCATAATGTATTCCCAGTAATTCACAATGGGAAGCTCAGCGAAACGTTTGAAGTGAAAATATGAATAAGACAAATCGGTTTATTTGCAGTGTTGGTATTCCTGATTATGATAAACTGGGTCGTTCAGTAAGCCGTGAGACGGTCATACGCTGGACCAATAAGAAGATCCCACAAGACCTGCGTTTTCCGGATGATTCAGGTCGTATACTGCACAAACTTGAGGGTCTGCAGCCGGCAGCAATCAACAGGTTGTCAGGAGATTCAATGAAGACAAGAAGGGCTTCAGGTGAACACAAGGAAAACAGAGGTTGTGAAGCTAGTTGATGAACGATAACAGTTGCCACTTATCATCAAGGAGAGAAATCTAAATCCTGTCACCTAAGTGAGCAGCACTGCTTCAACTAAAGGGGGAAGGAATGCTAATGTCGAAGCCAGTATCTAGAAAGTAAGACAAGTTTTCATTGCTCAGAGAGCAGTGTAGAGGTCTACAGCACTCAGCATAAAAAACGAGATCGAAACAAACATTAGGTAAATGATCCAATATGTTTCAGAGACTTGAAAAGCGAATCACAAAGATCACTTTCAACTACCTGCAGACTTTCATCAACAGCTGTCTTCTTTCGACACTGGAGATCAGCTAGCCGGCAAAATAAATAAGCAGCAAGGAACTCTGACAGTTAGTGAACCAACTAAGAACCTACTGCGGAAAGAAATGTAGATGGAGTGGACATATGCTGTGGAGACATTAAAGTGAGTCGTTGGGTGTGAGTCTGAGGAGGACATAGGAAAGATCATAGGAAGAGGAAATGAAAGCTTACTAACAGTCGAGGAGTCAGTTGAAAGGAATGTAGAAAACTGAGTCGAATGGAGATGTGCCACTGAACTTTATGTCCCAACTGAGACGAGAGGAAGGAGGAATAATAAATAAGTATAGAAATACAGGGAGATTCCTAATAATCCAGTCATTTTTTATTTCTATCACAGTTAGAAATCCACTCCTTACTCGCCGATAGTCTTCATTAAATGGATTTTAATAAACAGGATGATAACTGCTCGAACACAATTTCAAATGCTGTTGGGTATGTGTATCTTACTCACAGGTAAACGATACTGATACTGTAATATAAATGTTCTGTAAAGAAAATTACCGTGTTTTAAATGTGCTTCATAAAATCCATCTTCATAATCTAATAAATAATTTTCAAATGCTTTCAGATTTAACATTCCAGAAAAATCTTGACTCATTGTATAGAATATTTTTTCCATTAGTTGATCCTTTCGCAGTTTTGCCATTTTTTGGAAATGCTGAAAATGTATAGAATTGCAGTATTTAATGTAAGCTGTAATGGTAAAAATACATTATATCAGAGTTTCATAAAATACTGCACGATGTTACTTAACGGATGAATATTGCTCGACATTTTGAAATAATGAGATCTAGTGAAGTGAATTTATAAATTCAGTTAAACCATCACAGCAATTCACAATATTATATTTATTCAGTAAATAAATGGATGAATACTCTCAGCATGGAACTTTGCACAAAGTGAAACAGTTCCATTGGCTTCACTCCATACAGCATACATGATGGTAGAAAACAAGAAAAAGAAAAGAAAACTACATAAGCGTCAGTGGCACAGAGGTAGAATGCTGGCCAACCACGCAGGTGATTTGGAGTTCGTTCCTCGACCGATGCACTCCCGAACCTCGCTAAGCTGGAATTAGGACTGGTAAAGATGGAAGGTTGAACAGGAGGCTAGTAACCCCATCCCGTAAAAATAATAAACACCATTGCTACCGGAACTCCAGAGCTCTAGCTTGAGGCCCTATTTCCATTGGAAACGTACAGGAATTTTAAAAAAAGAGTTCATAAAGAGTAGATGGATACTGGAAAGAATTTTGACTCATGCCATCAACAATTTATTAAATAATTCCACTGGTTCTTAGCCTCTCCAGGATCCCAACTGCCTCGTCGACACCTCCCAACGTGGCTGAATCGGATCAACAGTCAAAAACTTCATGAACTGATGCCACTTCCTGATTTGACTATACCTAACTGTTTTCTAGCCTAATCCTATCTCAACTAACATTGCTTGACAGGGAGGACCATGGCTTGTTGTGAGTGACACATATCCTAGCCATTTCAGTCGAATATCATATTCATTCAATTGAACAAAGAAATCCCAGAATGTGAAAAACCAATAATATTCTACTTCTACAATGACCAGCAATGAAACAGTATATGTGAATTGTTGTCAAAGAATAAAACAGTTATATATATATATATATATATATATATATGAGCATCACACTGGCTAGGTGATAAGGCTTTTCAAACTCTACTTGAGTGACCTGAAAGGAAGTTTGGATTAAGAGTCTCTTTTTCATAGAAACAAATGGCATATACGGAGTGTGCACCGCTATTCACCAGTTATATAAGGTTTTTTCAACGACCAGCTGACATGAATTTACACAAAAACATTCATATTTAGCATATCATAAAATTATTATTTACTTGTTGTTTTCTTTGATCACGTTCTTCAGTTGTTTCGGTATACTTTTGAAAAACATTTAAATATTGGTGCAGAATATTTATAGGGACATTTTCTGGTATGAAAAACTCCATAAGGCTGATAAATTGACTTTGTGTCAAACCATTCATTTCGATTGGGCGATCTAATAAAGTTTCCATGTAAAACAAAATATAGGATAGGATACTTTGAAATAGGTGTCATAAATTGATTACAGTAAAAACAGTTCAATAATTGGTTAATTTTTTCAAATAAATATCTTTTGAATATATGGAGTGAGCTTGAGTTTTGGGGTCGTCAGTGCCTTAGCTATTCTTAGATGTCATGATTTAACTCCCTTTGATAGGTTTGATCGGATCTTGAATATGTGACTTTGAAGGACGTTTCATATGGAGCTGAATGTCCAGAGTTCACTAGATGTTCTGTCATCGAACTGTATACCCCTTTGCTTTCTCCCTTTGCTATCTATGCTGGATAGTGTACGGCCGTATCATGCGTCCACCTGTAAAACGCACTCGGGAACACTATCCGGCAGAGATAGCAAAGGGGTATACTGTTCGATAACAGAACATCTAGTGAACTCTGGACATTCAGCTCCATAGGAAACGTCCTTCAAAGTCATATATTCAAGATCCGATCAAACCTATCAAAGGGAGTTAAATCACGACATCTAAGAATAGCTGAGGCACTGGCGATCCAAAAAATAAATATCTCTTTGAAAATGTTGTACCTCATTGTTACCTTTGTACACTTTCGAATCTAGTTTCTGTGATCATACATGGACTATAAATGCCCGATTTCCTCGAACACATGTTTCCACCTCCAGTAGTTCCTCAGTATCATGCTTAACATGAGGATGTTTGCCAATTAAAACCCTAACTCGAAGAAGGATGTTTCAACAAAATAGATAATATGACAAAACCAAAGACTATGAAAGAACGAAGGGGCAGGGAATTAAAACTTGGTTGCAGTTTCACTAATGAAGAACCGAAATAAGTGGTATTTTTTCACAAGCCAAATTCGTTTTAATTCAAATTTTTCATTCAAATATAATTACTGAATAATAATAAATGATTAATGAAAATTATGGAAGTGAACGCGCATATAACTGTGTAGCAGTAAACTGCGACAAAAATAGGTAAATCTTTTGCCTTCAAATTTTGACTGATTAATTGATACTACGCCCATCGATTTTCTCATACGCCAGACTGTATGATGTAATTACCATATTTCCCTGATGTATTTTAAGAGTTTGTCTTCCTCAAACAGATATGCAAGCCAACTATTAGTAGATTATACGTGTGACAGGTTAAGGAGGAATGACCAATATTACTTATAATGAAAGAATTCTACCTATGAAGTTTTAAAGGTGATCAAAGCTACGGATAGCGAATGAAATTATTACTTTACTAGAATGTTTATATGCTGTACTGCAAATATTTTAAACTATTAGACTTTATAAATGCATTATGGTATATACTACTGACTGATATGAGTAGATGAATACCATTCATATCAATGGGTAGTGCTTGCTGGCCAGATTGGGATAATCTAAACGCAATTCAGGATTCGAGTGGTTTGAACTGACTAGATTTTCTGGTATCATATTTTGTAATTACTGTATTCTATATTGCTTAAATGATTCCTTCACAATTAAAAAGATAGAGTGTCATTTTCTCTGAAGCTTCTTTTGAGTCTGAACAGTAGCCAATGTTAACATTCTGAGAATAACCGAAGAACTTTTTATGCATATAGTTGAGGGAAACAGAAATGACAGAAAAAAGTTGTAATCAAAATGACAAAAATATTGACATAGACGCCTGGCAAAATTGTGTGTCTATACTATATGACTTAGATTCTCAACATTAGCATTGTAGGAAGATACTGAAGTTAAAAAACAGAGGAAACTAGGTAATGTATGTTACATGTTTATAGGGAGACTGGATCATGGTCAGCCTGGATATTTTGGCTCATGCCTATGTCCCTGTTCAGGCAATATCCTCTATGGTTATCTTCAATCACACAATGTAATTGGCCTTATATGTGTATATTTTTTCTTCTTGGTATGCTCACACTTCTTTCATGGACAGTGTTAAATATACCTTCAGTCTCACATTGTTGTGTGTTCTGGCTTAAACAGTGTGGTCTGTAGCAATCGGTAGCTGTCGTATATTGTTGTTGGTGTAGTCAAGTTGCATCCATGATCAGCACGTCTTTGTCCAGCTGAGCATCGCTATTCAATTAACTCAACATAATAATAGTTGGGTAGATTAATTAAGGTACGGACAGTAGTAAGTATTATTATCACTGACTTGAAATCGGTCATACATTGGTATGTATGCATTCATTTCTAGCCATATGTTAGTAGTTAGCAATTTCATTGATTGATGAATAAATTCTTAAATGAAGTCCTGATTAATTTTCTATCACAGCCATCTGACGAAAGTATCCGCGT
Organism: Trichobilharzia regenti; assembly: GCA_944472135.2. Taxonomy (NCBI): domain Eukaryota; kingdom Metazoa; phylum Platyhelminthes; class Trematoda; order Strigeidida; family Schistosomatidae; genus Trichobilharzia; species Trichobilharzia regenti. Next base: position 47,762,844 of record OX235263.1, read on the forward strand.
ACATTCATATGTTTTGAAGCAGTTTTTAGTTGAATATTTCTGTAGAACAGCTAATAAACGAAGTGTTAATGACTCATTTCATCAGAAATAGTTTAAGATCAGTGGACTTCAGTTCAGTAATATAGTTTTCATCCAGCTTTATAACATTAAACTATGGTACGAAAATAGAACTAATAAGAATGGAGGAGACTTAAAAAAACTGTTATATAGGACTGGTCTGCGGGGAGGACTTAGTTACATTATTTGGATGTCTGAGAGCTCATCTGCTTGCCAGCCTCAACTAGAAATAATGTTCATATATGTTGTGTGGCTACCTATTCTCGGCCATACAAATGGCTGATTTCTGAGCTTCGCCCAACACGACCTGTTGAACAAGGTTCCCCCTAACACCGTTACAAATAACACTTACGACTATTCAAAGATGTATTCAGTTAACAATAGTACTGATAGAACATAGAGATACACTGTCACAACACAACCCCACAACCATTCTCTTGTAGCTTCAAACACAATTGTGTTATGTGCCTTCTCTGATATCCATCAGTAGAAATAAACAAATTTGTCGCTGAATGTAAAATGACTGAAGTTCAATTGTGAATTCATGAATTTTTTTCATCTCTTACACCAGTAAATGTTCATTACCTACAACAAGTTATCGAGTTTACCTTTAGAAATGTATCAGAATTGAATAACAATAACAATTACGTGGCTATTGATTTCAACTTTATTAGCTGACACTCTAGGGAAAATTTAAATAATAGTTGACGACCCTGAATAATAAATAGCATCAGTGAGTTATTTAATTTAAGAAGAATTTAACAGTTTTCAATAAACTTAATTGCTGATACCATCAGAATTTTAATCATTAGACAGATATTCTTTTGGAAAATATCACCTGACATTTGAGTGTAACTCACTTTCTTCTGTTTATATTGAGTAAAACCATTTCATCAACTATTGACATGTATTATGCAACTGTCCTACTACTTACCTTCAATTTTACACTGAACTTGATTAATATAAATATAATCCAACTGACGAGATCCTAGTTGACTAGATTTGTTCATATTTTCTTGGAGGATTTCATCAGCTGAATTATTTATCTCGTTGCCTATTGAAATTTTCTTTCTTTCCTCTGCATTATTATCATTAACAGATTTTGATGTTGACAAGGTTTCTATTGATTCTTTGCTTTCAGTCATTTCTTCCGATGGTAATCTTAAGTGATATTCCCTTGTAACCCCTAAAATTAAAAGTCAAATAGACCAGAGAACTACTGACACATGGAACATTTGAAGTTCTTGATAAGCTTAATGTTCAGTTATTTCATTTTGAAAATGATAATTAAATAACTGTTCCAATCGCTGTTCTGTTCTCAGCTTAACATATCTATGGTTTTAAGTTAGATCATAAACTAACACCAGAAAGAGAACCATTGAAAACCAGGCAGTATCGGTTTGCTATTTTGTCCTAATTTGAGGTTCTTCATCAGCAGACACCCAGGAACTTTGAGTTATGAGGCACGCCTGTTGACCGCTTAGCCACTGAGATAGAATCCAACGGCCAATGAATACTAACTTCTGACAATTTAAAATATTATTTATTAGGAAAATACAGGATTGTATTAAATAGATGTTAAGTATAACAGCTTACTCGGTTAATTCAGTCTATGTTTTATACACTGAACAATAATATCATATGAAACTTGGAATAATCATTACAATTAAAAGTGGTTAATTAGATTAGAGATTGTACATGAATTGAGCATATTTCAATATGATGTTTACAATCTCTGTTATTTACATGAATTAGGTCATTTCAACATCAAGTACAATTACGTTTTCTTTAACTAATTTCAAAATTTTGAATACCTTCACTAACTTCTACTGCCCCTAAGATTTATACAAGTATAATTTCCATGAATGTCTACTTTTCACTTGAAGTCCAGTGCTTTCGGAATCATTCTGTGGGATCTTGATCAGAGTTGATATTAATTCTAATCTATCTGTTTTTCTAAGATTATAAGTTTCCAGACCGTAGGTGTTACGAATTTCCTGGAATAATTGAGCGCCGAGTCAGATTGATTCATTATAAATTATTTAAATTAATCCCAGCGTGTTAAGAAAATCAAAACAAGATTTTTTTCTGAACGTTTCGCCGTGTAAGCCACAGCTTCTTCAGCAGATTTATTCGGATTATACTTAATCATCAAAGTATATAGTCAAAAAAAAATTTTTTTTTACATAAAATGAAGTCAGTTTATTTGAAGGTCATTTCTCCATGAACATTTTTTTTTCACCAATAGAAGTATGTAAGCAGTCCTCACATATATTTGTAATGACTAATGTCAAATCTAATCTTTACAAGTCAACTATGAAGAGTAAAACAACAACAATTTGACATTAGTCATTACAAATATATGTGAGGACTGCTTACATACTTCTATTGGTGAAAAAAAAAATGTTCATGGAGAAATGACCTTCAAATAAACTGACTTCATTTTATGTAAAAAAAATTTTTTTTTGACTATATACTTTGATGATTAATTATAATCCGAATAAATCTGCTGAAGAAGCTGTGGCTTACACGGCGAAACGTTCAGAAAAAAATCTTGTTTTGATTTTCTTAACACGCTGGGATTAATTTAAATAATTTATAATGTATCTGTTTTTCTGTCTTATTGTATTCATATTTATCTAGTATAACATTCTTCGCTTTCTGCTGTCTTCTTTTCTGTACACTATTTCAAATCATGTTACGCTAGGCTAGTGCAATTCCGTGTGTTTGTTTTTGCAGTGTGCGTCGGTGGCACAGCGGTAGAATGCTTGCCAGTCACGCATGTGGTTCGGGGTTCGATCCCCGGCCACAGACGTTCTACTTTACCTCGCTAAACCAGAAATAATTCTGGTAAAGAGGAAAGGTTGGGCATGAGGCTAGCAACCCCATCCTGTAAAAATAAACACCGCTACAGAGACTTCAGGCCACTAACTGGAAGCCCTATGTTCCACTGGGGACGTGAAAGAAAAAAGTTTCGCAGTGATCAGTCTCTTACATTTTCCTACCCTTTTTCACTTACACATAAGTACTGCAGGTTTAAAATGCTTACAACGAATCTCATAGGATATTTTTTAGAAAGAAACACATTCATGGAAATCTCAGACTTATTTATAGTATATTACAGGGGTTCTAGGAATTATCATCATCTAATTCTGTAGGAGACTGGTCACACAATAACTTGTAATGAACGCTGGACCCTCTAAGTGTGTTAAAACTGTACTTCAAATAATGTTCTTTCTACATTGCTTCAACGAAATAATATATTTTGTGAGGCGATAAGTGTTTGACTAGAATTTAGAAATAAATTAGCTGGCAGTTATTGAAAAATCAGAACCCGTGAAACTATTGGATACGTTAAATATGACACACATAGTATACATCGCTTTCATATCTAAATCAACGTACACCAACGAAGACGTTAATTTGGATATAGTAGCTCTTAGCTACTGGTTATTCATAATTAAACCTCCAAGAACATAATGATATCATTTGATTTTTATTATGCATCCATCTCTATTTAAACTAACTATCGTGTATTATCCAAATTTCTTCGTTTCGCGATATATTTTCCTAGTTGACACATATTACCACTGTTTACGGTACATCTGAAATTCCATACAGACTGCCAGAACTCACTTTCATCTTCATAGACCGATAACTAGTCAGGTTAATTAAAGTTGACTGACCGACTTGTCACTATAGTATGTAGCTTCAAAACGGTATTAGTTCAAATTGAAACATTTCAGAGAAAAAGACTTAAAAGTAAGGAAAAGAAACTGTACCAATGAAAATTACAATTGGGATGAGAAGTTTAGCCTGAAAAGCAATTAACCCTTTTCTATGTTTCACCTGTATCATCTACACAAGGTGTAATGAAGACAAAAGTGTACTAATAAATGTGGACATATTGATAAACTCGATTGTATGCTGAATATGACTATAAGAGATACCCTCATTAAGAAAATGACACATGTTTAGTAATTTAATTGAATACTTTATTGTTTTTCATCATAATGAATATTAGAAACTTACAGTCTTTTGGATTACGTATCATTTGCTTTATAGCTGGTTGAGAAGTATCAAAGTATATTTCACACAGTTGGAATACTTTATCACGAGATATTTCATCCACCTGAGTAAAACCAGTTAACAAATAAGGCGTTATAGATCATAGAGGTCAGTACTCCTTAAGTCACAAAAGAAGTATTTGGTTATGTAGACTACAATAAAGAGAAATTGACAAAAGTTCAAAAGAAACAACTGTTCATGAAATTGCAATTTAATGGGGACGTGGCTAGAGAAGTCTTACATCTGAGATTATTGTGAGCGATAAAACAGGCTTATACTGCCACCACCCTTTGTTTGTGATTTTCCAGTCGGCCAGTTATGATTGCTCAACTGAAAGACAAGCTATTTAGCTGTCCCACTTCTGTGTTTCTACAGATTTAGTTGCTTCTGTGGAGACAGCTATATAGGGCGAACAACTAGACAGCTTAACAAACGCATTAATGAGCATCTTCCTTCATGGTTCGGAAAAGGTCAAATAAAATTTATGAGAGGTTCTATTTTGACTCATTTGATTGAGAGTGGTCACCAAGTGGACAGAAATAGTGCCTTCAAAGTTATCTATCGCATTCCATCGAGCCTTTCGGACGGAATTCGACCCCTCCCCTTTTATACATAGCCGAAGCTATGGGAATCGATTCGAGAGAACAATCCTAGTCTTCGTATACAACAAAAGAAGTTTGTTCTAATAAAGTATAATTATATTTCAATAGTTTACACACAATGATAAGTTTCGTTATATGTGAATGTGTGAATAAAACAATTCCAACAGTGGTGTGAACACGGGCAGTAATTTTGCTCGAAATATTACCAATAACGAAACTTATCATTGTGTGTAAACTATTGAAATATAATTATACTTTATTTGATCTAATCCACAATGCTCAAACTTTTTACTGATATTAAGTTTATTCTACCTTTGTCTCTCCATTGGCCTGGGTGAATTCTATTCAAAACCTTCCCACCCTTTCCTATTTTCCATCTCCTTCGTATTTTTATGATATTTATTTAGACTCTGATTTTCTGTCCACTTCACCTTTATTTAGTATTACGTAACTCTTAAGATTTGACCTAATTTATTTATTGAATTGTTTACATATACATATATTACTACCTTTGATATTCTTATCGCCACCTGCATAAGCCTTATTATCAGTATTTTGTTATCATCATCGTTATTAACTACGTTCAAAACATTTACCACATTATTATTATTATTATTCGATCCACAAAAATTTCTATATATAAATCTATGTAAATTAGAGTAAAGCCTGAAGAAGATCTAATTGAAAACAATATTGTTCGCTTAAATGTCTTATTTTGAGATTGTTGAGTAATTTTAAACAAATCAAAGCATATGATTTCTTCCAGTTTAACATTTCTCAAATGATTTACTAGCTTTCATAGTACATATTATTTAGTGGTAAAAGGAGAATAAGGTAATGAAGAAGTGCGTTAGCTTCAACTGCCTCTGTACATTAAAATTTTGCAATAGTTGAACTGATAGACGAATCCCAACCAGATCTGTAACTAATATCATTTTGCAGTGAAAATATCCCCATTTCAAAACGGACAGGAAATAATTTTGATGTAACTGTCTGTAATCAGTATGGTAGGATGTTTCTAGTTGCAGCATAGGAAGAGATAGTGACTCATATGGTTTCAGAACTCTGAGGATTTTGGCGCATACACTTTTTTCATGTTTAAGAAGAAAAATAATCCCCTCACATCTAGAGATGCATCACAGGTAACTCATTTCTGAGCTAGTACATAATCTAATGCCTCGTCTGCATACTCGTGAATTTTAACCTCTCTTATAGTATGAAGTCTTCTATTCTCCTTTTAGTAGTAATCTTTGCTAAAATAAGAAAACTAAGTATCCGAACTAATCCTTGCCAGGAATTAATGTACTTCCAGACTATTGTGTAGAGAAATTGATTAAAATGTGGACAACCTTCACTAGACAACGAAAAACAAAGGTTGAGAACCTAGCCTCTTCTATTGTTTTTCTTTTCATTCAGTGCAAAGTTCATCTTAGTTGTATTCGCTTTCTGTAAATCTACAGCTTCAAAGTGTTGAGACTTAATCTGCAAAACTCTATAATATTGTATATCTCTGTGTCGTTCCGTTATATTGCCGGGATCAGACACTTTAACTATTTGTGTTATATTCCTCTCTAAATAAGTCAGTAATTAAATCATGAAGTTTTTCTGTTAGCATTTGATAGTTGAATTTCCTAATGGATTGTTCGTTTCCCTGATAATGTAAATCACATTCACCTTATCGTCATCACATAGGATGTAGGAAAGTGAAGTCATAAGTAGGTGACTTATATAAGTCATGTGGTATCAAAAATATTATTATTATTATTCCCTTGGGTTCCGACTGGAACATAGAGCTTCAACAACGCATCTCCACTTTCGATAATTTTCTGTTGTCCGCTTTAGCTGGGTTTACAACTTACCAAAACCTCCCATCTCCTCCTCGCACGATCTCCTCCATGTCACCTTCGCACCGAGGACCCACTCATCGCTTGCCATTGGGATTCTACTCGAGAGCCCGGCAGGCGATGTCTTTCGATGGTCTCTTCATTGTATGCGCAATCTATCTCCATTTTCTCCTACATATTTGTCGAGCGATCGGCTCTTGGTTGGTTTGTTCCGAGCCAGAGTTTCTTGTTGCTAATTCTTTCTGTCCAGCTAGCCATTTGATCTTCAGCATGGAGCCAGTGAAGGAGGCTGTTGATAAAAGTCTGTAACTTATTGGAAATCCTTTTGGTGACACACTGGCCAAGTTTCTGACCCCTACAGAAGCACCACCTGACTGACTTCACATTTGTGTTGAAAATCCGAGTCTTGTTCCTTATGCTGAGTGCAGAAGATTTCCTAACTGGTTTCAGGTTGATGAAGGCATATCTTGCCTTTCCGATTCTGGTCAGCTTTGACATCTTTATCCGTTCATACTGCCTTGGGTTGAAACGATGCTTCCTAGGTAGGTGAGAGAAGTAACCTATGTTAAATCTCTCCTGTTGATGATGATTGGTACTTTTTGTTGCTGTTTTTGCTGTTCATTCGTTATCTTCATGACCCCCGTCTTCTCTACGTTCACCTGCAGTCCTGTCTTCTTTGCGTCTTCAGCCAGTTTGTTGCTTTTCACCTGTAAGTTTTCCAGTCTGTGACATCAAAATCAAGTGAGGACATATTTTATGGCGACTATCATCATAACGAATCAGACCATTCCATTCTGTGCAACTGATGTACCTAAATCGCGTATCCTATATACATATATATATATATATCCTTCTAATGTAATTGTGGCATAGATATTGATACCTGTGTTTGATTCATTACTCAGTGTAGATCAAATTTCATGCACCTTTTCACGGTGAAGATGAAGACAAAAACTGTCAGAGTTTTAAGTATGCGAACATATACAGTTTACTTCATCTAAAGACCATTTACAGATGATTGTGAAATTTAGACAGACTTGTTTTACTTAACACACTAGTAAGCTATGCGAGCCGAAAGCACTATACCAGCCTTAGTCTTCACAAAAGAGAAGATGACATGGAACCTAAATAAATAAGATATGAACAGCATTATTACCAGTACTCAGATAATGAAAAGCATTCTAATTTACTTTTGGTAAAATGTTAACACACACACACAAATACTTAAAGCCATTCGATATTGATTCACCATTCCGCAGTAATATCTCCGACCTGGTTAATCACAGGGTTAAGATATAAACAGTATACTTAGAAATGAAAACTTAGAAGGAGAATGTAATACGTTTTATTGCCATAAGATAGTAGGAATTTACAAATAATAAATTTGATCATTTGTCACTCAGTTTAAATATTAGTCAAAAAATGGCACAAAGTACATATTGACTTTTATGAGTTGATCACGGATTGATATCAGTTAGAGGACCAATGAAAACCAAGGAGTACTGGACAACTGCTGTTTCATCCTAGTTTGAGAATCATCTGCAGTACGCACCCACTGCCAGTGCGCGAACCCAGGACCTTCTGGCTACAAGGTAAGCTCGTATACCATTCAGCCACTGGGAGCCGATTCACTGACTGGCCCATGAATTCTGACTTCTACCAATTCATGACGTAGCACGACCCCAACCAATTTTTCGAATCCTTACAAACCAACTATAGAAAATTAATCTGATCCTCGCTATTGACTTGCTACAGGACAGAGTTTCTTGGAGTTCTAGTGAGATTTCGTGACCAGTGAGATCCATCCAGTCAAGTGTGAGGATGGATGTCCCATAGACGATATTGGCTGGTAGTCGCTCTAAATCATGGCGATGCGTGCGTACTGCAGATGATTCTCAAACAAGGATGAAACAGCAGTTGTCCAGTACTCCTTGCTTTTCAATAGTTCTCTAACTGATATCAATACGTGATTAACTCGTAAAAACAAAACTAATCCTTACAAATAACTTATAGACAATATTTTGATTTGTCAATTTGTAAGTTAGCTGTTTGTTTTATTTATTATTTTGAGTGTTTTATTCGCTGAAATCAGAGTTTATGGGTTTGAATGAGCTGCATGTAGGACTAAACAAAGTTTATCTCATAGAACTTGTCACATAAGTGTATTTACAGTATTTGTAGCTGTATATAGAGGATAGTTACCTCTAATGGTAATAATAAGTAAAACTGACTGCCAGTTATGCATAAACACTGAATTCGAAGGTAAGTGTCCGTTAAATTATGTTCAAGTGGGTGATCAAGTGTCACTGTTGAATGTGATCTCACAATGATGGTTGATCAATGACAAAGATCAATAATACGGTTAACTCTAAGCATAGCTTTAGCAAGGGGCGTTTGGTAAAGATAGTTGTACGATATCAGATGAAGACAATGGATAAAATTCTTAGTATAACTAATAATTAATATTTAAACATACATAATTACAACTTACTTGATCTAAATCACACGAAATGAAGTACTTTTTGATAAGTTTACGTCTTTCTTCTCTTTCCTCCGCTTTACGGAATTCTGTTGAACAAAGTTTCAAATGTTCTATAAACTGTTCATATACATCGTTTGACATTGGCTTCACGTAAATCATAAGATACTAGAAAGGTAGTTAATAAACAAAGATAGACAAATGACTAGCGAGATAAATAGAAAATTTATTGTGTAATATATGAAATATTATCGTATATACAAGATGTTTAGGACATTTCTAACGTATGAACTGTGGTAATAAATGTAAATTATTACTTTAAGACGATTGAGAATAGGCTTTTCTTTTAATTCTTGTCATACTATTCGTGTGAGAGTTGATTGTTCACGATCGTTGATAGTCTTAATAATTAGCTTAAAGTAAACCAAACTATCAGCGGGTAACTTTGAACAAAAGTGTACCCGTTCGGATGGTTATTACTTAAAGAAAGTGCACAGAAAAGTAATGCAACTACAGTGGACGAAAATCTATGAGAAAACAAACAGGTGAATGAAGAATGAGAAGAATTTTCAGAATTCAGAAGTTCACATGGAGTAATTGAGAACAATTTCCAACCATCTCACAAGTGATCTCAAGCTACTGGATCCTAGCATCTAGAAGACACCAATCAGGCAGTCCATCCCCCTCCTTCATAGTTCCTATCAGTAGTCAAAGACTTCATGGATTGTTGCCACGTTTTGGTTCTACCATTCTCAACTCTTTTTTAAATCCACTCGTATTTCAGCTAACGTCGGTCGTTAAGTAAAGTGGTGACTCGTGATGTTCACTAAATGTCGTAGCCATTTGATTTGATGAACTTCCCCAAACTTATCGATGGATTTTCTCTCCTTACGTGACACTATATTTCTAATCATATTATTACTAATTATACTCCACTAAATAAAACAAGAAGATGAACACAAACATTCATGATAAAAACCTTTCCATATCTTCTAATTCCAATAGCCATATCTCACATCGGTAAAGAAGGTCAGGGCAATATGCTTTAAGATATGATGAATCCTACGGAGATAAATACTGGAAAGTTTGACTGAAGTGGCTTAAAATTTCTGGATTAGAGAAATGAAAGTTAACAGTGTTTAGTATCATACCAGCAGTGTGACTGTTTCACACTCAAATACAAGTTACTTTTGTTTTTAACTCTGGACTATTTTTTTATCGATCAATTGTTTAATATGAGCCTTAAAGTGGTCAAAAATCCAACTTAAATAAGTTCTGCCAAATAGTAAAAAATTCACTGGAGGGTTGAGAGATTTTATTCATGCATGAATCGTGAGAATTAAAAATCAAAATCCTGATGACTAATGTTCAGCATATTACTTTTTTATTCCGACATTAGAATACTATCGATGTATAATGTGGATTTTAGTGAAAATTATGGTTTATAGTTTTTCACACAACAGATTTTAATTTGGTACTGAAAAAGTTCCTGGGATGAATTTAAAGAAAGTAAGGAAGAATAAATACGTCGGTTTTTCAATTGTGGCACGCTCACCCAACCATACAAGAGCTTTGGATTAGATTCCCGGCCAAACCTAACTAGTAAGTTAGAAGATTTAAATAACCAAATCACGCAAATAAAGAAAGTATTAATTATGAATCACTGCCCATCAGATTTTATTCAGAAATGTATGAAGACTGATAAGGAAATTAAGCGTAGGAATGTATATAAACAAAATAATATAAATAATAAGGAATTAAAAGCCTGGATCTTACTACCACATAAAGAAGGAACAGAGGAGGCTATACACATGATTTTTAACAGGGTTGGAATTAGGGTGTTATTTAAACCAACCAACTCAGTCAGTAACAAACTTTGTCGGCTTAAGAATCCGGTAAATCCAATTGAGTAAAATAATACAATTTACCAAATACAATACAGTTACTGTGAGGCCAATTACACAAGTCAAACTGGTAAAACAATACCGCGCAACGACTATGAGGTGACTTGCACTGCTCAAACTTGTGAACCAAGGTCAATTAGATTATGGGAAAATTGGAATGTAGCTACAGCTAGAATGGTTGACCCTGTTAAGTTAAATATCCTGGGCAAAACTCAACCACTGCAATACATTCACCTTCATATAATTACACAGTAGGTTGGAACAGGGTGAGAACACTAAAAATTAACAAAGTTAGTTTGGAATAGAGCTTTTTTGTTCATCAAATCAACACCAGACGCATGCATTCAAAGTGTCACAACACCTATACCATGCATATGGAAAATTACAATGAATAGCAGGGTGAAGAGAAAAAATATATAAAGTAAATTTTGAAGCTGTGTGAATACATCGATATAATTATGAACAGCGATAATTTGTGATCACAAGGAAGCTCTATCCCTTTGTTATATCAAGTAAACTTACCTAATATGGAATTATATTCTGCCTCAGCGCCCAAATTACACACTTACTTTCTTTGTCGTCATCTTATAATGCAACAGTTTCTATTACTTGCTAAACAAATACCTTCATTAGTTGATTTTGGAAATTAACTAGCTTAACAGACTGTCTAAAGTGTAGAATGAAAATGTGGTAAATACGACAATTTTTGCCACGCATTTGCTAATTTAATCATTATACTACAGTAGCAATTATATGAAATTTTAAAGCTTTTCTTTACCTTTTTTTTCGTGAATATGGTTATGGTAGGCAGGAGTTTTACCTCAAATTGATTAAGAATAGACAACTATTTTGACGAGAGTACAATAAAATGTTAGTATTTTGTTTAAACACTTTATATCTTCAGTCATAGCACAATCCTGTCTTATTGTTTCTTAAGTGTCTGTTAGAACATCTAAGCAACTTTGGTTATGAGGGTCCCAAACACAAATAAAAACAAAAATATGTAGTTAACTGGATGTATACTAGTGAGGGATTTATGCAGTAGACTTAGTGTCTTTTCTGCTCGAAATTTAGCAAATGTATGTTTTCTGCATACCTGATGGTTGTTGACTAGATCATGCAACAGAGCCTGTGGAGCGAGGAGACAGGAATACATTGAGCCGAAAAGAAAACTCTAAGAGAACTGTACTTGGCAGACAACTTATATCTGTTGTCATGAAAACCAGCAAAGAATGGGATTACAATGAGCATAGCAGAGATGGAGGTGATGAAGATAACCGACCAACAACAACAAGAAATAACCACTACCAATGCAAGAAAATTAGAAGAGGTCACTTCCTTCATTTATAGGCTTCATGAATGAGAATGTTAGAGGAAGGATGAGAAAAGCAAAATAGACCTTCATTAATCTAAAATCAATGTGCGAAATCTGAAGAATTCAGTAATGCGAATCAGAGTTAAATATTCAACATCAATGTTAGGTCATTTCTTCTATATGTGTCAGAAACTTGGAGCTTCAGACTTTTATCAACAGTTCCTATCACTGGCTCCATAGTAAAGGTCATATGAGCTGCCAGAGAGAATCAGCAACATGAAACTCTGAGAACGAATCAACCAAGAGCCTATCGCCCAATTAACATGCTGAAGGAAATGTAGACGGATTGGATACACGCTGAGGAGACCGCTGAGTGAAATCGCGTGCCAGGCCATTGCTTCAGTGGAATCCAGATGGGAAACGACTAGTTTGACGTCCAGTGGTGACATAGAGAAGATCATGTGAGGAGAATAAAGGAGCTAGCTTATGGACAATCCTAAAGCTAATCGAAAAGGACTGTAGATAACAGGATAAAGTGGAGGTGTGCTATCAAAGACTTATATTCCTCTCGGAACTCGAGGGAATAATAATATGTAATAATAAAATATCAAGTAAATATTAAATTATCAATCAGAAGCTTATTGCCTTTGTTTTACATTGCAGATAAAATTGAATAGAGTAGATTATTTACCAAATTAAATCAAACACTCTTAAAATTCACTCACTTTAACAAACTGTTCTTTATCATAAAGTTTGCCATAATCCTCTGTAATGCTTGTTTGAAAAATCGGTACTAGGCATTGTTTCATTTCTTCTGGTAATTTATAAATTAATTCAGAAAATGTGTATATTATATCATATACCTGCAAGGATCATTTTTTTTAAAAAAAACACCATAGGAAATTGAATTAAGAAGTAACTACAAGAATAAAATGGTGAATTATTTTCAGTAATTAATGATCTGATAGCCTCCATATAATTAATTTCTGACAAGATAATAATGTTCACTATACAGAATTTTCTGCGAAACAATACTAAAATGTAAGCTGTATGATACCTTATTCAATTCATAAATAATCCCCATCCAGATATAAATGGAAACAAGACACGTAATTCAACAAAGGGATCTTCTTCTGAGAATTCATTTCCTTCATCTGTGCAGTCACATTTATATACAGTTTTTCATGGAGGGAGGTAGTGACAGAAGTGATGGGTTCTCATAATCATAGTCGTTAGGACTAGTCAACGCATAATCTGAAGTGGATAAACATCGAGATTCACTGACAGCAGTATCAAACCAAAAGCTTAGAGAAACGAAACGTTATCTGTACCAAAAAGAAACTCTACATGAATCTGGACTTTAAATGTGAATTCAATATCCTTAGGAAAAGAACACTCTTCTCAACAACGCTAAGAGTGGTATTCCTCAGTAGTCCACTGGTCTGAGAGAGCCTGAAGGAAAGTATCTTACATCTGACCACTTTTATTTGCATATGTCAGTTCACCTGTTCCTGTCCAGTCAGGTATATTCGTCGTTAGACGAGTATCCAGCATAAAAGTGTTCAAGAACACTGTTCTTCGTGGTCTCAGAAAGGCAGCAGTGACTCTATCAGGAATGAGATAGTCAAAGACCACACCAACACTGGTCATTCTATCTCAACAAGTGTCTCCTTCAAAGCAATCTACAAGGTGAGGAATATGAAAGAAAAGGCGTTCAGCAAAGAGTTACTCTTCACGGCGACATCATTCTCAAACTGTAAAATCGTAGATTGCTTTGAAGGAGACACTTGTTGAGATAGAATGACCAGTGTTGGTGTGGTCTTTGACTATCTCATTCCTGATAGAGTCACTGCTGCCTTTCTGAGACCACGAAGAACAGTGTTCTTGAACACTTTTATGCTGGATACTCGTCTAACGACGAATATACCTGACTGGACAGGAACAGGTGAACTGACATATGCAAATAAAAGTGGTCAGATGTAAGATACTTTCCTTCAGGCTCTCTCAGACCAGTGGACTACTGAGGAATACCACTCTTAGCGTTGTTGAGAAGAGTGTTCTTTTCCTAAGGATATTGAATTCACATTTAAAGTCCAGATTCATGTAGAGTTTCTTTTTGGTACAGATAACGTTTCGTTTCTCTAAGCTTTTGGTTTGATACTGCTGTCAGTGAATCTCGATGTTTATCCACTTCAGATTATGCGTTGACTAGTCCTAACGACTATGATTATGAGAACCCATCACTTCTGTCACTACCTCCCTCCATGAAAAACTGTATATAAATGTGACTGCACAGATGAAGGAAATGAATTCTCAGAAGAAGATCCCTTTGTTGAACTACAGGTTTGGTTTAATTGTTTCATTCATCTTTGTTCATACTGTAAGCTAAGCTTAGTGAATAAATCAATAAAAATTGATTATCTGGGATAGGTCTCAGTTGCCAGATTAATATTTATATAGGGAGGAATGATTTTAAGTGTGAAATGAAAATCTCTATGATGGCAGAGGTTTCCGGAATCCTAGTCAACAGTCCTACCATCTAAGTTATGAGATATAGTAAATAATTATAACAATAAGTAAATGAATGCGAACAATGGCGCATACTCTTCTATCATTCTAACGCATCAGTCCTACTGAATAATTTTATCATAATAAAAAATAGAATAAGATTCGAATGTTTCTGTTTTCTAGGTCTTCTCAATACTTATAATTGTATTTTTAACATAATAGTGATGTCACTTTCCTGGATATCAGCGAGTACAAAAGTACAAGTAATTCAGAATAATTTATGAGAACGGAAGACAGTGAGTGAAGTGTGAGATAAACTAGCTAAAGCCATCTTTTATGTATTTGGAAAGACTGATATTTTGCATTGTGGATATTTGAGATAACATTGTTCAGTTTCCTTAACACGAATGCAGCTAACTGAAGGACTAAAAAAATTGTTGCTCTCGACTAATTTACCTCAAGCAAAGTAATGCGAGTAATCTGGAGCCTAGGCTCAGTTTATGACCACCTGCTAGTGACATAAATGGTCTGTTTCCAATCACTTATATCGGTCGCATCGCGCCCCAGGCCCTTGGGTGCAATCCAAATGGGAAGCGACGGTTGGAACGTCCTAGGATAACACGGAGGAGATCATGTGAGGAGGAGATGAAAGATTATAGGCAATGATGGACCCTGATGATGAGAACGAAGGAAGCAGAACAAATTATAAATGCATTGTCAAAATCCTATGTTCCACTCGGGACCCAAGGCAAAAATAATAATAATATTTGTTTGTTTGGTTAGCGGAACTTTAAAAACAACGTAAGAACTATTTTAATCTTGCGATGAACATGGAAAATCTCTAGTTACATTATTATTATTATTATAGACGCATTTGGAGCAGTGGAACACAAGTACATCTGAAGAAGACTTACAACGTTAGCATCAACGGAATTCTTTTTAGCTGATATAAAACTATCGTAAATGCTAGAAAGCATCTCAATTCGTCGATTATTTTCTTCCTCCAGTTGCAATTGTTTTTGTTTAGCTTCTGCACGCTTAACGTCAGCCGTAAGCTTCAACTTGGCCAGTTGATTTTCAGACCTCATGAACATTTCATTCTGCAATTTAGCAACTGTATTTCTCAGTCCTCTGACATATGGAGATGATTCATTGAAATGATGATATTTGTGATTATTGCGCATAAGATATTCAGCCAGTCGATTAATTGGATTAAAGTTCCTATCCAGTCCAGCATGATAATTTTTTTCATCTAGTATGTCATTTGTTATCAGATTCCGTTGACATGCTTCTTTCAGGATGAACTCTAGTCCCAAAACTACTTGAGGCAAAAGATTACCAATTAAATAAGCTCTAGCCTCTATAGTTCTAGGCTCCGAATTCAACCACTCTATCGATAGCATATCCAGTGGTGTCTGTCTGAGGAGGTTGCGCATTTTGCACTTATCATCTTCTTCTGTTTTGATGGCATTTTGAAAAAGTAGATCAAAACTTCTTTTTAAAAATTGATCCTTATCATATTTTGTCATTTTTACCATACATTCGTCACTATTCTGTGTGACCGAACTATCCGTTAATGTGGCCGATGGATCTAGGGATCTTCTAATAGTTGATGAATGAGTTAGATGTAACGGATTTTGACTAACTGTAGACATTTGATGTGGTGACTTCTCTCCCACATGCCATGAGAAACTCATGATAATAAATCTAAAGTGAATTCAAAACAACACCAACGAATATATCCATTAGATGAGAGTAGGAACACTGAGACGCTCGAAAGTCTTATTACATATTTCTTTGAAATATTTCGATACTAAATGAGAGCCCTCTGAAATAAATTTTTCAGTATTCCAGCGAAATCATAAAAGAAACTGAAAATGATAAAGGACATTATCTAGCACTGTTGTATGAGTGGATTGTAGTTTTGAGTTATTTTCATATAGAGTGTGTCATGCCCACCTATAAACCTGAGAGTCTCGAGCATTATCCAGACGGCAAAGCAAGTGCTGTCTGCTGAGACAATCCCAAATCTGTCTGTCTGTCCGTTTTCGACATAGAACTTTACACCAATGTGCGAGAGTTCGAGTCGTTACACTCCATGTAGCACACAAAGCAAGAGAAGAAAGTACAAGAAATGCGTAACAGAGACAGTAAACAGTGGTGTGAGACAAAGGAATAGTAGTAACGAAGAACAAAACAGTTTCATTGGAAATCATAAGTCACAAGGAGTGGATGCATCTGCAGTATTGAGAACTATTTTGAGCCATGTCACCAATTGTTTCCAACCATTGGTTTTTACCGTCCCGAGGACCCCAACCAGGAAGTCTACACCTTCCTACGTGGCTAAGACTAACTGTTGTAGATAATAGAAAAATAGAAATAACCAACAGTTTTACTCTATGTAATTTTCAGTGTTCTTAAACTAGCTTCAGTCAGCAACTCATTTAGTGTTGCTGATTTCTACCAGTCAGTCTTTATGACTAAAACCAGTACCAGATTTTCACTCACTCTCTTTTTTGTTGTGATTTATCTGCCCAGACTTTATTTTAATTTAAGAATGTTAGAAAACTCACCAGTGAAGCTGAATGATCCCTAGAACAGTTTTCGCATTTTAGTACTGAGTAAACGAATTATAGTGAATGGGTCTTATCTTTTATCTTACTGCTTTATCAGACTTAAGCTGTTTCTTCGAAGGAAGTATCGTGTAGAGTTGAATGGAATTCAACATTAGCTTAAATTAAGGATAGTCATCAGTTTCAAATGTCTTTAAATACTTTCTCGTACATGAACAAGATCTCACCATGGACAATGGACGCATGCAACTACTTGCTCCATTTAGAGAGAAGCATACACTGTATAAATGGTACAGAGTTCATGATTGAGTTTCGTATTTCCACCATCAAAACGTTTACATATTTTGGCTTTTATCTTACCCTGGTAGATAAAACTTATTAACCTTCGATGTAGCCGATCAACTGTAGTTCTTCGATAGATAAATAATTGTCCTATACATTCTTGCATTTGCTTCTAGCTTATGTACCTATTTTTAGATGTAGACCATCTAAATGAATTAGCTATAGTAGTACCCAAAATTATTTCAATAAAATTCTTATGCAAGATTTACCTTGCACATAAGTTTAATTTGAAATAATAATCATTTATAGCCTTTTTGTAATTCATAAGCTGTATGCAGCTAAGGAGTACATTTACATTGTTACAAAACCAATTCATTGTTTAGGAAAATAAATGAGAATTTAGGTATCTCCCATATATCACAGGCACATATTTAGTCTTGATTTTATTCATAAGTTGATGAAATAAAGCCCTCGATATCTTGTCTTGTGCCAGAATTTTTACGAAACTGAAAACTTTTGGAATCGTGGATCAACTGTTCAGCCTGATCAAATAATTACTTGTCGGTAGCATACACACGGGATGACGATACATAGCCACATGTTGCAGGTTTCTGTACAATGCATGTGGTCCAGGGTTTGATCCCGGGCCTACGCACGCCTGATATCAATGGTCGGTCTGCTAAATTGGGGTTATCAATATCACATGCTGAAAATTCCATATTTGTACCAATAATACTGTGTGGAATCAAGCTATAATGATAAAAAATTAAAATATTTTGTATATCGATGAGTTATCTATGTCCACTAAATCCGCTGTGGTTGTATACCTTAGTAACTTAAAATTTGAAGAGAAATGAAAAACGAGAGTAGTCTACTGACACTGCAAAAGGACCTCGACAATCTTCTGAGCTGTTCAAAATATTCGGTGCTCTCCACTGTAAAATCATGCCAACAGATCACTCAAGTTTTAGCGTAGAAAAACATAGAGGGGATATATATCCCTTTCGTTAAGACCCACATTGAACCAGGAGGCATGTGGATCAGGAATAAAAACTACTGCGCAAAGTTACTCAGAAGCAACTCGCGACTTAAGAATCCTAGGAGGTATACATAGGACCTTTTCTGTAATCACTTTTGATATGTTCATCATTATCTATACATTTTCATGAAGTTTTCAGTTGAGAATTATGTTCTGGCGGACAGCTCTGGTCAAAAGGTCAGTCATACATACATATATGAATGACTTCATACGACCATCATAATCATGTTCCCTGGCTTAACCTCCTCACTCCACTACGAACAAATGAATATGCTTAATGCAACCTCCTTATGATACAATAGGCAAGAAGAATTTTAATGACGACGTTCTTAACTGCAATAAACAACTATCAATTAGGATTGAGTTTTATTTTTCATGTTTCACCAGGTCAATATATCTCAGGGAACTCATCAGTATAGATCAAAAATCAGTGACAAATTAAACAAACATGTGGTAACGCTTTTCTCACCAAGTTGTTAGATTTAAAGTTTGTTGGAATATGTTTATGTCTAGGCCTCAAGTGACCTGTTCGAGAGGGAACAAATAAGCGCGGAAAGCCAATAGAAAGGCTTTAACATAGGCCTGAGGCCTTCTGTATTTTATGAAAATCCTGAATTTGCTTCATAATACTATTTATAAGCTTGGTATATAGCAAACGGGAATGCATGGAGTGCATGCATTTGCGAAGATTGTCAATAGAAGAAACATTCATCTTATCAGTTGTCACGAGTCTAATAAAGTAAATTGTATCACAAAAACACCGGTCGTAGTAGGTAGGTAAAAAGCAACTAAATGCCTGTTATAATGAGTGTTTAGATACCGAAATAATAATTTCTACAGCAGTTTTTAAGTAAGTAAAAGTGATAACTTTGGATAAGTTTTTCGAAAATGAGTTAATTTTCGGAATGTTCCCGTCACAAGCATTTGCCAGAATACGTTACATTCACATCAGAACCCACTAAGTACCCTGAAATTGATCAAACCTACTTAATTCGTGCGTAGCTATGCACTAGTGGATGTGGAAAATACTTACTTTTCCCATTCGGACAAAAAAGATAAAAAATGCGTGAATTATAGACATGGTCAACAGCAAGAAAGTATGGACAAATTTGAATGATATGACATAATTCCACCTATTTTGACCAACGTTCCACCAATATTTTACTATTATTGATCCGAAATTTCTCCAATATGTTACCAAAATACAGGCAATATTTTCCATTATTTATCAGCCACTTTCGCATCCTACCACAAATTTGAGCAGTTTTCTTCATTTTTGACCACCGTTTGAACGAGGTTTTTCAACTGTATTGGCTATCTTATTACTTCCCTGGAAAATTCTCGTTTTAACAATTATATCATGAAATGGTGCACCATTTTGCCTGATTGGGTTTTTACCATTTTGACTGCATTTTAAACCCGAATATGGGTGTCAAGCACCTTCCTACGTTCAATAAACTACAAAATGAATGTATGTATTCAGTATATGTATATATATACATGTTAAGAGAATAATACACTTTGTTTTCATATGACAAAATTGTGAGATATACAATCACTAAATCAAATAATCACTGATCAAAACCATGAGTTCTTGTTATTTCGGAACTTTTTATTTTATGTTTATCAGTCGAAGATTAAGAAATGTTTCGAAGTATGGTAACTTCACCTTTTCAAAATCCCACGTGCTTTCTAATCTTGGTGTCATAGTAACGCGTAACGTATTAAATGTCCAAAGGCAGAGTCTTGTATCCAATCCAGTATCATTTTTACGAGCCAGTATGAACCAACTTGATTTCTTTGTACTCTCTTGTTGATTTTATGGTATAGGTTCCTGATCTTCGAGAAACTTCTGTGTAGCTCGTCCCGCCACTCGACTGTCGTAGCTTTGGTTGACTCCAAAGGGAGTGGTGCTGGGATTAATTATATGTGGTTTGTAGTATGAGGTGTGTTAAGACTTTTACTACTGTGAATGGATTTGATTCTTCCGCCAGTTAGTCTTCTGGTACCATCGACGAGAGAAAACAGACTAACATAGAGAGAAAAAGAAATAAGAAAACGTAACAACAGTCGACTGATTAAATTATGAGAATAATATGAATGATATATATATATATATTTCGACAATAATGATAATAACAAGTGTAACTAAAGTTGTCGGGCGAGTAAGACGGGAGAGAATGTAAAGAAGTAAAACGACAAGTTTAATTGTCTACCCCTGAATGGTGTATGCGATTTTAAGGGGATAAGCCGTTGGGACGCAGTCCTAGTGTAGCTGCATGGTTGTCTAGCCTTCGCTTGAAGGCGTCCAAAGGCGGTGCCATAGCTACATCTGCCTGTAAGGAATTCCAGGGATGGCAGACCCGCAGTGAAAAGAAGTGGGAGCGCACCCGGGTCCTTGCCCTCTGGTGAACTATCCTTCTGGTATTTCCACGAGGGAGCCTATACCTACTCAATAGCAGGATACCTTTGTTTGGGTGGCTCTGGTCATTTGTTATTTGTAGGCAGTAATGAAATCCCCCGTATGACATCGGTAGCTAAGTGTGAACAGGCCTAATTTCTTCAGCCTTTCATCATATGGTTTGTTTCGGAGATCAACCACTCCTTTTGTTGTTTGTAGTTGGACTCTTCGCAGGATGTTAGCGTCTCCTCTAAGCATTGAGGGTGCAATAATATTATGCACCTCAAGGTGTGGTGCAACCTTAGAAAGCGTTCAGGAGTGAGTGCACCTAACTGTCTATGTGTAAAGTGCATGACCGCATATGCCCTCGCTACATCTCCTGTGTAATTTACGCTGGTGTCCAATTTTTCCGTTAGAACTAGACCTAAGTCGCGTTCCGACGTTGTGCAGGACAAGCTTTCATTGCACAGGGTGTAACTTGCATTCTGCAGTCTACAGGTGCGCGACTTCACTGCTTTTCACTTTTTCAGATTGAAAGTCATGCCGCTGGCCACCTCCCAGTCTTCCAGAAGGTTTAGATCTACCTGCAGCCTGTCTGAGTCCTCCGGACACTTTATCGTCATCCATATCTTTACGTTGTCAGCGTATAGAAAAGTCGGGCAGCTTAGGCGGCGTGGTAGATCATTGATAAAAATGAAAAACATCAATGGTCCTAGGATAGAACCCTGCGACACTCCTGATGACGATCTGTGCCAACATGATCGGACTCGATTGACCTTAGTGCGAAATTGCCTTGTAAAAGTCTTATAATTTAAGCAAGACGTTTTTTCTTTCACATCGGCGATGTCTAATAGACCTATTCTTACTGTTAGTGGATAAATTTTAGTTCTCGTTAGATTGATGTGATTGAATTTCTGACATTAGACTTTAGTGAATCTTAGTAATGTGTAGCGGTAAACAATTCCAAAAAATTACTACCCACAACACTCACCACTGAACGTTGGGTGCTGACCCCACTGGTTAAGTTAGTTTGTCTAGCTGAAGGCTTGCGGTCAAACAATGACACCATTTGGTACTCCATAGTGTCACGTTCGTGCACGATCCCTAACAAGCTAAGCAATCCTGTCGCACTCTTATTTGGTACTGAAACATATCTCACAGTTTGGACGGTTAATTCTGGTGTTTTGCCTTATCTTTTTTCCACGCGAAACGAATACTATGGAAGTTGTGGGTATCAGATCTTGCGTTAGTATAAACCGTACTGTCCGTGAACGTCAATACCGTCAGTCTCAGAAGATGTGTGGCATGCAGTTGCATTTGTTTTATGATTAAGCTTTCAGATTCATCGGTTGAGAATATAAGGCTTGTACCTTATGTCAATCCTTTTGTAGTAAGTTTCTGTGCTTGTCCGAACTCTTCTTGAGTAAATTGAGGTTGAGGTTGCAGACAACATTTTTTCTGGGAGTCGGTTCCAGGAGTTTATAACTTGGTGTGAGAACCAGTACTCAACAGCAATATGATTTCCTCTAGGCTTTTGAACTCTCCTGTCATGTCCTCTAAAGTGTTCCGACCTAGTGGGAAGGAAAAGATAGAATAGATCAGGTCCGTAGTCATTATTTAAAATTTTAAAAATTTCTACTAAATCCCCTCTCTGTCTACGGTATAACAGGGAGAAGAGATTTAAACTCTCAAGTCTTTCTTCTTATGAGAAGTTAGTCGTGCGAAGGACCATACGTGTTGCCTTCCTTTGAACCATTTTTAAAATATGTGAGACCCCTTTGACGCAAGGACTGGCTGCCTGGATACATTTCTCCAGTCTTGACCTCACCAGAGATGTATATAAGGAGGTGAACATGTGTCTAGCGATTCTGGTAAAGGTTCTGCGAATTGCCCTATAAGGATCTGAAACTGCGTGCAGCCAACGAGCGGCAGTGTACTGTAGCTTTCAAATCGTGGTTAACTATGATGCCTAAATCCAAATGAGTCTGAACTGATAGGAGTGTTATTCCCTCTAGTTCGCAGGAGCTGATGCTTGCATGTCCGATGCGCATGGACGCACATTTTGCTACATTGATCGGAAGCATCCATTCCCTGGACAACTCTGAAAATTTGTTGAGGTCCTCTTACAAAGTGAGCGTATCGCTGTTGCTCTTCAAATTTTAAGTCATCTGCATTGAGGACTATAGGGGAATTCGTGAGCAGACATAACTCATTGATATACAAAATAAATGGGACAGGTCCGAGCACTATGCCTTGTGGCACTCCGCTACGAACATCTGTCCAAGAGAAGAGTTTCGAGTTTATCCTAACCCTCTACCTCCTACCTCTGAGGAATTCCTTAAAGCAGTTTAGTAATCCGTTCTTGGTACGACGACTTTCCAGCTTCCTGAGTAGTCTTTTGTGGGGAACTTTATCAAAGGTTTGCTGAAGTCTGTGAAGACGACGTCAACGGGTCTTCTGTTGTCCCTTGATTTGACCCAGCTTTATCTTGCAGTGAGAAAATTTGACAAACATGAGAGGTTCCCCCGGAAGCCATGCCGCGCTCTCCATAAAAACTGTTGTTTTCTGGACACGCCACGATGCTTTTCGTGATAATTATTTCCAGTGACTTGATTAAAGTGTTGGTGAGACTAATAGGCCTGTAATTTGAAGGGCTTTGTCTTGATCTTCCTTTGTGGATGGCGTACTACGGCTTCTTTCCAGTCACGTGGCGACGCTCCATTTTGTAGAGATAGCTTTAAGATCGTGGTCAAAGGGCCGGCTATGTGAGTCGATAGCTCCTTGAGAAGCCTTGGATGAAGATTATCGGGGCCCATTGATTTCCCTGCATCTACTTCCACCAAGCAGTCGAGCATGGTGTCTTGTTTGACGTTAACGGAGTCTACGTTGTTTTCCTCTGATGCGGCCATAGGTATCGATGACTCCTGTGCAAATACTTGGGAGAAGTAGTTTGCCATTGCTTCTGCTTTTTCTTGATCTTCTTCGACTGTGTCATTGTCAATAGCCAGGTTTCGGACACCATTGGATGTTTTATTCCTGAAATTCATTTACGAGAAAATTTTCTTAGGTTGTGCCTTTGCGTTTTGAGCCACGTGTGCCTCGAACCTCATCCTTGATTTGCAGATTTCTGCAGTAGCTTTATTTCTAGCAGTGTTATATAATTTCCTGGTCTCAGAAGCCTCAAGTGTGGCAAACAGGTTCCAACATTTGTGTTCACATCTGAGTTACGCACGAATCTCTCGGTTTATCCAAGGGGGGTAATGTTTGACCCTTTGGGACAGTCCAAGGGGTGCAAGGTTCAATCAATTGGGTGTGAAGTTGTTTAAATTGGTTTCATGTGGCTTCCACTTGGAACTCTGGGTTGATAATCCTGCTCATTGAGTTGGCTGCTGAGACGATCGCGTTTATATCAGGTTTCCGAGCGTTTGGTCGAGCTGGGTTTTGGCCCATGATGCTGATGCTGTGAACCTGAAAGTGAGCAAATCATGATCGCTTCTTCAAAAAGAAGATAGGCGTTGCATGAGATCCACATCCTCGCAGTGGGAACTTGAGTTGTGTTCCATCAGAGCGTGATCTAGGTCTTATTCTAACAGAAAAGCTAGACACCAGTGGAAATTACTCGAGGGACGTCGCCAAAGCCTACGCAACGTTACACTTTATGCACAGGCAGCTGGGAGCTCTCACTCCCGAACTGTTCTTAAGGCTATACAAGGCATATGTGAGGCCACACCTTGAGGTGCATAATATAATTGCACCTCCGCTACTCAAAAGGGATGCTAACATTATAGAAAGTGTCCAGAGACGAGCGACAAAATGGGTGATCGGCCTCCGCAACAAATCATATGGGTAAAGACTAAAGAAATTAGGACTTTTCACACTTAGTTACCGAAAGCACAAGGGAGACCTCATCACCGTCTACCAGATCCTAAATGACCAGGCCCTCCCAAATAAAGGCATCCTGCCATTAAGTGATTATAGGCTTCCACGAGGTAACCCGCTAAGGATAGCACACCAGAGACCAAAGACTCGAGTGCGATCACATTTCTTTTCGCTTCGTGTTTGCCGTCTCTGGAACGCCTTACCGGCGGCCAAGACTACAACGCCATCTCTGGAGATTTTTAAGCGGAAGCTAGACAATCATGCAGAAATGCAAGGTTTGTGTCTCAGTGGCTTATCCTCATAAAATTTGAAACCACACTGTCAATGAATAAGCGTACAAACTAAATCCCCACGACCTATTCTGCCTTCTCTCACTCTATCTTTTCCTTAGGTCACCTTTATTATTCCACTTATCTCAACCTATATTATCTACACTACAACCTATTCTTATTATTATTATGATTATTACTATTCTGCTTTTATGACTACACCGAATGACCAACGGGAGTTAGGTCAAACTCCATTCACGGCAGCAATACAGTCCTAACATACTGCATACTACAAACCACATCTCGACCAATCCCCGCACCACTCCTCCTGGAGTCTACCAGAGCTAAAGCAGTCGAGTGTCGGGACTTACTACGCAGAAGCTCGCCGAAGATCTGGAACCTCTACCTCACAATCAAGAAGCGAGCTCAAAGAAATCACTGGTTTATACTAGCTCGTAATCAGGATATTGGATATTGGGAGAACACTAAGTCCAGAGATGAAGAGGAATACTGCTAGTCATAGTGCTCGGGCTTAATTACATGCTGGACTAGGGCTAGTGATATGCTAGATTCCAGAAGTTTATGATCAGAGGAGTTGTCTAAAGATGACATTCTAAGGCTTGTCCAGTCAACTGTTGGGGTGTTCAAGTTGCCGACCACGATACTTCGACATTTTGACGTCCAGGAACCTAGCTTCTCTATTAGGAAGTCATCTGCACTACAGTGAGGACTGCATTATTTAGCAATGACGTCAGTATCTTGGCCTGTGTATTTTTGTCTGCAGTATAGAAGCTCACGCGGTTCACTTTCGCGAGCGACTGCTTTAATGCTACGCACGTTTAAGGATTTCTGAGTTAGATGACTACGTCACCTCGATTTCAGTTTGGTCGGTTCACCCTATGCACTTTGAAGTTTGGCAGGTTAACTTCGTTGTCAGTGACGACGGGTGTAAGCTATGTCTCTGTGATGACAATTACATCCGGATTTCCCGAGTCTATCATATTACCCAGGTCAGTTCGTTTGTTCAACAGCCTGTGGCCGTTTGTGTGGCAAACTTTCAATTCAGTTTTGTGCTTCCGCGCCTACCCACAGAGGTTTTGGAATCATCAAACTCCGAACTTTGAAAACACGTAAACCCTTAATCTTTAGGCTTTTTTCGCTGTTTTGGCGTCGTTTGCTTAATTCTAGAGCCGAAGACTGTCGTTAGACAAGGTCTTCTAGGCATAAGTCTGCACGGACATTTAAATGTCCGGACTTCTATACTCATAGATTAAGCTCTCACTGGCTTCAGAACCTATTCGGAAAGCGGACGGCTGATGGCTTGAAAATGGTAAAGAGGATGTGCTTATGAACCCTCTGAGGCAGTATAAAGTCTCTATATTAGTCATAACGTTCCTTTTACAAAACCTGATTGGGACCCTTCAGCCAGTATTCAGGTACCTGACTACTCAGCCGTCCTCTATACGTATAGAGGACGGCTGAGTAGTCCTTCTGTTGAAGAAATACTGTTAAACTGTATCAGCCTTGCAACTCAGTCAGAATTTACAATAGGTAACCAGCATGACAAATAAATACACTGAGATACAATTTAATTTACCGTTGATACATTTAGAAATAATAAACATACAATAGTCATGAGTCAGTGTTCAGTTCGATGGTGTGAGACTATGTCCCGAATCTGATCTTGAAAAAAGTGCCGGAAATATCTTTGTCCAACAGGTGTGTTGGTGAGGTGCATTACTTCAACTGCCTCCTAATCGCCAGCTACCCTGGAAAGCACAGTTACCAGAAGACTCTACCTCATCCTTAGGATTCATGAAAGTTAACACCAATAGGGCAACAAGTTGGTTACACGCATCATATGAATACATTTGATCCTAGGTTGAATGAATGGAGCAAATAAATTCATTTCAAGACGCGAAGGCATGAGTAAACTATGAAGACTGGAATCTTACTAAAAGTAACCCATACCAATACCCATTTAATCTGTAATTGACCTAACTTCTTAGTAACAAGAGCCAAAAATCCGAAACACAAAGTATTCCCGGAGTTTATTCTCAAGGGTTATATGTTTAGAAAATAAAGTTTAACTGTGGATTTTTGGGAAGGCTTATCAACTCATATAACTAGTAGCGATCGGGCTAGAGACTCTTAGTATGGAATTTAATTGTTCTACAGTGCCCAAGTTCTATACTTACAATAATGACACTCTCAGCATGCTTGTTATGCAGTACAGTGAGAGTACTGTTATGATACGTGGTCCTTAAAAAAATCTGAGACGCTTCAAGCCTTCAGAAGGCAAATGGAAGTTTATTTAACCAAAGTTTTGTTTTATCAGTATAACCTATTCATTCTAAACCTAGATGTATTTTATTAGCAGGAAGGTAACTGTTAAAACAAAGCTTACATATCATACATCTGGATGCGGATTTAGCGATAATAAACCGATTTAGTTATTATTTGTTAATTTATTTCAATCTATTTATTTTAACCTTAGTTGTGTATGGGTGCCAGAGAGTCTTACTCAGAAACAACGAATAATTATATATTTGAAAAACGTCAGTTGTGTAGACTTTTAACATCATTCACAGTTATGCTTCCCACCCCCAAATAAGCTGAAGAATATATTGTTGTTATTTTGGGGAAATATTATATTCCTATTTTATGATACGGAAGAGTGGTTATAACAAATCCTTTTTTCTTTTTACTTGTGGAAGTTTTATGATAACAAAGGCTTTGTAGAAATTATAATATAAAAGAGACCAAATTGTGACTGATCATTATTTATGAATAACCAATCACATCGGGATTAGGACTGCACAATAAATTTATACAGGGCTTCCCACTTACATTTAAACTAAATAATAGGAAAGTTTCAATTGTCGGTGATTATTAAAATACGGAAAACTGGGAAATTGTGTTGATTGTATTAAAAAGATTGCTTCATCTAACTTTTGTTTAATTATGGTTTCAGTCATCAGAATAGTTGTATTCTAAATACTGGCTCTTTAGTTGATAGTTTTGATAATCCACATGCATTCCACCTGCTCTCGCAGATACCCAGAACTTCTATGTCATATCTTTGGCCACTTGGGTAGCCTTCTCAGTCTCGTACATTGTACGGACATTCCACACCCCCATTCTCATTTTTGCTTTCATTGAGAGAAGACACATCGGCTGGGTAACTGGCTTCTCGAAAGCTTCCACCAGCCCACTGTGTCTTTTCACCTCTCCGATTCGAGTGAAGAATAATTTTACTTGATTTTTTGTATTTTTTTAAAACATTTTTTTGCGTTGAAGTTTCTCTAGCAGTTTAATCGATTTAATGGTGTAGGGTTGCTAGCCCCACGCCCAACCCCCCTCTTTATCCGAGCTTGGGATCGGCTAGAAAACTAGCAAGCTAGTTAACTAGGTGAAGTTACACAATCTAATTAGTACATAATAATTAATGAGCACACTTACTTCACTATTCCAAGAAGATTAATTTCAGTTAAGTTTCTGAAGCAATCGTATATGTCAACTATGTGGACAAACCAATACATTATATTAAAAGTATCATGGAAAAGATATCAAAGCAAAAATACTTCAGTTTCTCATGTAGCACATGTTAGACTAATGAACTACTGTGGTGTAATCGCCCTACGATTTCGAGATACCAACATAAGCACAACTCAACATTGAACAGACAAGAGGAACACCCTAATATATATATATATATATATATCCCTTAATTTTTATTTTTGATTATAGCTTGATTCCACACCGTATTTTCTGGTACAGGTATGGAATTTTCAGCATGTGATATCGGTAGCCCAAATTTTGCAGGCCGACCATAGATATCAGGTGAGTATCGTCTGGGGATCGAACCCCGGACCATGTGCATGATCGGCGATAGTCATAACCGCTGTGCCATCGACGCATCATCCTCACACAGTAAATAACGTTTTTGTATATTCAAATGAGCGATAAAGTTGAAAGAGTGTACGAATGACTTATAATCAAGCAATTCTTTAATGAATGATTTTTTAAGAAAGCTTTTGATACAATGGACAGGAAACTCCGGCAACAGTTACCTAACATTCTATTGAATATTCATCTTAAAAAATATAAGTAAGAGACTACAACTTCATGATGAACATCAGATTCAAATTCTCAGGTTTACCGAATATTGATGTGAGAGAAGAAAACCATAATATTCGAGCGTATAAAAATAGTGATAGGAAAATTCTTAGTAAAGTGACCAGATGAACAAATAGCAAAGGGATGGGGTCGCTATGGGGTCTACATTACGACCTCTCCAAGCAGATATCTTCATGGGGAGCTTGGAGATGGGACCATTGAAAAAAGCGATCTTCAGTCTGCGTATGCATAAGCGACATATTGATGGCACCTTTATTATTTGTGATGAAAATCGTTCAGCTTTTGGATTTCTTGGAAAATTCAGTGGTTCTCACTCATCTATCCTTTTCACTATGGAGGAAGAATCGAACTGCGCATTTCACTTCTTAGATGTGATGCTAGATAGAAGAGACGATGGCATGTTAAAAAGGTCGATCTACTGAAAGCCAACATTTACAGATCAGTACACTAACTTCAACAGTTGGATAACTCTAGGTAGGAAGAGAAATCTCATCCGTTCTCTATATAGCACAATTCGGAAAATTTTCTCTGTAGATACAGTCGACTTAGGATTAGAAAGCCTTCGCACAACTCTCTTAAATAACACATATCATAGAAGGTTTATCGACAGAAACGTCAAGAAAGAAATCATTCCTAGCCAAATCACTCTGTCAAAGAAGACACTGTTTATGAGTTTGGCTTTCAAAGGTGACAGTATTTGCGAAGTAATTAAAAGTCGTTGATCTAAATGTATTGAACAGTGTTTTTATGCAACTGACTTGCCCTTCGTATATACCAACCGAAATATGATTCAACAATGCGTCAAGGACAAACTACCGCTTATGTCCACCTCTATGTGCATTTACTCATTCACATGCTCGTGTGGAGCTGATTACACTGGACGTTATAAGCGTGTTCTCCGTAAACGCGTAGCTGAACACTACCCGGTTCGTCTAATGAAAGGTTAGAAAAGGACGACAAAGTCATAAATGTGAGCACCTTCTTCAGTCAGATCATTGAGCCTCATGTGATTGATCCTTTAAAGTTATCTACAGGACCAAACCCAGCCACTCCAAAGGCTTATGTTTTCTTCACTTATGCATAGCCGAAGCTCCAGCTATACATGGACAAAAACCCGAATTATATGTTCAAAAACGTTTTGTCAAACCCCCTTCTTTAACTTGGCCATAGCAATGTTTTTGGTATTTATTCTATTTTATCACTTGAGTTCATTCCACTTCACCTTCATCGTCTTTATCATACTTTTTAACTTTTCAGACAACACTTGAGCTATAATTTTAAAATCTTCATACCAGTTCGCTTATTTAATAATCTTTATAAGGTTTGTAATTCATCCACTTCAGCTCTACCCCCTTTTAACGACAGAAGACAACGACCAGTCAACAGATCGTTTATTAAGGAAATCAAGAGATATTTATAGATTTTTATGTACATTATTATTCGTTATTTTTAACAGAGAAATAGGGTCTTCTGATTAGTCGTTTTCACACTGGAAGTTATTCTGTCATCTTGTACAAAATATATCATATTTGTAAAATCTCAGCGAGACTGAAATGAGTAATTACAACGTTTCGTTCGGCAGTCTGGTCCGAATTATTCTGTCATCTCTTTGTGTCCGTTTCTTTGAGAGTCAGATCATATATATGTTAATGGTATCCACCCACGCAAAGTCTTTGATGTTGTTTTTCTCGTGAGCAAGATTTGGGAAGTAAATACCGACGTAAATTGCTGTCTACCAATTTTGGCTAGCAGACAACCCTTACCACACCCTTAGTACATCATTTTAGATATCTTTATTCTTCCTATATGTATATTGACTGAGCGGTTTCTATTGCCACTTAATACCTTTTTCCGTAATATAAATACGACTGTACAGCTAGAAAATGAAGTCGTTTCTTCACTGAACAAAAACGACTGTGTATTTCCTTATGAATTAATGCGTATATTTTGCGAAATAGCTGGTTGTCAATATTTTTACACCTAGTAGAATTATTCTCATTGTATGAGTATGTGTTATATCCCTATATTAACTTCAACTGAACGCTCATAAAACTAATTCATGTATCTATACTATACTATTTATAGAAACTAATTTTACATATGCTTACAGAATAATTGTCGTTGTATGATTGAACACTGATTTTCGATTTATATATATATATATACTTTGCGCATTCACGCATGCTTGTTTAGAGGCTAGGGGTGTTGACGTTCACGGACAGTACGATTTATACTAACGCAAGATCTAACACTTACAGCTTCTGTAGTATTCGTTCCGCGTAGACCGAAGGCAAAGCAAAACACCAGAATTGATCGTCCACATTACGAACTATATTTCGGGACCAAATTGGAGTGCGAGTTGATTGCTTAATTAGCTAGGGATTGCGTATGAAAGAATGAACGTTACACGATGGTGTGCCAAATGCGTGGATGCTTGACCGGAAGCCTTGAGCTAAACAAATAGACTAAAACCGTGAGGTTTTATTTTGATAAATCACATAGTGTTATACAGTAATATTAACTGATGACGTTTCGAGCACCAACTATTGCTCATAATAATATCAAGTCACTCACAAAACTTTTTACTTCACTTAAAAAAAAACTTATGTGAGTGACTTGATATGATTATGAGCAATAGTTTGTGCTAGAAACGTAATCAGTTTATATTGCTGTATAATACTGTGTGATTTATCAAGATAAAATCTTATCTATAATGGAGTTATACTCTACCACAGTGCCCAATTTTTATACCTAGAACAGTGAGGGTCAGCATCCAATGTTCAGTGATGAATGAATGCTGTGGCCAATAATTCTGACGAATTACCTACCGCTACATTTGCTTTTGTTTCACATACTCTGAAGTTTAATTTCACCAATACTACATTTTCTCATTTTTTTTAGTTGTGCTTTTTAATACAACTTTGTTGGTAACTGGTCGTACACAGCCTTTAGTGCATTATTAGAATGTGGAGATGTGAGTGCACTATAATTTATTAATTGGAGTCAGATATAGTACGCCATTAGTGCAATCAACATAAACAAATTTTAATAAACATTTAGATGCTACGATAATTGATTTAATTAATTTTCACTTAAATTTGTCACATGCATTCATTGATAAAACCAATTTCATCTCAATCAACAAATCGCTTTTCTGTTAATCAATATCAATGAGACACGAAATCCATTTATGTAGTTCAGCAACTATATATATATATATATATATATATATATATATATATATATATACGAATATGAACTGAAAATCCTCATATTGAGTCATAAAAAGAAGACGTGATTCACGAAATAATTATCTTTTCGATGACTTCATTCTCAATAGGTGTACAGTCATATAATGGAGAAGACTCGTAGCTAATTTATTATTATTGCTTCCTTTAATTCCTAGAGGAACATAGGGCCTCAGCCGCACGTCTCCATTGCATTCGGTTCTCTGCCAACGTTTTCACGTGGCTCCACGTCTGCCCACATGCTTTCATCTCCTTGTAGCTCAGATGGATAATATTAAATTTTTGAATGGAATCTTCTTTTGTGGATAATTGAGGTATTACTATTATAGTTGAGTATTTTGCCTGTGTGCGTTGACTTTCTATATACTTGTGTTTATAAATTTCCTGTGTTAGCTGTTCTGATTGAGATATCTAAGAATGGAATTCTTTTTCTAAGAAACTGTGTGCAGACATTATTTAAAAGAATTCAAACATACTGTAGCACTACGGTGTTAAAGAGAATGGAGGAAAATTATATACTAACCGTTTTCAAAAAGAATGGATATCCTCACAATTTCACTAAAAAGTGTTTAAACTCGA
Organism: Trichobilharzia regenti; assembly: GCA_944472135.2. Taxonomy (NCBI): domain Eukaryota; kingdom Metazoa; phylum Platyhelminthes; class Trematoda; order Strigeidida; family Schistosomatidae; genus Trichobilharzia; species Trichobilharzia regenti. Next base: position 47,796,031 of record OX235263.1, read on the forward strand.
GTTATAACACCAACAGCAAGCCAATATCAAAAATCACAAGAAAATTTATCCTACCAAATATAAAAAATATCTTTGAAATAACAGCTAGAATACTAAGACCGTGTAAAACAGATATAGCCCACGAGCCAGCCAGCCAGCCCAATCACTTCGTTCGATATTGCGCAAACCGAAAGATTCAACGGAAAAAGAAGAAAAAATTAGTATAATTTACAAAATAAATTGTATCAACCGCAATAAACATTACATCGGTCAAATCGGGAGTCCCCTTCGAATCCGCGAACAAATATTAGCTGTAAAAAGGCATGTTATAAATTCTTCCATATCAATGCATGTAGATAAATATGGACAACAATTCGACTGAGATAAAGTAGACATTTTAAATAGAGGAAACACCAAAAGTACAGTCAGGAAATTTAAGCCTGGTTCTCAAATGAATTAGCAATTAACAAACACATTGCTGTAGACCGACTTTAGTGGCTAGTAAAAAGTGAATCACATGACAAGAAAGTTCAAATTCCAAGTCAGTACGAATGAACAGTAGAGACATAAATCAATAACTAGTCTCTATAGTGGTTGCCAAGAGGAGATACAATCATGGCGAATCCAAATAAGTTCATTTTATACTAAAACCTTCACTGAATATATTGTCCAGAAGGATGATGAAAGCTCCGCAATTAAATCAGCCAACCAATCAGCACAACTAATTCAGTATAGTTGTATTTATATTCAACAGATAATTCATAAAATAAATCAAAACTAGTTATTCTCATATAGATTTTACGCTTTACTATATTTCCACTAGTATCTATCCACCTAGTTCACTCATATTAATCAGGTCATTTTCCAAACTTATTACGCAATATTACAAGCCATTTTTTAAAATCTCTGCTTGTGTATTTTCTTCTAGATTATACGTCACATTACGTGAAACCTTTTCTAGAACATAATTACTAGTATCTGATTGGTTTTGTATAATCTCTGTTGAAAGTAAATATGACGGTACAGTCTTTAAAAATGATTCGTCGAAAAAAGATTTGAAGTCTTACCTTTATGACGTATACGATTACGCAATAATCACAAAGCACTAAACTGTATAGTTTTTACCATTTGTGTAGTCTTATTTCTTTGTTTGCTGATGCCATTATTTAGTCACTCGGAGTTATCCAGACTTTATTTTCGGTTATCTATCATTATTTAGCACTACTTACAGCAAATAAAATTTGATTCAATTATTTGGTTTTAAACAAAATTCTTGCACAAAATATGGTCGTAACTCCAGAAAAGAGAGTTGGTTGGGCATGCAGCTAGTAAAACCACTCCGTTAAATTCCACCTTATTGCTAATTTAGATGTGAAAGCTCAGAAAAATCAAACAAATTCTTCTCTGGAATAGGTGAGAATGATTGACACTGGCGAGTGAAAACCCTCGGAAAGCCAGTAGACCAATGTATTTTCTTCGACGAAAACTAAATTATGTATAGGAGCAAGTGGCAGATCCACCCACATTACAGAAGAAATAAGAAGTTATGATATAAAAGTGTGAAGGCAGAAGGAATGATTTGACTGAGAACGCAGAACATCCGCGCACCTAACACTTTGGTAATCGGAGGCATCGTATACAAACAGAAAGATGTACACAAAGCAGCATATGTTTCACTAGACAGATGCACCAAAAATCAGATAGACTTCAACATCCAGAAGCTCGCTGACGGAACTATAAAGAACACCTTCACTTCAGTCACCAGAGAAAAGTCAGAGACGTTAGGCAACATCAGAGAGGAGACATGCGAGAACTAGAACTCTCCAAAAGCTCTGTGAAATGAGCCCTGTATAGACATCTTAGGCAGGACAAGGAATAGTTTACTATAGATAGCGGGAAGCTAACAGAAGAGAGAGGGATGGTGAAGCAAAAGATGATGAACGGAAGAAGAAACTAAGTGTAATGTACAACTCACTGAACAAAGCAATGAAGGATAATGACAGGGGAGACAAGAGATGCTTTCACAATGCACTAAAGACTGAGGCATAACCAACTGCTTTTAACAGGTACCTCAGGACACTATGTTAAATAACCAAGTTGAAACAGAAGAAACAGTCAGTAGATTCTTCAAACCTTAACCCTTCCAGTAAAGCACAAGTCCTGAGGGCCATAAGATTACTGAAATCCATCAAAGCAACAGGAATAGATGGATTCAACATCCCACCAGAAGCATTGAAAGTAGTCCTAGAGATCTCAGTGGACATGGTCACATCACTATTGCAGAAGGTGTGGATAAAAAGTAAAAGGGCCTATAAATTAACAAAAGGAGAGGATTATGTAGAGAGGAAATGAAGGCTTGTAGTCAGACGTGGAGCCAGATGATGAATAAGATAACGGCTGAGAACACAGTGAAACGAAGATATGCTTCTGGAGCCCTATATCCCTCTCTGAATACATCAAACGAATGACAATCATAGAATAATACATACTGATCTTAAATCGATTCTGACTCATTAGAAAGTGGTCTACTTTGTTTTAGACTACCCTCTACATAAGCCGATATAAAAGAGTTGGCTAATTCTGTCAGTAGAATTATAGGCAACTACTTGAATTCGTAACCATTCATTTCTAGATGTTCACACGTAACAAGTTTTAAACTTTGGACTGGGGGGAGGTTAGAGGAGTGATTATTTGTAACTTACTCCTTCTACAAAATAACCTCGTCTGTGAATCATTGTGGCGAAATCCCTAGGTTTATAGCTGTTGACTATAGAATGAGACTTGATCCCCTAATCTTACATCAACAACTTGAAAGATAGCGTCAGATGATATGTATAGATTTTGATTGTTCAAAATTATCAATAGGCCAAAGAGTCCAGTTCTCCTCAAGTTCGCTGAAACAATCTCCATCAAGGGAGTGAAACCGGATTTATGCGTTCAGAAAGAAGCAGTTATCAGTGTTTTCTTTCCCTGGTGACTGGATATTTTCATGTTCTCTTTCATTTGATTACGTAACGCCGAAAATTCCATCGTGTATGATTATTATTGTTCGGAATAGTGTTTATTATATATATATATATATATATATATATATATATATATATATATATATATATATCATTACTGTATGCATATACTGATTGATTTTTGTTTAAAAATGAACTCTGTGCAAGTATGTTAAAATGGGGAGAAATGCTCGCCGAAGACATTGGCTAGGGGTCACGCTATGTCGTGAATTGGTAGAAGTTAGAATTCATGGGCTGGGCATTAGATCGGGTCCCAGTGGCTTAATGGTATACGAGCTAGCCTTGTAACCAGAAGGTCTTGGGTTCAAATCCTAGTGAGAGCGTACTGCTGAAGAGTCCCATACTAGGACGATACAGCTGTCCAGTACTACCAGGTTTTCCAGTGTTTTTGTAACCAGTGTCGGCTCACGATGAAATCCTGTAACCAATCCAATCCCTAAAAACCAACACTTGAATAAAATGGTTTCTGTTGATGCACTTAATAATGACTTTAGTCTGCAAGCAGCTGATGAGAAGCCAACGGAATAAATGATGGTACCATTTGATTCTGCAAAAACTGTTTTCCTCACTTTAGTCATATTCATTAAGGGAAATAAACTTATGAAACACAAATAATGTTAATGACTACTATTCTAGAATATTCTATCTATTTAGACATACACATAATTTTACAGCCAGAAGATGAGATTATCAGAAAGGATATTCTTTGCTCAGTCTTTTCGTTTTTTCTAAATGTCTGAATGAATATTTTCGCTATATTGAAACTGAAAACTAGTTGAGTTAGTTAGCTTAGATTGATACAGCTCTAGATGAGAAAGTTGAAGCTTACACAGCAATGAATTTATAGTCTGTATATTTTTATCACACTTAAGTAATAAATTAAAGCAGTTGTGATCGATAATGCAAATGGACTAATTCCTTAAAATATTGAATATTTTGTATACCAGTGAACTCTGTGAGAAGGACATCATTAATATTATACTTATGATGAGTGGGTTTTTTTGTTTATATTTAATTCACTCTGTCCTACTAATTCAAAGGTGTATCCATTCAATGTTGTTTTTTTATCTCCACAAGCCTTGATAGTGACAATAATACCTCAGTAAGATATCATCTCATAGCTGATATAGGATCAGGTTGGAAAAGAGTTAGTGGTGGTCAAATCAAAACATCGCCTCATCAGTCAATGAAATCCACGACAGTTAGTTTTAGCCAGCCGCATAGGAAGGTGTAGATTTCTTGGTTGGGGTCCTCGGGATGGTAAAAACTATTGGTGGATGGAGACAATCGGTGATATGGATCAAAATCGTTCTCAATGACAGCTCACATACATTCACTGTTTGTAGTTTGTTATATCCGATAAAACCTTATTGTTCTTCCGTATTGCTATACTTTTTCTTTCAGTCACACTTCTGTTTATTATCCCGTCTTTTCAACCTCCCTTTACTCTCTTATCTTGCTTTGTGTGCTACATGGAGGGAGTGTGGCAATTTGAAGTGGTGCAAACCTGAGCAAAGTTGTATGTTGAAATCGTTCAGTCAGTCATTCATCTCATAGAAACTTAAAATAACTTATCTGCCTAAATTTAGTTATAACATTTATTTAACTGGTACAAGTCTACTGTTACAATAATGATATAGAGTGAATTTATTTAGTCATTTCATTAATTCGGAGAATCACTAGTTTTCTAGAGGTGTCACTGATATGTATCCACATATAAATATATATATATATATATATATATATATATATATATATATATATATATATTATACAATTGGTGGATGGTGGCTAGCAGTGGAATCCAGGATGCGCATTTCGTCCTATTTGGGACTCGTCAGCTGGATGTACCTGCATTTCTCAGTGAGTGATGATGTTCCCACTGAGGCTGGAACCCAGTACCCATAGTTTCAAACGCCAAAGCGTTATCCACTAGACCACTTGGGCCACGAGAGCCACCTCTTGTGCGACGGGTCATATTAATTATTGAATTGAATTTTTGATTTTCCCGTCGATTGATTGGACCGAAGTGCTCGGTCTCAGGTTGACATGTCGGCTTCTTGTGCAGATGCTTCGACGATGTCTGGGCATTTAGTTAGTATACAATTGGTGGATGGTGGCTAGCAGTGGAATCCAGGATGCGCATTTCGTCCTATTTGGGACTCGTCAGCTGGATGTACCTGCATTTCTCAGTGAGTGATGATGTTCCCACTGAGGCTGGAACCCAGTACCCATAGTTTCAAACGCCAAAGCGTTATCCACTAGACCACTTGGGCCACGAGAGCCACCTCTTGTGCGACGGGTCATATTAATTATTGAATTGAATTTTTGATTTTCCCGTCGATTGATTGGACCGAAGTGCTCGGTCTCAGGTTGACATGTCGGCTTCTTGTGCAGATGCTTCGACGATGTCTGGGCATTTAGTTAGTATACAATTGGTGGATGGTGGCTAGCAGTGGAATCCAGGATGCGCATTTCGTCCTATTTGGGACTCGTCAGCTGGATGTACCTGCATTTCTCAGTGAGTGATGATGTTCCCACTGAGGCTGGAACCCAGTACCCATAGTTTCAAACGCCAAAGCGTTATCCACTAGACCACTTGGGTCACGAGAGCCACCTCTTGTGCGACGGGTCATATTAATTATTGAATTGAATTTTTGATTTTCCCGTCGATTGATTGGACCGAAGTGCTCGGTCTCAGGTTGACATGTCGGCTTCTTGTGCAGATGCTTCGACGATGTCTGGGCATTTAGTTAGTATACAATTGGTGGATGGTGGCTAGCAGTGGAATCCAGGATGCGCATTTCGTCCTATTTGGGACTCGTCAGCTGGATGTACCTGCATTTCTCAGTGAGTGATGATGTTCCCACTGAGGCTGGAACCCAGTACCCATAGTTTCAAACGCCAAAGCGTTATCCACTAGACCACTTGGGCCACGAGAGCCACCTCTTGTGCGACGGGTCATATTAATTATTGAATTGAATTTTTGATTTTCCCGTCGATTGATTGGACCGAAGTGCTCGGTCTCAGGTTGACATGTCGGCTTCTTGTGCAGATGCTTCGACGATGTCTGGGCATTTAGTTAGTATACAATTGGTGGATGGTGGCTAGCAGTGGAATCCAGGATGCGCATTTCGTCCTATTTGGGACTCGTCAGCTGGATGTACCTGCATTTCTCAGTGAGTGATGATGTTCCCACTGAGGCTGGAACCCAGTACCCATAGTTTCAAACGCCAAAGCGTTATCCACTAGACCACTTGGGCCACGAGAGCCACCTCTTGTGCGACGGGTCATATTAATTATTGAATTGAATTTTTGATTTTCCCGTCGATTGATTGGACCGAAGTGCTCGGTCTCAGGTTGACATGTCGGCTTCTTGTGCAGATGCTTCGACGATGTCTGGGCATTTAGTTAGTATACAATTGGTGGATGGTGGCTAGCAGTGGAATCCAGGATGCGCATTTCGTCCTATTTGGGACTCGTCAGCTGGATGTACCTGCATTTCTCAGTGAGTGATGATGTTCCCACTGAGGCTGGAACCCAGTACCCATAGTTTCAAACGCCAAAGCGTTATCCACTAGACCACTTGGGCCACGAGAGCCACCTCTTGTGCGACGGGTCATATTAATTATTGAATTGAATTTTTGATTTTCCCGTCGATTGATTGGACCGAAGTGCTCGGTCTCAGGTTGACATGTCGGCTTCTTGTGCAGATGCTTCGACGATGTCTGGGCATTTAGTTAGTATACAATTGGTGGATGGTGGCTAGCAGTGGAATCCAGGATGCGCATTTCGTCCTATTTGGGACTCGTCAGCTGGATGAACCTGCATTTCTCAGTGAGTGATGATGCTCCCACTGAGGGTCAATTCAATAATTAATATGACCCGTCGCACAAGAGGTGGCTCTCGTGGCCCAAGTGGTCTAGTGGATAACGCTTTGGCGTTTGAAACTATGGGTACTGGGTTCCAGCCTCAGTGGGAACATCATCACTCACTGAGAAATGCAGGTACATCCAGCTGACGAGTCCCAAATAGGACGAAATGCGCATCCTGGATTCCACTGCTAGCCACCATCCACCAATTGTATACTAACTAAATGCCCAGACATCGTCGAAGCATCTGCACAAGAAGCCGACATGTCAACCTGAGACCGAGCACTTCGGTCCAATCAATCGACGGGAAAATCAAAAATTCAATTCAATAATTAATATGACCCGTCGCACAAGAGGTGGCTCTCGTGGCCCAAGTGGTCTAGTGGATAACGCTTTGGCGTTTGAAACTATGGGTACTGGGTTCCAGCCTCAGTGGGAACATCATCACTCACTGAGAAATGCAGGTACATCCAGCTGACGAGTCCCAAATAGGACGAAATGCGCATCCTGGATTCCACTGCTAGCCACCATCCACCAATTGTATACTAACTAAATGCCCAGACATCGTCGAAGCATCTGCACAAGAAGCCGACATGTCAACCTGAGACCGAGCACTTCGGTCCAATCAATCGACGGGAAAATCAAAAATTCAATTCAATAATTAATATGACCCGTCGCACAAGAGGTGGCTCTCGTGGCCCAAGTGGTCTAGTGGATAACGCTTTGGCGTTTGAAACTATGGGTACTGGGTTCCAGCCTCAGTGGGAACATCATCACTCACTGAGAAATGCAGGTACATCCAGCTGACGAGTCCCAAATAGGACGAAATGCGCATCCTGGATTCCACTGCTAGCCACCATCCACCAATTGTATACTAACTAAATGCCCAGACATCGTCGAAGCATCTGCACAAGAAGCCGACATGTCAACCTGAGACCGAGCACTTCGGTCCAATCAATCGACGGGAAAATCAAAAATTCAATTCAATAATTAATATGACCCGTCGCACAAGAGGTGGCTCTCGTGGCCCAAGTGGTCTAGTGGATAACGCTTTGGCGTTTGAAACTATGGGTACTGGGTTCCAGCCTCAGTGGGAACATCATCACTCACTGAGAAATGCAGGTACATCCAGCTGACGAGTCCCAAATAGGACGAAATGCGCATCCTGGATTCCACTGCTAGCCACCATCCACCAATTGTATACTAACTAAATGCCCAGACATCGTCGAAGCATCTGCACAAGAAGCCGACATGTCAACCTGAGACCGAGCACTTCGGTCCAATCAATCGACGGGAAAATCAAAAATTCAATTCAATAATTAATATGACCCGTCGCACAAGAGGTGGCTCTCGTGGCCCAAGTGGTCTAGTGGATAACGCTTTGGCGTTTGAAACTATGGGTACTGGGTTCCAGCCTCAGTGGGAACATCATCACTCACTGAGAAATGCAGGTACATCCAGCTGACGAGTCCCAAATAGGACGAAATGCGCATCCTGGATTCCACTGCTAGCCACCATCCACCAATTGTATACTAACTAAATGCCCAGACATCGTCGAAGCATCTGCACAAGAAGCCGACATGTCAACCTGAGACCGAGCACTTCGGTCCAATCAATCGACGGGAAAATCAAAAATTCAATTCAATAATTAATATGACCCGTCGCACAAGAGGTGGCTCTCGTGGCCCAAGTGGTCTAGTGGATAACGCTTTGGCGTTTGAAACTATGGGTACTGGGTTCCAGCCTCAGTGGGAACATCATCACTCACTGAGAAATGCAGGTACATCCAGCTGACGAGTCCCAAATAGGACGAAATGCGCATCCTGGATTCCACTGCTAGCCACCATCCACCAATTGTATACTAACTAAATGCCCAGACATCGTCGAAGCATCTGCACAAGAAGCCGACATGTCAACCTGAGACCGAGCACTTCGGTCCAATCAATCGACGGGAAAATCAAAAATTCAATTCAATAATTAATATGACCCGTCGCACAAGAGGTGGCTCTCGTGGCCCAAGTGGTCTAGTGGATAACGCTTTGGCGTTTGAAACTATGGGTACTGGGTTCCAGCCTCAGTGGGAACATCATCACTCACTGAGAAATGCAGGTACATCCAGCTGACGAGTCCCAAATAGGACGAAATGCGCATCCTGGATTCCACTGCTAGCCACCATCCACCAATTGTATACTAACTAAATGCCCAGACATCGTCGAAGCATCTGCACAAGAAGCCGACATGTCAACCTGAGACCGAGCACTTCGGTCCAATCAATCGACGGGAAAATCAAAAATTCAATTCAATAATTAATATGACCCGTCGCACAAGAGGTGGCTCTCGTGGCCCAAGTGGTCTAGTGGATAACGCTTTGGCGTTTGAAACTATGGGTACTGGGTTCCAGCCTCAGTGGGAACATCATCACTCACTGAGAAATGCAGGTACATCCAGCTGACGAGTCCCAAATAGGACGAAATGCGCATCCTGGATTCCACTGCTAGCCACCATCCACCAATTGTATACTAACTAAATGCCCAGACATCGTCGAAGCATCTGCACAAGAAGCCGACATGTCAACCTGAGACCGAGCACTTCGGTCCAATCAATCGACGGGAAAATCAAAAATTCAATTCAATAATTAATATGACCCGTCGCACAAGAGGTGGCTCTCGTGGCCCAAGTGGTCTAGTGGATAACGCTTTGGCGTTTGAAACTATGGGTACTGGGTTCCAGCCTCAGTGGGAACATCATCACTCACTGAGAAATGCAGGTACATCCAGCTGACGAGTCCCAAATAGGACGAAATGCGCATCCTGGATTCCACTGCTAGCCACCATCCACCAATTGTATACTAACTAAATGCCCAGACATCGTCGAAGCATCTGCACAAGAAGCCGACATGTCAACCTGAGACCGAGCACTTCGGTCCAATCAATCGACGGGAAAATCAAAAATTCAATTCAATAATTAATATGACCCGTCGCACAAGAGGTGGCTCTCGTGGCCCAAGTGGTCTAGTGGATAACGCTTTGGCGTTTGAAACTATGGGTACTGGGTTCCAGCCTCAGTGGGAACATCATCACTCACTGAGAAATGCAGGTACATCCAGCTGACGAGTCCCAAATAGGACGAAATGCGCATCCTGGATTCCACTGCTAGCCACCATCCACCAATTGTATACTAACTAAATGCCCAGACATCGTCGAAGCATCTGCACAAGAAGCCGACATGTCAACCTGAGACCGAGCACTTCGGTCCAATCAATCGACGGGAAAATCAAAAATTCAATTCAATAATTAATATGACCCGTCGCACAAGAGGTGGCTCTCGTGGCCCAAGTGGTCTAGTGGATAACGCTTTGGCGTTTGAAACTATGGGTACTGGGTTCCAGCCTCAGTGGGAACATCATCACTCACTGAGAAATGCAGGTACATCCAGCTGACGAGTCCCAAATAGGACGAAATGCGCATCCTGGATTCCACTGCTAGCCACCATCCACCAATTGTATACTAACTAAATGCCCAGACATCGTCGAAGCATCTGCACAAGAAGCCGACATGTCAACCTGAGACCGAGCACTTCGGTCCAATCAATCGACGGGAAAATCAAAAATTCAATTCAATAATTAATATGACCCGTCGCACAAGAGGTGGCTCTCGTGGCCCAAGTGGTCTAGTGGATAACGCTTTGGCGTTTGAAACTATGGGTACTGGGTTCCAGCCTCAGTGGGAACATCATCACTCACTGAGAAATGCAGGTACATCCAGCTGACGAGTCCCAAATAGGACGAAATGCGCATCCTGGATTCCACTGCTAGCCACCATCCACCAATTGTATACTAACTAAATGCCCAGACATCGTCGAAGCATCTGCACAAGAAGCCGACATGTCAACCTGAGACCGAGCACTTCGGTCCAATCAATCGACGGGAAAATCAAAAATTCAATTCAATAATTAATATGACCCGTCGCACAAGAGGTGGCTCTCGTGGCCCAAGTGGTCTAGTGGATAACGCTTTGGCGTTTGAAACTATGGGTACTGGGTTCCAGCCTCAGTGGGAACATCATCACTCACTGAGAAATGCAGGTACATCCAGCTGACGAGTCCCAAATAGGACGAAATGCGCATCCTGGATTCCACTGCTAGCCACCATCCACCAATTGTATACTAACTAAATGCCCAGACATCGTCGAAGCATCTGCACAAGAAGCCGACATGTCAACCTGAGACCGAGCACTTCGGTCCAATCAATCGACGGGAAAATCAAAAATTCAATTCAATAATTAATATGACCCGTCGCACAAGAGGTGGCTCTCGTGGCCCAAGTGGTCTAGTGGATAACGCTTTGGCGTTTGAAACTATGGGTACTGGGTTCCAGCCTCAGTGGGAACATCATCACTCACTGAGAAATGCAGGTACATCCAGCTGACGAGTCCCAAATAGGACGAAATGCGCATCCTGGATTCCACTGCTAGCCACCATCCACCAATTGTATACTAACTAAATGCCCAGACATCGTCGAAGCATCTGCACAAGAAGCCGACATGTCAACCTGAGACCGAGCACTTCGGTCCAATCAATCGACGGGAAAATCAAAAATTCAATTCAATAATTAATATGACCCGTCGCACAAGAGGTGGCTCTCGTGGCCCAAGTGGTCTAGTGGATAACGCTTTGGCGTTTGAAACTATGGGTACTGGGTTCCAGCCTCAGTGGGAACATCATCACTCACTGAGAAATGCAGGTACATCCAGCTGACGAGTCCCAAATAGGACGAAATGCGCATCCTGGATTCCACTGCTAGCCACCATCCACCAATTGTATACTAACTAAATGCCCAGACATCGTCGAAGCATCTGCACAAGAAGCCGACATGTCAACCTGAGACCGAGCACTTCGGTCCAATCAATCGACGGGAAAATCAAAAATTCAATTCAATAATTAATATGACCCGTCGCACAAGAGGTGGCTCTCGTGGCCCAAGTGGTCTAGTGGATAACGCTTTGGCGTTTGAAACTATGGGTACTGGGTTCCAGCCTCAGTGGGAACATCATCACTCACTGAGAAATGCAGGTACATCCAGCTGACGAGTCCCAAATAGGACGAAATGCGCATCCTGGATTCCACTGCTAGCCACCATCCACCAATTGTATACTAACTAAATGCCCAGACATCGTCGAAGCATCTGCACAAGAAGCCGACATGTCAACCTGAGACCGAGCACTTCGGTCCAATCAATCGACGGGAAAATCAAAAATTCAATTCAATAATTAATATGACCCGTCGCACAAGAGGTGGCTCTCGTGGCCCAAGTGGTCTAGTGGATAACGCTTTGGCGTTTGAAACTATGGGTACTGGGTTCCAGCCTCAGTGGGAACATCATCACTCACTGAGAAATGCAGGTACATCCAGCTGACGAGTCCCAAATAGGACGAAATGCGCATCCTGGATTCCACTGCTAGCCACCATCCACCAATTGTATACTAACTAAATGCCCAGACATCGTCGAAGCATCTGCACAAGAAGCCGACATGTCAACCTGAGACCGAGCACTTCGGTCCAATCAATCGACGGGAAAATCAAAAATTCAATTCAATAATTAATATGACCCGTCGCACAAGAGGTGGCTCTCGTGGCCCAAGTGGTCTAGTGGATAACGCTTTGGCGTTTGAAACTATGGGTACTGGGTTCCAGCCTCAGTGGGAACATCATCACTCACTGAGAAATGCAGGTACATCCAGCTGACGAGTCCCAAATAGGACGAAATGCGCATCCTGGATTCCACTGCTAGCCACCATCCACCAATTGTATACTAACTAAATGCCCAGACATCGTCGAAGCATCTGCACAAGAAGCCGACATGTCAACCTGAGACCGAGCACTTCGGTCCAATCAATCGACGGGAAAATCAAAAATTCAATTCAATAATTAATATGACCCGTCGCACAAGAGGTGGCTCTCGTGGCCCAAGTGGTCTAGTGGATAACGCTTTGGCGTTTGAAACTATGGGTACTGGGTTCCAGCCTCAGTGGGAACATCATCACTCACTGAGAAATGCAGGTACATCCAGCTGACGAGTCCCAAATAGGACGAAATGCGCATCCTGGATTCCACTGCTAGCCACCATCCACCAATTGTATACTAACTAAATGCCCAGACATCGTCGAAGCATCTGCACAAGAAGCCGACATGTCAACCTGAGACCGAGCACTTCGGTCCAATCAATCGACGGGAAAATCAAAAATTCAATTCAATAATTAATATGACCCGTCGCACAAGAGGTGGCTCTCGTGGCCCAAGTGGTCTAGTGGATAACGCTTTGGCGTTTGAAACTATGGGTACTGGGTTCCAGCCTCAGTGGGAACATCATCACTCACTGAGAAATGCAGGTACATCCAGCTGACGAGTCCCAAATAGGACGAAATGCGCATCCTGGATTCCACTGCTAGCCACCATCCACCAATTGTATACTAACTAAATGCCCAGACATCGTCGAAGCATCTGCACAAGAAGCCGACATGTCAACCTGAGACCGAGCACTTCGGTCCAATCAATCGACGGGAAAATCAAAAATTCAATTCAATAATTAATATGACCCGTCGCACAAGAGGTGGCTCTCGTGGCCCAAGTGGTCTAGTGGATAACGCTTTGGCGTTTGAAACTATGGGTACTGGGTTCCAGCCTCAGTGGGAACATCATCACTCACTGAGAAAT